>OX401979.1:8036093-8683593 GCA_947859335.1 Tortricodes alternella | reverse complement strand
GTGATAAACAAACATAAACAGGTACAGATTCCGTTGGCATTCCTACCCAGTGGTTTTCATCTTGAGATAATTTAAGTGATGATTTACGAGGTTGGACTGGAGGCGGTGCTTTATCCTTTTCTTTTGTTGACAAAGATATTTTTTCGATGCATGAGACGTCGGGTAGTGGATAGTAAGGCATATTATCTTTCTGTTGTGTTTCAATTTTATTTGTAACAACTTCGCTTATTTTTTCATTTGGGTTTCGGCCATAAATAGAAATGTTTTGAAGCCGTTTCGAAACTGAAGCTAATTCTTCTAGTATTTTATCACCGTAAGGAAATGTTGCCACCTTCCTGACACATAAGTCCCTTAATGATGATGGCTCGATATTAGATCCATTTTTAGTATGCGTAGCGATTCCTGTAACACATTGAAACACCTCTTTAACATGACCTGTATTATTACATTCAAGTGTGTTTTGAGAACTTTCGCTCATACCGTCATGCACAATATTAGCAACATCATTAAGGGATGAATAGGTAGGGTTATATTTAGCCGTGCATTGGGACGATTCTACACTGCTTGAGGAATCCTGTCGATATAATATTTCTTTTTCTTTTGTTTCAGACGATTCAGAATCAGAAGAAACTTCTTTTATTAAATTATTTATAGCATCATTTAGTTCGCATTTCAAAACTTTCATTTCCAAGTCGTATTCGTTGCCAGTTTTTTCCACAATACGGGTATTATCCGAAATACTTGTTAGCAAGTCATCACTATTTACAATTTCTGTAGGACCATTATTTACACATACCGCATCCTTTACAGTTAGATTTGTCTTTATATTATCAGTCGAAAGAACAACTATCTCGTGAGAGGTTGGGACGCTGCCGGTGTTGTGTTCATTTATTACTTGCTCCGATGATTCAATAACTGATGTATCTAATTTTCCATTTGGTTGGTCATTCCTTGACATAAATGTTTCTTTAAGCAAGGTTTCAGTGTCCGTTACTTCAATGGTTGGAGTGATCATTCTTACAGAAACATCAGTTTCTACACATTCGTCTCCTTCTTCGCTATTTTCATAAATGGAACTCGTGCTGCTCGAAGTATCCGTTAAATAAACAACTTCAGCACCAATCATTTTTTCTACATTTGTTACCGACCAATCACCGCGTGCCTCAGATACCTCTGGCTCTTTCAGTTTTGCGTCAACAAGCATACACTGCTGTTGAATTTGCCTTCCAAATGCGGTTTTATTCATCTTAGTAATATATTTTTCCTTCTTTATAGGGTCTTCAAATACATCATCATCCAAGTCGTCATTATCATTCCTCTTTTCACATAAATACGATTGTCGCCGAGAACTCTTTGATGACTCACCACTTCCTTCTTCGTCAATAACATCTAAAGTTCTTGGGGGGCCGAGTCTATGAAATATAAAATCATCAGCTGAGGCTTTCTTTCGAAGTTTAGGTTTGCCTCCATGATTTAAAACTTGCACTGTTTGAATTATTATTTCTGATGAATCCGTTGATGGGTTTGTAAACGGCATTTTTTTTAAACAGTTACGTAAAGATTCTTCTTCTTCTGCTGTTAAAGATCTGGTTTGCTCATTATGTGTAATCGTTATGGGAATATCATAAGAAGATAAAGATTCAGGAATCAAGTCCCTTGTAATCGTTGTGTCTTCTTCTAAATCGTCTGTCTTTTCCCATTCTATGTCAGAATCAACCTCAGAAACAGAAACAAATGTAGTTTTAACTAGGTTTTGCGAATTTTCTCCATCTACTTGACAATTAATTTCTTCTGTTATATCAACTATTTTGGTTAGGTCATCGTTATCCATACTTTTGCTTTTTACATTTGAATTTAGCTTAGATTTACTTTTGGTCGATTGTTCTGGAGATTCGACGACATATTCCTGATCGCAAATAAGATCAATGGGTATAGAGTCAGATGCGTCTTCACATGATTGAGTAATTGCTATATTATTAAGATCAGGCAAATCAGCACTATTGCTATTCAAATCTTGAGTTGATTCTTGTATACTATCAGAAAATTTATTAATGTTTTCTTGATCATGCGGAATTGAAATTTCAGTTAAAGGTAAAGAGATTTCTGGATTAGAACCCTCAGTTACGGAGTTTTCTTGTTTATCAACATCAACTGAGACAGCGCAGGAATCAGCACTCGTTGATTCAAAATTATTTATTTTATTAGAATCTGTTTTATTTTTATGCTTATTTCTTTTATTTTTATTATTCTTACGTCGTTTAGGTTTTTCTGGCATATTTAAATACGAATTGAAATCGTTATCACTGTCACTACGTTATCACACAATCACACACGGCGGCCAATCGTACGCAGCTTCGCGCGTCCCGCAACACCGGTATCTACTGCGTAGGAGTCGCAAATTAGATGGGATAGTTTCGTCGTGACGCAGGGTTTTCGTTTGTTTCTCTGGGCCGAAGGGCCCGTTGCGAGGGTCGGGTCGCGCGTGATTTTTCTTTTCGGTGAGCGGTCACCGGCCGTGGCAGTCGTGTGCTCGCGCGACGATTTACTGATAATTATAAATGAGTTGAAGTACACGAGCGCTGTGAACTTTATTTTTACGCGGACGTGCGAGAGCTGCGCGCGCGACGACCAGCGCTGCCCGAGCGAGGGGAGTGAGCGCTAGCCGCCGCCGCGCCGGCGCATGCCGGGTTTATCGTTCACTATGTAAATCGTATATTGCTAATTAATATTGCACGCACACACTTCCACTTTTAAGGGACGCCTAACGGGGTGCGAAATTAAACACAATGGCTCATCGGAATAGGACGACTTAAAAGGGTTTGGTTAGGACGCTTGAAAATTATCAACGTTTTATTAGTGCGAAGGTTAACATTCTAAATATATAAGAAATACAAATGCAACAACAACAATCTTATTTTAGACGTCACTGCAGTTGAGTTAATATTTCAATATGTTTTGATATTTTCATGTGTTAATTACCGGTAATATTTCAGTTTCCTGCTTTTCCCTTTAACCTAACTAGGTATGCAATTTTAAGCGGCCGCAATGAAGAATTAAGAACTGGTTTTTAAAACTTTGTTTCCTGTCTGCACCCCGTTCCCGCAATTATATGGAAATTACTCCTTGCGCATTTTCTCTTTCCTTTGCGTTTGAAAACAGGTAAATTTATGATAAAAGTTTTTAGCTTACCACCTCAATGATCTTTATCATTCAAGATAACATACAGTGATAGGCAGTAAGCGATAAGTGACTTCAATCCAAATTATTGAGTGTTATCATTCAATAATCTTGCACTCGAATAGGGATTGAAATCTTAAACAACGTCTCATAGCGCAGCGGAATTCGGAGAATTAGTAATTAATTGTTTTTAAAGATATTACACGAGCAATTTTGACCGATATCACCTAAAAAGGTCGTTTGACTAATGACGGTCATCAAATTCATAAATTGTCTAAAAACGGTCAACATAATTTTATCACGTTTACGAAGTAAGTACTTCAAATATTATTATACGTTTAACGCCGCCTTTTTTAGTTTAGTTAATAGCAGCAGGTTAGTCGTTACCCAAATAGACTACTACAAGAGGTGAGACTCCCTCTGTTTATTTATAAAAAGCTCCATACGGAGTTAGGGCAAATTGCGAAACTTGAAAATGTACTGCATACTGGCACTGGTTATTTTTAAAGAAACGTTGCACATGTACATAAGGTGTGGCCGCGGGCGGTTGCTCAGGAAATGGAGTTACGTAGTGGAAGGCTGACTAAAAGTGGACTAACTAGCCCCACGTGTAATGGACTCAGGTCATCTAGACTGATTGACCACTTCCACTATTGGTGCAACGGTTATTGCTGGCAACAGATATTTGTGGCGGTTTAGCGATCTAGATTATTTCGCAACATCAAGCAGGTACTCGTCGCTATGAGGTACCTACATGTGTAATTCACATTGGCTCAATGTAATGTCTGACGTGTAAAATCCAATTTGAGCGTAATTTCTGTCAATGCATTTACGGGATCGACGAAATTAAAGCTTTGGTAAATTTGATTTTTGACGATGCTTTTGATGTGACGCCAGTATCAACCAATGTTCGTTAAATATTACATTATAGGTATTAACTTTTCGCACGAGGCTGTTTATATACGAGTAGGTCCATTATTTTTCAGAAATAGTCATTTCTAATAGTTAAGTAACACAATTATATAGTTTACGGTTGAAATAATAATTTAGACAATAACTACGCTTTTCGATTCCTCGTCGCTTGATGACTTGCAATTTCAATACTACGTAGATGCAATGACGCAAGTATAAATAATATTCGAAAGGAAAAATAAAAACCTCGGTAGCTTTATTTAAAACCGTAGCATATTGCAATAATGGACGCCATAATTGCTGTTCTTTGATTTCTAAACTTTCGCAATAAAAGTATTGTTAATTTAAATCTGCTTTGTTTGCCGAGAGTTACCAGAGTTATCATATATAAAAATAAAATAGGGGGAGCAGCGGCAAATACGACTCTATTTCAAATTGTGCACAGCCACTTGACTGAAATGTTGATATTGATATTGATATATTGAGCCCTGTATTATTTATATGTATGACTTAATTAATGTAACTACTAATCTTAGCATATTTTGAGGTAAGTAAAACATCATAAACGAACAAAATATTTCGAGCAGCCAATGCTTTTCTTACTTCGAATTATGGTGAAAGGTACCTCACTTATAATTATTACAATGACATTGGGCTTCTTCTATTTTAGTTTATGATCTGTGTAATATTTCCCCAGTTCTCTCTTTTCTCAAAGAAAATGAGGTCAAGTCTGTAGTTTTATTGCTAGAAATAAATTATTAGACTGACAGTTTAAGTCCTTCATTCATAGACGGTGTCTTAAAATCAGAAGCATTCAATGTTATAAATTACAAACGTTATTATGTAATGTTTATTATACTTTCTTAATATATTAAGTTATATTATAAATACATAATATATCTAAATGTCTAGAAGTCCGCACATAATAAGTTCCCAGTCATAAATCAATACATATAAAACAGTACCGTGACTCACGACTCACTTATAGACAACGCACAGCCTAAACGGATGGTCCTAGAGGTTTGATTTGGAGGAGATTTTGTCGAGTACCCTAGAGGTGCAATAAGAAGGGATTTTTTGAAATTCCATCCCTAAATCGGTGATAAAGTTTGTATGGAAAATACCGCAGGCGAAGCTGCGTGGGTCCACTAGTAAATACAAATAAGCCATAAAATGCCTTATACCCAATAACGAACCCATCAAATTCGACCACATTGCACTCGCAGATGCAGCGTGTCCCGCCCGGTACTCGTGACCTTCCATTTGGCTATAAATAAATGCATACGAGAGCGGTTGCAATAAAAATTCGAATTATTTCTTAGCGCCGACTGTGGAAAAACAAATGGACGTTCGAATCGTGGTGCATGACATAATCGCCGCACAGATCCGGGCCACTGTGCCAAAACGGCCGCGGCCACTGCTGCCGCTTTTTTGGCACGCAGTCAAGGGGTTATAAGGTGAATGTGTCTTATGCGTGCATGAGACAGTCGGGCGTGGAAATATCTGGATGAGACAATGGCCGATTGGAATGTGCTAAGCTATTTTGGAATAAATGTTATTGCAGCTTAGTTCAATTGCGTTCCTATTGTGGATTTTAGTAAATAAAGGTTTAGGTACTCTATATTTAAAGAGCGGATTTTATGGAGTGGTTCTAGTGGTCTAATGCGTTTGCAGAGGGTGCCCGGGTTCAAATCCAGGCTCGCATCTCTGAGATTTTCGGATCTGATGTGCGGAATCGAATTTGTTATTCAGCGCGAGTATATCGGTGAAGGAAAACATCGTGATGAAACCTGCATACATCTGTGAAGTAATTCAAAGCTTAACACCACCGGTTGTGTTGGGGTGTAAAGTCCCCAATCCTCATTGGGTCCACGTGGGGAATACTGCCCAGTCCTTCTTACTGTGCGACCAGCGCCTCTATTCGGCAACGCCTAAGTGATATTGTAGCGACTCGCGAGCGAGATTCTCATCCCACTCTTCCGCACGATGCGTAATATGTAAGAGCGGGATGCAAATCTCACTCGCGAGTCGCTACATTATCACTTAGACGTTCCCAAATAGACACCCAGGCCTGTGCCCAGCAGTGGCACGTATATAGGCCGATGATGATGATGATGAACAGATTGTGATTAATAAAAAATAATTCGTGCTAGCACAGCTCAGTTGAGTGGCTATAACTGTATAAACTCTAGGTTGGTATCTACATATCCCCGTGGAAACCAGGTCTGTCGGTCTAGCTAATCGAAAGGGTCATTCTATTTAAAATTGCGGTCGACTCGGTCACTTTATTGCGACTATGCTTTGCTATCATAGTAAATAAAGTTGAGAATTTATTGGTAACGTTGTTTACAGTCAAAAGTATTGTCTATTTGCCAAAAAAGATTGAAACATTCATAGAAACGCTTTCAGTTGTGTAATTTAGTGTTAGATAACGAGCAGAAACACATAAATATACGAAAAAAATACGTTTGAAATATTACTAACTCTCTACATATATGGTATTACTACAAGCCGATTCCTGACGGCTTTACCAAGCTAGAAAGCTACGGTTAGCTGTCAGTGAGGTCCATGTTACTCTTACTAAATGTCAGACTCGCACCTACCGTGCTAATTTTTCGGCTTCCCTTAGGAAATATTTCACGCTTCGCCACTGTTAGGTTAATAGCATAGCGTAGTCAGCATTGAATGCTCCTTTAGGGAGTTCGTGCGGCCCAATGAGAGCCCGTAATGTGAGGGAAAAAGTCCCAAAAAACTCAGTAACACTAAAATTTGTAACGTTTTAAAGACAAATTTCCAAACTGATGAAATTGCGGATAAATATATATATCAATATTTATAAATTAAAAAGCTGGTCAAGTGCGAGTCTGACTCGCGCGCCGAGAATCCCGTACTTAGTTATGAAAAAGAGACAGTACCTTCTAGGTACGGAACCCTAAAAAATTCAAAAAAATGGCTTTTAACAACCGGGTAACCATTTACACCTATGAAATAAGACAAAAAATTACTTTCGCAATCTCCTATCTCCGTGCGACCGTCGAGTCAAGTCGAGTGTGATACGACTTTGCAAAGGTTATTCCGTTAAACTAATTTTTTCTTTGTGATGTAGGTAACTACTTATTTACAGTTTTCGGACTTTTTCCTGTACTTATCGTGTAAGATACTGCTTCTGATTCTAGGTCAACGGGAAGTACCCTATAGGTTTTGATTCCCTTTGAATTCTTTTGAAATTATCAAAATGTGTGGCATAAACGGCCGTATCTTTTGATTTCGTTAATTTAGAATGGTTGATTTTTGTACAGCTCCAGGACATTACAGACCTGAGTATTTGATATTAATTTGAACTTGATACCTCCACGTCTTACTGAGACAAAGGTCTTGACAGACAGACAGACAGCCACAAGGACAAACAAGTGATCCTACAAGGGTTCCTTTTCTTCTTTTGAGGCACGGAGCCCTAAAAAGATGACGAATCTCATCAAACTCTGACAAACAAAAGCTGTAAATATTGGTTGACTAAGGGACGGGTCCTCTCCAACATGGTGGACTATGTGTATGGGCGATGGGCTGATCACCTGTCACCATACGGTTCATCATACCATCTTAGGACTAATTAATTAATCGAACGTGGCCACAAGTAGTCTTGTGGCTCTGCCCACCCCGTTAGGGATTTCGGGCGTGATGCTATGTATGTATGTATGTAAATATTGGTAAAATGTAGTCAACACGAATGCATTTGAAACCTCTTTAAATTCAAATCTGGTAAGTAGGTATAACTTTTTCTCTTTTACTTTAAACTAGTGGACCCGCCACATCTTCGCCTGCAGTATTTTCCATACAATCTTTATCACCTCTTTTCATCCCGTTAGGGATGAAATTTCAAAAAATCCCTCCTTAGCGCATCTCTAGGGTAGTCGAGGAATGTTTCCTCCATATTTCAAAACTCTAGGACCACCCGTTTAGGCTGTGCGTGGTCTATAAGTGAGTCACGGAACTGGTTTATATGTATAGATTATATCAAAGTGTAGTTAGGCAGAACTATGTGGTTCGTGATTTTCAGGAAGTTAGACGAAGCAAGTGCGAGGTCGCTGTTTCACAATCGGACATTTCACTTGCTAATGCAGACCGGGCACCCTACATCATACGTCGGTATCTACTCCTTGCGTTTGTTGTATCTTCAACAGTTTTGAATTATATGACGGTAAGTTATACTGAATGTGATATAGTTTTTCAAATTAGGTATTCTTGTATTTTCATAATCCATTTATAAAGTTGGTGAACGTTTTACCAAAGCTATCCTTTTATTTTTAAAGTTGTGTGTTTAACGAAAACGTAGGTATACAATTTAAGCATTTCATAAATAATGCGTAATCAGCTATTCATACCTAATTTCAATTTAAGACACAATAACACACCAACACTGCCAATGAATTTACTTTTGAAACAAAGCGCATTTAATTACAAGGACATCGTCTACATAGTTCTTTAAACAAGTTACTCCACAAACAAAGGGATTACGGGCAAAAAACGTAAAACGAGAGAAACAATAAAGGACTCACGTTTCGTGGTCGGACTGGGCGCGGGCGCAGTCGGCGTCGCAGGCGGCTTGGCGGTCACCACCTCGTTCGATGCCTCACCTAAAACAAATACAAACTGGTGAAAAAACTTTGAAAATTTCGTTAGCCTTGAACGCTAAACAAATCAGCTTCGTAACTATCTCTTCTCTGTACTGCGAACGAGGCAGACCTATCTTAAAGTGATGCAGACATCGTGTACAAAACCTGCTAGATCCGAGATAAGCCTAGTTTTTTTAGAGAATACTCTAGATATAATCCTTTTTACAACATATAAATAGCAGAATAAGTTCTTTTATCTACACCCATATCATAAAACCTCCATTGGTTAATCAAAAACCGTAGGAACTGACCACCATTTTGACAACCAATTAGGAAAAACCAGTGCTGCGATAAAGAATTAACATGACTTCTTTATCGTTTTTAGTAAAGAAATGAGATTAAATTTGGAACAGCTGTCAAAACTCAAGTGGGTCTCTATTCTAGTATCCATAGATATTAAAACAGTTATTGATACGAAACGTCAATTCAGTATGTTTTTTTAATATAAACTGCACAATATTTGATCTCGAGTGACGTGAGAATAGAGACCTCATCCGTTTGTCTATGATTTAAAAAAAAAAAGGTCGCGCCGCCATGTTGGTGTTTTGCTGAACGAAAGTAGAATCGTTGTTGAATTGAATAGAAAAAGTTGTTTGTAATTTACATTTTAGTTGAAAATATGAATAGTTAGTAGTCTTCTCGGAGTGTGTGTGATGTGAAAATGCGCCGGATATCGGAAATATGCAGCTACGATTGCAACAAATAACTTGTTGCCAGAAACCATTGTTATTTGTATTGTTTCTGAACCCATCATGGATGGAGGATTTATAATATGTGTGAAGATAAAGTTATGTACGCAACTCTGCATAATTTGGCCTTAAAACACACGTGCGATCTTATAATGAAACTCGCTAAAAGCTCGTTTCATAAAACCGCACTAGTGTTTTAAGGCCTATCATTATGCAACCGTTGCATAAACTACTATTATCTAACTGTAATTTAGTATAAAGAAGTATGAAGTTTGATGTTTGAAGTTCTATCCAATAGTTTATATTTTGCGCTGCGATAGTTCTTAGCCATTGACAGGTAACTTCTTATAATAATACTTATTGTTTGTCAATACGCCACTCGTCTGCATTTAATAACGAGAGGACATTATTATTTCTCGCTCTAAACTTATTCCTCGATTGTAGTTCCAACATTATGCATATGATAATATGATCTGAGAGATAGGTTACTTTGGTATTCATTGATTTAGTGCGTGACTTATCACGAGAGCGTATTGGCATATATTATTACCTCATTTACATGCAGCCACTGCCACTTCTGTTCGCGCTGCCAGAAATAATTCCCGCATACTGTTTTCGAAGGCAGTGGGTGTTTACATGTAGCTACTGCCAATGCTGCTCGCGCTGCCAGAAGTATTTCCCGCATACTGTTTTCGAAGGCAGTGGGTGTCTAAATGCTGCTTCTGACTCAGTGCGCGCCAGCCAACGCGAGTAGCAGCGGCAGGGGCGGGAGAAGAGACCCATTTAAATACTCGCGCTGCCCACCTCCCTACCCACTTCCCTGTGCCCACTTAGGCTGCATGGGCATCGCGAATAGCAGCCGCAAGCGCAGGAGAAGTGACCCATACTTATTCGCATTGCCCACTTCCATGCCCAGTTCCCTGCTCACTTCGGCAGCATGTAAATGAGGCATATATTCCCAAAATTTCAAAAGGCCTATAGTGTAGTTCTATGTATTTTTTAGTTTATTCTTTTCGGCCTAACTTTTTACAACGTAAGACTATAATCCAATCCATGTTATTCGGTTTGATATGTCAGATTAAGCACGAATTATTCTTATATAGGTAATTTCTATTCAGTGCATGTATCCCTTTTTATTTAGTTTAATTACTGATGTACGAAATTATTTTAGTTTAAATCTAACGTTGGATGAATACTTAAAGCTTTTTACCTACAACCGTTTTATCCAATAAACAGTGTAAAGTTATAAATGCGTCGTGTTTTTATAACCATAAAAAAATGGACGTTTGTCGCATTACCCTGTATGCAACCAGGGCCTCTAGTAGATATTGCCTAGGCGATATAGCACATGATTCCGCGATAAGGTATATCAGTAGCAGCCGCACCTTTAAAAAAACCATACGCGATGTCGCTTACGGACACTCTCCAGCCGCCGAAAAGTATTGTGCTGGTATTTAATTCGGTGGCGAATAATTGCCGCTCAAATTAGAGAATCATACCTCAGGAGTAAAAATACGTTTTCTATGCGGCACGCTTAGCATTGAACTGACAAGAAAATTCAAAGTTTCGAAACAAAGTTCTCTGTGTCTTCTGAGAATATTCTCAAAGTTCGTGTAGGAGACAGAATCTTCTCTGTCCTAGAAAGCTCCCGAGGAAGTTCTCAGAAATGTATGAAAACATTTCCAAATTGTTTGAGAATATTCTGCAATTTGAAAATTGCGCATCGCTGACGTTTTGGGTAAATTGTTTTGTTCACGTCATTACGATACTTTGCGGCTCAAAGGGCGTAAAGCACATTTTGGCGTAAAGCCACTGATCACACTACCGTACTCAGTTTTTCATTCTCTATCGATCTATATAGTCCACGTAGCTGAATTCGCATAAAAAATACCTTTACGCCCTCCTATTTTACGTCTTAGAGACAGTTTTTTAGTAAAAAGAGGCAGTATAGCTCAAAACATTTCCACGGCATTACTCTTTTGGTAGTAACTAAGTACTAACTGTAAAAAGAAAAAGGGATGTATAACTCGCAGTTTTTACAAATTGTCCTTTACCCTAAACATGAATACAGTGCAAAACAATTTTTTTTTCCTTCAAAAAGGGGCGTAAAGCTCATAGTATTTAAGAACCGTGCTTTATCACCCAATATTAATATAGCACAAAACACAAATTTCCTTCAAACAACGACCATAAAACTCATAGTTTTTACGAACTATGCTTTTCATTCCCAACAATAATAAGTAGAAACCAAAACAAATCTTTTATTTATTCAAGAAAGAGTCGTATAAATCTATTAATTATAACGTTTGATTTACGACCTGAGGCAATTATACAGAGTGGTTTTTCATGGGCGGTAAAGGACATTTTCGAAAAAAATATTGGTCGTAAAGGAAACTTATTTCGGTAAATATGAAGCAGCGATCATTTATAAAGTAACTACGTGAAAATACTCAAAATTCTAAGTACTTTTGCCATAGAAGACTTTAATATATATCTTTAAACAAAAAAACTACAGTCAATTTTTAATTTTTTTCGTTTTTTGCTTCTCCTGAAAAGTCCTGTTTTGTGCTTTACGCCCTTTGAGCCGCAAGGTATCGAACTAGGTCTAGCTAGTAAATAGTCAAAGCTTTACCATGATATTCATCTAAATAGAAATACTTCGTATGATTTATAGTAGTTCTCTCTAGTTTTAACGACTCATAAATGTTTTAACGATAACTTAATTCACAGCATAAAGAACCGGGTGTCATAAATATCTTCTACATAGCTGGGCACCGTTAATCAAATAGTTAACTTTGTTAATTGCTAATCCGTTACAAACAGCGTTAACTTCGTTAAAGTGCCTTAGGAGGGTATTGAGTTTTGTATTGGAAAAACTGATTCCATTTGTTTATCAACCTGAAACTTTATAAATGCACCACAAAACAAACAATTAGGTAACTGTTTAAGAAATAAACGTTACCTCCCCTGGAATAAGATGCTTTGATGTATTGAAAGTTTGTATGGGAAGCAGTGGCGAAGCGTCAAATATTTGAATTACCGTACGTATAAGAATTATAACCGTACGTGCGAGTTTGACATGTAGTTAGATTAACATGGACTTCACTGACAGCTAGCCGTAGCTTTCTAGCTTGGTAAAGCCGCGAAGAATCGGAACTGATTCAATGCTGATATCTACTTAAAACTTGGTAGAAATATTCTCGACAATCCTACCTAATTCTACCAATATTATGCGCGCGTGCGTGCGTGCGTGTGTGCGCGTGCGGGCGTGTGTGTGTGTGTGTGTGTGTGTGTGTGTGTGTGTGTGTGTGTGTGTGTGTGTGTGTGTTTGTGGGTGTGTGGGTGGGTGTGGGTGTCTGTGTGGGTGCGGATGGGGGAATTAGGTACGTACTCATATTAGTGTTAAGTTAAAAACAAAGAATTAATAAAAGAGCGTCGTAAAAACCGGGAGGAATTAATAACGTTGACCGAATCCATTTTCCGGGGCGGCATTACGTCAAAGTTGCTGAACAAAGTTGCAGCTGGCAATTTGGATAATGCTCAACCTCTTTTTACTTTTCAGCTCAATTTGGCATTGACGAAAATGTATTGAGGTAGCTTACTGTAACGCCCTTTGTTATAAATTAAAATAATAATGTATTTCAGATTTAAAGTTTACTTAGCATAATTTCATATAACTACGTTTCAAAAGCATAATAAAAGTTTAGCATCAAATGTAAAATTGTGTTAAGCATTATGTTTAAACAATACAACACTCATTTATTATAAAAAACATTTGCTATAACGTTCATATGAACTAAAAATGCCATTTGAGATAACATACATTAAGTATAGTAATTAAAATACATAATAACATTTGAACTAATGATTGATTTTTATTTCTTAATGTCTATTAATCTAATGACAACCTAATAATAATATGACTTCATGTTTACAAGATCTACTTTAAGTTAACAAGAGTTGATAGAGTTACTGGTAATAAGATGAAGAGATTTGCGAAAGAAGTCAGTTATTTCTAATACGTCGTATCGAAACGTTTTAATTTCCATTACAAATATATTATAGCGGAAAGTAGTAAGGATGCCATATGATCAGTTGTAACCAAACGGACAAAATACTCGATCATAATCGAATACGTTTGCCAAAAAGCTTCAGTAGACAAAGTCGATGAGTAAAGTTGTTAAGTATTTGTGCAACCGGGATGTCTCACAAAGGACTTAGTTCCTTCCGTCCTCTGTCCCTAATGACATCGAAAGGAAGATAAAGAAACAAAACAAACATGAAGTAGCGTCTTTGTTAATATTTAACAAATAAATTATTTAGAAGGCCAAGTGTTTGTTGTCACATTATTTATAAAGTCAAAGCATTTTCACTAATTTTATTTTATATAAGATGATATAAAAGCTTGTAAAAAGATTAAGATGAAATCTAAAACAATATGTATGGTGCCGGCCAACCGAATCAAACCGAAATTTACGTAGAACGGTACCTACGGGACTGAAAGTCACACTGCCCTGATTATATTTTGTTAGCGGATGGCAAGGATGGCAGTCCAACGTGGCAATGCTGTCAGCCTTTTGGGCACGCTACCAAATGATAGAAATTCGGGGCATTTTTTTATTTATACTTATTTATTTTAAAGTTATTTATTTTTTAATAGTACTTTAAGTTCATTTATATAGATTGAGTTCTTATCTAATTTTGTTACTTAGCTTATTATTCATTACAGTAATTAGAACAGTTTATCGGTTTAACTGTCAAACCCCTTAGTTCATTTGATTTGGAGGGCTACACAATATAAAATATATACTTTTAAAAGCCTGGTTCGTTTGGTCCCTATCAGGTTTATTTATAAACGCTCAATAAACCTATTTTGTCCGAAAATAGTCTGTCTCTTTCTTTCTATTTCAATTGTTACATGAATAATAAGGGCAAAACGCACCATAACCAAATTGTAACTTAGCTTTTTGTCGATGATAAACGGGATACCGTTTTTATTTATACATAACCCAACGCTCATTTGTTTCGCAATATGAATATTCAAGTCTAGTCAAGTTGGAACTTTATGTAATAGCAATAACAATAATTTCAATATAATCCGTGATTATTTTAAGATACAAAAACACTCACCACTATTTCAATATAATTTGTAAAGTGATACCATTTACAAAATATCATTCGGGCGAACAATCAGATTAAACTCGAGCGGGCTTCCTGCCACGGTGTTTTTGCTAAAGCAATCGATTCTCTGGCCACAGCTGGGGATTAATTTAGAACATCATTATGTTTCCGATAAGTCTAAAATTAACCGATATTTATCGGCCAACCACTTTCATTTAGGACACTTTCGTTAAATGTGTTTCAGCGTCTGAGCGGTTGACAGTACTAAAGTGCGTTCAGGCCAGGCTCCTATGTAGTGGTAACCAGGAAGTTCACGGGTGTCCACACACACGGGATTTGGCACGGCTTTGTCTAGGAGCACACAACTGGCAGGGTTCTCAGGCATCGGGCTTGGCTAGTTAAATAGAACTTTACTGTTTCTTTTCGAAAAGATGCTGTTATAAAAATGGCAGTCTAAATAGTTTCATGTTTAGTTATCTGCATCTAGAGTCGTCTTTACCGATTTTTATTTGGAGGTACTTAGCCCAGTAGTATCAGAGAAAGATGGTGGGTAGAGTATTATTTTGAATGTTTTTTTTTTACCAAAGTTTCAAAAATTGCATTGCGGACCGCACCACTGCGGTGGCGGCCGGGCGGATAGCCAAAGTCCGTCGCCGCCGGCGCCGTTCTATAATATGAAATTGCAATATGACCTACCAACCTCAATCATTACAAGTTAAGTAATAAAGTATTATGGAACACAATGCGCGCAAAATTACTTAACCACTCAGTACGCATGCACGCACCTATTAGGAAGAAGAAACAAAAAACAGTCTTCCAAGGTCATCGAAGAACCCTTTGATCGAATATATTCGCGACCCTGTTTATAATTTATTTGAAGCAATTACTTCTAATTTGTTTTCGTCCCGCAAGGGTGGCAAGGCCGCTACCCAAAATCCCTGCCCACATTATTGACAGAGCCCTTAGAAGTAAACATTTTCAAATAAAGTTGCTTGTCTCAATCACTGTTAAGTTGAATCTGCCGAAGCCTTAATTAAAGTGGATCCGGCCAAGCATCTGACGGATATTTTAAATAAAACTCAATAATATAACGAAAGGAGATAGCTATCATCAGACTCGAAAAATCAACTAATCGGTGATTTTTGGAGGGTCCCGCCGATATAACGCTCTTAATTTGCGAAAACGGGAAGCATAGTAGGTGTTTATGCGCTATATAAACCCTTTTAGTTAGGGAGGCGAATAGGGGAATTTTCGGTAATACTCGAGCATGGCAGTTTGAGATATGAGAGGTACCTTAGACATAATAGAACAACCTTGTAAAGTATTTAGCTCTATATGTAGTGACGCGCGCCTAGGATAGACGATCAGATTAGTAAAAAAAAATCGATAGTCTGAAATACTCGAGCGCGTCAGATTAAGATATTGGGGGTTGATTTTAGTGTTTTAAGACTAAATTTAACTAATCTGACGATAAGTCATTGACGCCGCCGAGTTATAGGGTCGCGAACTTGTAAAAAAAAACGTTAAACCGGCATTCTCGAGCGCGATTTTTTTATTTTTTTTTTGATGAATATAACCTAAAACTTACTAAAAATACAAAATCTGCCGGTTTCCGCATGACCGGAAGTGTGGAGGAGCCATGTCGTCTTCCGAAAAACGCGTTGCGGCATATATATATATATATACATATATATATATATGTATATATATGTTTATGGTCCCCTACCGTAGACCTATGTGCCCTCAGTATGACGCCGATTGAAGAGAGAGAAAAGACCCGACGGTATATTTCTCGAATGTGCCGGAAACTAAAAAAAAGAAACCAAAAAACCTTTTTCGGTTATTATCAAAAAAACTTTTTTTTCTTGCATTTTCAAAAATTCATCGTAACTAACATCGTAACGTCACGCCGAAATCGTCAGTTTTTTTAAAGGGAGCTTCCTTGGGGCCTACTTAACACCCCCTCCGAAAATCTGACGCGCTCGAGTAAATTTTTTTTTTTTGCATTTTTGACTACTTTATATTCCTACCCCCACCACGCAAACCGGCAGATTAGTATACCGTTGTTATCAGAGGCACTTGGGGCATACGTAGTATGAATATCTGACGCGCTCGAGAATGCCCAAGTAACTGCTTTTTTCAACATTTTTGAAAAACCGTACACGCCAAACCCACCGCTAAAATGGTTTTTACCATACGAGCTTTTCTTTTCGAAATTATTTTATCTTTCGATTTTGATAGGTCTCGACGGCGCCGTTGAATTACGCCATTTAGCTACCTCGCCTCCCTAACTATTTGTGTGTAGTCAAGAAAAAGTGTAGTCGACTTTTGAGACTCGTGCTCAACGAGTATTACATTACAAATAAAATAAGGTAGGGGATTTCTTTTGTTAAACAAATAATGAACTTAATTTAATTCTTAGAGATTTAAGACGGAAATGAGACATTTTACCGTAAAGCGTTTCAATGTTACAGACCACCTCGATACTCGCTTCGTTAGCTGTGAAATCAAGCAGTGTTCTTCAGATATTGGAGAAATTTGCAAATAATGTATTTAGGGTCGGGCCGGTAGCACTTTGTTTCAACGAAATCGGATTATCTCGGGATGCAGGCCGTAATTCGTTTGAGATCTCCAACAAAGAAGAATTACGGAAACGTTTTAAACGTAGTAAACAACGTGACTTCATTTGAATTTGCGATTTGAAACTTGAATGATTTTGTGCTAGGAGTGAAGTTTGTACTTAAATATTTATTTGACTTTTGTATCAAGATTTTATTGTTACATGAAAACTCGTGAAAATTTCCCCGATAGGTATTCATTAGTTACAGGATTTATTTAACTTCAAATTTGTATGTATGTATGTTCACTTCCCGGTATCCGATTGAGCTCTTTGGTATACTACGTCACTTTGGTGTCAGTGCAATAATATGGTACCATGAAGCTGGTTTGATGATGCAGTCGGAAGGTGGCCATAGGAACTCCTCAACTACACAAAATAACCTCTTCGTGTTTGGGCTTGCGAGATTGTCTGTTTGTCGGTTTGTCTGTTTGTCTATTTGTCTGATGGTATGTGCGCGCTAAACTTTTAAACTACTATGATATTATAATTAAGACCCTGACAGACAGTCAGCGTCTTAAGACGGAACTGTTTAAAGATGATTTGAGACGTAATCTTCACGATTTTTTGTATCGAATCGATTTCATCAAATCGTGTTTTTTTCAATAATATTAAGATTCTTATCATATTTTTTTTTCATGTAAAACTGGAAGGGTTAAATGAGGGGCGAAAAGTTGAAGTTAATATGGAAAATATTTACCAAATTTCCTTAAATACTTGAAATTATATATTTAAACTTATCTACTAGGTATTTAAGTAAATGTTTGTTCGGTTGTTCGTTTGTTTGTTTGTTCGTCTTCTATTTCATATGCCATTCATCCAATTACGAGGAAACTTTGGTGAGGTGTTGTGTGTGCGCTCGGGCTTATGATTTATGATTCAATAAAATCAAATAAACAGAGCAATGCAACTCACCGGGCACAGCTAGTATAGTACCTACTATAATAAGTTTAACTCTATTCAATTATAAAGCTAATATATCAAGCATTAATTTCAATAAAATCTAGACTTTGTTAATGATAAATCGCATGTCACTGGAGACTGTTGTGTAAACAAATAAACATTATGCGTAGTAACGCATGGCGTAAAGCACTTTTACAAACGGGTTGAAGTATGTTAAAGCGTTAAGTAAAATAAATTGATTCTTACCGATAAATTTAAGTCCTGTATATTTGATGTTTTAAATAACTGCACAGATAAAACCGTTAAAAAGGTCGGGTCAAAAAGACCACGGCACTGGCTCGTGAGGCCAGAGGGCAACTGTGACAGGCAACGCGTTCACAATGGACGCGTTCTGTATGTAAATCACAATAAAATACCCGCTTTGTACACTGATTGCGACATGCCGGACTAAACACCCAAATGTCCTGGGTTCACTCGCTTTAACTAATCAAACGATATTCAACGTAATGCCTCATGTTTTATGGATTCATTTTCAATGCAAATATTATAGTTGAACCGCGTCAATTCATTATTAAAGCTTAAATTAAAGCATCATGATGTACCATCGCAATCTTTAGTTCTCGAAGTAGTCGCGGTTAGCCTAGTTGGGAGTGACCCTGCCTCCGAAGCTAGCGTCCCGGGTTCGATCCCCGGTAAGGGCAAATATTTGTGTGATGAGCACGAATGTTTGTTCCTGAGTCTTGGATGTTTACTATGTATTTAAGTATCTATTTCTCTATATTAATATATATATCGTTGTCTAGTACCCATAACACAAGCCTTTAGAGCTTACTTTGAGACTAGATCGATTTGTGTAAAGATTGTCCCCTGATTTATTTATTATTAGTATACAGTATGTAACACGACGAACAGCAAACCTTCAAACCCGTTGATGGCTACGGTGAGCCGAGCACAATAACACACTGTTTGCTAGTATTCATCCGTTAATTTTGATTTTATCATTTTACAAAATTTATAAATTACCTCTAGTTTTAAAGTCGGTTAACACATTTTGTATCACCCATGGTTGCTGCCGATAACACACTGACACATGTGCTAACACAGAAAAATGTATAAATTCCACCTTTCCACAAATCCTATCACATCTTCAACTAGGTATGACCGCGGTATAATCACGGTAACGCAATTTAAGCAATTGTGTAAGTTATTTAAATAACGCATTTTATTCGTTTTAGAGTTTCCAACACGTAAACAATAACTATTAGCACTGAAATCCATTATGTTGATGCTTAAAATGTCAATTTTGTTTTCTCTGTTCAGGCACAGAAAAAATAAGGTCGGTAAACGATAATAACGAAAAATGACACGATTCTATCAATTTGACGTCATTATGATAAAAAAACGGGGTGTTAACATTATTTTTTTTTTTTTTTTTTACTGGTTTATTATAAAAGATATTCTGATGTTATTAATATCCATAACCTTTCATCTCACCCAAACATTGACTGGTTAAAATATTTGCCTTTCGTCTTGTTACATACTGTATCTCGTTTCTACGTAAATCTCTGCTATGGACAGCAGCATTAATAAGGCATTTTGCCCTGTTGCGTGAAGACCTAGAATCCGAAGACCTATTTAAAAAATACCTACCCGTATTTTTTTTAAATAACAGGTGTCACGAAGGTGCGTAAGAACCGAAATGTTTAG
Source organism: Tortricodes alternella (assembly GCA_947859335.1). Classification (NCBI taxonomy): domain Eukaryota; kingdom Metazoa; phylum Arthropoda; class Insecta; order Lepidoptera; family Tortricidae; genus Tortricodes; species Tortricodes alternella. The sequence continues at coordinate 8,663,794 of OX401979.1, read as the reverse complement.
GCCACTTCAACTCCAGAAGTATGTCAATGCTGTTTCAAATAAGTGACTATCAATGCATAGGAACTCTTTGTCAGGTACCATAATGCGCGCGCAGTTCCGTGCGTGCTGTGATTGACGTACAATTATATTGTCCAAAGACAAGGTGTGGCGAACTGTCAACCTAATTGTGCGCGACCAAACATTCAGTCGAACGATCCATCACCCTACATGTCAGAGACAGTATTCAACGTTATACTGACCAACCTTAAAGTGGTCCACGCGGATAAGGCCTTGCGAATGAAAAAGTTTGAATTGGCCGGCTAAATTTTGGGTCGGGTGGGCGTAATGGTATTTTAAGAGTAATTTCATTTAGCCAAAGTTTTGTCTGCATTTACGGAACAAATGATATACTAATTAGTAATGTTTTCATTCATTCTGACAAGATGAATCGAAGTTCTGCTAAGGTCGCCGGAAATTCGTCGTTGTAGAAGTCATTGGAGCAGACTTATGTATGTACGGCCCCGGTTGAAATTAAAAATGTGGTTAACGTTTTGAAAACCACGGCTGAAAGGGTGCCCCGGACGCCGAGTGACGGCTGTAGCCGGCAAAATGTGTGGAAAACGGCATGCCGTGGCGTCTGCTGTCTGACTGTGACGTTCAGAAGGTAACCTTTCCATTGAAACATGTATACAACAATTATGTTATCAAAATACATTTGTAGAATCGATTTATTTAATGAACAATCATGTAATTGAATCTGTCTAGATATTAAGCAGAGGCATGTTTCTTGTTCTCGTTATACTGCAGGGAATTTCAGTTTGACATCAGAACAAAGGATACACATCTGTAGTTAAGATCCTTTGAGCTTTATAACTTGACTTTGGTTGTGTCGAATTTGTATTTTAATGTTAGATTATATTAATTATATTTATTTATTTCCTATTATAGCAGGTATCTCAAATTTATTAACGAAGTTGAAATTAAAACACTTTGTTAAGTTAAAGATGGTAAAGTGTTCATAAAGTTTTCAACCACGTTCTTGTTTTGTTGCCAAAACGGCGCTATATTGGAGTTGGAAACTGAATGGTTCTAAAGCAAATCGATCGGGTAGGTACGACTCAAAATTTTAAAGGAACTATGGATGTCAAATCGTAATTGAAATGATGTCAGTTTTGACACCATTATTACATTGTATGGTTAGATTAGTTTAACGAAATCAATATTATATCACTAACGGCAAAAACTTGGACTAGAACGGTGTCTTTCACAGACGGGAAAAGTTTTGTATAGCTCAAGTTAAGTACTAAGCCTAGTTCAATAGACCTCAGAATGGAGTTGCAACTGACTTTCAATGAGGTCTTGAAGTACGCCGCATTGAAGACTCATACTTGTTAAACGAGTTGGGGAAAAAGTTGTAGTTTCACAGAAATATTTTTCATTTAAATAGTAACAATAATTTACTTTTACTTTAAGTATTTTACATTTATATTTTTGTTCGTAGCTTAAATCTAAATTAAGTATAAAACTTTATATATTACCCAGAAGTTCTTTGACCTGACTGTAAATTATTCTTTGAAGTTTGCATCATAATCAACACAAGCAAAGTTTTTTACTGACAGAAAATAAACTACGAGGGGACGCAACAACAACTGCCAGAAACTATTCGAGAAATAAAAGTCCCGCAACTAGACCGGATTGCATCATTACAATTCAACAAATTCGCGTGGGAAGCGAATCCAATGCGTTCCTTTCGGACTCTTCATTCACAGAATCAGTCTGAACTGACCAATATAAACTGACCCAATTCGCACAAATTTGTTAAAAAAAGAATCAGTCTACTTATATTGGACGGTTTATTGGTCAAATCGTCATTGCGTAGGTTATGCAAGAGATTGATTGTCGGGACAAAATGTATCCATTGAAAATGAATTCACGCATGTTGTACAATTTCAATGGAGCGAGGAAATCGCTGGACCAATCAAAAGGACGGAACTGTGCCTGTCAGAATAACGCAATGCGTAGGCGCACCCTTTATTTTTTTCTATGTTGAAAAGTGTACTGACCATTGTATATTATATCCGGTAGAGTCATTTGCAGTTTATAGAATCCAGTGCTATGGAGCTAATGAAATAGGGATAACTATGAACTGCATAAAACATGGCTTCTGTCGAAATGTTCACAAATAATTAGCGAATTCCTGCATTGCTTGGCACAAAATTAGCAAAAAAGTTGTTTAGTACTTACTGGAGCCGATTCGTAAGTGTGTTCGCTAATTTAAAAGTCACTAAACTTAAAATAATAAATGTCATACTCGATAATGATAGCTTGGAGCTATGCAAAATCGAGTTTGACGTTTCTTATTTTAAGTTTAGAGTATTCTTAATTTAGTTGACACCGTTTTGAATTGGCCTCATTGTATAAATAATAGTTAGAGAGCCCATGACACTAAACCTAGTATGATAAGATTCCCAGATGCCATATATATAATTAGACGCGTCAGTGAGGAACACGAAATGGAGATGCTGCAATGCAAATATCCTGGCCAAGATACTTAAAAAAAAAACGATTTCTAGTATGATGATATTCCCAGGTTTCGTTTGTTCCTCGAAATAGGGGAGGGGTAGGAGTATACGATATTGCAGTGCTGCAAGCCCCCCTGACTGGCCTTATCAGTGGCAGCAGCCTGATAGCGACGCCTCGTACCTAAGTATCTAGTATGATCGATTTCCTTAAAAAACCAAAGCTCATCAATTTCTCTGTGAGAAAAACCACTGCTGCATTTTCAAAACAGTGGCGAAAGTGGTTGCTGCAGCGATTGAAGATCGCCCCCCGCGCAGCTGCTTTCGGCGTTTCAATTCAGTTTTGTCAGCAATCACCCGGTTCCTTTGATTTGTACGGATTGTATACGCGTGCCACGGTCACGTCCGAATAATTTCACGTATCGTTGATTCTTTAAACAAATTAAATCGGCATATTGTATATGATATTGTTCGATTTTTCAGCCGTTTTAATTACTTTGTTTTCAATTTTAAGGATTCCGTACCCAAATGGTAAAACGGGACCCTATTACTAAGACTCCGCTGTCCGTCCGTCTGTCTGTCCGTCTGTCACCAGGCTGTATCTCATGAACCGTGATAGTTAGGCAGTTGAAATTTTCACAGATGACGTATTTCTGTTGCCGCTTTAACAACAAATACTAAAAAACAGAATAAAATAAATATTTAAGGGGACTCCCATACAACAGACATAATTTTTTTCTTGTTTATATCGTTCCGTACCCAAAGGGTAGAATGATTTGACGAAACTTTTGATTGAACGATCATACAGTATTAGTGAGTGTTATAGAAATAGAAAGAAGTTTATTTGGTTTTTAACACAAAATAATAAAGTGAACAATCAAGTGTTAATCATATAGTAAAATAACGAAGTAATGAAATACCTAACTAATTTAAATCTAATAATAAAAAAGCTCTTCTGCCGTAATTTACTATTTCAAAAGGTCAATTGTAATAAATTTCATATTTTTTTATTTTTTTATTATCATAATAATATGCAATATGTATGACCCTTTACAATTATTTCGTTAAAGAAATTTAAAATTGGTGTTATATTAATTTTTAAATTTACACTTTAACTATAGACTATATGCGTGCGCATATGTTGAACGATATTGATAAAATGGAATGAAATTCATGAAAAAACGACTTCGAAATGGGATATAATTTAATAATAACATCTTAATTTTCTGCCGGTTTAAAAAACAAGTTCTTTTCATTTGCTATATCTCATATGTTTTTATCTGCATCCCTACTTTCATCAATACATTACACGTGTATATACTCTCTGATATATATGCAAAGCTAGTGAACCGAGTCTGAACTCTCGTTTATTAAATGCAACATAGGGCGGGGCGTTGACCCAACACAAACAAATAGCCCATACGTTTTGCTTCCGATCATTCACTGAACACATACAATGTATGTTTCGTAAATGTTATTGATGTAACGAGTATTGAAGTACTGCTTCGAAGAAAAACGAAAAAAAACCTTAAAAAACCTTCGGTTTCATATACAGGAAGATAATAAAACATATTCTAACCAGACAATAATATTTCAATATCTATTCGAGATGGAAGGGTCTTTTTATCATAATTTTTACGAAGACCAAAGGGCCGATACCGCAAGCCTGCACAAAATTTTGCTAACGCGGCATGGACATTCAAAATATTTAGGTCATATCAAATATTCAATAGCCCAAACTACATTCGAAAATATCTTGGGTTTATGACCGATACCTACCCTTTACTTCGTGATCGTCGGCTAGTATCCATTAGATAGAAATTATTCATCAAAACAGAAATATGATCAACTCAGCATCGTAACAACGCAAAATAAGCATCATTCAGTGATAACTTATTTTTTTAAGTAGGTACTTGATGATAAAAACGGGGAAGAAAATATTACAGACATCATTCAGGTCATTATAATGATCAGCGAAAATTCCTCCCTTTCCATGTACCTATATTTTTCCTCCGCAATTATTTTTATTAAATTAACAGAATTCCAAATGTTTCTTCATAATGTTGTAATTAGATGAGGTTGGCCTAAGCCACGAAATATAATAAAATCTTAGTCCTAAACAAAATAATTTTAACGACACGTTGTTCGACAACATAAACGCTGCACACATTTGTCACACAAAGGACATTTCACTTACGTTATTTTCTCAATAAAAACAAAAGTTTTCGTAACTAGCTGTCAGCTGCCCGGAGCCGCGGAGCCCACGTGGGAAACAACTGCTAACTTAACGATGGTAGCAGATGGTGGGTGTGATTCTATAACTCGAAAAGCCGTTTGACGGAAACCCCATACTGGAAACCAATTTTCTATGTAGCAGTTGCTGGCTCGTCGGCGAGTGAATCTCAAGCGCTTATCACGTTTGAGAATTTTATTAGATGACTGGCATCGCCTGCCGTTGCCAGGTTATGCATAAAAACCAACTTCTCGGGCGTAATAAGATTGCAGCGGTGGCACCGGTCACAATTTGGACAAAGTTGGATAGAGAACAGTGGCGAAGCCTGAGCGTAAGTCGGTGCATACATTAATTATTTACTTCTTGTATTAACATAAGCATTGAATATTACAAATACTTTTTATTTCAATACAATATTTAATGAGTTATAATATAATTTTAAAAATAGAAATGATACCCGGCTTACCCTCAGGCTTCGCCTTTGATAGAGAACTATTTATTATAATTATAAATTGATTGGATCTATTATGGGCTTTCAACACGAATTTATTTATGAAGTAAGTACCTATATAAATAATTCCTAGACAGCATGAATTAAAGCATAATTTTAGTGGTAACAGGCTTTATTATGTGTACTTTACCTATCATTAAATAAGGTCCAATTACCTAAAATATATTATTATTTGTGCTTGGCTTTATAATAGAGGAATAGGTCGTACGTGATTGACCAAAACAGAAGTGTAACGTTTTCAGGGTTCATGTTTGTTGCATAAAAGTATGTATAGCTTTTTATTTATTAATATTTAATGATAATTGAAAAGCGGTTTCCTCATTGGTCTTACATCAGAATTAATATTTCATCCTTATTTTGACCTACGTCACAGGACAAAGTTATTACTGGCGCACAATCTTGCTATCACATGTCTGGAATTTACGACCTTTACGCCTTTTTACAAGGGGCCATAAAAGATTTCCCGCGAACTCTTAAGGGAAAAGCATGACATGATATTTGCGGATATTACAGTGACGTTGTATTATTACGAGTTTACTTACTAACATTGATGAAATTACTCTCGTTTTAATATTTTGACTTAAGTATTACATTTCATTGTTCTTTTAGGTATTGAGGTTTTAGGTAGAATAAGAAACAAATCACCTGTTACTTGACTATTATGCAAATGACTGTTATTTTTCGTGTAGGACACTTCCACGCCGTGGATTGTGCACAAAAAATACACCGAAAACTCTCACCATTTTTCACAGGCAACGGCTCAACGATTTTCCTCCCCTTCTTATTCCTCTTTATATTACAGGTAAGCTTCTCAATTGCTCTTAATATCTTTTTGCTGACTTTATTAATAGTTCTTCGTTTCGGATCGATGTACTTTTTCGTTTGAGGCTCGCCGTTTACGGTTTTTTCGCGTCCTGAATGCGAACTGTCATCGGATTCGGTGGTAGAAGAATCAGATACGGGGTGGAAGATGTATGAGTTGCTGGTACTTTTGAAACAGGACGAATTCATCGTTGAATCACATTGAACACTGGTATCACTGGGAGGCTACTATTCAGAGAAGTCTAGACTGGTTTCACTGAGGGCACTTATTCAGAGCTAAGTCTAGATGTTTGTAGGCCAAAGTCAGCGAAGACACTCAATGTAAAGATTCGGGCCGCTTCATCTCAGCTGTTCTGGAGCGGAACGGGCGCTCCCTCGGGCGCGCCCGCGGGACCTTGGTCGGTCTTACATCATTTGTTCGTTACGATTAATGGCGATTTGTTATATGACATTCATTAAGTTAGATAATTCGACAATAAATGTACTGGTGATAACCATATCTTTATCACCAGTACATTTAGTGAATTCAGTGTCTAATTCTAAAAGAATTAATTATTTAGGCTGAAGTAGATATAGTTATTTATTATTTCTGCGCGGCATAAGAAAATAGGCTTCCCGCGCGTCTTAGATATCCCTTAGGTATTTCCTAAAATCCATCAAATTTCAATATTCCCTTTATATTTTTCTATAACAAATATTTAATTAGATAATATTTAAAAACGCTACTCGAACAAAGGTTATGGGCAATAAGTGGTTTAAAGTACGAACTTAGTTTAGATAAGTATGTAAGAAGTATAATGATGACGACACGAATGAGTAAGGTTACTCATTTAACATTTTGATAAAAAAACCGTCGGCTTAGGAAAATATGAGACCAACAAAATGCAAGTAGTATTGTCGACAACAAAAGAAAGCAATAAACATTACAGCCGAAAAAGTAATTAGGTACCCGAGAGGAGATAATTTTCTGCCCCGACGCGGATAAGATAGATTTCCTCGGGGGGATGATTTCCGTTTCAATGAGAAGCTGCTTAAAAAAACTATTTGAACATCCGCTCAGATAAATAAGAGCGTAATCTTTGTGGACGTAGATGGTGTTCACTTTTAGTTTTGTGATCTAATTAAAATATGTAATTGGTGTCCTTTTTAAGGTTCCGTACTCAAACAAAGAAAGTGTGTTGTCGCCGGTAAGATTTGAAAAAAATATTTCGAATTACAGGTTTTGGTTATAATTACAGGAACTATGTAGAATGTTTTGCTACAGCTACTTTAGTTTGAAGATTTTTCGAGCACAGGGCTGAAATAATAAACAAATAAATATGATTATATCGCGCACAAGGATAAAGAAAACCTTTAATCTATGGGTAAAGAACGTTGTTCTGTATTTTTTCAAAATTGTAGCCCCAGTAGTTTCGGGAATAAGGGGGAATGGTAATTTTTCGCCTATTTTCCTAAATAACTCCTAAACTATTTCATTTGAAATTAAAAAGAAAATATGTTTAAGATCCTCAGTATAAGCCCTTTCATTTGATGTGTCACACGATATAGATTGCATACCTTTTTTTAATTTTCTAATTTACCCCCTAAAAGGGGGGCCACTTTTGTGTATGTTTTAAATTCATATATTTACGTCACGCGTCCGTGTTGCGGTCACCGACTTACATATGTATACCAAATTTCAATTCAATCGGTTCAGTAGTTTCGGAGCAAATTGGCTGTGACAGACTGACAGACAGACAGACAGACAGAGAGACAGACACACGAGTGATCCTATAAGGATTTAGTTTTTTCATTTTGAGGTACGGAACCCTAATAAAATTTGTGAAAAAAAGAAGTAGCTCCTCAAGAATTAATTCCTAAAATACAAGTAGGTACATTGTAGGGGTGTTTGCCAATTCCCACGAGGGCTGTTGTTGGATAGGACTTTGTCCTAAAAATATTGTATTTTATCATCGATTTAGATTTTTAGCAAAATTTACGTAAAACCGAGATTTAAAGATGTCATTTTTTACAAGTTACTTTTCACCTTCCCATTTTGATGAACCTGTAAATGAATATTTAAAAAAATAGAGCTATTAATTATTATTTCTATAGCGTGATATGTTTCAACATAGCGTTGTTGAAACCTGTGTATGTTAACTCTAACCAAAACTAGTCAAAGTCTCTTTTAACTTATAATTATTCCGCGTCCAATTAGGAACCCTTACTTATGTACAGTGGACATTTTAATATAGTAGACTGTATGTACCAAAAGGTGTATACTTAACTGTTTACTCAGCAAATAGTGCAAATACTTATATTAATTATATAGATAAGTCCGGTACCTAGATGTTGCGTGTTAATTATCGAAACACGCTGACTAGAATAAAGAAAATATATATAAATTTCCGATACCATTTGTATTGTACCTATATTTGTTTTTCTAACAAAAAATTAATTTATATTGAAAGCGATTTTGTTACAGTTTTACTATTAATAAAAGTAGAAGTAATATTATTATATTATTGAGCACCGTCTAGATCCTTACAAAAAAGATTTTCACATCAGATTATTATGTTACAGTGAGAAATTGATCTGTTTTTGTAAACCAAGACATAATAAACAAAAAGAACATGTAGCCAACATAATTAAAATTTACTGACATGAAGCGCCTGAAGGAAGTATAAGAGCAATAAGTTGTAATGACGTCGGTTGCCATAGCGATACCGATAGGCTATATAGAAGTAACGTGCAAGGTTTACTGAAATGAGTTGACGTAAAAAAAAAACTGACTTTTTTAACAGTAACGACGAATTTGAAGCCACTCATAACCATAGTGACTTACATAAAAGACGCTTAGCTAAAGCTGACACGTTCAGAGAGTAGGCAAATCTAGTCTAAAAAATGCCATTCAGCCGTGTTGCATAAAGCTTTAATGATAGCATATATTCAGATTTACCGTATTAATGTGCTCTTTTAATACCATTTGTCTGATAATTAATTGACCCAGGCCCGGGCAAACCAAACGCGGTTGCGGCGCGTTTGCGGCGCGTTTGCGGCGCAAACGCGGGCCCGCGCCGTTGTCGAACGGCGCGGGCGAATATACCATGCCACACCCGCGCGCTACTTTGGTGTGGCATTTGTAAATCCGCAACCGCGTTTGGTTTGCCCGGGCCTTCAGGCAAATATAATATTAGGTCCTTACATATGAAATTATCGTTTTGTCGTACTGACCACTTTGATCTGAAATATCTCCTCTTTGGGTAAGATTTCCAAATTCACATTTATAAATTCATTTAGCTGGTACATTTGAGTTTTGAAAACAGTCATTCATCAGTTTTTTCCTCATTTTTTTTTTCTTTGGCGTCGCTTATTACCGCACAGTGGAAAACATGAAATATCGGTACATTTACGAGTACGAGTTCTACCGTGGCACCAGTGCTGCAGAAACAGCTCGAAGGATAAATGATGTGTACGGCGCTTGTGTCGCAAAAGAAAGCACGGTACGTTTTTGCTTTCAAAGTTTTCGTTCTAGAAATTTCGACCTTCAGAACCAACCCCGTGGACGGCCGGAGACCAAAGTGGAAAATGAAGAATTAAAGGCTATTGTGGAAGCGGATCCATCAGTTTTCATCTCGTGCCCTCGCTACGCTCAGACTTCAATATCAGCACTCGTGCCAAATAACAACTTTGCAGTTTAAACGAATCATATAGGTAAATGCATTTCTGGTACCTATTCAGTGCAGACTAATGAAGAAAGTGAGATATCCCATTCAAGGAGTACAATAGGTACATATTATTATTATTATGTTTATGTTGGAAGCTCCATCACGTCTGTAGCATTAACAAACGGACCTCTATCGAATAAAATGGCATAAAAGCGTGTACAACTCACGTAAAAACAATAGTCATAATCAAGATCGTAATAAATAATGTTATCCCGAAAATAAAAGTCATTTTCATTGTATCAGCGGTGACTAAGCACTTTTCGTGTCAATTCCCGTTATCTAACAAAACATTTAAGGGATTGATAATGGTATACTGAGTCGTAACGCATGGATTAGCTAATTTCTACTTTGTAATCTCAAAGGGGTAAATCCTTTCTCCGAATCTCCAATAAAGTGAATTGGCATTTTCTATCTGGTAAATGCATCTGAAAATAGTCAAAGCTTTTTTTTCATAAACAAGTGCAGAGGTCCTCATTGAGTAACGCTAAGCGCCTCTCAGGCACCCGATAGCTCTTTAAACAAGTCTGGAACTGTACTTGTCCTCACACGTGACTTGCTAACTTGGACGAGTTTTAAGCGAGTGAACTTCCCAAGAGTTCCCCTAATGATGCAAGTCCTGGGTCCTATTTGATTTATTCCTTGTAAGGGGCACGCACTGCATCTAAGAAAAGAAATGGTAAAGAGTCGCTTAACAACGTCAAGATAATTAAATTACATCATTCATTCACTTTTTATTTTCGGGAAATAAGATCTTCAATAAAAAATTAGCTAAGGACGAACGACGACACGAAGACGACAAGACGAAGATGTGTACCTACAAAAAGTATTCTCTTTCTGTATTCTGTGGTTAAAGGTATAAATCCGGATGTTTACATGTGTGGTGGCTGAATTGATTTGGATGAAAATTTGTGAGAAACTGAGTAGCCTTTTTTTAGCCTATATTGTGTCCAATTGCTGTGCAAAGGTCACCTCTTTATTCTTCTGGCCTCTATTCGGGACAGCTAAGTCATATACAATATCGTCACTAAAATGCCAAAACTGCGAAAGTGTAGTTGTTCTGTATATTTGACGTTCACATTCGCGGTTTTGGCATTTTATTCGCGATATTATAGTAAATCACTTAGCAGTCCCGAATACAGGCCCGGATTATAATGGAAAATTGAACAACCAGAGAGAAGTTAACGATAGCCAAATGTGGCGATGAATTGTGGGTAAATAATTATATTGATGATGCAGAAATGCAATAGAAAAAAGCTGATGAAAAATAATAGAATGAAATTACTTACAACTCTGTGTGAGTTAGGTCAGGCGGAAAATATTTTATTGACTTAAAATGTAAGTAGGAGACGTGAAGATTTGTTCCATGGTATTTGAGCTTCATAATACAATAGAGCTACATGTAGAGCAGATGTATAGTCGTTAATTCCTGGGCAGGGTTTATAAAGGTGCGTACATGCGCGACGTGCCTGAAGGAAGTCATCGTCATAAATCCGTTGTACATTTACTTGTATATCGGAACCGAGCGCTTTACGGCCCGCCTCCTCCCTACCGGATAATACGTCTCGCTCAAAATTAACTGCGTTGCATACGTGACTCGCAGCGACTCAACTATGTAATATCACAAATTATATAATAGTATTATTAGTAACTAGTAGTATTATTTAATAGATAGAACTTAACAGTGTGGAAATTCTCATCTTACTTGTAAATAAAGAAGATTTTGATTTTTTAATAATCGTTGTCTTTGTATTGTTTTTAAAGTTAATCTCTTGAACGACACTGCTGTATGCAAGAACGCGTGCCCCGCCGGACGCCGAGTGATGGCTGTAACCGACAAAATGTATGGCATGCCGCCACGGCATGCCGTCACGGCATGAAAATCTGTGTGTCGGCTACAGCCGACTGTACCGTTTAAAAAGCTAAAAAAGAACTAATGTAAAACTTACCTCCATGAGACGCGTCGTCGGTCAGTCGCACAAAATGATATTTAACACTTGGAGATGAAAAGTTTTGCTCTCCCTGATTGTTCGCACTGAAATTATCGTTTCGATGGTACGTTGGGATTGTTCCGGAATATTCGTTTTTTGTCGAACTCTGCGAGCTTTGATAATATTCTTTTGATGATTGCGGCTGCGGCATTCCGAAGTTTTTACTGTCCCCGTTCATGTTGATGTGTGAACTGGCTTTGGCTTCCTGATCACTATGGTTACTGGATCCGTTAAGAACTATCTTTTTGATTGTCTTTACTTCTTCTATTTCACTTATTTTATGCTCAGTTATGGTTGAACGTTCAGTTATTTCCTTCGTCTTATGGAAATTATTGTCACTAATAGAATTAGTCATATTTTTAGTTTCACCTTCCGTTTTTCCATTTAGTTTGTCCTTGTGATTTAAATATTTTTCAGAAGGATCACTGCTTAATCGATTAGGTCTAAACGGGTTTTTTAATTCGTTATGATTATCATTTGGAAGACTCTGGTTATCTCGATTTATCTTATCAAAAGAAACCTCACTTTGATCATTGGTAGTGGAATAAACGGTGCTAGAACTATACCCGTTTGTCTTTTCGGCAAAATTCTTTGAAGAATTCAGGTGACTATTAGAGCCATAATCGGTTGTAGAAAAGTATGAAGGTGATTTTAAATCTGGGCTATAATCATAAGACGATGCATCTTTACATTTATTAATAGATTTACTTCTATCTAAGCTAGATATTGAAAATCTCCCATTCGGCACGGGAAGTTTGGAAGCACTGGAGTAGTTACACGGTAGTGTTGTATAAAAGGGGTTGGTTGGATGGAGCTTGAGCGGTTGATCCATGGGCGCCGCAAATTTGACCAGAGGCGTGGAGTTGAGAGCTAAAGGCACGGAGTTCAAGGATGACCGCAGTGGAGACGATGGTGGCCAATTCTGAGACAACGGGGGCTTGATCGTTGCGTACACTGGTTCTTGAGGCGTCGCTTGTTGTGCTTCTGCTAGCAACTGAGAAGGCCCTGAAATCAAAGAAAACTGTATCAATACTTATGTTAGTGTTTTTCATAGCGGTACCTTTTCAAAATCTAGCGTTCTATTAGTTTTGTGATGAAACGAAATTGTTCAAAAATTAAATAATATGAAAAGCAATAAGGAATACTTAAAAAGACTTAGTAAAATGCAAACAAGCGCGTTAATAATTTTGTCATCAAACAGTACTGTAACATAGGTATAGTAGCCTATTGTCAAAGTTAGTTTATCCTCCTCATAGTTCTATTTCCTTTTAACATTTCAGGCATACAGCGATAAAGTCACCGCTTTGTGATGGAGCGCGGCATATGCGAACCGGCGATAAGTATAACATTGCAACTACAAAAGAAAATATAACAGACGACGGAGGCAGTTCGTACATAAATTGTACATTTCTTGATGTATATTTCGAGGCTCATTTTGCGGCCTAAAGTATAATAAATGCAAAACATCACATAACACATAGGCTTTTGTTGCCAAGTTCGGCAAGTTTGGATCAGTATTAAATATTAGACAATACAGTCGGTAATTTTATACAAAAATATAAAGGGAACTATACAATTTCATCATCTTTAGCATCATTTTTTTAACCTAAGGACGTCTATAGCTGGACATAAAGCCTCACCCAATGATCGCCACAATAACCAACAATATCCTACGCCATACAATTTCATCATACATTCTTAATTATGAATTTGAGGCCGGATTTAGTAAAAGTCTCTATTTCCTTACAGACGAAATAATAAACGCATTTAAAATGTTTTTTTATGGTTCGAACTTACACTAAGTGCACTGTTGTCAGTGAAATCATCGGATCAAATATCAGTAACGCTCGTTCCCTATATTCAATCTGTAAGTAGGTTTGCTTACTACCAGTTGGAAATTGATACATTCTGTACGCGGCAAATGCCAAATTTTAACCCTTAGTAAATTTAAATCTATCCGCGAATTCAATATTGGGAAAGGCCGTAAATCAATACAGTTTTTGACATTACGATCTAACATTAGGTCTAATAGTTGAAATAAACAACAGAGTGTCGTCACCAATTTCACACTCGAAATATTTCTTATTACTGTTATCTCAACTATAAATTTTATATTTACCACTAGCGTTTCTGTGAATGAAAACATCGTGAGGAAACCTGGTCAGCTGTGAAGTAATTCAACAATAAGTGGGAATTTCCCGATCCGCACTGGGCCCGCGTGGGGACTACTGCCCAGTCCCTCTCATTGTAAGAGGAGGCTTGTGCCCAGCAGTAGGACGGTGATGATGATACATTTAATGCAAGGACAATACTATATTAACGTAAAATGTAGACAAGAAGCTATCGAACTGTGGAAGACCGCAACAGGACTCTAACACTTGAAAACAGTAATCAAAGGATATAAAAGCAAGCTATCAAAAGAACTTCTACAGCGCAAAAGATGTAAGACTTGCGCAGTGACAAGAATATTCACTGGTCACTGCAAACTAAACAAACGCTTGTTAAATATGGGCATGAACAATGACCATATATGACGCAATGTGCAGATTCTGCCAAGAGACAGAGGAGACAGCCATGCACATCCTCTGCTCATGTGGACCACTCATGCGCAATAGAAGTACTTAATACTTATCCACCTGGGCATTTTATGATGTTTTTTTTTTTATTATTAAAAAAAAAACAAATGAGAACATTTAACAATAAAGTGGTATAATACTTATATATTCCCTGTACAGTGCTAGTGCCATACACTCTCGTCTTTATCTCGTTTACGGACTCACGATATGGAGGAAATAGTATTGGGCCGCAAGTTGATACATGATATTTAACCAAGATTTACATACCAATTCGGGAAGCAACAACAAATATACTTTACTGTACCTCACTCCGACCATTTTCATTATTTTTTTGATAATACAAACAAGTCGAAGTAGTTCTGGTTCTATAGTGGTTTTAAGGCGGTAATAAAACTGTCATGACGTTATAGGGAATTACCATATTATGGCAAGACTATTAAATATTACTTATGGAACTAAGTTAAGTTTCTACACTATAGCAGTTAAAAGACGTTGAATTTTCTTTATTAATCCAAGAGATTGCGATTAAAATCTCACCGGCATTCCGATCAAAAGTCGCTTAACTTACCTATTCTACAATTCACTCAATAAAAATACGGCTAGCTTAAAGAATTACTAGCTCTGAATGTCCCTTGCATCTGGACTATTTAGACAGGGATGTTCATTGATATTTAGCGACATACGTGGTATTAGAGTATTTGATTTTTTAAATGGATCTTCTTATAGAATCCGGGAAAGATTTACACAATATTAAAGATCTTATTTGCTACCGAACCGGTCCGACCCTGAAGCTTTTATGCAGGGGAACTAAAAAAAAATGTTTTTCCACGATTTTAAATATTATGGATCTAATGTTTTGTGTGGATCGTTACACAATACTGAATTCTCTGTAATTCATTTCAATTTGAAAGGAAACTTTTTCCAAGCTTGAGAGTGGAACTTGGCGGAGAGTCCAACGGATTAAAGGGACCTAATCCTATCAAGGTTCCGTTTTTATGGACCCGTATTTATTAAAGGAAATCCTAAGGACCAGCTTTAAAGGGATAGAATAAGGAGAAAAAACTCTGACGCCACAAATAGGTGGGTACATTTAGTTTACCTTATCATATCAATCAAAGAGCTCGGAATAAACTCAAGTGCCCCGTTAATGCAAATGTCTTAATGTGTTTTGATACTCGATACATGACGTGTAAGAATCAATACTGTAAGCCTAATATTGTAATTAACCAAAAAAAAGTAATTAATAAATGGAAATGCTATCTGGTTTTAGTTTAACGAAAAGTAGGTATTTTTGTTAATAAT
This sequence comes from Tortricodes alternella, assembly GCA_947859335.1. NCBI lineage: Eukaryota > Metazoa > Arthropoda > Insecta > Lepidoptera > Tortricidae > Tortricodes > Tortricodes alternella. The sequence continues at coordinate 8,648,157 of OX401979.1, read as the reverse complement.
TATATATAGGTAAATGGTGATTCTCGGCTTTTTCGAAATACATAAGGCAAAGTAACAAAAAGGAACAAGAACTCAAGTATTCAATAGCCCGTAATTTAATTGCCAGGTTTTAATCTTGAATTTAGGACGCTTACGACTAAATGTTTCGAAATACCTATCGATAAGGACATAGTGCTACTCGTAAGTATAAGATTTTGGGTGCTTAAACAACTTATCTTTATTATCAGCGAATGATACTTAGCCCTAACATTTTACACCCAATATGTGCACCCAGCGTGTTACCTAAAAAGCCCAACCGCAAAAGATACATTCAGTTTGGACATATAATATAATAACAGGTTTAAATAGAAGAGAAAATCCATGACGTGCATAGTTACATTGCATGCATAAAAATCATGACTCGTTTGTAAAAGCTAATTTTTGAATCGTTGGATAATAACTATCTGTCGAATAACTAACACAAAGTTCGCTATTATGTTCGCTGTCATGTCTCTGGTAGCTAATGAAAATTCAAAAAACCTGAATCGACCATCATCATCATCGATTAGTCTTATTTGAGTTAATAAAAATATAATCAAATTCGTACGATAACTTACTTTTCAACTCGCTACCTCTGCCTATTGATCTTCTCCGGGGCGACATCTCTCGGTCCCTGGTGACAAAACTTGTATTCATAAATATTTTGTTTGTGATGAGGAATTCGGCGTCACGACACCTGTGTGGGACGTTGTGATAAAGATAAATTGGGAAATAATGACAAGAGGAAAACTGTAGAAACCTTTATATGCGCATACACGTACTTGAAGTTTTGAGTAAGTAATAGTTAGTAAACAAAGCCCACGCTTTCGGAATAAAACAAGGTCCAATTCGAACCAACATCGCCTATATTTAAAACTTCCTAAACTTAAAATAAGAAACGTCAAATTCGACTTAGTATGGCACCACTCTGTTAAAATTGAATTTGACATTTCTTATTTCAAGTTTAGCGAACAAACTTTCGAATTGGCACCATTATGTTCATTACGTTTACGACCGAGAGTAACCAAATAGACGAGATAGCTAAAGAAGTAATACTTAGTTATTATTCTTTGCTTTGGCGGCGTGCGGGTGGATTCTTTGGGTTGAGCACTGGCGGTAACTGCTTGAGCAGTGAGCACTCGTAGCGCTCTCGTGAAAGCGTCAGAACACGCACAAATTGACACTGCATTTAACTACTAGCAGTGCACCTATCATAGCGCAATTGTATGTATGAAGCTTGGACTCTATTTGATATAACTCATATGCTTATCCACATCAGGAGCAACATCTATAAGTACCTATGTCTCAATAATAAGACTACGAGTGGAAAGACAAATAAAGGACATTGATTTCAGTGAGTCATTTGAGTGAGCATCAGATGAGATAGCTTTTCTCGCTGCAGTCGAGTACATTTTACTAAAACATGACGAGATTTGTCCTTTAAAGGCAGGCTTGTCAATTGAGTTACATGTAAGTTTTCTGAAATAAACATCTAACCTAAATGAATTCCCATACATCCAATCTTGCGCAGCCGTTCGCACTATCGCATCGCTCAAGTAACATGAGAAAGTCCATTTGGCTCGTCATAGAGAGATTAAGCTAAGTGCTTCAATTTGCGTCGGGCGCCGACTAATCTGCGAATGGTCCATACCTCCGCCTCGTGTGAAACACTGAAGAGTGATCAGATTATACCAGTCGGCTGTGTGCATGGCTGTGGCACTATTTGCAATTGATGCATATGTGCATATGCATATGTGTACGATTAATGTTTAGTGGGGAGCAAACCCAGCCTGGTCCATCGCATTGTGAAAGGAGACTTGTGCCCAGCAGTGGGATGTATATAAGTTTTAACATTTGCTGAGGCCCTGTTCTCGGCAATCTCGCACCTCTCACCTGTAACGCATTTTCAAGATATACGTTTCTCGACAGGTTGCATTTAGTTACCTATAGGCTTATGGCCAAATTCAGAAAGGCCACTCAAATTGATCTTTAATTAAAGTGACTTTCGAGTGACATTTTTGTATAGGATGACAACTAGTTGACGGACATTTAACTGTTTAATCTCTAATCAAATATTTGAGTAGCGTTTCTGAATTCAGCGATTAGAAAGATTGACAGGGATCGAATTGTTGCATAGGACTATGCAGCCATCAGACTGTTTTCTAACGAGTGCCCATGATCTTTTTTTATTGACCCAAAAAAGAGAGGTGTTACAGACTTTGTTATAAGTATATGAAGGTAGATGCTGCATGTCTTTTTGTGTAACGGAGGGTATGTCCTCAATCGGTCATAATAAAGTATTCACATGAAGATGGAGTATTATTTATACAGTACGGATTAAACAATGGCGACGAGGATGGGATCCACCATATTTAGCACAACAGCACAAGCGTAAATGAAATGCATTTAATCTTGGTAGTAAGCAAGGCTTGCAGACCAGTCTATTTCCTTTACCGAAGTTAAATTGCACATTGGTTTATATTAACATTTGATGTCATGTCAGTGTTACGAGTTATGTTTTGGTAACTTACCGAATAATTTGTTGATGCAAAACACAACAGTCGATGATCGTTTGCCTCTCGGGGCATTACACTTGTTTATTATTTATTACTAAAACTATGTTTATATTCCTATCCGCATGTAAAATTAATAAATAAGTTTGAAACAAAAAAGCTGCTTGTAAAACTTGGCGAACTTTTTCGATTAAGTTCCTTGTTGAGCCGAGCCAGCAATCCAGTATGCATGCCTCTTGCATTGTTGCCTCTTGTCTGTTCACATACAATATATGCAACATGATCTTCTGAATTTAACCCATCAGATAAAAGGGGCTTTTCTGACTTCGTTTCCTATTGTTTGTTTTTTCGGCTATAAATTATATCCCTGTTACCCATGTTAATTATTAAACCCCGGCGCAAAAAGCAAGTTCTAAAAGTTGGTAACTTTTGACACATTTGTGTATGTATTTATGTGGCTTTGAGTTTAGTAAGTAAGTATTTACGGTACGCACTTTCATAAAATCACCAGAATTGTAAAATAAAGGAAGACAATAATTTGGCGACGTTAAACAACATATTTTTTTTTATTAGGCACGTAAACAATTCAAATGTAAATCTCAGCTCCATTCGCAGATCAATGGCCCGAAGAAAGCGCTGTCTCCCAGTTGACAAACATTTCGACGCCTCCCCACCCTGGCATCTCATGACGGCGTGTCTTGTTCGTTGAATATATAGGTATGCTGCAGCATGGGGGAAGGCGCGTGCAGCTTGTAATTCTTTAAGTGCACAGCGATCCTAGCAAGGTTGACACGAGGTTAAGCTATCCCCATCTTTTCCCTCAGTACCCTTCTCTCTTATACTAGTACCAAAGATAGAGATACACTGGAACTTATTCTCTCGTGTCCGCTTTGCTAGGGCCGTTGCGCTAACCGGACGAACCTCTGTTGCCCATCGCCCGAATCCCCTCGTAGAACTAGGGTTAGGGGCCCATTGCACAGTTCTACCTGTCTGGGGAAAGATTGTGTTGGCGAACGCTCCCCTTCCTCCTTGGCGGTGGCTCTTCGGAGCAAGCTGCGGGAGCTTCATGGTTGCATGCTTCGGCGATCCCATGGAGTCCCCACTTATCAGCCGAGAGGGAAACGCCGAAGTGGTTTTAGACGGTATGCCCCCTGGGTTGAGTGTGACGACACATACGGCGATGTGACGATGCATAAAGCATTTCCACTTCGTAAAAAAAAGGGCCATTGCACTGCACTCGCCGTCGAAGAGTCGCAAGAACCCCGGCTAATGCCAATATGGGATTCATCCTTGAGCTTTCGCGTGGCACGTTATAGAATCGTGTGGTGGGCCTCAGCTCTACTTACTCGTTTAGACCAAGCCGCAACACGGGCCCCGCTGTGCGCAACATCGCATGCGCGTCTGCATTGCTAAGCCCGCGCGTGGCTCGCCCGTTGATGGTCGAGATTACGTCGCCCTCGCGAACGCCACTCAGGGAGGCTTTGCGCCCTGGATTCACCTGTAATCGAACATTGCTGTTAACTAAGGATTAACTATTGTAGTGTATAATTATTAAGTCTTCACCTAATGTTTGCTACAGTAGCGTGGTTTTGTTAATATAAATGGAATACATAGTATGACATCTAATTAATTGGTCTTTGGCTATAACATACAACATCAAAAGTTGAAAGAAGAAGAAAAGGCTATGGAAGACTTATTAAAATATACCGGTTGTCCGAGTGGTTTCCCCTTGAGCAACGAAACTGTGGTGCGATTCTCTTAGGTGTGCAGCGACTGATCAGCACATAAACGAAACTATTAATTTAGACTTTAAGAACAAAAATATTTGGTCTAAATTTGGATGTGTTTCTCATCTTTGATCAGCCTCTACGTACGTCGAGGGGTCGATTCCTACTAGAGTTATATTTGTTACATCATAGTAACCAGACTATAATAATAATACCCACTTCTATTTGACTTTGAATTGGGTTGGGCTAGGTAAGTAGTTTAGTGAGATTATTAGTTATGAAATTATAAGACATTTCGCAAAACAATTTTCGCTTTTGTACATTGTGTTCTTTTTAGTCATGATAATAATAATAAGTTCAACATAATAACAAAGTAAAAAATGACTATATACGGCAACCATGCACTAGGTATTTAATCCGTGTCCAGGATTCGTCCACCAAACTTGAATAAGCGATGAAATACTGTTGTCATTATAATACAAGTTCTTTCCCTAGTAGTATTTTCCGTTGGCATCTATTGGCCAATAGTAGGGAATCTGTAGGGATATAGTTAGTAGTTTGCCCAACATTGGTGTATGGGACATACGAGGTTTACTTGCTGACAATACTGTCAGTCAAACTCATATTTTGTGTCTTTTTGGTTCTAAACAAAAGGTGTATTTTTTCCTCTCCTGTGATACCATTCATATCAGCTATGTAACAATAATTTAATAAATATCAAAAATACAGTCCACATTATTCAGCATGTTGAGGTTTTATTTATATGACCAAGGCAGCGCATCCAACAATTGGACCAATATAACAAGAACATTATCATTACGCCCAACCAATTACCAACGTTGGGCCATTGTGAATACCGCTACCGTTGTTTAAAAACGGTTGGCATTTCTGCATTGTATACAATGAAGGCCCTATTAGATTAGATATTAAGTAACGTGGCCCAATGCAGTAAAATATTACTATTACGCCCATCCACTTGCCAACGTTGGGCCAATGCGACTTCTGCGACCTTTGGTTAAAAACTGTTGGCATTTCTGCATTATATTGCTTCAGTTGGAAATTCTACAATGGCCTTGTTGTAGGCCTTACCTCAAAACGACGGCCAAAACTAACCGTTGTCCAACCAACGAGATCTATGTGGCCCGACTAAATGGCAACATTAAATGCTATTAGGGTTGTAACAAATAATAGTTCTGCTTCGCATATTCTTTATATTTGAAAACATAAAGAGCTTTAGGTATTGCCAAATACCAGATAATCTCACAAACACCTTTTACCTCGTATTTACTTTACTCTTTTACATTTAGAAAAAATAACATCCGCCATGTGTGTGCGAACGATACGCAGCGATGTTTGAATTCACTTTGATCACGGTGTCTGTGGAACGCGTAACCCACCCTAACCGAATTTATTTTTTATCTCAAGTATCATTTGTGAAACATTTTCTCACTTTCGTAAGCAAAATGTGACGGTTACAAACCGCGTTGGGTTCCCGCCGCCGAGTCGCCGGAGAGCAGAACTTTAGCATGTTTCCTTCCGGAAAGGCTGAGGCCCACCCTCTTCCTTCCTGAGTCCTCCCCACACTGGTTCACACTTAAAATACACCACAACGCGCCCTAACATGGGCACAATTAAACTATTGAGGTAGGTCGCTTTTACTACGAAACATTGAAGCACTCAATCTAGACATATGATATTATTTAATTCATCTGATTCAATGAAACTGAACACGCGGGCTAATGACAAATAAATTACGGTGAAAAAAGTTAACTACTAAACGAGCATAATCAGTCTGATGACATAATTAAGGTGAGTACGAGCATGAGCCTGGTCAAAAATTACTCAAGGCCACAAGACATTCAAACATGTCACTATTGGAAAGTCAGAAGTGATACTAAACTTTGAAGGTGTGTTATAGGCAATTTTATCGAATCATTGTATGGGCATTATTCGAAAATGCATGCGCGTGAGGACGCACGCCTATTGTTATGTCGGGGGCTGGCACTTGCGTCGAATATTAATCTTCTGTAAGCCGAAGCGTCCATCGGTGGATGTCGTGAGCCGTTGTGCGGGAGACACAGTAGGCCATTGAACTTGATGTAATCATGGGATCCAATTCTCTCATTATGCAATCCAAGTTTATAATCATACTAGTTTGCATTAACGAAATTACCTTATGACTTTTTATCACAAGTGCCTTTTGTCGTTTTAAAAGTAGGGGCTGTTAAGTCTACGATAACAGGAGGAAGCAGTCCCAAGTGTTGAATATGGAAAAGAAAAGGCTTTCTCGGTATATAAGTAGGAAATTCAAATTGTGCAAGCCCATTGTTCTAAGTGTAAGTAAGTTTGCTAGCAAAGAGCTTAACCATGTTACCGCTTGGTCGCAGATTAATGGAAATTCTGAACAGGTGCCCATTGTCGATGCAAATAGTATAATGACCAGGCATGTTTGAACGTTTATAACGTAAGAGCGATAGTAGTGCTTATTTAATTACTATTTGATTCAGATTTGAATTCCATTATAAAAATATGCGTTTTTACAGTGACTATTTTAGGTTCGTTAAAAAAAACGATTTGTATACTATTTCTAGCGGAACCAGATTTCAGATTGATCGGTTATTGGCGATTAAAATTTCACATGCAAGATTTCATTCCAAATGAAAATACTTGCAAATTTATAAAGAAATAGTTGTAGTTATAATTATAGTTTAATTCGAATCGGTAAGAGTAGTTAAGTAATTTGCTAAGTAAATAAAACGATGGTTAATTCCCCCAAGCATTCCTCTGAAACTGTTTCAATGAAATGAAGTTTCTTCTATTGTCAGTTACTTCAGTTTAAAACTAGATCACAGATTCACTGCAAAGATTTAACTGCATCTATTAAGCTCCCGACTGGCTGCCTTTAAGCTGCAGTAAAATAATTATGAGTGATAATAATAATAACTGGCAGCAACATCAAGATAATATTAATTTAGATAATCATAATTTGCTTACTGTGAAAATTCTGAATCGTGCTAATGTAATACCATCTACGTGTGATAGGATAGGGAATATTGTCGCGTTGTATGGGCATAGTCAGTGTTACACGACCAGTTTATCTTGAGCTCTGCTTCCTCCCTCTATAAAAGTGAAGTGGAATAGAAAAGTGTTGCGGGGTAAAGAGTCGAGCGTCTAGCAAGTTTGGTCGGGTTGTGTTTAAGGAGTATTTGCAAGCGGGGCACGTTGGCCGCGTGACTCCGCCACGCACGTGCGTCGCCTGTACGATCTAACCCCGTATCTACTGAAATCCCATGCCCAATTTATTCTATTTATTTAAAGGCATTCTGTACACATTTTGCACTTAATCCTGTGTGATTCCGATAAACACACGAAGATGATACGGACTTTTTACGCTCAGTGTCGGAATGATGCTGTTTTAGAATATAATGCAGTGAATTTTATGACACTAGTGATTCTAATTGTGTTCCATAGTGTTCTAGAATATGAATATAAAAGTCTGGTAGTCAGGAGATATTACAATATATTTTAAATGTTATTTAGTTAATATGGACATGGCGCGTAAATTGACATTTATCAAAAATAAATCAATGAAGAATGAATAAAAGTGCTTTTTTTTAACCATGTGGTTACGTCGTATATCAAAGCAAATGTTATGCATTCAATCTAACCTCAACGTATCCCGGCTCTCAGACTTTTATAATCGCATTCTAGGAGCGCTAAAACCCCTTAAATATGGTTTCTTTCTTACCATTCTCTTAGATTATTTAACTTTGCATGGTGTCTCAACTGTAATTCTAAGTCTGTGAAATTTGCTAAATGAGCGAGTATTCGGATTTTCGTTTTAGATTTGGATTCGTGGAATGATTTACGCGTCGACAAACGACAAAGCATCGCCAACCCCCCAATCTCTGCGTAATGATGCCTGCGTATGACCTCGGAAAGGTCGGACTGGCAAGACCCTTAATCCGAATTAACCGCTTTGATCAGGCAGATTAACCGCACGAGGCGGGCACGTCACGAGACAGGTTATTATTGAAAAAGTCTGTCATTAAATTGGACAGTACAAACAAAATTGTCCTTCTAATGAAACTGTCTTATTCGGTGCAAGTAAAATACATAAAATAGGTACTGATCCTAATGTCGGAATAACAACCAACAATTAGCTTTAACAAGCTTAATTGCTTAGTTGGTAGATGTGTTAATTATACTTCTAGGTACCTACGTACTGAGCCATCGTTGTCATTAGCCTTAATGAGACCTCACAACTTTAAGGGAACAGATGTTTTTATTTAAATTGGATCAGTTAATCGACGAACTAAGTTTTGCAGTAAAAGGGAATATTTAAGCGATTTCAAAGCGGTGTCCTCAAGCCACTTCAGAAAATACTTAAATGGCACCTGCATACTTAAGTTTTATAAGAAAACTTCGCCTGTCGAACTACAGCACGCCGCCTCACCGATTATTCTAGGCGACGTTCTGTACCTCGTTATTTGTTTTTGTTTTGATTTATAAGCACATTGGTTTTTGTGTATGTACTAGGTGTTTGTCTTTGTTTATCGTACAGTACTCACACTTACGAGATTTACAAAGTAAGACATACTACTCCTATAAGCTAGTATCGTAAGTCTTGAACAAAAATTACTAAAAATTAAATAGTTATATTTGATGTCAACAAGATCGACAAGCAAAATTTTCTTCGTTTCCTAATGCAGAACATAATATGTAACTATCCTTGACATTGTTAGACAGATTTAATTATTAATAAAAATATAGCAGTAAATCTAACCAAATCCAGTAAATAAAGCAAAATTATTGAGACATCAAATGTACTAAAAGCATTAAATTGAAGGGCGTGTATTATGGTAAGTAGATTTAATAAAGAAGGAACTGATCATCGTTAAGAGAAGTGATTGATTATTGTTTGCTGAACAAACAGTCGGCACAATCTTACTCACATCAGATGTGCGCTGGGGTGTATCGCTCAAGCTCTGCAAGAAATAAAATATGTACCAATATCATTACCGAAAGGAAACAAGTAAAATGAGAAATAATAATGTATATTATTGGCTCTGCTGAAGGACAGCTACATCCCTTGACGATTAGGGGCGTTCGCGGGTCTAGACAAATGGACGAAAGCTTCGTTAACAATGTCCGCGAGCAACACGATTCGCTGTACCAAGCAAGCAGAAAATAAAGGGGCAAGCTTATTTTTAAGGGGCAAACTGTGAACATATTGTCTATCTCCCTTGCATCACCATCTTTTTCGTTCAGCCTACTGTCTCTTGTAATCAAACCATCATCGTCTCGCTTTCAAATCGCTGATTTTCCGTCAAACTATCATCGTATGAAATCGTCACAATACACTCGCTCATGGAGATGGCGCCTAGTTAAAAGATTTTGGTTGGTCTGATTGACAGTAAAGCACTGCCATCTGAGATGTGTCAGTGGAATCAGACTAATTGCATCATGGGTGCAGTGGTTCCTACTTATTCACGCATTTTTAACTCATTCAGCTACCGGTTTACGCAGCTTTCCTTATAAGAGCAAAGAGTGTCTCGTCAATACGTTTTGAAACTGCGCCACTTTGATCTAAGTAATTAGTTTTTCCCAATCCGTTGGGGGAAAGTACTCGTGTAGTAATTACTATTTAGGGCCATTCGATTAATTCGGCGGGTTTCTGGCACGAGACCAACAGCAAGCTGTACTTTTTGCACGTCTAAAAGGTAGAGTTATGAATACAACACTCCATGAGAATGAATTTGGCCGATTATGAATTAATACTCATCAGAATAATAATATTCTGATGATTATTAATACTCTGATTTGCAAAACCTCTAAAAAAGCTTATTGTGCCTACAAAGTCACCGGCATTGAATGTCTCTTAGTGAGCAATTTAACTGTCAATGTCGAGTATGATTTTATAATAATATATCTACTGTACTGTAATACTAAGATTAAGAAGAAGAAGAATGAAAACGAATATAATTTTCTAGCCCTATAAAATACCAACCATTAAGAAAAGTCTGCACAATATCCGCATAGCAAACTAGGTTGCGCCAGTCAGTATACGACTCTACGTCGAGATGATGACCGATGATGTGTTGGAGAAATATATCCCAGTACAATCTTGACTTACCCTGGATATCCTAAGGGGCTGGTTCTGGTCGGCACCGCCATGCATCCGGAATCCCCACGGCGCTCCACCGGACAGTTCTACCTCGCGCGCGCTCATCTTATAACACCATTGCCGCTTTCTCCAAAAATTTTGCTTTCAACCTCGAAGCAAAACCATCATGGATAGCAAACTATACATTTCGTCGCTTAATGGTGAAATTTCATGTCGGTGATATCAGATGCCATTACTCGTTATGAAATTCAGCGTCTGAAACAAATACATTTCAATTGATATTAAATTATTTCATTCGGACTTACTATCCACTACAATACTATCTTAGCGATAACACCGCTTTTTGTCTACCGTGTTACTTGTTTCCTTGCCTTTTTCCAATATATTTTATTTGGTGTTCAGTATTACAATATTTGTATTGTATTGTATCGATAATTTTATCTTTGTTTTTAATATTTATTATTAGTCCCTTGGTCCTTACTTAAATATAATTATAAAATATGTGTTTGGTTGTTCCGATAATTATAGTATATTTGGCATAGAATACTTTCATTCAGGAAAGTCGCTAAGTTTCCTGGGGATCAGTGACAATCGCGAGCAGAAGCAAGTGTCCAAATAATAGTATACCAATTTACCAAGACATTTTCCTGATTTAGTATTCAGGACTCAGCAATAATAATGTTGGTGAATTAAGAACGTCGTTGACGTAGTTACTCAATCACTTAACATCATGGGTGGTGCCTATATTTAGTTTTACGACTGAGTCGGTTTGTTTGCTTAATACCTCATAAACGTCCGGAGTAGATACAATAAATTCTGAGTTTTAAATTTTAATGCCATATTTATATGATTCAACAGTATCTACGTTATTTTAAGTGTTTGTAACAGAACATCACTCTTAGAATACAAGTAGAGAGACAGCCAAAGTCTTACTAATGATTATAAATGTGAAAGTATGTGAAGAAATTCGGATGTTTGTTCCTGACTCACGCGCATACGGCTAGACGAGTTTTGGATGAAATTTGCTAGATCATATCTAAAATAAACTCGCGGGCACTAATAATTATAACATCGGAAAAATAAAGTAACTAAACCTATATGATTTTTTAGGCATTCAGTTAAAACGTATCGTGATTGTTATCATCACCTTATTAGTTTTAAGGTATAAGATGAATAGGTGAAGTACTGGTATATGTTTATGAAATATGATTTGAAATGATGTTTGAACGGTTGACAAAAATACCTAGCTCGCAGTCATATCCATTTCCATTACCATTATTATCATCATGACCAGCTCGTTTGAGATGGTGATCATAGGACTATTAGGGACTTCCCTGGACGATGGGTGCTCGAGTAAAGTTATGACTATGTATTAGGTCAATCGAAATTTTCTTAAAATTCTATCCTGACTTTTAAAACTTTTATTATTAGGTTTTACATTTTGTTTAACTAATTCAGTTCAGATTCTATAGCATCAAAAGGCTCTCAAGAAGTAGTTTTCAATAACAAACACAGCCGGCTAATCATGGGAAGTTCTATAAGCTAAGCACTAAACAGTGGGAATAATAAATCGGGACTGAGGCGAGCTCACTGCGAGGCATGATCCATACTGAACAGGCCCTGATTAAAAATAATATTATAAATAAATAACGTCACACAATGATCCAAACAAGGACCTGTATCTAATATACAACACACAAACGACTGGAACCCCAATATAGTAATGCAAGATTTTACGAATTTCGCCAGGAATCGATTTGGCGACGTGAAACGTCGGAGTGCCACATTTGTACTAAATATTTACGGCAGTTCGTATTTAAGTAGAAGTATTGCAATCTATTGGACTGAATATTTCTGTAGCTCCGAATGGCATAGCATATGGGCAAAAGCAACGACTGACTGGGCCCTGCGGATTAAAACGGCGTCGCAACGGGCTCTGCCGGAGACTGACTGGAGGACTGTATGAAATACGCCTCTCAGATCGGATTAGCGAGCTGTCACATGAAACGGAGACGCGTCGTACCCCAGCACCTTTTTCCAAACGAGGAAAAATCAACGCGTAAGAAAAATAAATAATAAATCGAATGTGCTGATTTTTCCAATTCGTTTTCCTGTTGCTAATTAGCCGCATCTTCTAATTCTTACAATCAATTATCATGATACCGATCGGTTGGTCAAGTAAGTCCATTTTTAGGGTTCCGTACCTCAAAAGGAAAACCCTAATAGGATCACTCGTGTGTCTGTCTGACTTTTTGTCTGTCTATCCGTGTGTCACAGCCAATTTGCTCCGAAACTACTGGACCGGTTCAGTTGAAATTTGGTACTCTCATGTAAGTTGGTGATCGCAAAACGCACGTGTAACGTAAATAAACGAATTTTAAATATGGGGGCCACTTTTGGGGGGATAATTCGTCTTTTTTTAGTTTTGCAGACTATAGCGTGTGACATATCAAATGAAAGGGCTTATATAAGGATCTTAAATATATATTTTTTATAATTTTAAGATAAATGCTTTTGAAGTTATTTAGGAAAATAGGCGAAAATTGACCATTCTGCCCCCCGGATCTCCCAAACAACTGGGAATAAAATTTAAAAAAAATATACAGAAAATAGTTCTGTACCTATAAATTACAGGAAAACCTATAAGAAGTATATGGTATTTAAAGTAACATAAGAAATTTCTTATAACTCTCTCCACGCGAGTTTTATCTCGCACTTGTATTAGGTATGAAGCCGCGGTATGGATAGATGGAATTTTTTTCACTTATCCCCACCAGGGGGCAAGCTGTTATAGATAGAAGGAAACAATTCCACAAGTCCCTACCGCAGTGGATTTTAGTAGGGATATATGGAATAATATCTCTACCGGTGGAGAAGAATGGAAAAGTATTCCACATATCTCTATTAGGGGGGATATGGCGGTAGGGATAGATGGAACAGGCGAAGCCGAAGTTCTGGATTCAAATCCCGTGTAAGTTGTATCACTTACTCGTATAATGAAGGGTGAATAATTTATTTCTAGATAAAGTGCAAATCAGTAAAAGTCACTAAGTGTAGATATTATTCGTTGGGCCCATAAAAGTAATTGTCCTAAAGTATCGATCAAACTAATGCAATTTTCGTTGAAACCGTTATCTTTTCAGGAACCTAATCTAATTTACAAGTCAATAGTTAAAGAAATCCTGACAAGAGATTCAGTAAAATACTGTTAGGATAATCGATACTCTAGGAAGATAACTTTTATGGTACGTTACGGAACTCCCTTATTTGTTACTCAACACAAAGATTTCTGATGTGTCTGTTTAATCTTAATAATCGAATATGTCGTAAAGTTTAAATAAAAGCCGTCTTGACTTATGCCGATCTCATAAAGCTCTTACTTCTTTGTTTCCTCGGGCGTAGTCGCTACATGTATGGCCGCGCCCTTACATGCATTACACCGAAATTATTTCCAGGCTATGATGTCGATCAGCGGGGCAAGGCCGGCGTTTACGCGTGTATCGGCCGGCTATTCCCGTTACATTGTGTGTATTTTTCACGAAAAACATTGGCTTAATTCAATCTGATTGAGATTGAACTCAATATGAAAAAAATACATCTATTTGCTGGAACAAAATAACGCAATACGCAATGTACAAAAACATCCCTTTTCCCCGACTGCGCGACGCCAAGGAGGGTAATGTGTTTATCAGCCTTTGTATGTTTGTATGTATGTATGTATATTCCTTTGTGGCACTCTGGAGACGAAACGCATGGGCCGATTTTCATGATTCTTAAGGCAATCGATTTGTCTTAATCTTGCAAGTGTCACTAAGACATGACAGTAATCAATATTCAATATGACAACAAACAGACGCCATATTGTGAAAAAGAAAAAAAAGTCCTCGAACCATATTGAGTGGGGTATCATTGAATAGGTATTTGAAAATCATTATTAGGTTTCTCTGAACATTTTTCATATCGATTAACCATTGAGAACCTATAACGATTTAAAGTTAGTTAGCAACTTCTCACTTAAATTTTGAATTCTTATAATAAAGCTGTAATAAAGTTCTTTTATTTTCGCAGAATAGGTCTTAATAACGTGAAAAATAAAACATAACACAACTAAAACGATGAAAATAAAAATTATTAATTAAAAGAACAAAAATCCCGACTGCGTAACCTCAAAAAGAATGAAACAAGAAATGTATTCTGCCAGGCTCGTGGGGCCGATGCGGAAATAGCAGTTGGTGGCTTCAAATAGGTATTATAGGATTTTAAGGAGAATCACCGACCCTGGTAGAATAAATTTCTTGTTTCTTTCTTTTTGATGCTATACAGCCGGGTTTTTTGTTTTTTTAATTCTACCTCCTTATTACATGTAACCCGACTCGCCCCCCACTTGATCGAGTCTACCTTAATAAGTCGCTGAGGAAGGCTTAAAATAAAACGAATGCAATTGAGCTATTTTGTAGGTACCGCTGTAATGCAGCGCTGTAAAATTGCAGCCATGTGTTTTATGCGCCAATACTTTTCTCCATTCGAAATGTTCCTGCATCAATCGTTCATATTACCATTACCGTATTGCAATATTCGGCGCTACATTTATTTGTGAAAGGTTGTGAATAAATGATATTCGCTAGTGCATGGTAATGTTCGTGACGTATTCATTGCATTTCATATGAATGCATGTGTTCACGGGAAATGCCGCGCCTGCCGGGGGCAGCACTACTAAAAGGCGTCTAGAGAACTTACTTAACTCAGCTTCCGACTCAGCCTTTTAAGATTAAAACGATGTATTAGGAGTTTACTCCTTAAGAATCGATTTTCATATACATATAAGCCCGGGGTATGAAAAATTATGGGAAGTAAAATCAAACTACGATGTCACACTATCACACGGTACTGAGTCACACGAAGTCACACGATGATAGTTGAAGATGCGTCGGTCGCTTCGCATTGCATACTTCCATCGGTACAACTCGGATCTCAATCGGAAGACGACGGGACCCGAAGTGTCAATTAATTATTGTATTCAATGAGTGACATGTTTATATTCATTAATATGAAACTTTATTATTTACTGTCAAATGTCAAAATGTAAAATGACAGCATGGTAATGATGGGTACTGGTTTATTTTATAATCGTTCGTAAGGAGTAAACTCCTGTCGTGCATCGGAGCTGACACACACACACTTTTTTTTATTTGCTGTAGTTGATTTGATTTCCTTCCTTGTTACGTATGAACCAATGCATAACACGGAGAAATGTCATTTTGATTTACTTCTCTGTTTATTTACGTTATGTAACTTATATGGCAAAACTGCATTCAGTTCTTTAATTATTATGATACCATCAATCATAATAATAAATAGGTAGTAGATTCTTGCACCAAGTTGCAAGTGTCATAGACTATAGGTATAAAGCTTACGCCCAGGCTCCAAACTAACACTCGGCGCAATAATGAATCACTTTCTGCTTGGTGCAAAAATCTACTATTGTATGCAACTTTATTGCTCTAGAGCAAATAAGTGCTGCTTTGTACTGAATATTTAAAGACTTAATCATGAAATTAAAGCGTAGTAGGAAGAAAAATAAAACAAAATAAAGTTATTTAAAAAAAAGAACACACTTTAACGTTCGCATTATCACAACCACATTACCGCTGGGTGAGAACCGACCTTTAATTGTGCTGACCAGCATGACTCAGAGGTTCACAGACCCTTTCTTTTAACCTACGCCCCTGAAATTCGTGAAGAATTATTTTGCAGAAAAAATAAATAATAAAGCAGTTTATACGTAATTCATAAAAGTAATTTTAAAATGCATTATTTTTCAGCAATTTATTTCACTGTGATCTACATTGGTTTTCATATCCGTTACAAATTTTAATACCTATCTAACAATTGTACAGAGAAAGAGCTCAATTCCTAAGGCAGCTTCAGACCTTCCAACTACCCTACTATGTCAACCTTTCTGTTTGTAAATTCTCATTGAATGACGTGTGGCAGCCATATATGGCGGAAGCGTGCGAGTGACGTTTGAATCAACCCCCCCATCACCGATCGTGCCTATATGTGTGACAATGGCCCTTTCAACCGTTACCTGCTAAAGTATATACCTCATTGACGTAAAGTTACACAGTTATTAAACTTTGTAAACATTTTCTCTTTGACAGTTAACCAATTTAACATCGCAAACCAAATTAATTTGTAAGTTTATACAGCTAACAAAATCTTTTAATATTGGTTAACGTATAGATACCTAAAGACGTTATTTTAGGAGTTACTCATCCAATTTCAAAATATCTATCTATCTAATTTTAGGATTAGGACATTAAAACTCAGTTTCACGAAACTGCTCTGCTAGATTAATCTAGAAAGATATAAAAAACTTGAAATGAGTAGTTGCTTCAAGCTAAATTAATTTGGCGAAGTTTCATAACTACTCATGACAATAACAATATGTCTAGATACATACATACACACTGACCTCTGTTTCCCTTGGGGGTGACAGCCCCACAGAATGCCAGTACCTTGACATACGTTCGCGTTTTTCATTCCTTTCATACTTTTAATCTGACCTTTTTTGAATAAATCGTTATTTATTTATTTATTTATTTATTTATTTACATAAAAACCTTGGCAGACTTACAGTGGTAACCAAAACGTCGACCAAGATAAACACTAAATTACACATTAACAACAACTACTATATATAAAATTAGAAATTAAGGAAAAAACAATAGAATTATACAGAATTATTGCAAATTTGATTATATTTAATAATACATTACCAATTATTAACAATTTAAAAACAATATAAAATTCCTAAGTAATGCGGCCCAAGAGTCAGCAAACACATCGGAATCCAGGACCCTATCGCTGTTAAAACAGTTGAGCATCGTACAAGCTCTCACGGTGGGGGCGTTGGCAGAATGGCGAGTGCGCACCCTGTCGGCGAGCGCGAACAGCGGGCGCGTTAGTTTCATTTATGAACGTTTACTATGGATTACGTTTGGCAACGTATAACTACTTATGAATCTGCAAACAGACTCTCCTATTAAATATTCTTCTTCCAAACATCGCACGCTTAAAAATAAAAGGAAATAAGTCTAAATGAAATTAACTTTTGTTTTGAAGCTTAATCAACCGCGTTAGAATTGAATTTGGAATGGATTTGTATTTCACATTATTTCTTTTTAATTTTAAACGAGCGACATGTAAATTATTTAGAAAGCACTTGATTTAACCAATCAACACCTTAATCCTCATGACTTAAGAAAAAGGAACCAATCATTTATTAAGTACTTTTACTAATATGAAAATGGTCAGGTCAAAGACTCGCCAAGGGTCGGTAAAAATATATAATAAAATACCACTGACAATAAAACTAATAGACAAGGATAACCTGTTATATAAGAAACTAAAACAGTTTCTCATAGGTAATAGATTTTATACCCTGAACTGCAGTTACTACATCTTCTTTCAAGCCACACTTCTGTCTATTGTACGTACAGGTATTTGAAACAAAATATACTTACTAGCAAAATCATGTGGATATAAAGATCTCGTTTTAGATAGTATTTGTACCTGTCCTCGTACTGACGGATCGCTCAGTTTATTGGGTACGTGAATAGACCTGCGTCAAACCAAGTGTCGGTACAAAGACGTTGCTAGCTTTTAATAGCACGACTGAGGCTGACTCACCTTACATTTGGTTAATCGAAGGTTAAATATAACAACAATATTGTGTAACGTTTATAAAAAACGTGGCATTAAACGAAACTAAATTTAAAGAGTTGCATCATGTGAATACATTTTCAGTTAGCGCTTGTTTGAATTTGTACAAATCAGCTATACATCATTTGGTAAGTGGATGGTTTTTTGCAAATCTTTGCAAATCATATCCCTGTGTTAGCTTATTTGTCCATCTTCTTGAGAAATAATGACAGATCGTCATTATTTCTCAAAGATTGTTGGAGACGCCATAAGAAACATATCCATATCCATAAATCCAAGAATTTTACGCTGATGGAGGTTATCGATAAATATACAATTTCAAATTCATTGTAGTACCGTATCCCGTAAATAAATTCGGTAAAAGAGCGCTATTTAAATATTTTTTGGAATAAAAACTGTCTTACTATTAAAATAACAAGCTAATAATAATTTAAAAACAGAGCGCCATAACGATCCTGTATTGCAAATAACAATAACAATAGCCGTCGATCGTTAGAGAGCAAAATAATACTGTATAACAAAGGTTTAATAGGGGCATGTCGCGGTTCTTGTAATTAATTAAATTGACCCTCACCCTGGGGCCCAGAAAGTATCTAAATAAACATTTAATATAATCAAATGTCAGCTCTATCGTTAGAACACAAAGGTTGCTTTTAAGTTTTGAATAAAACTGTATGAAAATGTCTAAGAATTTGGTATTTTATTATTTGGACGGCTCACCTCGTTCTCGCAAGGGTTCGCGAGGGACAAAGTTTATCCTCCGTTATTGGTAATACGTTTATGAAGAACATGCTGGAGGAGGTACCTTCTTTGATTCCCTTTCAGTGTTTCTTTGTCGATATCGATAATTGAAGGTTTCCCGAAGTTTTGGAAACAAACCCTGTATGTATTGTTATATAACAATACCTCTTACAGTTTGTAAACAACGTCTTAAGCAGCTTTATTGTGTAAGAACGGTTCAGTCGGTATATCTGGATAGATAGATAGAAGATTTGGATACAAATAGATAATGCTCATTTTATGCTTTATCGTAATAAAAAGGTAAAAACTAAAACCCGACTGGCGACGTAAAAGCATTTTTGTTCCTTGTATGACGCACTCTTAGAATTCTTATACATATAGCCTATGACACTCGCAAGTTATCCACGAATCATTAGATTCCTCATTTATGAGAATTGGTCCAGTAGTTCAGGAGCCAAAGAAGAATAATCGATGTATAAATACATACATACATAGATTATTAAACTCGATAGCCTCCTTTTGGCTTCGCGCAGAGGGGTAAGAAAGGTACAAAAAGTATTTACAAAATGGTTGGCGAAATGTTATCCAAACAAGTGGCTAACTTTAAAAAAAAAAATGAAATCATTATGCTTAGTGAGCATCACGTGATTTGTAGGAGGTAGTACAAAATAACTCGGATTGTTGTGATAATCGCATTAAATAAATTAATTGTGAACATAAAAGTGGAGCTAAAAACGTTCTAATACAAACCAATAACGTCCCATTCGAGGACTACTCGTATCGTAGAAATTGATAAAGATATCTAATCTGAGTTCTCCTTTATAAAGGTACTGCAATATAACTAATTATTATCTTTAAATCCTATAGGCGTACTAGGAACATTATCATGACGCAATGAAACATGACCTAAAAGAGACGCGATATATACGGCATCATTCCATGGAGCCAGACAACTTAATAATTTAAAGAAGAATACGATCATTTTTTCCATAATGTTTGTTTTCATCACGATGATTCTGTCGAAACTCATTATGAACTTATCCTTTTATACTTATAATTTGCCTGATATGTATAAGGGGTGACATAACCTACTATTGTTCGAGCATACTCGTATGATTGTTGGTCTACTGGCTGGCTGGTTATTTGCGACAAAAGAACACTAAATAAATGATTATTAATTACAGTGACTTGTTAACCGACATCAAAAAAAAAGGAGAAGGTTCTCAATTCGGTTGTATGTTTTTTTATACAAATTTTAATGAAAGCAAACAAATTGAAATTATGCAGTTTGTGCAATTCTAATAGTGATATATTAGAAGAAGTTAAGGCGAATGATTAAGTAAGTAATTTCAATCAAACCTGAAATTCAGGTTAATGAATATACTTAGTAAGTACTTATTATCAATAGGATACGAGTATTAAAATACAAGAATGTTACCCATCAAAGGACAACCTACCCTTTAACCACAGTATTCTATAGTACGGTCGCTTTCAACTAACAGGCATTGGCAAGGATCGAGGACTCTGCGGTAAGTCGTCGCTGTCGCTCTGATTTATATCGGTCGTATATTCGATTCCCACTTGCCACACGTTATTATTTAAAGTGCATTTCGAGTACATAATACCGCCTGTCCCTGGCTGCCGATAAATCTTATAAGATTTAGTATTTTGCGCTTTAGAGGCCGCTTTGAAAGCGAAAAAGATCACGCATTCACGAACAAATCAAGAATATGATTAAAAAACCGAGCAAGTGCGAGTTAAACTCGCGTGGAGAGGGTTCCGTTCCGTACACGATTATCTGAAACTTACTACGTTACTTTATGTATACCAAATTTCAAATCAGTCGGTCCAGTGGTTTCGGAGCAAATTGGCTGTGACAGACGGACAGACAGACAGACAGACACACGAGTGATCCTATAAGGGTTCTTTTTTTCCTTTTGAGGTACGGAACCCTAAAAGTACAAAAAGGTTTAATTTTTAAACAACGGAGGTAGAAACTGACGTATAAATATAAATACAGCTGGCCAACGTATAAAAAACTTACATAGATTTTATTAATTTAGATTTCCCTCGAGACTGCAATTGGTCGACTGCACCATGAAAGTTTCCTGTCAATATTCTGCTGTTCGTTCGTTCAGTGACATTGAAGTTAGTCTAATAATTGAGATAAAAATTATGACTCGTTCCTAAAAAGGACTCACGATCACTATAAGAATCGGCGAGGGTGGAGGTTTTTGAGTTTCTAACGCCCGAACGTTAGTTAGTTACGACTTCTTTGCATTGTTCTTCATAATGAAAAGTTCGATTCAAGTGCTACTATTTTTCTGTTGATTCGCATATGGATACAAATTTAAACTTCATCGATGGGTTAGCCTTAGGAATGCAATTAAATGTTTATCTGGCTCCCAGCTTAATAGTATTAATAATGTATATTTAGAGATAGAGGAATGCGTCTATCATACGGCCGCGCGGACCTACATTCATATTAGGTCAGTAATAGCATAGTATACGGAACGGGCTGTGTACGTAAATACCGACGTTCCTCATGAATCAAACCCGCACGGTAATCTCATTTTAACCGCATCTAATTATTACAACACGGGAACGAAACTCAGTCACAATATCAAAATTAACTCTTTAATTGTGACGTCTGTATCGGATTATTTTGGATACAAGCTTGTTGCCCAGCAGAAAATATTGTTTTCATGATAATCTAATGCAGCAACAAACAAAAGAGTCCCCGAAACAAAGTTAATAATTGTTTATTCGGGGTTGTTCCATCAACCCCCATTATTTAGAGTTGTAATACTGCGTCCTCCAGCGGGGGAGTATTGTTAAACAATAAACTACATTTAGTAGGTGTAATTCCATAACACCCCAAAAATATGATTACCGGAAAGCATACAAAATTCAGCGTGAAGTGGTTATTTAATTAACGCACTCAGATCCAACTAGTAGTACTTTAATTCCCCCAAATTGTTAACAGAAATTTTCCTCTTGTCAGCGTCAAAAATAGACTTACCTAGGGTTCTACATTTTAGTACGAGACTGGTTTGATTTGATTTTATGGAGACGGTATTATACTCGTACTTACATGTTTTGTGTCAACTTAGAATGACACACAACTGAAATGTTTAGATGTTGTTTCTTAAAATAATCTATTTATATAAAAATCTCGTGCCACGGTGTTTGTGCTCGCACTCCTCCGAAACGGCTCGACCGATTTTTATTAATTTTTTAATGTATATTTGGTAGGTATGAGAATAGGTTTGGTAGGATTAGGGTGTCCACGCAGAGGAAGTCGCGGGCGGAAGCTAGTAATCTATATAGTTCACTAATGAGTTTTTACGCTTGTGACCTATGTGTAGATTTATTAAAAAAATCTTTTATATACCATGGACACCAAGAATGACTAACACAGCGATAAACACACCTCGGTTTTATCTCAGTTTGATACAAATATTTGTATTACTTAAATAATATCCCTAACACCTTTCAAAAGTAGATTAAACTGTAATAAATATGAGTAAAAGTCAGTCAAGTTAGGCCCGCTCCCGCTGGGCGGATGTCCTGAATTCCTGGTACAGTTTACACAAACTTGTATGTATTTATTCATTCAACTAAATACATTTGAGCCATCTAGAAGAGTTATCATGTCACTATACGTTGGACCTGACCGCTACTCTGACTTGATACTACAAAGACGGCGTTTAAACTTTGGCACCAAAGAATTGACGGTTTAAAGAATACAGCAGTGATCCTCAACGAGCAAATATGAATTCGAAACCCTTTTATTTGCTAAATTCCGACGCACTGCTAAGAAATTCATAGTAATAGAGTAATGGTCTGTATTCCGATTTTGACAAGAGTCAATTAAAATAATGGGTCCATTGACTCGCACAAAGTTTTTCACATAACGAAATATTTCGCATTATAATAATTTTCACTCTCATTCCTACTAAGTATTCAAATTAGTTATAAATAAACCTTACCTAATCTTACCTACACGATAGACGTTTAAATTTTCCTGAGCTTTATTCAAAATTATACGAAATGATGATTATGCGTCGTTAATATCTCGTTATACGCAAAAACTTTATGAGCAAAAATCACCACTCACAATGCACCTTTTGAATCTGTCACAAAGATGAGACCCACTTCACACCACACTCCACAGGGGTGCTCAAGTGATGATACGAGTTAGGTTAGATCAAACATTATATTGATTTGGAATTGGCCGGAAATTAGAAAAATAACCACTTCTGCCAGAAATCGACAAACTCATTGATATAAGTAAGAACATACATACATACATATTATCACGCCCGAAATCCCTAATGGGGTGGGCAGAGCCACAAGACTACTTGTGGCCACGTTTGATTGATTAGTCCTAAGATGGTATGATGAACCGTATGGTGACAGGGGATCAGCCCATCGCCCATACAGATAGTCCACCATGTTGGAGAGGACCCGTCCCTTAGTCGACTTTTACGACATGCCAGGATGATAAGCATCTGCACGCATTCTATGCTATTTCTTCACTCCCAGTGCAGCAGAGGAGATATAAGTAAGAAACTACTTATTATTATAAGTTTTATCCAGACCCCAGTTGGTTTTATCCTCGTATCAGATTTCGTAATTAGTCATGCACTCGTCTCCAGTATCTATAAGCACTGGAATACTAATAGGTAATCGTAATCGTTATCAACTTCTCAGTTTATTACACCTCCCGCGGCGTACAGAGCCACTCTGTTGAACAAAGATGATGTGGTCAATGGCCTTTCAATACTCTCTTTGTGAGACTGAGTACGTCCCTTCTTTACATTGGTTTCAAGAGGGCGATATATTAATATTATTTGTAAGCAGTCGTTTATTTTATTTCAGTTGTCTGACTACACTTAAGAAAACAACTTCTTGTTTTAATATTTTTACAATGGTATCTAAGATTATTGGTGGTATCAATACAACTTTAAATCTTACAACATAATTTATAGCATAATATATATATATATATATATATCAATTTAAGACAATTTTTTTAAAGGGTACTTAAGCAAAGACCATGAAAGCCATTTACTTAGCTGTACTGGTGATAGATATCGCGATGGTTTTACAATGCGGCCACCTTTGATGTCATACATACATACATACATACACATCACGCCCGAAATCCCTAATGGGGTGGGCAGAGCCACAAGACTACTTGTGGCCACGTTCGATTAATTAGTCCTAAGATAGTATGATGAACCGTATGGTGACAGGTGATCAGCCCATCGCCCATACAGATAGTCCACCATGTTGGAGAGGTCCCTTAGTCAACTTTTATGGCATGCCAGGATGATAAGCATCTGCACGCATTCTATGCTATTTCTTCACTCCCAGTACAGCAGAGGAGTTTGATGTCAACAAGTTAATAAAAGGTAACATATTGTAGCATAATAATTTGCGATATCGATTAGGCAATGTCGATATAGGCCTTGGTAGTACAGCCAGCGTCAGAGAAAAGTAACCCCCCTGGGTATGGCGGAGGTGAACTGCGGCCCTAACATGCATGCCACAAAGATAAATTTAACCCGTTTATCTCTATGACTATATCTTTCGTCGGCAATAGAGACGCACTTAGAGATAAGACGGTCTATCTTATCTTTGTGTCATGCATGTTAGGGTCGCTGAGGGGATACCTATCTCTGACGCTGACCGTTCCACTTTTTTTTTAAACTGCCTTTTGTCAGGCTTATTTTCAGTAGGGGACAGTAGGAACTACTTTACATTAGTAAAACGCAAACTCTACTACGTTGTTTTTCATGTTGAAAACAATACATTATTTTGTTAGGACACCTCGATATAAGACAACACGGTGTCCCCCCGGAAACGGGTAATCAAAATGCAAGGACAAGTGGCCTGCATTAAGGCAATATGGTCCAAATCAATTGTATTTGACCTCTATAATATCTTGTACAAACCTGATTAAAAATATAAGCACCAGTAGGTGCTCTGTGGATCCATACCAGTCACCGCTGAAAGGATTATACATTAGGAGGAAGCAGGTCGCAACAGCGACAGCGCAGTATTTATCTGTTTTAATTTCTCACTGCACTATTGAATTCTGCATTTTGTGCTAGAGCTGGAAAATAGCCAAGCTAATTTTTGGAAGAATTTACTGATCCTTTAAATACTTAACATAAATGAGCTACGTGTGTAATTATTTTACTCTTCATTTTGCGGTGATTTATTTAGAGGCATTTTGAAACTCCTCAATGTCATGGCAGGACAAAAATATCTGCAATGTCAGCTTTCACGCAGCTTTTTATTGCAAATCTGACATCCAATCCATCCAAATAATAAAAGTTATAAGTTTGTAAACTTATTGTATGTCTTGCAATGATATTTAAAAAAACAAAAATGCGTCTTTCAGCTCAAAATTTAAACCCAGAAAGCAACCCAATTGTGATCATTTCAATTAGTCATGCGCGGACTTTAGTCCGAGTAACACATGTCATGTCGTGCTCTATTGAAAATGTTCTCAAAAAAGACATTCTTGAGCCAAATCTCGGTTTATAATACTACAAAAAAATTAAAAGGAAGAACTGATGATTTTATTTCATTTGTAGATACATTCCACGTAGATAGAAGTACTAAAATGCATTTATTTTGTTCATACATGATCGCCATATTCCAAATTAATGTGTAATATCCGCACGTAAAAAGTCACCTAAAGCTGCACTGGCCGAAAAGAAACGAAAAAAGAAGAAAATTGTCTAAGTCACGTTTTTAAATGCGTTGAGTATGTATATAACGTGTCTTTCTATAATATGTCATTAATGTCTTGTATTACATTAAAAAAGTCTAATGTATTATGACATAATGCAATGGTAAACCATTGAAAGGGCTAATAATGCAAAATTCGACTTTATAGCAATTTACTCCAAACAAACTTCAAATCAAATAACTATGGAATAAGGAATCTACGGAATTTATTGACATTGACTTGTCTATGCTATTATTTTTGAATTTTACTAGGTGTATTATTTTTTCATAATTGTTTTTATGATGTTTAATTATATTGACGATCATAAATATATGCTTGTAAATAAAATGATCGAATCCATGCTATGAAAGATATTTAAGTAGTTGTTTCAACAACAGAACTACATTTTATTTTTGTACAAAAAATATTTTATGTAGAGAATAATATGTATTAAGCGGCTCATCACTGATAATGTTGCTGGAAACTCTTTTAGAGCAATAACAGTTGAATTAGAATTTGGCCCCTTTAAGCAGTTTGATGATCAAAGATCATAGCATTAACGAAAACTCATGATAATTAGTGCTAAAGATACTCCAGAAATCATGGATTATACTTTTATTACCTGTGCTATAGCAACTGCAAAACAAATTGGGTACTTGCATGATTTTTAATTCATCTTTTATTCGAAAGTACTGACTAATAGAAATCCAACTGTGTACACAAAACTTTATTGTGTTGTTTTTTTTTTTCGAGATACGACGCTTTAAAAAGTCCTAGTTCATACCACTCACAAAAACGCTCCATACAAAATGGCCCTGAAATATGACGTCACAGTTCAGTTAGTGTATACCAGACCAATGTAAAAAGAGCCCTGACGGTCATACATGTTATATGGCGGTCAGGGCTCTTTTTACAGTGGGATTGGTGTACAAATATATGAAATTTGCAATTATTTCCTTTATGTTTTTAGGCCAATATCGTAAAATTAAAAATGACAGAAATTTGATGAGGATGTCAAAAACTAGTAATTCAGAACTAAAAAGTAATATTTATTTTTCACTTATTTTGTCAATTTTCAACTCTTAATAAAAAAAAATAACAATCAAAATGATCTTTTAGTTTCTTTGACATGCATTTATTTACGTTTAGCTACCGTTCTACAGAAACATATTAATATTTGTTACTATAGTCAAGTAACCAATTGCCTCTGTTGTGAGTAGATCAAATCAAATAAGATAACCCTCAAACCCTGTCAGACTTTTACTTCTTTGAGCATATTATATAAGAAGAATGTAGGTTTAGGCTAGTCAATGAGTAACTTAACCCTGACACTAATTCGTCCGTTCGTGAAAATTTTTCACGGACGAAGGAACTAGTGTCAGGGTCTATGTACAAAATAAATCCCTATTGACCAGCCTAGATATAGAACAAAGCACGAACTTGACGAAACCTCATTGGCACAAGTTTTGCGCTGAACGCGGGTCCAATTAATGTCTCAAACTCGCTCCAAAGTTTTAGTGAGCCCTATTTCTTCTTGAAAATATAATTTGAAGCTTCTACGACGCTACTTATTTTGTTAAAAGATTCGCATTTGTCATTCCTTAACTTTCGCTTTCACTTGAATCATATGTTAGATAAGTATTCAAAATATTAAAATCTATGTAAAATACAAGTTTTTTGCCTATACATATAAGACTGCATCTACAAATGGAAGTCGTATTTCAAGTCAGAACACTAAAAACTTCAGTACCAACTTGTGGCTTGATTTATTTATCCTAAAAGATTTGCTAAGGGCAGTTATTTATTCACTTTTTCTAGATCCCAGGGACGTTCAAGTAAAAAGAAAACCAAATGTATTTTTTTATCCCAGGTCACCTTTAGCGAAAGATTACAGGAAACCAACAATGTTCATTATCGACTGTAGATAATTGTACAATTGAACTGAATTGTCAATCGATCATTATTAGCGCAAAACACGAAACATTATTTTAAATATGGGTAGGTGCGATGTACCGAGCTACTTTTATGCGTTTTATTAATGATATTGATACATACTAATATTTTTTGATAAACGAAAAGTGAATCGAAGGAATAAATTAATATGAATTAATTGGGAAACCTTGATGTTAGCAACATTAACAATTCATTTTACCAATCAACATACTCTTAGAAGTCCTCCAGCTTATCTACATACATACATACACATACATAGCATCACGCCCGAAATCCCTAATAGGGTGGGCAGAGCCACAAGACTACTTGTGGCGACGTTCGATTAAATTAGTCCTAAGGTGGTATGATGAACCGTATGGTGACAGGTGATCAGCCCATCGCCCATACAGATATTCCACCATGTTGGAGAGGACCCGTCCCTTAGTCGACTTTTACGACATGCCAGGATGATAAGCATCTGCACGCATTCTATGCTATTTCTTCACTCCCAGTGCAGCAGAGGAGCTCATCTGATTTATCTTAATGTAAATGAAAAATTATTGAGAAACCTTTAAGTTAGGAATGTTAACTGTTCGTTCTACATAGATAAATACCTAACTGAAGTGCGTAGATATGTTTTAAATGAGTGGCAGTGAAAAGGGTTCGGACCCCGATAGATAAGGGCGGTCGTCGACGGATCGTAAAGCCATCGCCAAGGACCCGTTTATCGCAAATCTTCTGCATATTGAAATGATTTCCTTGAAGCTTGGAAATAAAAGGAGTTTTGTCCTGTGGTTCTGTAGCTAACGGTATCAGTACCGTAAAGATAATTATTAAGGTACGCAAGTTATAAATCTTATATTGTCTTTTAAGGTCACTGTAGGGTAGAGAGTGGCCTACTTAAAGCGGCTGTGTCTCGAATTATTTATGCTTAATAGTATAAGATCCGAATTAGAGATGATCTGCACCCATCTACTTAATGGTTGAAAATTGAGATTTTATATCTTTAGTAAGTTAAAAAACCGGCCAAGTGCGAGTCGGCCTCGCGCACGATGGGTTCCGTACCATTATCTTTAAAAACGGCAAAAAAATCACGTTTGTTGTATGGGAGCCCCCTAAAATATTTATTTTATTCTATTTTTTATTATTTGTTGTTATAGCGGCAACAGAAATACATCATCTGTGAAAATTTCAAGTGTCTAAGTCTAACTACACGGTTCATGAGATACAGCCTGGTGACAGACGGACGGACGGACAGACGGACAGCGGAGCCTTAGTAATAGGGTCCCGTTTTTACCCTTTGGGTACGGGACCCTAAAAATATATCGCGTTGGTTAAAAAATTCCTGGCCAAACTATGATTAATTAAAAGTTTAAAAATGACCTTTTATTAAATATTGCACTCGCTAGTTTAACGAATAAATTGAATACCAACCGAAAGTAAGAAAGCCTATATAAATAAAATGAAATGTATAATATTAAACATATAAATTATTATTGTACTTATTTGTGTTTATTTTTTACTTGAGAAAACAACGATAAATATATAATAAATAAAAATATTTATATTTAGTTACATAATTATACAGGATGCCCTTCGAAGTATGGATAAAATCGAACAAGGACATAGAGGCGGTCATTTCCCATAATTTTAAGCGATAAGTGCTGGTTAGACTCTTGACGGTTCAAAAGTTATGATTTTTTACCATAAACTCGCTGTCTTACCAAACGAAAAGAATTGTAAAAAAATAACTGTAACGCTATCGGCTTATTTTTTAGGGTTCCGTACCCAAAGGGTAAAAACGGGACCCTATTAAAAAGGCTCCGCTGTCCGTCTGTCCGTCTGTCCGTCTGTCCGTCCGTCCGTCCGTCCGTCTGTCACCAGGCTATATCTCATGAACCATGATAGTTAGATAGTTGAAATTTTCACAGATGATGTATTTCTGTTGCCGCTATCGTTATCCTTACTTCCAACACTCGCGATATATTTTTTAACATACATACATACATACATATTATCACGCCCGAAATCCGTAATGGGGTGGGCAGAGCCACAAGACTATTTGTGGCCACGTTCGATTAATTAGTCCTAAGATGGTATGATGAACCGTATGGTGACAGGTGATCAGCCCATCGCCCATACAGATAGTCCACCATGTAGGATAGGACCCGTCCCTTAGTCGACTTTTACGACATGCCAGGATGATAAGCATCTGCACGCATTCTATGCTATTTCTTCACTCTCAGTGCAGCAGAGGAGTAACATCCATACATACATATTATCACGCCCGAAATCCGTAATGGGGTGGGCAGAGCCACAAGACTACTTGTGGCCACGTTCGATTAATTAGTCCTAAGATGGTATGATGAACCGTATGGTGACAGGTGATCAGCCCATCGCCCATACAGATAGTCCACCATGTTGGAGAGGACCCGTCCCTTAGTCGACTTTTACGACATGCCAGGATGATAAGCATCTGCACGCATTCTATGCTATTTCTTCACTCCCAGTGCAGCAGAGGAGAGCCACATCCATTAACATCATCCATGGAGTAACATCCATTGATATAAAATAATTTTTATCCATTAAGCAGATGGGTGCAGTGCAGATCGTCTCTAATTCAGATCCGGCTTTGCCTACAGATCCAACAAAATCCCTGTCTAATAACCTATTCAAAATTTGATATCGAATCCTTTAAAAAAAAATAAGCGAACGCAAATAATATACGATGAAAACCATTATATTGCAGAGGAATCCCTGAAAACAAATGAAGGAACTGAAGTGCTTGTGTAGTGCCATCGATCGAAAGAATCTTCAATGTCTAAGGGAGCCCTCACACTAGCGTCTTTAGAGCGCCGGCGTCTTGTCAGCGTCCGCGTAGCGCCAACGCAACGCTCGCGCGGCGCCGCAACAGCAGCGGCGTCTTCTGACTGTTGGCGTCTGTCCAGCGCCCGCGCAGCGTCGACGCGATGTCAGCGCTACGCGGGCGCTGACTAGACGCCGACGCTCGAAAGACGCTAGTGTAGGGGAAGCCTAATGCCTTCAAAGATAGAGTACTTGTTGGTACGAGTACTTGTAGGTAGGTACTTACTCGAATAACGAATCGAAATGATTACTTCTCTAACCTACGAGATCCTTACATATAATTGCTTATATCAACTGCCCTAGAACTTCAGCAATAAGTCAGCAATTAGCGTACATTAGAGAAATTAGGACGAGGTAAGGAAAAAACTGGTTAACATGTGTGGAAGTATCTCGGTTTACGTTCATTTGATGTGGAGTCATAAACTGCAGGTCATTGTTCCGAGGAACCTACGCCACGTCTTCGACGTCTTAGTAACCCTAGGAGGAACCGGTGCTTACATGGCTCTTAGCACGCGATTATCTTTTGGTCTTATTCATAAATAAGTATGTCGCAGCACTTTATATTGATTTGAAAGTAATTTCGCCGTTGGATCGTCATATATTGGCGTTGTCTTTGAAGATCGTGTAAATGTTAATGTTTTCAAATTGCGGTAGAACTCCCAGATTATGTTCATCGAGCCGTCCCTTTATAAATAAATCAGTGAAATCGTAGAGCTTAATCATTGAATTTGCGTAGAGGTAGAATTTGTCTAGCTTCAAGAAGCCATTAGTCAAGAACTTAGCAGATATGAATTTTACTTACACTTGTAGCACTTTTATGAATATTCTTAATATTTTGAACATTTTTCCTAAATAAAAACACGCGTAAATATATTCCGTCTGAAAATAATATCGGTAAAAGCTGCCAACGCATCAATCATAATCAAAATTAACGAACAGTTTTATAAACTGCCCGCGGAAACTGACTTTTCTGACCTGAAGTATTCTTGGAGATGAATTGGACTTGCCAAAGCGAGCGGCCAGGCTCATGAAAAGGTTTGTTACTGTTTGTGTTACATCTGTTAACAAATGGCTTTGGGGCCAAGTAAGGAGAAGGTCCATCCTATTTATTTGTACTTCGAAACCTGGCAATTTGTTTAAAAGTTCAGTTTTAGTCAGGTCCAGATATTGGATGTGATTGGAAGATTACTGTTTAATCGACCGAGCGAGCGAAGCGTCTCCGTTTCAGCTTGGGCAGTCCATTTGTTCTCGGCTACAGCTCGCAGTTCTCATCCGATTCTCGTGAAGTTTAGTGAGCAGGTTCGATAATTAGGTATATAGAATATTTTTGTCAAATTCGGTTTTTCGAAATTTTTCAAAATGGCGGAGATAGGGGATTTTGCAATTACAAACTTATTTGCGGTGTTGGTAAATTGACCCGACCAATTTCGATGTATGGGGATATCAGTTTTCCAATGGCAAAGTTAATTTTGTCGCGAGGTCTACAGCTCACGGAGCCACTAGTTTTAGTTTTAGTAAGACTTAATAATCTTTTTCTTTGGGTGCTAGCTGAAAAGACGTATTAATCAGATACTTCGAGAAGGTAAGCTTTCTGTCGGATAATGGATGGTAGAGAAGCGCAGTGCGCAGTTCCTAGAATTCCTCTGCGGCCCTAACATGAATGACACAAAGATAAACTAAACCCGTTTATCTCTATGACTATCTCTTTCGTCGGCACTAGTGTGAGAGAGACGCACTTAGAGATAAGACGGTCTATCTTATCTTTGTGTCATTCATGTTAGGCCCGCTCGTTGCCAAAAAGGTCATTTCTTCTTAACCTTTTGAGTGCTGTATGCGAGAAAGCGCGCCACAGACGCCGCGTGTCGGCTGTAGCCAACAAAATGTATGGGAAACGGCATGCCGTGGCGTCAGGGTCACGGATATCTGCTGTCGGCCACAGCCGACTGTGGCGTTCAAAAGGTTAAGCTGATGAGGTCGAAACATAATCTTTTTCCTAACCCCAATTCTATGTTCTGTCTGTTTTCATAGTTAATGTCAAAGTAATGTTAGCCCAGCTGCGAATCGGTTTAAATTCCGTTGTTCTTTGTGAATCGGTTTAAATTACGTAGGTTATCGGTGAATCTTTTAATTTTCGGAGGAGATTGTTTACACTTAATTTGGTTTTATTTTTATCTTTTCTTTCTACTCACAGAATATCGGCGTAAAGTAATACCTTGCTATTGCATTTCGTACGGTGAGTGACGAGATCCGGAAGCCTATTCCCTCATCCCTATCCCATCCCCATTCCCTATCCTCCTTAGACTGGCAACGCATTGGCAGCACCTCTGGTGTTGCAGATGTCCATGGGCGGCGGTGACCACTTTCCATCAGGTGGGCCGTCAGCTCGTTTGCCAGTCAATTGCAATAAAAAAAATAAAAAAAAAACTTCAAATGAAGTAGCATATATTTTAGGTACCTATCAAAGCTTTCGATTTCAGTATTTATGTCTAGTCCATGCTAATATTATAAATGCGTAAGTAACTCTCTGTCTGTCTGTTACGTTTTCACGGCTAAACGACTGAACCCATTTTTTTTATGGAGCTATAGTTTCAGCCCTGGGAAAGGACATAGCCAAATGTTTTAAAACAACCAATTCCTTTTTTTATCTTTATTTATTTAGGGGCTTTGATCACTGCTGAGCACGTCAGCCCCGATCTCTAATTCAACACAAACGATTGCAAGGGGTAATAGAGCTCACTTGCGCAAAATACAACCCATTCCTAAAAGAGTAAAATAGGGCTCGCAAAATTAATTAACATCTAGTAAGTGCGTGCCCAATGCGTGCGTACGTGCACGTAAATTGAGAGGAAAAAATCGAAACTTTGAAAAGTCAAGACATGAAAATTCGTCATATTTTAAAAATACATTTCTACGC
Source organism: Tortricodes alternella (assembly GCA_947859335.1). Taxonomy (NCBI): domain Eukaryota; kingdom Metazoa; phylum Arthropoda; class Insecta; order Lepidoptera; family Tortricidae; genus Tortricodes; species Tortricodes alternella. The sequence continues at coordinate 8,614,847 of OX401979.1, read as the reverse complement.
AGACGAAGTTGCGGGTAAAAGCTAGTTATTAGTAATTATTAAATATTAATACATTTGAGAGAAGCTAAAAAGCACCCAGCGGCCCTAACATGCATGCCACCAAGGATATGTTAAACCGTCTTATCTCTAAGTGCGTCTCTCTCACACTAGTACCGATGAAAGAGATAGTCATAGAGATAAACGGGTTTAACTTATCTTTGTGTCTTGCATGTTAGAGCCGCTACTGACAAAATCTATTCATGCGTTAAAATATTAACTGACTATTTTATCTCATCATGTACCTACTGTGCTATCCTTTAAACGGCACTATTGACAAATAAGATGCTATATCTATGCTATGATTAACATAAGCGCGTGAAAATTCAAATACTTACAATATGACTTCAAAATATTCGCTATCAAAAATATTTCATTTTCATATAAGTTGCTTCATCGTCTAATACAATTGCAACTTGTCGTACCTACACAAGATAGCATTTTTTCCGCATTCGCTGCTAAAGCCGCATTGATAACAATTAAAACATGATCTTACCTGCAATCACTCTCCGCAATATATAAAAGGTAAATTACGTCCACACTGCACTACTAGCCGCAGGCACCAGTCACGTCCGTCCCCAGTTATAATTACACACCGTTCATAAACGCACATGAAATCTGTACAGCTTTCATGTCTCGAAACTGGACTACGCTCGCAGAAGCCGGCTGTACCAATCTGTTGTCTTTCAATACATAAACAAACTCGTCAGCGGAATGAAGCTAGCCGCGAGCGCGCCGCTACCACGAATTCGGATGTCGAAAAACTGTCGCAAGTTTATCACAAACGAAATAATTCAAGCGGGCAATTTAACTAAGTCGTGATTGGAAATGCTTATATAAACCTGCGGCCTTAACATGCATGGCACAAAGATAAATTACAACCTTTTATCTCTAAGAGCGTCTCTCTCACACTAGTGCCGACGAAAGATATAGTCATAGAGATAAACGGTTCTAATTTATCTTTGTGGCATGCATGTTAGGGCGGCAGCGCCTCTATTCAGGAACGCTAAGTGATTCTGTAGCCATTCGCGAGCGAGATTACTCATCTCGCTCTTACGCATTACGCGTCGTGCGGAAGAGTGGGATGAGAACGAGTCGCTACAACATCACTTAGCGTTCCCGAATAGAGGCGCTGGGCGTCTATTCGGGAACGTCTAAGTGATACTGCAGCGACCCGCGAGTGAGACTCGCATCTCACTCTTACGCATTACGCGTCGTCGTGTGGAAGAGTGAGATGAGAAATCTCGCTCGCGAGTCGCTACAACATCACTTAGCGTTCCCGCATAGACGCCCAGAGTAAATGAACACATCGCAGTACATTAAAAGAGGAATCTCCAGTGTAGCATGGTTAATTATACTCAATCCAAAATTGACGCAAAATGTTCGTAATTATAAACGACAAGAGAAGTGAAACGGTATGGAGACACTGGGTAGGCCCAAGATTAGCGCTACAGTGACGTAGCTTCCGCGTCTGCGCGATGCGCGATGGGGTCGAACAATGTCCAAGATAGCTCCAAATTGAACCTTATACCAATTCGATAAGGTGTACGTTAAGTTTCGTCGAACACCGCATGGTCACCCTAGATTTCAGCGTAGGAGCAAAACACAAGGTAAATTCAAACTTTATTCCGTTACAGTAAGGTTCAAAATGGTTTGTGCGTAGTAATAAAAATGCTGCACCCGCATTTTCTACGAGTACATCATGTGCGTTTCGCCCCCTCTTATGATTGCAGCGGGCTGTCGACTAGACGAATAGCCAACCCCAGTTTCGGGTTGCGAACTAATAAAAGCGTGTTTGCCCACACACCATTATAGGATGGATGGTAATTGCTTCCCGGCAACATGTGGCTTGCTTTAAAATAAATGAAGCTACAAATATCAACTGCATCATGTGCGTTCAAACGGTCACTAGAATTCTATTTTCTATTAATGTAAACTTTGAAATTTTATCCACATTGCGGCGTACAATGTCGATGTTCGGACAATAAAGCGAACCTCAGAATGTACATTGGTTGGGTGGAGATTAACTCTTTTTACAAAACAACGAATATGGTCCTTCGAGCCGTATAAATTTGAGGCCCTTAGTAAATATGAATGATTTTCGCATATTTACTAATTAAATTAGTATTCATACGTAGAAAGTAACTGCCTACGTAGGCATACGGGATAGTAGGAGAACGAATACAATGATAGAGAGCATTTTATAGCAAGTGAACTTTAATTGATAGATATAGATATTGTATAAGAACATACAAATTCATCACGTGTGCATATTAAATTGACGCACATTTACAAATATACCTTTATGGCAGTTTTATAGACAATTGATCATACTTAGTAACCTAATAATTAAAATGTCATTTTGAATAATGAATACAAATACAATTTCATTTAACAATTATAACGATACATAAGCAAGCTAATTATCTGAAAACTTCGATTTAACATAATTATAAATATATTGATAAAGATTTATTTTCACAGGTATACAAAATACACAAACAGTCAAACATCAAATTTATATATTTTTGGAATATGAGAATTCAATTCGATTCTTGACCATTTTTTTAACAATATTTTTGGCGGCTTGTTATCTCATTTTAGATTATGTGAATGATTTTTTCACATTTTCAAGGAAAAACCACTAATAATATTTTTCATTTTTAAAGCCGCTAAAACGCTATCTCACTGGCCGCCGTCGCGTGTGACGTCAACATACTGAAAGCAGTGTAAACGTCAAAAAAAGCATAGTCGATGAGGGTGCAGTCCGAATGACATTTACGATGATCACAACGGTAAAGGTAGGCAGTGTGATTCGGAACGCAGCCGCGTTACTTCGTGACTGGTCTTTAAAGTCACGTGACTTAGAAGTAAAAATTAAGTTTTCAATTTATTAAATTTTAAATAATCTTGACTTATTTTGACATAAATCTTGTTCTATAACGTACCATTGAGGGTTAAGCTACCGTTCCACAGAAATATAATCATATTTGTTACTAGAGCCAAGTAGCCAATTCATGAGATCAGTTAAATACTTATTTTTCATAGGCCTGTAGTCCATAATTATAGGCATTTACGCAGGTGCCTACCCTGGCAAAATGACCCTGTGTCCGATTTATAACTTGTAATTCGCATTAAATTATTTCTACAGTTCAAAAATACCTAAAATATTTATTATTTATGTATTTTATTAATACAATCGTACACAGGGTCATTTTTCCAGGGTAGGCACGACCTAAATGGCCATATGGACTGCACGTCCTCTTCTTAAATACTTTTTGCATACATTTCTAAACTAGACCTATTTGTTCGAACAAAGCGATTTAGTAAAGTTATTAAATAACAATTTTAAGCTCATATCGCTACTACTTAGATGGCATATTATGCATGTACTCGTAACTTAGATAAATATTATGTTGCCCGCACTCTGCTCCACTTATCGGCACTTAGCATGGATAAGCCGAGGATAAGTATAAACCTAAGTTATAGCAGTTTGATGATTGTTTTAATGTGTAAGCTGTTGGCGTGTCTAAGTAAATAAAAATAAAAAAAAGTTAACTCCGTCTAATCTCTCAGTGCATCCCTTTCTGGAATTGGAGTATGAGAGAGACTAATAAATAAATGAGAGAGACGCACTGAGGGCTAATTTAGCCTTCTGTCAATCATGCCGCAGTTGAAAATGGATTACATATGTTATGCTGCAATACAACAATAAAATGAAATCACGTCAAAAGAGTACATAGCGGGATCTTGTTTTTTTTATAACTATAAAAAACATATCCATAATAGATTTTTAAATAATTTAAACCTTTCTACTGCATTATAATTAAACTAATCAGTAAATGTATAAGTTCAATTTAGCGGACTTCGTTTGAAGTATTTTTTTGAAAACATGTTCATATTAATATGTTCATTGCAAATTCATTCGCTTACAGATATAATATGACTATATAAATAACATCACTGTATGATATGGAAATCGAATAACTCGGCAATACTCACCAATTTAGTCTTCTCAATTTGTTCAGAAGAAGCTCTTTTTCAAAGGGCTTATAAAGAACGTATTACTAAAATGAAATGTCTTAAATGACACCATTATGGTATTGTTTATCTTTAGGTAAAATTAACTAAAACAAACTTTTAAATTATCTTTAAAAATGCCAAGGAGTGGGCAATATAGCTAGGGAGCTGGGTGCCAAAATTAATATATGATTTGTTCACTTGGCAGACCTGAATTGTTAGATTAAATGCAATGTAAAAAACCACAGAAGAATAGTCTGCCACCATGGTAGCGCTGCGTTTTCAATTGACAGAGTTTCAAACATTTAAAAAAAAAACGGTGTGCTAAATCATTTGTTCGTGTGCCTCTTGGACTGATGATCAGAATCGTCCTCAAAACGATGTACATCGAAGAGGCAGTAGTGCAGGGCTCTGTTTTATAACGGGACGTACTTGCAAAAATTTAAATGAAAAAAGCTATACTAGATAATTTGTTCGTCGTTCTCGTTGCGTCCATTCGATTCATTAGGACTCCCAGAATAGAAAAAGAAGTTGGCAGACGCCTAGGTCGCTGATTTATTTATGTACAATTTTTTAAAGTTGTGACTCAAAAACGCAGGGACATACGACTTTCATTTACTGGACCAAATCGATGAAAGACGAACAAATCATATACCAAAATGGCACCCAGCTCCCTAACTAATAGCATAGCTAACCATCATCAATCAATCATACCAGCACGTCTAGCACGACCTGCCCGCGAGTCGTTTGTCGCTCAGTGCATCCCTTACATACTTGAGAAGTTGGACAGAGACGCACTGAGCGACAAACGACTCGAAGGCATGTCGTGCTAGCCCCCCTAGAAACTATAACGGAACGTGACACACTTTAGTCTACTATAAAATCTGTTTGACGTTCTTTCAATGTTGAACAAATTCAATTTGGTCTTGACTCTTATATGTATAAAATGGTAGTAAAAAGTTAGTATTTAAATACGTAATATCAGTAATATTAATATATTAGCATTACTCAATCGTACCGGTAGGCCTAATATATCTGGAATAGATTTGGTCCTGAAGATATCTTTATAATAAAGGTCTTATGGCCAAATTCAGAAAGGCCACTCAAATTGAGCTTTAATTAAAGTGAAGTTTCAGTGCATTTTCTGTATAGGTTGACAACTAGTTGAGGGACATTTAACTATTTAATATCTAATCAAATGCTTAAGTGGCGTTTCTGAATTCGGCCATTAAAGGGCCTTTTTAATTCGACTTAATATTTATTGTATTACAAAAGACTTCAAAGATATTTTTACTTATTCTAGTAATATTATTATTATATACAGGCAAAACAAATGTGCAACTTGACTATCAAGAACTTTTGTGCAGCAAATTTGGTACATAGATTAAAAAGGTATTAACATAATAATTTGACTAGATTTATTAATGAAGGAACCAGGCAGCACACAACCTGTATAAGAGCTTATACAGCCCTTATAACGCTCAAAATAGGGTTATAATGGCTGTATAAGCTCTTATACAGCTTGTATGCTACTTGGGACGTATGATAAGTATCATGAAAGTGTATAATATATTAATTACTAATTTATATTCGACGAACCTCTATTAAAAAATAAATAACTCCGTATCGTCGAATGATGTGAATGGGTAAAAAAACGGTAATTTATAATAATGTCTAGAATGGACTGGGCTCTAATGAAGATAACAGATAATATCTGAACACCATTGTCAAAGGCGCTAAAGAGAGGCAATCCTTATCTGTATGCAGCGGCTCCAGCAAGGTTGATACGAGGATCAGCTATCCCTATCTCATCTCTCAGTGCATCTCTTTCTTCGTGTATCTAGTATGAGATAGACACACCTGCGGGATAAGATGTGGATAACTTATCCTCGTGTTAACCTTGCTAGGGCCGCAGGAGACGAGCACGAGACAGTTTTGATACATGTAGGTATACAAGCCTAATGTAAGACTAGAAAAGTTTTAATCTGATTAAGCCTAATGTACTTGGATATATTAGATACAAAACATCCTATGTGTATTTTGATAAGTATGATGTTTTCCCGCAATGATTCTTACTTATGACAATTAAAAGAATTGATAGTATTGGTGTATAGATGGACTTCATTAGCCCGCCAGCCAGAATCAGCTGTATTAATTTGTACTTTAAAATTAAAATCAGTCTCTCATTCATATGGCCAAATTCAGAAAGGCCACTAAAATTGATCTTTAATTAAAGTGACGTTTCGGTGACGTTTTTATACAGGATGACAACTAGTTGACGGACATTTAACTATTTAATCTCTAATCAAATGCTTAAGTGGCGTTTCTGAATGCGGCCAATAATGTCATAACTTAAAAAAAATGGATTTGTAATTTCAAAATTTTGAAAACTTAACTGATTCATAATAATGTCTTTGGCACATTTTTAGGACAAAATATAAATTCAAAAAATATGAGGAGTGTATAAAATCACAGATAATGTTGCTAGCAGGTACACGTCTTTCCGTCCTGCCTTGCTTGTAGTTTTTGCAGCGACTGACGACGTCGCCCCGACGCACAGAGCATAGCATACTCTACTGATGACTCCATTCTGAAAACATCAAATTAAACTATGTTAAACATTATGATTCATTGATTGATTGTTGGTGATGACTTTGAAGACGTAATGCAAAATCAACGTTCCTGGCTCAATGAGGAAGATGCATAATTTTTTATTTCATCTTGTATTGGAAGCTGCTCAGTAATATAAACCGATCTGTGTACGCAAAATATTATTATGTTGTTTATTTTATGAGTTATGAAGCTTTCAAACGTCACTGTTCATACCACTCGCAAAAACACTCCATACAAAATAGACGACAGCTATGACGTCACAGCATTCGTTAGACTGTACAAAATGTATGGCGTTTAAACGAAATCTGCAATTAATTCCGAAAATACTGTTTCTAGACCAACCTGGTAAATATAAAACATGACATAAATTTGACGAGGATGTCCAAAAAACTAAAATCAGAACTAAAAACCATTATATATTTTTCACTAATTTTGACCCTTAATAAAATAAAAATGATTTGCTTTTTTGTAATATGCTTTTGTTTACGTTTAGTTTCATAATATATCATTTAAACCTCATTTTGATTTTCATGCATGTTCCCCATTGAAGACTATGCCTCACTAAAAAAAAATCGTATTTAACTGTAGCCGATTTACATAATAAAGATACTTCTAGTATTGCCACCAACCAGCAGTTGTATGCTTGCTAATTTTAACCAATGTCATTTGTGAAAATCTGGTGAAAGTTAAAATTTTAGATGCCAATTCAATTGAATTTCAGCAAAGGTTTTAAGGAAATAAATTAGGATAAATGTAGAATCAATAAAAAGTCAATTTCTTAATTCCAGCACTTCAGGAACGTGCAGACGTTGTTTACCTAGGTTAGATATACCTATCTTTTAAGGTTTTCCATTATGTCTTCAAATTCAACCTGTATTATTCAGAACACACTTGATGTTTAGCCTCCAGGGCCCTGTTTTAATAAAACCAAAATTTATAAGTACCTAATTAGTAAATGATGTTAATTAAGCAAATGTTTGTAAATCCAAACTAGTAGCTTTATAAAACAGGCAGGCAAATCATCTGGAGCTCTGTCTGTTTTGAAATTCAACTACTAATATGGGTAATGTCAATAAATGCTATATTATGGCTCTGCATGCCTCAGTCAAAATATTTAAAACGCACGCACGCACGCACGCACGCACGCACGCACGCACGCACGCACACACACACGCACACACACACACACACACACACACACACAAGTGACGAGATCCGGAGGCCTATTCCCTCGTCCCCATCCCATCCCCATTCCCCAACCTCCCTAGACTGGCAACGCATTGGCAGCACCTCTGGTGTTGCAGATGTCCATGGGTGGCAGTGACCACTTTCCATCAGGTGGGCCGTCTGTTTGTTTGTCAGTCAATTGACATAAAAAAGGGACAATTTAAATAACCATTATATAAACAAACCTGATCATAACTTTGTCAAGCAGAATCTCAATGGCACGGTCAATGTTCTGCCCTGACTTAGCACTCGTCTCTAAATATGGCAGATTATAGTTCTTGGCAAATTCTCTTGCACGGTTTTGGTTGACTAGTCGTTTTTCTTGGAGGTCACACTTGTGCCCACAAAGGACTATATCAGGATCATCATTTAAGCTGTGCGTCTGAAATACAATAATGTACCATTACAAATTTAGTCATGAGTATATTTATTTTAAATAGTATTGTCACTACTTTTAAAAGAAAAAATCAGATCTCATACTCCAACTCCATAGTTGACATTGATGACGCGGATAGCCTAGTTGGTAGTGACACTGCCTCTGAAGCTAGCATCCCGGGTTCGATCCCCGGTAAGGGCAAATATTTGTGTGATGAGCACGAATGTTGAGTCCTGAGTCTTGGATGTTTCCTATGTATTTTAAGTATTTATTTCTCTATATAAGTATTTAAATCATCATCTAGTACCCATAACACAAGCCTTTAGAGCTTACTTTGGGACTAGATTGATTTGTATAAAGATTGTCCCCTGATTTATTTATTAATTATTAGTAGAATAAATAAACTTAGCAAGGTTGAATTTGCTACATATGATTTTGAGGAACATGGTTTTATTAAAATAGTAACGATATTCTAAGCCATCTATTATTTAGTCCCCTAGCATCCAATCCAGGGATTACCAGATGCTTTGTAGTGAAATCTTATTTTTTTTCATTGGGATGCACTACATATGTGGAAACTTTTGTTGGTCATGGATACACATATAGCATGCAGCCCTAAGACATGAATACAAGCTGTTTTGAAGCTTCTAGGCAGGCAATTATTTAACTTCTTCAATTTCTATATTTAACAAATTCATAAAAATACTCAATAACATTTACCTTCAACTGCTCAATCCAATTTCTGACTTCAAGAAAAGAAGCCTCATTTGTTAGGTCAAACAGAAGAAGAAACCCCATTGCATCACGGTAGAAGGCAGTGGTCAAACTTCTAAACCTAGAACATATTAATTTTGAGTTATAGTTATGAGATATACATCCATCTTGGATTTAAAAAATAACTAAGTTGTGGGGTATCACATTAAAACTGACAATATGCTGGCTTATCATTATGAAGTTCTGCTACTATTTTTCATGGTCATGCATTTTCTTTTATTCCATATTAATGTGTGAATCTTACTTTACATAAAATAATTCAGTCCTAAAGTAACCTGGACCAGTGTAAATGTGTAATATACTAACTTATGTCAACTTAGTAGAGTAGATCTAACCAATCAGAATGTTTGAAATCCACAGAATAGTTTTAAGACCTATTTCACTGCATGACCCGCCAGCTCTATTGATCAAAGTGTTAAATTCACAGCTGTATTTAAAGATTTGGCGCCCTGGGTCAGTTAGCTTTGCCACCACATAAAGTAATTTGTAATTAATTAAATTGATCCATATCTGCTAAGAAAGCTGAAAATTGCTATGCCTAAAACTAGTATGTATGCCTGCCGCTTCATAACTTTCCACCCCTCTGCTACTAGAACTTGGCGTGACACATCCTTGCATACAATACAAAGAATTCAGATTAATGACTTAGCCAATTCAACATATTCTCAATTTTCTTTTCTTGGCTGTGTTCTTTGATGTTGAAACATCCTGATACTCCCCATTGTAAGAATGTTTTTTTTTATATTTAAATTTAAATGTATGTACCAGATTTATCCATTTAATTTTGTATTTTTCTTAATTTTATTTGCTTTATAAAATAATTAAAAGTAATGTTTAAAAATAGTGTGAAAATAGTGTTAAGTAAAATAATTATAAAAGTTAGCTACAATTATTCAAATCTTGTCACACACCTGTTAATGGTGTCTAGGTAGGGCTTAAAATAACGTTATTTTTATTACGACCATATGCACATATATTATGAACTGTTGGTGTCAAATAAAAAAAAGAAGTAATAACCTTTCTTGACCAGCTGTATCCCACAATTGTAGATGAATCCGATGCTGTCTTCCATTTTGCTGATAAATCTGAAATATAGACAATAATAACCCTATCGTATCATCGCACTACTGGAGGTATTCATGATATTTGAATATTGTAAAACATTTACATACCACAGACTTTTCCCGAAAATCTATACCAACTGTTGAAATGAACTGAGTGTGGAAAACACCGTCCGTGTATTTATACAGGAAGCTGGTCTTCCCCACACCGGAATCACCAACACACAGTAATTTTATAAGATAGTCGTAATCCATATTGAATGGATAATATGCGAATTGGCTTAAAATTCAGATCTATGTATAATTGGTCACCAGAATATGTTCATAATAGCTGAATTAATGAATTTGGAATAAGAAATATTATAGACGGCACTTATTTTAAATTACAAGTCAATAAATTAAAAACAAAAGAATCCTAAAACATAACACACCCAAATTTGTTACAAATGTCAATTTGACAAACAAACATACTGATAAAACTGATAACAGCGCTGCTTAGGCCCGTCACATACATTCGTTTTCCTGATTCGATTTCCGAATTCGTTTTCCGCATGCGGACACCCCGAACGCAAGCATTTCATATAAATAGTTCTACATGACACACACGTTCGAACGAATTCCGTTCGGAATTCCGTACGGAAAAATTACGAACGTGTGTGCCATGTTGAACTATTCATATGAAATGCCTGCGTTCAGGGTGTCCGCGGCTTTCATAAAAAAAGTAAAATAAAAATTGGAAGACGAATTGTATAAATAATGGCTATTCATCTTTACTATGTGGCTATACAACGGCTCGGCCGTGGCTCCGGCCATTACGGCTGCTCTTCACTAGCTAGCTACATACAGTAATCTGTGCTCTTCACATTGGGATAACATGGGCGAACAGAAATGTAGTCATCATCGCTGCGATCATGGCCACGCATCTTGCTGTCTACTAGTGTCTACACAATACTGCATGTTCATTTACTGACGTATTTAGAAGATGAACGTGCAAGTGATAGCGGTTCCTGCCAATAATGCCATTTATTTGCTCAGTACAAGGGTCGGCAAACTTTTTAGATAAAGAGCCGACAGTTAACCGATTACTCACAAATACAAGCCATATCGGCTACACACGGACGAATATAATTCTTACACAACCTGCGTGCCTATATTGACCCATGTTGACCCAATGTGAAGAAGAGCCATAATCATCCATTTAATCAATTGCGAATTTTATTACTCTAAGGCTAGCCACTGACCTACAATATAACTGTGCAATATCACTGTTTGCACAGTTATATTGATCATCAGTAGATGATATTGACGGTAAATATCGACTACTGACGGTCAATATAATTGTGCAACCAGTGATATTGCACAGTTATATTGTAGGTCAGTGGCTAGCCTTAGGCTACCCACTGACCGCGTTAAGTGACGCGTAACATCCTTTGATGTGTCAAAAAAGATCGACAACCGACCAACGTCGTATGCAACGGCGTTTATGAATTAGTGCGCTAACTTCCGGTCATACCTGCATTTAGTGCCGATTAACGCGTTAATATTGGCGTTAGGCGTAGGTGTACCCCCAGCATAAGGCTTATACTCCCCACGTTCCAAGGCGCGCCTAAAGTATATTCACAACACCGATAGCAGCGTGCTTAATTACGGCACAGAGTAAATTGTGATTACGTTTCATTTGAAACCGAAGATTCGCTCTTGAGTACGCTTTGGACAAAATGAAGGAACGAAAAAGTTACTTTTTGACATTTACAGCTGTAAATGTTACCGAAATATCATGTAGTAATTAGTACCTATTTATTATTAGGCTTAGGCTTTTTACAATACAATAATTGTATTGAACCATAATGAAAAAAATTACTGAATTAACTGAAAATCTCAAAAAAGATGAGACCATTATGGTAAATGTTGAATACTGGTAAGAAATTATATTATCGTTGTTACTTCATAACTCATCAAGAGTTTATAAACAATGTTGTTTGAATGTGTTTTAGTGGTGTCTGTGACTATGGAGGTCATTGCTTGGCGCTTGCTCAAACCATTCGAGAGAGCACTCCTACCGCAGCAGTCTTCTGCAAGCGAGGGCGTCAAGGTTCGACACACTATTCACTACATTAAGTACTAGATCACTCTTTATAGCAGGGTTTCTTAACTTTTTTGTAGCTGAAGACAACATTCAAAATTTCAAAACCCTCATCCCCTATCATGTACTCTTTTTAAATAGAATCTTAATAACTGTTTTTCGGTAGGTACTTGATAACTAATCATTTATGGTCAAGGACCGTAGGTTAAGAAACCCTGCAATTAGTGTGTTTAGATGGCGGTAGATTATAAATAAATAAGAAATAATTATTGACCTATGAAAATGTTTATACTGTTGAATGACACTGCTCAAACATATATCTACTTTATTTTAAAACTAAACTTCATTTTCAGGAAACTAAAATTCATTACAGCTGTTTGGTATCTTTTACACTAGGTTAGGTCTGTCTTGTAGAGCTGTTAAAAATGATTCAACTGACAAGATTAATTAAATAAACTTCATTTACATATCATTACATAATAATTTAACAAACTAAAAAATAATTAGTTTTTTATGGAGATTTTGCTTTTTTGCAGGAAGTTTCGAGGTTGCAGTAAATGATAAATTAGTTTATTCAAAGCTCCAGACGATGGCGCTGCCAGATTACGATGAAGTCTCGCAAGTAGTGAATGATGTGTCAAATGGTAGTGAACCTAGGGAAATTAAAGGACAACAACCCATAAACTGTGTAATATCATAATATTTATTATTTCATTATTATAACTTCAACAATCCCTGTAATAAAATAGTCTTTCAGTAAAAAGCCTATAACAATATATTCGAGTCTAGAACATACAACCAGACTCAAGGTACAAATCTTTAAAGCAAATTTTAAATAGAATATGCAAACAATAATGTATTTAATTACTTGCACTTCATTTCTAAACACTCACTTATAAAATACATAAAAAACCAATCCATGCACCTGTAAACAGAAAGGAATAATTCGAGACTTGGATTTGAAACATGACTAATAAAAAACCAACTAGGTGATTGGATCGAACCATTTGTGCAAAATAAATATATCTACTTACTAATAGTGGACGAGTACTTATACTTAAGATTTATAAATAGATACTAAATGCATAGTACCTAAGGATTCACGTGCATTGTGTAACTATTTGAAGCATTTCTCTGATTGTTTTTAACTAACTGCAGCAAACCTAAAAGAGGCGTAATGTTTTTGCAAGTATTTATATATGTAATCACTGGATTAGTTACCACCTTTATGATTAGTAAAGAAATTACCAGATGACGTTTACTAAAATCCAATAGTGGATGCAAGATGACATTAGTTTCTTGATATTTTGCAACTATGCAATAATCGTTTCAAAAATATATAATATATTGGTACCTTTATATATAGCGGTCCTCCCTATATACAAATATGTGATATGACCTACATTTGAAATGATTTCTCGCTACACGAACTTACATATAGAGTATAACACATCACAACAGTAGATTTCGTATAATGGATGTATAAAGACACCACTAAAATTTGAAAATAAAGGTTATTGTTACCTAAATACATACCTCTGAAAATAAAAAATACAATAAATTTATTATGGAATAATGGTCAATTATGGAAAAAGCAGGCTGTGACTATGCATTAAAATCCTATATATTTGAATTCGCCAACTAACATTTTCATATCGGATAGACCCGTTGGCACAGCCAGAACTGCAACAGGATTTATTTCCTGTTTCTCTTACTTTTAGAGGTTACGCAGTTAGGTTTTTATAATGAATATTTTTTTGGTTAGTTAAATTTTAGTTTTAGCAGTCGCGATTCATTCACAATGATGGCCATCATGGTTAAGAAATTGCTACCAATAGCTAGGCAAATGTACTTTATCACTTTTAACAGGTGGCTGCTATGCTTACAATCTAAACTACCAAAATACGTATTACAGAAAATAAAAAGTGTACAGTCTACAGATAGCCTCATAGGCAATTGTAGAACCGGGTCACAGTAACTAGTTGAAAAAATACTATTTAAATACTTTATTGATAAGATCACTGTGACCAGGTTCTTCTGTGCTTGAAATCAAATTGAGATCTAGTACCTACTTAGTTTGAAAGATAGAAATTTATATCACCCATAGGTATGACGCTACCTCTACATCTCACTTCATATGTCCTTAATAAAAATATACATAAGCAATTCATACTAATTTTTTTATCATGGAAAAAGCCAACATTTCTAGTGCGACAAAAGGGCAAACCATTCATATTATGGTGCTATTATGGAAAATAAAAGGTTGAAACAAGCTTTATCTACACCCATATCATAAAACCTCTATAATGTAATCAAAAACCGTAGGAAATGACCAGCATTATGACAACCAATTAGGTAAAACCAGTTCTGTAATGTTATTGCAGTATCGATTTTAGTATCGTAATGAGATTAATTTTGGAACAGCTGTCAAAACTCAAGTGGGTCTCTATTCTAGTATCCATAGATATTAAAACAGTTACTGATACGAAACATCAATTCAGTATGTTTTTATAATATAAACTGCACGACATTTGATCTCGAGTGACATGAGAATAGAAACTTCATTCGTTTGTCTATGATTTAAAAAAAAATGGTCTTGGCGGAGGATCGAATTGCCGCCATTACTGCTTTTATTCATGTTGGTTGTTTGCTGAACGAAAGTAGAATTGTAAAAAGTTGTTTGTAATTTACATTTTAGTTGAAAATATGAATAGTAGTCTTCTCGGAGTGACTGTGTGATGTGAAAATGTGTGTAGATAAAGTTATGTATGCAACTCTGCATAATTTGGCCTTAAAACACACGTGCGATCTTATTATGCAACTCGCTAAAAGCTAGTTTCATAAAACCGCACTAGTGTTTTAAGGCCTATCATTATGCAACCGTTGCATAAACTACTATTACGTATCATTTCACCTGCTTATATTATCATCATTAGCAATTGGTTCAATTGGAGAGTGCCTTTTTAGAACAAAATTCTTGGAGCCGTCAATTGTGCCAATGTATGTTAGGTAAATTCCGAAGCGTAGTTTCCCACCAAACTCTTCCGATATTGTCCTGAGAGGCTCCACAGTCTTCTCGCCCGTTGTCTGATCAATGCACACCATTTGACATCGGCTACATTGACCTTCCACCTAAAAAAAAACATTGTTGCGTTATAGTAGGTATAGTTAATAGTTTTTCCCAATAGCAGTCCAAAGCAGGAAGCAGGTAGACTTTTGATATCCAATACCACAAAATAGATAATAGTATCTTTTTATCCTACAAAGCAGTGCGCATCGCGTCTGTATCGCTATAAACGCGCGTCAACGGCGCGTTTAAAGGTCGTGATGCGCACAGGCCCTAACGTACTGAAGAACGACTCTAAATATGCCTAATCATGCCTTCTCTCTCCGTCGCATAAAACGTGCTCTTTCGTGTACGCTAGGGTTGTCAGTTTTTATCCGCGTCATCCAACGACAACGACGCGCGAATCGCCCAGCGAGTGAGCGAGCGGCAACCTACTGCGATTTACAGCTCCGAGCGTCGCGGTCGCGACGGCCGAGCTTGCCTAAAGTGCGGAGTGAAACCCGCCTGACAATACGAGTAATGTGCTTTATCTGACTCTCATTACAGATCCGTAGTAATCCTTATAGTTTTTATATGTCTGTCTGTCGTGCGGATATTTAAGTTAGTGTGTAGTGTGTGATTAGAGAATCACTAGATAGAAACTCCCTAATAAAAGTAACGTCCTGAACCATCCCATAAAATATATCGCACCAGTGGTGCCCTCTAAGAAAGCTGTGGGTACCTACCTTAAATTCGTGATTGCCTATTTTTACTCGCTGCCACTCCCTTTCAGCCAGCTCTTCATCCATTTCGATGATAAGATTTCCTCGGAAGCGGTCAGTTAATTGATCTATATCATCCGTGAAACATGGGTCTGTAATTTTGTCTCGGAGCCATCGTACAGTAGAC
The DNA here is from genome assembly GCA_947859335.1 of Tortricodes alternella. NCBI lineage: Eukaryota > Metazoa > Arthropoda > Insecta > Lepidoptera > Tortricidae > Tortricodes > Tortricodes alternella. The sequence goes on along the minus strand of OX401979.1, from coordinate 8,598,702 downwards.
TTGTTTATTAAAAGAAATTGGGCCTGATTACTCAGAGAGAGCAGCTTCGTGTTAGATTCACCTTTCTTCTTTAGGACCCTGTCATTTGACTGTCTGACTAGCCTCAAGTATGAAATCTCCAAAGCCTCTGATATCCAGTTGGCAACTTCATCACCACAATCAATGCCTGTCACAATATCTGTGCAAACTTTTGTCTGACAAAACATCGCCTCTCTGAATTTGCTATTTAAACTTAATTCTAGAGGTATTGCAACAGGTGATTTTCCTAAAACAGAAAATGTAGAGTTATACATTTAGAACAGCGTATAAATTAAAATATATCTAAGTAGGTCCTTTAACTCTTTAGACATAAATAGTCACCATTAAAATTCAAAATTAGTAGTTGATGCTTCAAGTCCAGTATTGGTTTTATCATGCACATCAGCGAGTTCTGCTTTTGAGTTAGACAAACTCCATTGTCTTTGATTATCATCCACTCTCTGTCATACTCAAAACCCTTATTTCCAAGCTTCCACCCATTTTTAACTTTGTATGAACCACATGACTTTACAGGGAAAATATTTATTTCCTGTAATTTTATTTTCGATGTAGTTTGAGATGCTTTTGGATGAACAGCAGTTTTAATGTACAACTGTTCATTCAGAATTTTTAAAGTGTCTTCACTAAAGAAGTTACTTTTCGGATTCAGTGCATCTTTATAAATGCTTGTTAAGCGCTTTGGTCTCTTGAATTTGGTCTTTACAAAGCAGCGGCAGATCATAAGAACCAATTTATCCACATCATTGTAAGTGTTGTAGTATGCGAAAGACGCGCGTATAGCTCCAGTTGGTCTCCCATCAATTAAATCTATTTCATCTCCGCATCTATGGCCAGCTTTGAACATGTTTTTCATCTCTTTATTGGTGGCTTTTAAATGTCGCTGGCAAGATCCTGCATTACAGAAGCATCCTGTCCTTATACTTATGTTGAAAAGATCAGCCATGTGCTGAAACTTGAAAATAAAAAAGGCAGAATATGACAATTATAAGCAGGTATATTACATAATTAATTCAGATGAAAAATTGCTTATTAATTTACCTCTGCATAACCAATATGAGACCCATTTTCTCTTACAAGATTAAATGTAACAATTCCTCCTTGCTTTTTAATATCATCAAAATCAGAGTCCATGTAGAGAATTGCTGCTCTAGTATTGTTAGGATGCCGGAGATCCTGCAGTTGTTCATATAGATCTTTGGCCAGGTAATATGTGTGATATGATATAGTTTCCATGATATCACTGTGTATTATCTTTGGTATTAATTTATGCATTGTGTCAAAACAGTGCTTCAAGGCAAGAATGGACAGAAAATTAACAGTACCATCTTCAAATCTGTAAATAAATAGAAATGTTTAACTTACATAGCTCATTGAAACAATGCTACTGGTTGCATGTATAAAAACAATTCATAAATATTGCTGATCTATTCACAAACAATTACCTACCTTTCATGAAGAATTTCTCTTTTCATATGGAAATCTTCATTACTGAGGACAATATCAACTGTACCTCCTCCAAAGTACTGTTTCTGATTTAAAACATTTGCACTACTGTTTTTGATTAAGAGTGCTCCCAACCCTGTTGGATAGCCAAATATTTTGTAAAACGAAAGGCACACAAAGTCTGGCTGTGTCTTGGATAAGTCTAATTTACTCGTGGGAACATATGATGCAGCATCAAGCAAAACATACCAGTCACAATTCAGTTTGCACAGATGTTTCTTTATATAATTGTTAAGACATCCCTCTTTTATAGCATCCATACAATTAACTGGATATTTGTAACCATTAAAATTGCTCTGTGCTGAGTAAGCCAATAGTGAGTTGCCTTTATTTTTATTCTGATATCCATTTCTAGATGAAGTTGGTTTTTGCTGAGCTGCGTCCAAAGACAGTAAGAAGTCATCATGTGATATGTGAACAACGGCAGCATTCTTTTCTTTGGCTATTTCTCTCAGACCAATTACTGATGTATGATTATCTTGTAGATAAACAAAAGAACCAGATGTTTTCTCATTATAATCAAATTGGAATGTTTCTACAACAAGTTTAAGGGATTGTGTTGTTCCTGATGTAAATATGACAGTATATTTGGATGGATCAGTATTAAAATGCTGTAACACCAGGCATCTTATTTGCTCAACACAATCTCTGGTATATTTGTCAGTGTGTGGGTTACTGTACACATTGTTTAATAGGTCTTCATTGAGTTGTCTCAGCAAGCTTTCAGGGTACAAAGTGGCACCAGCATTTTCTAGGTAACATCTTCCTGGAATCAGCAAAAAATGAAGCAATAAGATAAGATGGCCACAAGGTGTCCACAGAATAAATTATTTTCCACTGAATAATTTAATTTTGGCATCAACTTATAATAAGTAAGTATGGAAGAGTAACACAAAATAATGACATTTAAAATAGTGACCTTTTGGTAATATTACTATACTCTTTGATAGTGACGCTCCTCTTTCAATCTAGAACGACTGTGCAAGGCATGGGCAAAATGGATATGCTCATTTTGAAAGTTATTTTAATAACAAACTCATAAAAAAACAATTTTTAGGTGTAGTCACTACAAATGCCAATAGATACATGTTGTGTCATTGTTTCTAGGTACTAGGTTTATACATTTTCCCCAAAATTAAAGTTATCAAAACTTTGTTTTGCAGTGATTGACTATAGTTAAAATTATTGATTATTGATTGACTATGTGACTGATAAGTTGGCAAAAGCAATTTTATTAGTAATTAAATAATATTTTATTTTATTTATGGCTTTCACATCTTAATTGTACAAGTTGTATTTTCAAAAATATCAAGGTAGACATTAAACACTGGGGAAAATTTTCAGTTTGCCAATTTTGAAGATTTGTCAGATGAGATGGTTAAATAATTTTATTATAAATTTTCTTGGCTGACTGACAGCCAATTTCCACGCTAAGTTTAAGCTACACCCTTTCGGCACTAAGTATATGTAGCAGGTTTTGAGCATCAATAATACTTCTATTCTTGAGTGTTCTATTTACAAGTAAATTAAATAAGCCAGCAAAAATATGAAGCATGTAAGTATATATATGACTTTTGATTTCAAACAAACATGGCGAAATAAACAAGCCACCCATATTATTTATTAGTATTTTTCACCCAGAAAGTGCACACTTTCTGAGGAATTGTTGGTAAAATTCATGAACCTTTATTAGAGTTGACTTATGAAGCTAAAAGATGTCTGTATTAAAATTATCAGCTCCCCTGCCTGGCGTACCAGGCTTTACCACATGCATAAAAAGCATTTTTGTCTCTCAGTAGGACACCTAAATTCAAATTCAAATTCAAATGGTTTATTGCATATCACATTACAAAATAAAAGATGGATTAATAAGTAGGTATACATGTGACACCCTGCAAGGGCACAGCAACATTAGAGGGCTAACTATTTCTTAATGTATACTTAATTTTATTTCAATATTGCACAGGCACTTAAATATTACTATAAAACCTACATTTCGTTTTATTTAATAAAATTATGTATAGACCAGTAATTGCGAGATATAGAAGTGCGTACTCATGTTTAACTAACATTTAAAAAATCATTAAGGCAATAAAAGCATTTGTTGACTAAAAATAATTTCAACTGTTTAATAAACGACGTTCATTTATCGAGGTTTTTTATAGAATTTGGAAGGTGGTTATATATTTTTATCATTATAAAGTGAGGACTAGATTTTACTATTTTTAATGTGGAAAAGGGTAATTTAAGTTTATTTAGATTTCGATCGTTTCTTTTGCTATGTGTTATAATAGGCTCATATAAATTTATATACTTCCTGACAAACTTCCTTTCACCAAGAATAAATAACATTATCAACATAATTCTTATGAATTCAATATATTACATAATCATATGTAAGTATATTCAGCCAGTAGTTTTAAGTTTGAAGTAACTTTGACTTTTACAAGTTTTCAAACAATTCTTTTTTTGCGGATAAGTTGCTTACCTTTCAATCTTGTAAATTCTGCAGTTATCTTTTGCATGTGATCATCACTAATAACTTTACTCAGTGCAGTCATCTCGGAAGTCTCGTTGCATTGATTAATTGTGTCTTAAACAAACAAACAAAAACACTTAACGCAACTGCACACGTGATTAATTATTATTCAACTTTAAGATCAAACATACGTATGCCTGCGGTAGCTGCTGTACTAGTGATGAAACCATAACTAATAATTTCTTGTCTTGTTTATTCTGCCTCTAACCTTGTATTTGTGTAATAACAGTAATATCATTCAATTCAAAGCAAAATTATCTAGTATCATATATCATTGACTTGACATGTAACTACATTTAAGTAGGCCGTTTTCGCATTTGCGATTTTTCCACTATTTATTAAAGAACCGTGCAACGCTGTATTTAAGGTTTATTTTTAAATGGCTAATGCATGTTTATTATGTCGGAGAATATGGCTTAACTTGCACTAGCCATAACGTGATATCGTTCGGATATGTAATGCGTCAGTTGAACACGAAAACAAAACAATCAGTTCAAAAGTGTGCCTGTGAGGATGAGGTGCTCAGTTTTTTGCATCCATATTGTGAGCTATATTGATGTGTAAAATCTTTATCTTTCCTCTCGCTTTCCTGCAATCTGTGGGAGTGATTTCGTGAAAAGGAACCGACCGAAGTGTTGTAACAGGAAGCCGGGGAAGCGCGCGCTATTTAAGGATGTATGCCCAATATAACGATTTGAATAATTCTAATAATAACAATATATAATTTTATTAAAACTGATTGTACTTAACTATAGAAAATGACATGTAATATTAAATAATATTATGAATAAATGTGTATGATTATGAGTATATTTTTCGATAAAATTGAATAGTCTGGTAGTATTAGTCGTTTCTCATAAGTGTATTAAAAATAAAACCACTTTACCGTTCTTTTAACGGAGATAAATGACATTTAAGATTACATGTGTTATGTGCTGTGCCCCTGTTATTTGTACCGGAAGTTGATTAAATTACAAGAAAAAGCGAATAATGTTTCTGTCCCATAGTACTTTTATAATCAAAAAACGTATTTCCTATAACATTGTACTCTCCTCGATTTTTTGATTAAAAAAAATGTCGTTACCGTTGTTCCCACGGGAATATTCTTGATTGAATTTCCATGTGTCCGGACCGTTTCAAAAACTGCATATTGATTGGTTATGACTCGAGTAGTCAAATCAGGTTCTGATTTGATTTCACATAATAATAATTATTAATAATCACACAATTTGTACATTTTAAATCATTATTCGTACAAAATTACTCATTGCCATTATTTGGTGCAAATGAAACAGAACAGAATAAAATACATGTACAGCGGATTTGACGTGGCATACATTAATTTAACCACTGAGCGCGCGCGGTGGTAGAGTTGAAGCCGGGGAAGCGCGCGCTAATTTGGTTTGACCAATGATGAGTGCTATTTGATTTGACCAATGAGCGCGTGGGGTAGTAGAGTTGAAGTTGGGGAAGCGCGCGCTTGTTTGATTTGACCATGATGCGTGCTTATTTGAATTTGACCAATGATATTACAATGTTAAAAAATCGTAGGTAAAAAATGAGTAATTTTGTACGACTAATGATTTAAAATATACAAATTATGTTATTATTAATAATTATTTAGTATGTGAAATAAAATTAGAACCTGATTTGACTGCTCGAGTGACAACAGCGCTAGCGGCCTTTCCCTACCGTTTGACGTTACGGTCCGGACACATGGAAATTCAATCAAGAATATTTCCGTGGGAACAACGGTAACATTTTTTTGTGTCATCAAAAAATCGAGAAGAGTACAAAGTTATAGAAAATACATTCTCTGATTATAAAAAAAGTACTATGCGACCGAAACATTTTTTGCTTTTGCTAGTAATTTAATCAACTTCCGGTACAAATAACACAGGCACAGCACATAACACATGTAATCTTAAATGTCATTTATCTCCTTTAAAAGAACGGTAAAGTGGTTTTATTTTTTTAAACACTTATGCGAAACGAGTAATATTACCATAATATTCAATTTCAGCGAAAAATATACATTCGATATATTGGCTATACATCCTTAAGATCAATTGGCGTAGGTAAACGCCAAAAGGTGACTTTTCAGGAGAGCCAAAAAACTAAAAAAAAAAAATGGTTTTTGAAGCTATAAAAAAAATGTGTAAGAAAAGTTCGTTTAAAAAAATTCTCATTACATAATGTGCTTAAATAATATTTCAAAATATCTTAATGCTGCTGTACAAGAATCAAAGGTATTATCAGTGGTGGTGCAGGGTAGATTGGCACCCTGGGCGGTTTTGTATTCTACTTACCTACTTAAAATAAAACACCAAATACTAAACATGCTTATGGTGTCTGGTGTCATGTCTCACTGGTAGTTATTTATTGATATGTCTTTAAAGAGGGAGATTTTGTGCGTCATCTTTGGATGTAGGACGAGTGAATTGTTGTTGTCACCCTTGGTGCTTGGCACCCGGGGCGGACCGCCCCCTTCGCCCCCCGTTTACGCCGCCCCACTGATAGTATCCTCCAATTAACATGAATTAACTAAAAAAAGGGTGTAAGAAGACAGTGTACTGATCGCAAATACGTTGGAAAATTACAGTTAAAAAAAAACAATCCACGCGCACGCCACGCCACGGGTCCCGTACGTACCTATGGAAAACAGATTTACCTTTAGTAGGTACCTTTCAGGTAAGGAACCCTGATAATAAAAATAAAATATCTTTTAAGAACCGGGTATACATTTACTATGTATAGATATGCTTAGTGCCCAATCTGTATTATGGTTTCCTTAGAACTAAATCACTCGTACCTACTACATAGTGTAAGTCTTGTAAATTATCACAGGATAGTGTATAAAGTTTTAAGGTAGGTAATGAGCAGGTACCTACATCAATATTCCAATTTAGCTGCAGCTACGCAAGCACACATCCGGAGTACCTTTACAGCATCGCCTTAGTAAATTGCGTTACGTCAATTTAATCATTGCTTTTATGGAAGGCTTTTAGGAGCTTTTAGTAGCAAGCGGTGGCGTGATCGACTCTCCTTAAGTGAATTGACGTCCACGACAGAGGACATTGGCTTTACGTACCTTACCTACACACTTTCGTGTGACACTACAATGACATGCAGATTTTGAGAAATTTCCCTTCACTTTCACTGAAAAAAATGGTTTGTTAAATGAAACCGAACTTTCGTTTGTAACTTAAAAAAAGTGACTACATAACTTAAGTCATACCTTACATTCAGTTTTGTTATTTATAGATAAACCATTTGGTTACATACAAATAACTTCAGTTACGCCTTACCAAATTATGGTTAAAACTGAAATAACCGAAGTAGTTTGGTTGTCATTTTTTCTCAGTGTTGTTGCTCGTCCGTCTGTCTGTCTGTCAACACGCTTTTTCTCAGGAATTGCTTACGTATCGAGCTGAGATTTCGCAATAGTTATAGTATTTAATAGCCCGCACAAGATGAAAGAACACAAATAAATAGGAAAATCTAAAATTAATTAGCCACAAACTAAAAACAAAACATCAAAGAGCAAAATTATTTTTTTAATGCCCATTGTGCGGCCTACCGCACAAGGTTAGGTTTCAAATGACATATAGGTTATGTCATTTGATACCTCTAAGATTGTGCAGCATTTTGCATACCTACTGAATCGTTTAAATAGGAGATATTCGTGAAACAGAAAATGCGCCAAGCCTGGCGCTGTGATTTTATAGGTACTTACTCATAGATTCTGAGATAAATTGAGATAAATTCTGAGAAAAATTGGTTGTTTTGTGTTGAAGAAAAAATAGGAACACTGGAAATATATTTAATAGAATATCAAAGTAATACGATGGACTCTCAAGCTTTAACAATAAACTAGTATTATAAATGCGAAATTAATTCGCTGTCTGTCTGTCTGTTGTTACGCTTTTACAGCTAAACCACGGAAACGATTTTGATGAAATTTGGTATGGAGTTAGTTTGAGCCCTGAGAAAGGGCTTTTTTGAGAAAATCACTCCAAAAAGATGTAAAAGGGGCTGCAAAATTAACGTTGCGCATAAAACTTAAATCCGCCGCTTAGCAATAACATTATCTAATTTGAGGGAAACAAATCTAAATTTCAAAAGTCAATAACATGCAAATACGGTATAAATTTAAAAAGATATGTTTCCACGCAGACAAAGTTGTAAAAGCTAGTAAGAGATATTATGAGAAAGTTATCACTCGTTTTTCATTTTTAGGGTTCCCTACCTAAACGGTACCTACTGTTTTCATAGTTAAATATGGGACTGCGCGAACACTAGGAGATTTGTTGCAGTTGCTATTGCAAAGGGAGAATTACTCGGAGTCTCGTTACGTGATTATCAGTAATCAGGAAATCCGTAGAGAAACCAGAGTTATCAATCAAAATAACTCTCAGAACTTGCAAATTGAAGTGGCAATTGGCTGAGCACATGGCTCGGAGAACTGATGGCCGATGGGGCGTAAGGGTTCTCGAGGGAACCACGGACAGAGACGCAGTGTGGGTCGGGCCCTTTCAAGACGGACCGACGGTTTTGCGGTCGCTGAAGCGGTTCGAAACGGAAGGCGTGCGATCGTTCGTTGTGGAAGTCCTTGGGGGAGACCTATGTTCAGCAGCGGCCCTAGCAGGGTTGGTCCGAGGATATGTTAACACCGTCTTATCTCTAAGTGCGTTTCTCGCACATTAGTGCTGATGAAAGAGATATAGTCAGAGATACATACATACATACATAGCATCACGCCCGAAATCTCTAAAGGGGTGGGCAGAGCCACAAGACTACTTGTGTCGATTATCTAGTCCTAAGATGGTATGATGAACAGTATGGTGACAGGTGATCAGCCCATCGCCCATACATATAGTCCACCATGTTGGAGAGGACCCGTCCCTTAGTCGACTTTTACGACATGCCAGGATGATAAGCATCTGCACGCATTCTATGCTATTTCTTTACTCCCAGTGCAGCAGAGGAGCTAGACGAGATAGTCAGAGATAAGATAAGACGGCGTTAAGTTATCCCCGTGCCAACCTTGCTAGGGCCCCCAGCGGGCGTCCCCACGTTGAAATGATGATACCTAATGAAATCCTTTTGTATTACACCGATTTCAATGAAATTGACGGAAGCAGGTTGACCTCAGGATGAAATAGAACAGTCCTGAACCCGGAAAATTTCACAGTAATTGATAAAAATAAACGCGGCGGATGTTTATACAATCCAATTTGACTAAATAATAACATTTTAATACTTACGTACGAAAAACACTGCCTACACTATTCGCAGGCACAGCTCACGTTATCAAGATTTAACTTCCTAATTTGACACGTAAAGAAATTATGACAACTTTTAACCTTTCAACTAGCACCTCGTGATGATCTCATTTAAAATCAGCGACATGAATGATTTGTTCATGATAATCGCGTTATATTTATTGGGTAGCCGACCGGGCATCTATTGTGATGGCGCTGGTATGCAAATGAACAACCGAAGACAATGCACCTAACTTTCTCAATGGCCGATCGATCTGTGCTCGGGATAGATTACCTCATCGACTCCGCTTTGTACTGAGTTGGTTTGTTTACAAATAATACTAAATAATTTTGATAATATTTATCAACAATATTTATTTGTCATAATTATAAACTGCTTCAGTGTTATCCACGATTCTGTTATTTGAGAAGCTTGTTATGGTTAGAGCCACATTAAATTCAGTTGACATGACAGTCGGTATTGGAACCCTATGTATGATACCCAGCTAACCGATGACTGAAGATCACCAAACAGTTTACACAGTTTCAGTTATCCCCAACCCAGTTTACCAATGCGGACGTTCACAAAACAAACATACCTTCGTGAACCGTTACCGGTTTAAGGAATCGAGAACCAACAGTGCGTCGCGTTACTATCCGGAGTTATAACTGTTTGTTCTGATCCAATATTAATCTATTACGAACTTAAGAGAAGTGTGAACCTACGGCTTTTCATACAAAAGGCGATAACGATTTCCACCCCTTAAATGTTAACCGATGTTCACCAATTTTTGAAGGGTTGTTAGTCAGAACAAAATCTAGGGTTATACGTTTTGATTTTTTCACTATAATCCAAAAATTCAGTTTTATTGTGGTTTCAGTATTCTCATACAAAACTAATTTCGGCGTTATTTGATTTTCTTGATCTTTAATCAAAATTCAAAAAACGTATAGACCTAGATTTTGTTCTGATTGACAACCTATCAAAAATTGGTCAAAATTGGTTAACATTTAAGGGGTGGAAATCGTTATCGCCTTTTGTATGAAAAGGGTGATTTCTGCCTTTGGTTCACATTCCTCTTAAAAGTTTCTAGCAAAGGATTGAACGAGGTGTTGGTTTTGGCAGATAGCGACATCTAGTATGGGCAAACGATTTGTTAAACCCACCCAAACCCATTATTTTCGTGAGCGATTGAATTATTTCTGTATCGGTTTTTTTTTTATTTTTCCAAATTGCATTTTTTCGCGAATTTTTAATTTCTGCATCGTAATTTACTCGTTACTTTTTTCCATGTTGCATTTTCCGCGATCGATTAATTTATTAATCGGCATTCTACTACTAGTTTTTATTCACAACGCATCTTCTTTCATTTTCAAAATGTCGTATAAGCAAATAACGTTAAGGAGAGCAGTTATTTTTGAATGTATTACATTCTTTTTGTCAAAATATCCAGCATTTTGTTTGTGACTTTTGATAACGTAACCACCAAGGAGGGCACCACGTAGGCACCATGGCTTACCCACTCCCTATTGGTGATGTCTTAGTTTTTACAACATATATACAAAGTCTAATATTGCTTGATTCACACGCTATCATATCATTGTGGACGGTGGATTCGGGAATTGTACTGGATACTTAATTATAACACTGTCACTTACACGAGTGTCAAGGACCGTGGTTGCCATGCGACTGAACGTGCGATGGTGTCAGATTCGCGTTCTGACACCTCAAAAGTAAGCATTGCGAGAATTCCTTTGAGCAGTTCATTACTATTTATTTCAATGGTAACCCCCATTTTTTTAATGTCATCATTTGCAGACGAACTCCGTAAAAAAAAACGATCCTACAAGTTACCATAGTATATTATTATTATATTTTTTATATTATTATTTTTATTATTATTATTACTATTATGATTATGATTATTATGTATGTCCTTTCCAATGATCTAATTAAGCAACTATGGGAGTCCCGGATATATGGAAGGCGTATAATTGTACATGGAGCCACAGCCAATACGCAGAAGCTGGTAAGAAAACTTTTTAATTACTAGGTCTGAAATATTTTGTGTGAGTCTAAAAATAAAACGATTAAAAAAAAAACCTACCGGTTATTAGGGAAACAGAGTAATTATTATAAAGATACAAGCATTTCCCAAAACATGGTCCGCATAGAATTCGGTTATCATGTGCCAGTATTTCTCGTAAAATGCTGGATTAAAAAAATCTCCGAATATTATGCCGATTAATAGATTAACGAGCGCGGAAAATGCGACAAGGCAAAAAGCTGTAAAATACCGATAAAGAAATTAATCGATTGGGGAAAATATGCTTTGAAAATGCTACGAGTGAAATAAAAAATAAGTTATTAGTCGATCGCGGAAAAAAATTACGCGGAAAAAGTTACATGACAATAATGCGTTTGTGGAACCCGTTTAACAAATCGGACCAACTCCGGGCACATTGTACATTAATTACCTATGTGCTAACAATGCAAGTTTTTGTGCAATGCAATAATTATAATTAGGTATTTCAAGATCGAAGTCAATGCACCACTTAAAGGCTTATTACATCTTCCTAAATTAGTCACTTACGAGAGGGACGCCACAATATGTTGGAATGAGATGGTGATATCTCCATACATATCTAACTTATTGCGGCGTCGCTCTAAAGCCTTTTATTATTACTCACTTAACCTGTTGAACGCTTTTGCAAAAGTAGATAGTAAACAAGTTGAGTAAAAACAGGTTTTTAAAAACCGAACTTCGAAACCATTAACGCTATAATATAGCGTTCCAATCATGTATATTATACATGATTGGAATTGTCACTAAACACCCTGCATTTGTCTACTTCACTCGATGAATTAAGAATATGGTGAACAGTATTTTTAATAGTATCTACTTACTTATAGTACGTGCACACGTATGTACAGCACTGTAGTCTTAATGTGAATATTTTAAATGTACTTAATTGTTAAAAAGACAAGTTAGCATTGTTAAAATGTTAATGAGGAGTAATTAAAAAGTACCTAGTTTACATTAGCATTCATTAGTTTAAGGCAGCTCTCTATTAGATACCTGGTAGTGGAAGGTATTTCAGTTGGTATAGGCATGATGTACGTATTATTTATAAGTTGGTTTGGATTTAACGCGATAAAAAACTAACAAAAGGTAGGTACAGTGTATCTATTTTCTTAATGTCTCTCGGCATTCATCGCATTTCCTAATACAAACGAATACAACTGATAGAAATCCGACGACGGACGAAACATGAAGTTTGCCGAGAGACATTAAGAGGACTGAACCAACGGCACAAAAATTACCCTTTTCATACAAAAGGCGATAACGATTTCCACCCCTTAAATGTTACCCGATTTTGACCAATTTTTGATAGGTTATTATTTATTTATTTAAGCTTTATTTCACAAAGTACATATGGCGGAATTAATGCCCAATGGCATTCTCTACCAGTCAACCAATAGGCCAAGCAGAAAATAATATCAAAAGGTGCATTGAAAAAGCTGGTAGAAATTATGGGAACAATACTTAAAGATATAGGTTGTCAGTCGGAACAAAATCTAGGTTTATACGTTTTTGAATATTGATTAAAGATCAACAAAATCAAAATTAGTTTTATAGTATGAGAATACTAAAACAACAATAAAATTGAATTTATTAATTATAGTGAAAAAACCAAAACGTTTAGACCTAGATTTTGTTCTGACTGACAATCTACCAAAAATTGGTCAACGTCGGTTAACATTTAAGGGTTGGAAATCGTTATCGCCTTTTGTATGAAAAGCTGTAGGCTCACACTCCTCTTAAGAAAGTAGATACATAAATACCTTGTTATTTTTTTTCCCGACGTTTCGGCTGACTTGCGCTAACCATGGCCACGGGTAGACTGGTAGCAGCGATGTCATCCTTGTTGTGGGTAATTCAGAAAAACCTAAATAAACTACCCTCTTCTTTTTTCTCAGTTCTTAAGGGGTCGACACAGTATAAGTAAATTGATAGCATGGTAGGAGTCATCCTTGAATGTTTAAGGGCACGTGCTATTTTTTGAACGCTTGCTAATTTAGCAAAAAGCTACTAAGTACTTATCCATGTTTAACAAAATTACCTAACCATGTAGGTACATCAGTTACTGTTAACCTATAAACGTCTACAATGATTTAAAGCGCTTTTATTTGGGTATTTATGGATTATATATTTTTACGTTTGGTCTTAACACGATCGAACTTGACGAAGAGTTCTATTTCCAGTTTATTTATAACAATTTTATTGCCAAGGACCCGATGACTGGGTACTGCTTGTTGCGAGTTCTTGCTTCAAAGCGGAAAACGTTGCGATACGCTACAAGCGTAACGTGTAGCGCTACGTGACAATAATAGTTCAGGCAGACGACCTAAACACGTAGCTAAGTTTGTTGATATGGTCGCATTCAATTAATATTACGAATAAATAGTTATTAGAATAATAAAACATTCCGACGAATTGAGAACCTCCTGCTTTTTCAAGTCGATTAAAAATCAGATCATTAAGAGATCAAGTCGATCCAATAGTGACATTTAATATTAGTTAATTGGATTTTGATTATAATTGTCTCTTTCCTTTATTTAATTACCAAATATATCGGTAACTACTTATTGTGCAATTCGCGGCAACTCTAGGGGTGTCAATAACTTATTCTCTTCATTAATATAGTGCAATATCAAAGTTTCTGAAAATAACGATGAGGCTGAAGATGGAACATGCTTACCTAGAGAGAGCGCCTATTCACTCTCAACTTGAAAAGGTCCAAGTTATACTGTTGAACAGTATAACTTGGACCTTTTCAAGTCGAGAGTGACTGTTCGGAAAAAGTCAGCAGGAAGACAGTTTCACTCCTTAGCTGTGTGTGTGTGTAAAGCGGGGCAAAGCGCTTTGTGTGCATCGGAGGTATGCTTACCAAGTAAGTATGTAAGTTGATCTGCGAACAATATTTCAGGATACACACTAATCGCTACTGGATTTGGCGACAGCCTAAAGTCAATCTTAGTTCATGGATGTAAATATTTCATGAGTGCCGATGCAGTCCCCCGGGCGGTGCTTTCGACGGAACAGTTTAATTTGGACCTGATCGACTATGCCGCTGCGTTCCACGGGTCAATGAACACAATACCACCACCGGATAAATCTGACCATGAAATATGAAAAATCACTATCATTTTAGCAGTATTTACTTATTTCGTTTAAAAAGTGTATACTAAAAACTAAAACAAAATGATTAATAACCCCCGCGGTAGATAACGAGCCCGAAAAAACGATTATTTCATAACTATTAAATAAAATATTGTTGCCGGTTACCTAATTATATTTAAGCACTTAAGGGCGTACCCCACGCCGATGACCTTGAGTCTGCTTGTTTTCAAATCCTATAAAGTATACTTAGCGTTGTGCAAGAATCTTGAAAAATTATATAGTGTAGTATGGAATCTATTCTTTATTTTCGTCCACAGGAATCTTGAAAGAAGTGATAAAACAAGAGCAAAATAAAAAACCGTAAACCTTTTTTTCAAACTAAAATCCGTACAGGCTCGTTCATTATGCGACGTTTATACATGAAACTTTTGCTAATCAGAAGACAATAATGTACACCATAATTTCATCTACCGGTTTTTCAATTTATTTTGTAGTTTTTGAGTAAATTATACTTTTCACTGCGGCGCGTGAACTAAGAGGCTCGCGGCGCTCTGCGCGGGCGACGGGCGGCATACGCTGCTAAGCCGTCTAACGTGAAACTTGTGCCGCTCGACGTCGCGCACATGCGACGAGTTAGTTTTCAACTTTTTATTTTATTTTGACCTAGTTGGAACGCTCAAGGTCATCGGCGTAGGGTACGCCCTTAACAAATTGCTGCTGAACCAACTGCGCCTCTATTCGGGAACGCTAAGTGATTCTGTAGCGATTCGTGAGCGAGATTTCTCATCTCGCTCTTACGCATTACGCGTCGTGCGGAAGAGTGGGATGAGAAATCTCGCTTACGAATCGCTACAGAATCACTTAGCGTTCCCGAATAGAGGCGCTGGTCGACAGTTTCATCCCTAAGATTTATAATTTAACTTCAGATATACTGTTTATGAAATAGCTAAGAAAAACTGGTCCATATTGTCTAGGGATTTTTAAACCCTTTAATTTTAAATTCAAATTGCATTTGATCAAAAGATTCTAGTCAGAAAAGTTAAAGTCGCACCATAAATAGGGCAAAAACAAAGGTTTCCTATTTTTATCTCAAGAATAAAATTGAAAACCGGTGAATGCTATTACATTCGGATCTAGTTATGAGAAAAACAAATATTGGTTACCTGCGAACGCTGGGCTAAAAATTAAAAACCCCGCTGTCGGTCGGTGTCGCGAACAGGCGTCCGGTCAAATTGCCTCTCTACACTCAATTTAACGTGGAAAACACTCTGCTTTGTCCGCATAATGAACATGCCTATCTACACCGGACGGCAGCTCGGAAATTAGTAGGTAAAGGTCATATTCCGAAATCATTGCGATTATCGAGGAAAGGCTGCTTTAGCTGTAACTACAGATAATTGCTTATTTCCATATTTTAAACTGTAATTGCCAGATGAAAATTGAGAAACTAGCCATTGAAGTATGACGTCTTGTAATACTAGTATTACTTATAGAGCTCGGCTTAAAAATATAAATGCGAGAGAGCGAATTATTAATCAACATATAAAATACATAGCCATTCGAAAATAATGTTAAGCGTATTCACTATTTTAATAAAATAATAATTAAACAAATAAAAAAACCGAATCCAAAACCCCTCTGAAAGGTAAGAAATAATAGGTAATTGGCTTTCGTAAGTTATTTACCTAGAAATGGGAGATATATTATTGGTTAAGTGAAGTAAATTAAATATATTGAAGTCGGTGGCAAGTTGGTGGTTGGTGGTGACTTGTCAAGTAAATGAACACAGTATGAGGGATGTATTAGAAATTATCATTTATTCCATGTACCTATTACCTTATTAACTTGCCACCGACTTCGATATATTTAATTTATGACTTCACTTAACCTCATTGGCTTTCGTAAGTCATTTACCTGACTTACGAAAGCCAATTACCTATTATTTCTTACCTTTCAGAGGGGTTTAGGAGTCGGTTTTTTTTTTGTTAAATTATTATTTTATTTTATACTTTTTAGTGCTTATCGTATAAAACACATTTATTACTGTTTATTACATCAAGCAACAACAGCATAATGCTAATTGCTCATCACCATTTTTACAAAATGTTGCTATCCAGGGTGCAAGGGCATCAATCTCTGAGGAGTTCTCCTGGCTCTTCAAACCCAGTTCTGTTTTATACCACATGCATTGTCATGACCATAAATTGCTTCACAACCTTATAAAGAAATTTAATCGCCAACTGTGAAATACTTATCATTCAGGAGTTCCGGTGATCATCTATGGTCTTCATCAACAGTTCCACTTCACCAAATAATGCTTTTGAAACGTAACTGCTTGAGTTATTACAGATTATACTAAAATTGCTATATGCGTGCCTATAATATTTGAAGAGTTCCATAGATTCCTCATAGATCCACTCATCACACCGCGACTTTGACTACAACGGGACCAAACTGAAAGTATACCCTACCGATTAAAAAAAGAATTTTCCTAATCGGTTTATAAATGACGGAGTTCTGAAGTAACAAACATAAAAAAAAACAAACATACAACCGAATTGAGAACCTCCTCCTTTTTTTTTGAAGTCGGTTAAAAAGTACAACCTGTTTAAAATATATTTTAAGAAGCGAGTAGAATGTTTTTGTACATAAAGCAGAACCGACTCTAAAATACATTTTAAAACTAAAAAATAACAACTGGCCGTTGGTAAATTAGATGTAAAATAAAAATAAAAATATGTAAAATATAATAATTAATAATAATTATTAATAATTAATATAATATGTAAATTTAAATAAATTAAATACATCGAAATCCGTGTCAATTAAATTGAAAATGAAAATGAAAATATTTATTTAGCAAGTAGGCCACATGGGCTCTTTCACATGTCTGAACCCGCAAGCGAGACTCGCATCTCGCTCTTACGCATTACGCGTCGCGCGGAAGAATGGGATGAGAAATCTCGCTCGCGAGCCACTTCAACACCACCTAGCGTTCCCGAATAGAGACGCAGCGCTTCGAAAGGTGACATCTGCTGAGAAGAAACGCCGCAAGAAACTCAGCAGTAAGTTTTATTTTCCAACTTTTACATTATAATTTTAACTAAAACTAACACATAAAAAGAGCAGTAAACAAACCTAATGGGTACAAATTAATTATAACAAATAACTAATAAGGGAGATGTATAGTCTCCGCGTCTGGACAAGTTAAGTGACTTAGAGATGTATAAAGCCTCTAAGGGTCATAATAATAATAACTAACATAAAGAAACATCTAAATTAATTACCTAATCTAAAGTTAAATGGAGATGTAGACAGTCTCCACGGTCAAGTATAAAGTTGGTCTCCAAATATCAAAAAAATTAAATGAAAACATTTCATGTCCTAATAATACAAATAACTAAAATGTAACACTATACCATTTTTGAAAAATAAAAGTACGGATCGACTAGATAAGCTCCTCCTTTTTTGGAAGTCTGTTAAAAAGTTATATTTACTTATAGCAAACTTTCGGGAAAGGATCACTTAGTCGAAGTAATTTGGTGTGAGAGCCAATTATTTGTTTTTGCAATGAATGGAAAACTAAATAAAACTCGTATCGGCGTCGTAAATAGATAATGCAGAACAATTTATCTGCAACTTAAACTACCTACGTCCTTAGGTACGTTACTCAAGCGTGTCGTGCCCAATTAAATAACTAGCGTGTTACGAAGTAAGGTACCTTACCGGCGTGTATGAGTAAAATGTTAACGCAAACACCACAATACCCCACTAACTTTTCGTTATAGCACGGAATAAGGTTATAGAATAGCGCATAAATAACTTATAATATTAAAAAAAGCTTGTATAGAAACAGGCAAGCAAATGGATTTCTAATATCATCCTTATCCTACTAATAAGAAGATTATAAATACGATGTTTGTTTGTTTGTCCTTCTTTTTTTATGTTAAGAGGGTGGCAAAGGCGGGTTACCTGATGGTTAGCAATCACCGCCGCCCATGAACACCCGCAACACCAGGGGAATCACGGATGCGTTGCCGACCCTTGGAGAAAGGAGTAGGCTGACAAACAGGCAGACGGCCCACCTGATGGAAAGTGGTCACCGCCGCCTATGGACATTTACAACACCAGAGGTGCTGCCAATCCGTTGCCAGTCTAGGAAGGATGGGGAATGGGGATGGGATTACTTTACGCCGATATTCTGTGAGAGTGTGATACTACCTCGGTCGAGCCGGCCCATGCGAACAGTGATCATTTAGTGAGGATTAATGTTTGGCTCTACCACTACCAAAAACGACACTTACTACACACACTCTATAACGACAAAACGGAGCAACGGATAAACGGTTGCACTGAGATAGTTGGAGGGTTGGAGAATGGCGTAGGCGTCTTTCTTTTGTCGCCCTTGCGAGCAAAGCCCTACTAATTTTTAAATGCGAAAATAACTCGGTCTGTCTGGAAAATTGATTTATGGAAAATGTGTGCCCATTGAGAGCTTGTTATTTGGGAGTAAATCCTAAATTTAAAAAATTCAGTAACATGAAAATTCGTTTAATCTTCATGATTACTACGCAGCAGAATATGTGGGTAAAAGCTAATAACAATCTACATCGTTTTAAATAATAGTTAATTTAACGCTAACGTCTGTAGTTTAGTAGGACGACCGATGCTTTGATGTCATTGTTACCCAAGTAGTATGTCATCCAGTGAAAGCGGGTACTGATAAATTACTCCCCATTGTCAAAACATAACACCTATGGTCACTTCATAACACTCACACCCTAGTTTGCTTCTATTATATACGTTGTGCCGGCGACCAAATCCTATACTTACCCATTTTGCCGTCAGCTCTCTGACCGGAATACGTGCATTGTAAGCCGGAAATCCCAAATACAAATTTTACAGCATCGTTCGTACGCAGTTACCGGCACACAATGGTCAACCGAAAAGTTCGTTAGAAATAATAATAAAAGTGACCGATGGCAGTCCTTTATATTTCGCCGGCTTGCTCTATTCTTATTGGCCATTACACGTCGCGGCACTCGACGCCGTATATTGCTGCTACCGAAATGAATGGCCAACAAATGTCTATCATCATATTTTCGACGCGTGCTCATTGCAGTAGGCTTCGTTGAACGCTGAATGAAAAATGAAAATGTAATATTTATTCACCTGCCTTACATAAATATTACACAGCCTTTCTGGCATTTTTGACAGACAGATACCATTCGTATTCGCTGCTATTATGGTATTGCAGGTATGTGTTTTCTTATGCATCTGTTTTTAACTTCGTTTCTTTCTTTGCCAGGGTTAATCAAATGCTTCTTTTTGTCTAGGTAACGTGCCACTTCTGAGCGAAGGGCTCTCGTCTCCCTTTCCACTCGTCTTGGTTCAAATCAAATGTTGAAGATCAAAAAGTTATTATTTGACAAGACCTTCACAATTATTTTTCTCTTGGTAAATATTTCCCTTCAAATCTAAAGAGCGATAAAAGTACCTACTATCTAAAGAAGTTAAAATTATAGACGAAATTTAGAACAACGGAAGTAAGCCTCTAAAAAGATAAGCTGCAACATCACCTATTTGTAGTCATTGCGACTATCCATGCCACTACTAACCTACGCATATCAAAATTCTAGTGCGTCTAGTCCATCAACATGCACCATCAACGTACCCGAATGATGATGATAGCTAATGCAGACTTGACTAGCGCTAGTGAGCGTAGCAGATCACAGATTGGCGTGCGTACCCCTGTCACACTGACGCGACACTGTCACCTCACGCCGATTTGTCGTCGGCTTTATTTCCGCCCGTCGCGTGTAAACGCGATAGCGGCTATATTTTATTTCCAATATTTCAGTAATCGAAATAGGAAGACGACACACGACTCCGGATTGTGAAACGTGTCCAGGCATGACATGAACTTCTAAGTGTGACGCTACGTTTTTTGAAAAAAAAAATGAGGATTGGTGCTCGTTGATAGTGTGGAATTTTTTGATATTACATCAAGGATTCATATTCTGAATAGAGATAGATAAGTTGCTGTATTATTGAAACAGCTTTGATTTCGCTACACATATTAATTGACTCAATTATTTAGTTGAAACTTCTATAGACGTAAAACTTTCAGGGTACATTAAGAGGAGTGTGAACAAATTTTTATATATTTTTTTGATAACGTAGAAAAAATAATGCAACCACGCCCGCACAATAGCAATCCAAAGTTACCTCAACTGAAATTTCACAACTAACAAAGAAATTTTGAAAAACATTTTCAAAAGAATTGTCGGATTAGTTTTTGCTATTCCGTTATAACCAGGCGCTGCAAACAGAATTTTCAATATTTTAATGGAAACGGTACCCTATTGTTTTGTAGCTGAAATCAAATTTTGTTTCAGGCTGAGAGTTCCATTGATCGGAAATTGAAATGTCAAGGCTTGTCTACAGCTATGTGACGATACGAAATATATAACTTATCTCCGTGGTTTAAGCGAGCTTATATTATTTATAGAATGTATAGCCAAATTCATATAACTACACTACAGCCTTAGAATTTAAATAGTTAAGACTCTATCACCAGATGTAAACTTATATATGAATGTTACTTAAATCAAATATCAATTTGGGTGACTTTGGTCAATTCATCAATTAAGGAATTAATAATAGTCAAATTTAGCAATTAGTCAAGAACTGTTATTAAATCTAGATGCCACTATTTTATTAAAAAAAATATCTTATTATTATTTTAACATATGCTACTACATGTACTTTCTATTGTAAGAGTTATAGTATTCCCCAATACCTGTCATTCTAGTTCTGAGAATTTATTTATCTTCCGATAGACTACAGGCGCCTCATTCGGGAACGCTAAGTGATTCTGTAGCGACTCATAAGTCAGATTTCTCATCCCACTCTTCCGCACGACGCGTAATGCGTAAGAGCGAGATGAGAAATCTGGCTTACGAGTCGCTACAGAATCACTTAGCGTTCCCGAATGAGGCGCCAGAATTTTAAAATTGTATTAATTATTGTGCTTCATCTTGTTTTTTTTGTTTATTCTATTGTTTTCTTCTCGTGATATTAAAATGAAACCATAATAATTGCCATTATGTTTAGTTTTAGTTATATTATAAATTTATTAGTAATATTAGTATTTAATTCAATTGGTAAGTTCTAGCAGCAGTCTAACTCTAAAATAAATAGTAAGTAAATGTCATGCACTCCTTATTTGTCGTGTATATCAAAAATGTATCCTATATAGTAATGATTAGTAACTGTTTTAATATATGTAATGTGGATCTACTTATTCAATAAATAAATACAAGCCAAAATCTATGAAACAAAAACAAATATACGCGTCGAATTGAGAAACTCGGATTTTTTGAAGTCGGTTAAGAAAAGGGTATATTTTATTCCGTTTTTGCCAGCTTTCTCTCTTAACGGCAGCGGCGGCCCGACCCGTTTCAAGAGCATCACACAGGTTAAGCGGCGTTCAGGCGCAAACTAATGTGTGCTCAGGCTATAAGCAAGTTCTTTGCTCAATAAATACGTTCTAATTTGTCTAATGCGATCACTCGGTCCAGCGGTCGTGTGAGCTTCTCGCCTAATTAACCCTCACAGTCCCCTGCCCTACATCAAAGGGTATAAATAAAACTCAACCTGCTGAGCCGATATGACTACTGGAGTAGAGCATTTAGGTTAACGAGTTTCAATGCATGCATATTTACCGACGCGTCCTATAAGGTAATTGGAACACTTTTGCATTGCACAATTCATTAAGGAAAAGCTTCCAGAGCTTGAGAATTATTTCCTAGTGATACACGATCACTTGTTTTTAATTTAAGCAACAATTCTTCATAGATACTTGGTCATAAATAAGATGTTTGACGTAATATTAAGCACCTACGAGTAACAATTAAGTGAGGATGATCAAATTACTTCTTGCTAATCTAATTTTTACTTAGTACTGACTGATATCAACTGATACATTATATTATATTATATTTTTCATACATACATAGCGTCACGCCTGAAATCCCTAATGGGATGGGCAGAGCCACAATACTACTTGTGGCCACGTTCGATTAATTAGTCCTAAGATGGTATGATGAACCTTATGGTGACAGGTGATCAGCCCATCGCCCATGCCAGGATGATAAGCATCTGCACGCATTCTATGCTATTTCTTTACTCCCAGTGCAGTATATTTTTCATGGATACAGGGATAGACGTAATACAATATTGTTACTCTGCATTTTTATATTGTTTTATATATAACAAGCAGAGTGCTCCGAAACCGTTATTGGACAACTGAACCAATTGTTTTAAAAGCTTTTGACATCGGATAACCGCTTGTTGATAAAACCCCCTACATAAATTACATGCAAAATAAATTTCATGCGAAATGATGATGCAGTTCGGAATTAACATACATACATACATAGAATCACGCCCGAAATCCCTAATGGGGTGGGCAGAGCCACAAGATTACTTGTGGCCACGTTTGATTAATTAGTCCTAAGATGGTATGATGAACCATATGGTGACAGGTGATCAGCCCATCGCCCATACAGATAGTCCACCATGTTGGAGAGGACCCGTCCCTTATTCGACTTTTACGACATGCCAGGATGATAAGCATCTGCACGCATTCTATGCTATTTCTTCACTCCCAGTGCAGCAGAGGAGTTCGGAATTAAGATGAATGAAAATGTAAATGGACGTTTAATCAGTTGGCCTTTGAGGTGTTTTACTTTGAAATGATAGATTTAAGGAGGATGAAGCAAGAAATAATATTTATTGACGGTTTGTTTGACTAAGTTATATATATCGACAAATCAAAAATCAAATCAAATATATTTATTCACATAAGACATGGTTAAATAAAGATGTTCAGTTTAAAGATTGGAATCACATATCTTGCCAACATGAGCATGCAAATATTGAGTTCATACCTACTTAAAAAATATTCGATGTCATTAATACATTATTCATAACTATATAATTTAAAATAATCAATTAAACAAAATAAATCAGCGCTAAACAATAAAATCTTAAAATAATTAATTAAAGGACCTCAAAAACTTGTATCTTCCAGGTACTGCTTTACTGAGTAAAAACTCTGCTCGACTAACCATTTGTACAGTTCAGAGCAAAACTGTTTATAGCACATTTCTTTTATTTCAGTTGGTAATTTATTGTAATTTATTGTATTGTACTCGACTACACAACAATCAAAATAAAACATAAAACCTCTTAATATATTGTCGTAAAAAAATACAAAGAGAGTAGGAAACAACTATCAAATCATTTAGACTTTAAATGGAATTAACTTATAATAATAGGGAAGATGCATTTATTTTTTATTTTTTTCATGTTGTATTGGAAAGTGCTGAGTAATAGAAACCGATCTGTGTACGCAACACATTATTATGTTGATTATTTTATGAGTATTGTAGCTTTGAAAAGTCATTGTTCATACCACTCGCCAAAACACTCCATATAAAATGGACGACAACTATGACGTCACAGCATTCTTTGGACTGTACAGAATGTATGGCGTGTAAACGAAATCTACAATTATTTCCGAAAATACTGTTTTTAGACCAACATCGTAGAAATAATACATCATACCATCTTAGGACTAATTAATCGAACGTGGCCACAAGTAGTCTTGTGGCTCTGCCCACCCCATTAGGGATTTCGGGCGTGATAATATGTATGTATCGTAGAAATAAAACATGACATAAATTTGATGAGGATGTCCAAAAAACTAAAATCAGAACTCATCATCATCATCATCATCATCATCATCAGCCATAAAACATCCACTGCAGGACATAGGCCTCCCCCAAAAATGGGGGGATTTGCCGTAGTCGCCACGCTTGGCAGGCGGGTTGGCGACCGCAGTTGGTCGTGATAGTGCTCGAAGGACGCTGCTGCCCATCCTTCGGTTGGTCCCTCTATCGCCTTTTACGACACCCACGGGAGGAGATGGGGTGATGCTATTCTTAGCCGGCACCACACGGCACAGAACTATAAACCAATATATATTTTTCACTAATTTTGACCTTTAATATAATAAAAATTAATAGTCAGAATGATCTGCTTTTTCTGTAATATGCTTTTGTTTACATTTAATTTCATAATATATCATTTAAACCTCATTTTCATTTTCATGCATCTTCCCCATTATTCTAGAGATATAGTTTTAAAGTTTTTAGAGGCTTATATTTCTTTGGAGCGGTATATCATAGACAGTGTAGAATTTTTTGTATGCATCGAGTTAGAAATTAAGCATTTTGAGTGAACCATAACTGCGAGTAAAAGGCGAGTAAGCTGTCGCCGGGTGTCATACTGGGGAAGGCAACAGTAGGCAAGCTATGAAAACTTAGCTCAGAAAAGAGAGCCTATATTTTTTTTCTTAAGCTTATTTAACATTTGACCTCCTCCTCCTGCACTAGGAAGGAAGAAATAGCATAGAATGCGTGCAGATGCTTATCATCCTGGCATGTCGTAAAAGTCGACTAAGGGACGGGTCCTCTCCAACATGGTCGACTATCTGTATGGGCGATGGGCTGATCACCTGTCACCATACGGTTCATCATACCATCTTAGGACTAATTAATCGAACGTGGCCACAAAGTAGTCCTGTGGCTCTGCCCACCCCTTTAGGGATTTCGGGCGTGATGCTATGTATGTATGTATGTATTTGACCTGAGTTAATACGGGTAAACGGGATCGTGGTCAATGCGTTCCTACTGTGAAAGGTTCATTTGGAGGACTCTCACTAATGGCCGTTCCCAATATTTAATTCGGGGATAGATATAGTTATACTACTGGTTACAATTTGTCATAAAACTTTGCCACATACAAAATAAGTCGTTTTATAACTGGTAGTAAACAAATCTATCCACGGATTGAAAATTAGGAAAGGGCGTAAGAGAAAGAAATATTACGTCTCTTATAAGTACGCAAACAATAATCATATATGTTTGATACATACAACTCAATAAATTATTTCGGTTAGTAAGTACCTAAGTATTCGAAATATTATGTCATAACCAATTTGATTTGATTAATATTATAAAGCTGTAGTAGAAGTTAAGTTAAGTTATCAAGTACAAAAATAAACGAAAATAAATTTAACTCAAACTATAAACGTCGTTAACACTTACTTATTCAATTCAACGCATCGTTTTTCAGTTTTAAACTACTTAAGTACTAACTTATCTAGAGAGAGAGAGCGGTGCTGACAGCATGAAGTGTAAAAAATGGCGTTACCTTTGTAAAAACCGTTATTCCATTTTCGAAAACTACTTACTACCAGTAGGTCGGTCTAGTCTAGGTAGGTCGGTAGGTCTACCAATTATTTATACTTGAAATTTCTATCTCGTAGTAAGTAGTCTCGTAGTCTAGTAAGCGATCGGCTATGATAGGACAACTTGCAAGACGCATTGATGCGTAAGAAGAAAGACAATATCCCTGTCTCATTCTTGCAGACCAATGCGTTTCACGAGTTGGCCCATCATGGTCGAGCGTAGAATAGCCATTAAATAAATAGTTTTGTTGTGTAGCCATTGTTTCATGCGTGGTCTATGTAGGTACGCTGGTGTAATGAGAGGCATGCGTTAAGCGTGTTCATGAATTATTAACGGGTTACGAGCGATGAGTGTGAACCCGCCTTTATTATCGATATCTCTTTGATACTCTTCTAACCCTCGTTAGGTATATTACTTTACATGCAGGTCCTTTTGGACCGTTGCCTCACAGATCACATAATAAGTTGCTTGTTATTACCAGGCAGTTCTTCCACTTTTGTAACTCTGTATATAATTAATGTTCCCTTACTTCAGTTAATGTTATTGGGTCCAATTGAGAAACGGTGTCCACTAAATTTGTTATTCCCTAAAAGATAAATAGCTATTCCAAGTCCCCGACTGCTATTTCCATATCGACCATAAGGGCACAGAAAAATCAATTTCCTGTTTCTTTATTTTAGAGGTTAGGTGCTCGGGTTTTAGGTTTTCAATATTTAATAAAAAAACAACTAATGCACAAACGATTATCTATACATATAATAAAATCGTAAAGGGGAAAAAGTCTGTACATTGAAGATAACAATGCAAAAATGCTATGGGGGCTTCAGAATGAGCAACAGAACAAATCCCAATGGGTTTTGAATTTCATGTCTGTTTATCTGTTTGTCTGATTGTATGCTTACGATAAACTTTAAAACTAGTGGATAAATTTCAATGCGGTTTTCGATAATATATTCAGGAACACTTCAGGCAGGACATAGGGTATATAAACTTTTGGAAATAAAACTGGAAGGAGGTAAAAGAGGGGGAGGAAGTTAGTACGGGAAAAAACCATTTCGATGAGTTTATCAACTTAAAACTTGGTATAAATACTTTTCAGCGTTAGCGTAGTTGGTAGTGACCCTGCCTCCGACGCAAGCGTCCCGGGTTCGATCCCCGGCAAGGGCAAATATTTGTGTGATGAGCACGAATGTTTGTTCCTGAGTCTTGGATGTTTCCTATGTATTTAAGTATTTATTTCTCTATATAAGTATTTATACCGTCGTCTAGTACTCATAACACAAGCCTTTAGAGCTTACTTTGGGACTAGATCGATTTGTGTAAAGATTGTCCCCTGATTTATTATTATTATTATTATTAAGACAATATGAAACTACCCCTACAAAGGGGTGCTTTGGGGCCTTAAACTTTGTACGGGAAAAACCGATTATATTTGTTTATCGACTTGAAACTTGGTATAAATCCAGTTCAAAACTAAGTTGTGTGTGTGTGTGCATGTGTGTGCATGTGTGTGTGCGCGTGTCTGCATGGTTGTTACCACTCAACTCCATATGGCTGAACGGATTTTCATGAAACGTCATATACAGTTAAACCTTAGCTCCTGGAATAGGAAATAGGGTAATTTTTATCCCGGCTAAGTCAAAAGTTCCATAGGGAATAATTATAACCGAATTTCACGCGGACGAAGCTAGTATTGTAATAATTCATTTCGAAGAAGAATAAAGTAAATTAATGCATGTTAAAATAATTAATCTAAGGCCCGTATTAATAATAGTCGTTGCTCAAGCTGATGTTGGTAGTTAGGTACTTTTTCATACAAAAAAACTTTTCTTGATTACGGTATCAGTCTTGACAGTACTGACTATTTAATACAAGCTAGGGTTTTTGAGATACGGAGGCCTATTCCCTCATCCCCATCCCATCCCCATTCCCCATCTTCCCTAGACTGGCAACGCATTGGCAGCACCTCTGGTGTTGCAGATGTCCATAGGCGGCGGTGACCACTTTCCATCAGATGGGCCGTCTGTTAGTTTGTCAGTCAATTGACATAAAAATGGCTAAGAAGTATTTATCAAAGATATTACCTCCTTGAGTTGTTTGAAGTTGACACCCTTTTTTTATAGTTGATAAGATTGGGGTTACAAAATACCTTAGTAACTAATAAATAAGCTATCTCTTATCTAGAAAATCATTAAAATCTCAAATTCGTTAAATAAGGATTTCTAACAATAAGTATTAAACATGCACCTTATTACTGTCCAGAGCTGACATACGATCTACAATAATTCCTATTTACACAGGCATAGCGATACCACTATTATAAGCTATTTTTTTTCTATTATTTCCATGTAATTTTGCACTAGTAAATTATAATACGTTTGAGATGAATAAGGGAGAATAATATAATTCAATCTGATTGTGCAAGGCTTCAACCCGAAGCTCAATGAACAACTTTTCCCTGTTCTAAATTAAACCATTATTTATGTTTCCCCAACTTACTTAAGGTAACAGCACAATTGATAAATAATAATAATAAGTAATTATTATTTTATTTATTTGAGACGAGGACCATATTATCATAAAGATAAAGCCTTAAATGTTTTTGTTAACGTATACTGCAAGTCTTTAAATAAATATTTAAAAGTAACATGCAGCTGCCCATTAAGAAAAAGTCATAGACAGCTGTATATTATCTTGTATTACGTATAGCTCGGAAACATGGTCATATACACATACTAAAAAGACTAGATCAAAGGTAAAGTCTTGCCAGTCAGCTATGGAAAGGTCGATTCTAAAAATCAAGAAAGTGCACAAAGTCCGCAATGTAAAAATCAGAGAAGAAACTCAGCTGATTGACTTTCTCTATCAATCTCTTAAGCTAAAGTGGAAATGGGCTGGCCACGTTGCTGACTCGAAGGCAGAAGATGGACGAGAGAGGCCACGGTCTGGGCCCAGACCTACGTGCAAACGTCCTACAGGCAGACCTCGCACACGGTGGGCAGACCAGATCAAGGTTATTGCAGGAGAAGCCTGGACTACGACAGCTGAAAATAGAGAGAATTGGCAAAGCCTGGAGAAGGCCTTTACCCACTAAACTACCACTCATTATGCCTAATTTAAATATTTTTCTTTTCGCTAACTATTCATTATGTACACATTTAATTATCTAAGATTGAAATTGTTGTATAAAAATTAATTACGCATGTTATTATTATCAACTGAACTACTCGCAATAATCTTAATATTATGAATATTTTTAATTATTTGCTATTATCTTTTTTACATATATGAATAATTTTATATGATTTTACAGTATGAGATGAAGTTAAAAGGATTTTATATTATATAATAATATACTGCAATTCACTTTAAAATTCTCAATGTTAATGTGTTTTTGACTCAAGTTGTATGATTTTTTGGTTTTCGATTTTTATAATAAATATTATAAAGTTAAAGGCACTTAAATCCTGTAATATCTTATAAAATGTATATACCTACCGATTCATTCAATGCTGCACTGTTTATTTCCTTACATTACGGCAATGTCGATCTTCTAGCGATTCAACAGCCTGTGAAGTCGTTCTACTCAAACGTTAACTTGATTCAGCTATAACAGTTCCTTACCCCGAACGAGGTAAAGAATTGAACGCTAGGTTAAGCCTAATGTACCTGAGCAGAATATTGGTTTTAGCTTGCAAGTGCGCAACGGCAAGAGGTGGGAAATTACCTAAGTTTAGACGGCGATGGTTTTATGTCTAGAGTTTAAAAACTTACTTAAGTTTAAACCATAAAAATAAAGAAAAAATATATGTGCCTAAGTTATAAAACTAAAAAAAGTTGCTTAGTGCTCTGGGCCTTTATTCGGGACTGCTAAGTGTGTAATTAACTTTATCGCCACTAAATTGACAAAACTGCAAATGTGAACGTGAAACCGTACAAAAAAACGACACAATCGCGGTTTTGGCATTTTAGGGTCGATTACCTAAATCACTTAGCAGGCCCGAACGCGCTAGTGAGATTCTCATCCCACTCCTTCGCACGATGCGTAATGCGTAAGAGAGGGATTGCTAGCGAGCCGCAACAATATAGCTTGGACATTCCTGAATAGAGGCACTGGTCACCTTTTTCGATCTCCTTTCAGATGATGTCTCCGTGACAGTTCAATGCAATAAAAACTATTGAAATTGTATGTGACAAAAGCACAAGCGTATAAAGTAGCGCGTCCTCTTTGTGATTTCCGGCAAAGCTCAATAGAATAGCCGTGACGTGGCGCTCGCGTCGCTTTGGAGAGGAAATAAGGTGCCACTCAAAGCGCGGAGGCGGTGACGGGCGGACGTCACGCATCCTGTTCCCGTCGTGTAGATGTGACAACTTCTGAACTAAATACTTTCCAGCGATTTTATAGGAAACGGGCCACTTTCGGTTCGGACGCTCTGATACTAGTTTACAATTATAATATCGAACGAAATAAGGTTTTTCAACATCATTATGAATTATTATGTGCATTTAGAATTATCATTTCAATTTATAAATTAAAATTCTGAATAAATCAAGTCCGTTTGATAAACGCTTTTCACGTAAACCTGCAAAAAATAAAGCTTTTACCAATATCAGTTGGCACACAAAAACCAAACTTGGTATTGAAAAATATTATAGGTACACATACCCACTTACCCTAGCTATTTCCTAGCAATCGTTATTTTCGCACTCAAATTGAAAACTGTTTTTATTGTAAAGTCAATCAAAGCGTGTAAAGTAAATTCCACCCAAAACATAAATGTTAAAAAGAAGGCAAGTTCTTCTAACTCTCGGGTCAGAAAAAGAGTTGAAATCCAGGCGCTTCATTCGGGAACGCTAAGTGATTCTGTAGCGACTCGTAAGCCAGATCTCTCATCTCGCTCTTACGCATTTCGCGTCGTGCGGAAGAATGGAATGAGAAATCTGGCTTACGAGTCGCTACAGAATCACTTAGCGTTCCCGAATAGAGGCGCTGATCGATGCCAAGTTTCAAAACGTAGTAGTCACGAATAGGTACTCTTATTGCCGAATCCACAAACGCCACATTTGATTAGAGATTAAATAGTTAAATGTCCCTCAGCTAGTTGTCAACATATACATAAACGTCACTTTAATAAAAGATTTGAGTAGCCTTTGTGAATTTGGCCATTACTATCTCTGTAATTAAAATTATAAAATCATTCATTTTCATCACTGCAGATTTTCTTGAGTAGTTATTTTCTTTTTTTTTCTTGCGTACGTATTTGCTTGATATAGTAGGTATTTGTCATATTAAATTATTGACTGATATGATAGGGTTGTAGGTTCTAATTGTATTTCATTGTTGCACGACAGACAGTAACACCTGATATGAAATGGACTGATGGCCTGGCTACGTGGCGCGAACGTATGTAACAACCGCAGAAGCTTGCAGGATATCGTAATTGACATGTCACGACCAGTTGTGGATACAAAAGGACAGAGATTGTAGAAAATTCGCAGCAACGATAATGTCAGTACGGCAAATGGGTTTCATCGTGACCGCGGCCCGAGTGTGGTCGACAACTCGCGAATGGAGACGGACGTTTGGTACTTCAAGGGTTAGGGATTTTATCACAAAGGTCGTGAAAAGGTTTCAAACTCCTCACATTACTCGGGAGATGTATATAATTAATAAGTGAACCCACATCATTTCTTGCTTCTTTAGTTACAAATGAACCCGTCAGTAATTTCACTTGATTTCTGGCTTCGTTTAATACTCAATGTAGAAATTTAAAAATGTGCACGTGTAATCTATAATTAAACATTTATTTGCCAGAACTTGTCATAATTGACCCTTTATTCGACATTGCCCAAGCGATATCCCAAATTATTTAACTACGATATACTCGTAACTACTCTTATAAGGTAATTTTATGAAAAGTAAACCTACGCAGAATCACTTAGGAAATATCGAAAGAGGCGCAGGGTCTTAATATTAACCTGCATTTTATTGAAAAAAAAAGATAATAAAAATACAGTAACCAATTTGATTAAAATTAAATAAAGGTAATAAAGATAAGACTACATACATACATACATACATAGCATCACGCCCGAAATCCCTAATGGGGTGGGCAGAGCCACAAGACTACTTATGGCCACGTTCGATTAATTAGTCCTAAGATGGTAAAGTGGTAAAATAAGACTAAATTAAATTAAATCACTTAACTACATTCATAAAATTCACATAATGTTTCGTCATCACATAAATTAATTATTCAATATTTATAACGATAATAATAAAATAATAATAATAATGTATAAAAATTGGTATAACTGATTTATCCATGAATTCGTTTATTTAGAGCTGCTGCTAGCTTTCAAGTGAACCTATACAGAGACAATAGGTAAACTCCGATGTTAATTGAATTGGCTTCAGATTGCAGGCAGGACGCCGTCGGTGTAGTGGTAATTGTGTTACCAGCAAACATGTCCGAGCTCTCAGCTCCTAATGGGGCCCATTCAGTGTGACAGCTTTTTTACATACGGGCCAAAGAGTAATGCCAACAGACGGTCCCAAGCCACAACAAGAAATGGTTAAATGTTAGCATACAAACTTTACTCGTAAAGAAAAATATTTATTTTTTACATTTTCTTACAAATATAACATAGCGTTACCCCTTTTTGCTTCGCTGCAGTCATGCAGGTAAAAACTTGCGTAACGTTTACACAGGCAGGTGTAATTATATATTTTGCTTGACCTTGCAATTTTTCGGTCGGTGATATTTCAAAAAATAACAGTCGTAGTGAACCTTAACACAGTTTTTCCATTTCGATTTGATAATAAATATCTTTTCTTGAAAACAGCAATCGGAAGGCCGTCTCAATTATTACCTTTGAAAGCGTTTTTACGGTAGTTAAGAGGAATCCTTTAGCCTTTTTAATCTCAATCGGGAGGCTAAACCGATCGTCCCCTGAAAGCTGACCGTCATTGAAAAGGAATACGAAAGTACGATCTTTATCTATGATCTCAAGAGGTGCTATGAAAGACATTTGGTTTTTCTCTTATTCACTCGAATAGCAAGAACCAATTATAACTTGTAAGTAATCCTCTTATCTGAAGCTCTGCGAGTCGACGCTGCCCGCCACTCTGAATATAATTCACTTTATCCATATTCAATATCAGATCGTGCGACGGCGAGCAAATAGAGCGATTCAAGTGAGAATTATTATTGGATAAAGCTCTTCTCTTTCCTTCTTGTCTATTTTCCATATTCACTGGACCGTAATAATTTACGTGTTGTATTCGACGTGGCTTTGCAAAAGTTCTTTCTCATTATTATCGTATTATGATTTTGGATTATTATTAGTCTTTTAAGTGATGTCATAAAATTAAGAATGTTTTCAAATTATTACGAGCGCCTTGTGGTATATACAAAAAAAATTAGCATGTGATCAAAATAATGGAGCTATGAAATATCATTTTTCCGCCTCAAATAAATTGCCATTATTTCAGAGAAAATTCAATCAATACGACAAAACATATTTTACGTGAGTAAATAATTGTTTTAGTGGGCTACTCCGATGTATTTGTTTGGCCCACGTTGGGCGCCACTTTTACGTGACTCGAATTTTAACGGTTCCATGTCTATAAAATCCAGGTTACAAGCTAAACTGAGTCGGAAAAGTGGATGACTTATATTTTTAAGACAAATAATAGCCTATTTATTCACATAAATCAAGCGTGTATTTCAAAAGTAGTCTTTATTTATATAAGTAATTTATTTAATTATTAGGTATTGCTGTGAGATTTCTGTCTGCGTCCTATATTCGTAAAAAAATTAAAACCATTCGTAACCAAAAACGATACGTTATCTGAATATTAACGAGATTCATCAATTCAATTAAAACAAATTAAAATTAGCTTCTATACTATCCTAAAAGGTGTGCTAGCCATAATTGTTTTATTTTGTTGAGAACAATGTGTTTAAATCGTTTTCTATTAATTAAGTGTTTGTTTATTTCGTTTGCCGTAACATATTGAATAATGAATAAGCTGCTGTCATTGTCTGTAATGAAATAAAAATTATTGTAAACATTAATTAATAATAAGTAATAATATTTTTGCTACTTTTATTAGTTTTGACTCACGCTGGAAAAGGTTTGTACCGATATCTCCTCAAATCCTGGGGCTTGCAGCGGGAGGGAGCGCAGTGATCGCTGCATGATAAGAACAAAATATGGTCGTATGTGAGGACCGGCATTCCAAAATGAAGTATTCCAACAAGCGTCGCTCACTGATCTTACCTAATAAAAACAAGAGTTATTTTTACGTAATTATTACCACAATTAACACTATTATTACAAACTTACCTTGATTGCTAGGAAGGTACACAAATAACTCGGGATAAAAGATAATATAACCGTTGCTATGCACAGTAGTACAAGTATAGCGTTAAACTCTCCCTCGTCCAATTTCTAAAAAGAAAATAAGATATTATCAACCATACCGCGTCCAGAATATCTTTTATGATTTCCTAAAAGTTAGTTACATCTTCTTTAAGGAATATAGTCTTGAAAAGCGTTACGTGAAAGTTTAATGATTTTTCCAATTGCCAACAGTTAAGTTGATAAACTTGTGAAAATCGTTGTTTCAATATCAGCTCAATTATCATAGCAAAAACAAGCTTTGGTGTCTCGAAATAAAAACAATTGCTGTGTTTTAACCGCTTGAAAAGCAAAATGTAAAACATAAAGATATTTAAAAGAATTTGATAAAATTACCTCAGCGGTACAGTACGCCGTCAAGCAGACAACAGGGCCACAAAGTTTTTGCTCAAACATTAATAATTTTTTGTAAACTCCAGCGTAAGCATCCATCAAACTGTAAGTTTTATAACACAGCTGGTGAGTATTTTTTTTTAATCCTGTTTATTTAATCAGCTGGATAGTGCTCTTACGTGTACATGGAGTGATGCTGAGCTACTATTTCCCTCATTCTGTATTTCATTAATGCTGCATGTTCCTTTTTTTCTCTCATCTTAGTAGTCGGGTTAATGTCCTGCAAAAGATCTTGGATGGCCCAACTCACTAGATCAGCTTTGGTGGTTATTTGCCTTATCCATACTATTTGGGTTTGTATCATAACTGCAAATTCATAAAATCATTAGGCTGGTATTATTTAACCATAAACCAAAAATGTACATCTTATCGAAGTAAATAATTTTCAAGTATGTTACTCACAGATGTAATTGTATGCGTAAGCCGAAACGCAAAAATTTGAAAATGATAAAGCCATCTCATAAACAGGCGTTGCTCCAAAATCTAAGTCTCTAAACCAGAAAGGAAATAGCAAGGGCCTTCGGCTGCCGTCCCCAGGCATGTGCGTCAGCTGGTATACGATTAAGGACACCATCGCGAATAGAACCATACCAACGGCAATACCAGCTGTGAATATTACAGTGAAGAAGCACACCTTCCATGTACTCAACTGGTTTTCGAAGAACCTGTCCCTGAAATGCAATACTGGTGTTATTTATTATAATTATTTTTTTTAAATAAGGGAAGGCAAACGAGCTTGCGTGTCACATGATGGTAAGTGATCATCGCCGCCCATGAACATCACTAACCCCGAAGGAGTCATTGAGCCGTTGCCGAGCTTTTAGGAAAAAATAAACTGTTCTCTTGAAGGCCCCAATGTCAAAACAGTCCAGGAACACCGCTGATGGAAGTTGGTTCCACTATTTCATCGTACGTGGCAGGAAGTGTCTTAAAAAACACACAGTAGTAGATCGCCGTTCATCAAGATGGTGTTGGTGAAATTCTAGTTTTCGGCGAGTAGTACGACAGTGGAATCCAGCCGCTGGTAACAAATTAAACAGTTCCTCTGAACACTCCCCATGATAAATCCTGTACAGTACGCAAAGAGAACTAACATCCCTTCGTATGGACAGGGGATCTAAACGATCAGAGATCACTGGGTCGATTTGGAGCATACCTAAAATCATTTTATGTACTTCTTCATCACCAACATCATCAGCCTTCGGCAGAACACTGCTGGACTCTATCTGTTTTATTATTTAATTACTTAAAAGAACATTAGGTACCTGTACTTGCTGCCTTCTGAGCACACATATCGAAAGTCTTCTCGAAGTATGACTAGGAAGCAGTGATAATGAGTCTTGTTTATTTGTGTGCAGGACAGAATTAGCAACTTGTATCCTAGGACGATGCTGTATATGACGCCTTCCGTTGCGGTAGGTTTATCAAAAATGTCCACACCGTGAATTACTGATGCGACAGAAAAAAATATCCCGATGGACGCGTCTAATGTCATGATTATCATAGAGAAGTACCTGTGGTAACGGTATAACGTAGCTGTATTAAAACCAACAATGTTAATAACAAATGAATAACCCTAAAAATTAAACCGACTCTGAAAACCGAGTAAGAAATAAAATATAACAACAAAATATATAACACTAATAAGTTATATGCACACTTGGTATAATTTTGTTTGATATAACATGTCCTTGTATTGGCAACGAGCAGTATTTCCGATAGATTTCGATAACGAAAACGGTTTGCGTAAACTCGTGGTAATGGTACAGGTAACGCTGTTAAACTTACTACGTTACGTAAGCTGTTAAGGGCTATTAAACGTTTTGGAGTTTCACTCGTTGATAACGTTATTTTCCATAATATAATTGATATATCTAATGTATTTTATATGGAATGAAATAAGTTCATGTGAACGTTATACTATAATATGATATTATATCAAAAACATGTAATACTAATTAAACGTTATACTTGATGAAATGAAAAACAAAATTTGTGATTTTATAGTTAATTTACTACAAAAGAACAGTCATATTATTTATTTTTTATTTTTCTAAGGGTTTTGATTCGGTTTAGTATTTTTGTTAAAAATTATTTTGAGTCCTTACGTCCACTTTGGTATTGGTTCATTGTCGAGCACTTGAAATGCTTTCGCGATGTGGTAGAACGTTGGATGAAATTTGTATGGATCAATGTCCCCAGTGGAATAGTCGAAATTTTCTTTATTATACAATTGTTTTAGTTTTTTAATCATCGTCACGGCCGGCCAATATCACGAACAAAACTAAAGTGGTTTGTTGTTACTGAGAAATTGGAGACTTATTCCGTTCGCTTATAACGCTATGCTATTACCATATTAATAAGAATTATGATACCAAGAATAACATTACTTTCCTTTAATTCTGTATTTTTCGCATTTCTCAGCATTTGGCTACTGTCCCATTCTCAGTCGCTAGGACACACACACTACCATTTTTACAAGCTCTTTATTAACTTGCAATGTTTGTGTGTATGTATGTAACTATGTATGTTCGAGTCAAATCTTGCAAGGTAAATTAGAACCACTTCCTCTTATTCTAAGAAGCTTAATTTTAGTTCCGATGACAATACATTTTTTTTTTTGGTAAGCTTGACCTGAATTGACGTCGACGCACGGCTAGCTCCAGATAAAGGAACTCTTCAACGGTCAACAGCACAAATACGAAATTTTGTGTACGCATTTTATTGCAATATAAAAGTGCATTGTATTGTTTTCTTAAGTTATATTACTCATGAATTTTCTGTGTTAGTAAATACATTTTTTCTTTCTTCTTTCTGTCCTTCTTTCATTTCATTAAAAAAAACTGACATTATTAGAGATTGACTTTAGACTAGTTTCCTCACACTAAAACATACCTATTGATTACAAATCCTAATTAGTGCAAATCCTAATAAACATGACTTATGTAAACTTCTTTAATTTTAGTCAAATTAAAACTTTCGTGAGACATTATGAATACTTGAAAAACACACGGCTTTACTCACGATTTATTGTCAGAAATAGTCCGACATGATTCGAACTCGAATGGAGTCCTTCTTCAGGGTTTGAGTGCGGTCCCGGTCAGAGCAACCCGCGCACTGCCCTCCGCGCAGCGCGCTGCGCCCGTGCAGAGGGTGCGGGCGCGGGGGCGGCGGGGGGCGGCGCAGGCGCTGCTGACGCGCCCGGCTGCGGCTGGTCATCGGTGGTGAACGTCGGCAAACATGCCGAGCTCACGGTGTCCACAAGAGTGTCGACGCGTACAGTATTCCGAATGACTGGGACAAGTATTTCAAGTTTTTGTTTTTCAAGTAAGTATTTTTTTATTTTCTTCGTTGTAATCTTCGCGCAAAATATGTAAAGAAAATATTATAGTTACTAAGAATTATATCCGTGGACTGTGAAGATGACCCGTATATTTTTATTTGGAAAGATATTCTTGAAGATTGACATGATATGTAATTGCGAAGCGTTTCCATTGCGTTATCACTGCAAGCTGAATTTACTGGCTGCTTTACTCTTTTATTAGACGTCGACGGCATTTTCTGGCTCATAATTTCGTGGTTCAAATTGCATAGAATTTGCCGAGACGCCGCGGGCGTCGTGTGCGGAGTGCTTATGGGAACGAGCATCCTTGACTCAATTTATGTAACATAGAAAAGACAAGGTACTGAAACTTTCTGATGAGAAACTAATATTCATTTGAAGTCTAACGTTCTCAGTCTTTCATTATTTAAATATTGGGTTAAAGATAGTTTTCAAGTCGAATTTCTTAATCTTTACGATTTTATTTGATGTTAGCTAGTTTGGAAAGAAGCCCTTCCCTTTGTAAGTATATTTCGTTTGATTTGGTGTAAGTAAGGTTCAACGACTTCTAGCCTCCCAAAAAATCCAGTTTCCGAAATGGCTTTATGAAAATGAAAATATATATTTTGCAAGTAGGTCACGCGGGCTCTTTCACAAGCTTCTGAATCTACCAGCTTTAACACCACAGACCACATAGGACATGCTACGGCAGGTTATACAGAAAGAATACTGAAGAGTATAATCTGCCTCTCTGTTTTGCCCGTTACAAATTGCCACGGAAATGTTGTTCGTTTACCAGCACCTTTTGGGTTTGTGAACTACGAAAAAGCTGACATTCGATCGAGACCTGGGCTGTACTGCAGTCTTTCCAGCGGTACAAAGTCGTGTTTGTACGAAAATGCCGCTATTTCACTCCGACTACAGCACCAGAACAAGCCGAACAGTACCTAGAACATCATATGCTTTTCTTGCTAACTATTGTCTTAATATACTTCTGTTATCCAAAAAAGAAAGGCCTTGAATCGTAATTTTTTGGTTTTACATATAGCCATCTCGCTTTATAACTTTTTTGTATAAGCATCTGTAGAAACTATTGAATGCAGTGATCTAAAATATAAATTTGGCAATAAACGTCTGAGCGACAACTAACAAAGTGAAATTGTGACATAACAATTCAGAAATGAAATTTGCAAGACTGTTGTCTTTATAGCTAGTATTTTGAATACTTAAACATTAACAATGTAAATAATTACTCTAGGTACCGATTAATTTTATCTTTTAGTTTTCAATCTATTAAGTAACACAAAGTTGTGTAATGGCTGCAACGAAATGTCTCCAGAGTAACACTTGAGCGATAAAGCTAACAACTGGACACAGCTGGGTGCAGTTAGCAGTGGCTTTACGTTAGCCGGCTCGCCATCGCATTGCAGATAGCATGAGTCTATTAGCCTGTTAAAACCGTCGATAATATGTATATGGGTAATACACACTTGGGTAATACAACAAAAATTGTGCCTCCTGTGGCCAAAAGTTAACGAAAACGACTGTTTGATTTTAAATTTTCTTCATACAGGCCAAAACTATGTCTAATGTCCTACATGCGGATATAGATCAAGCAAAAAAATCAGGCCTTAAGCTCCTTAATTTTCGGGAACAGTAGGGGACACTTCTGAACCTAAACGTGTGTATGACCCATAGTCACATGATTAATATGAAACAACTGAACGCCAGGAGCTGTAGTGTCACCCCAATAACCTAAATAATAACAATTAGAAATTACCATTGCTCTCCTAATCCTAGATTTGTTGACATTGCATATCATTATGGTTTGAAGGTATATTTTAGTTAAATTTAATTGCGTTTACGACTGCGTTGTAGGTTCATTTGCGTTTGCACGATCTCTTGATACATCTCATATAGGTCGGAAGAGTTATGATATTCTTAATGTGGTTAGAAAATGGTATGGAGCAAAATAATACCTATATTTACGGCGACGGTAGTTTACTGTATCCCGAGCGTGGCGAGGGGTTCATGCGTCCAAGAAGAAAATAATAGTAAGTAACTCTGAACTTATACATAATATATTTTAAGTATCAATTTACTCGCATATCGGATAAAGCAGAGTGTTTAACGCGCATGTAAATGATCATTACACCCTCGAATCACATATGCACTCTCATTCGTTATCGCTCACCGTATTTGTTATATTCAGGATAAATTTAATTGAATTGAATCGTGCTCTCATTCTGAAAGTAAATGGGTGCTTATTGCTGGCATAAGAAATCTACCTCTTTTCTCCTAAACATAATTATTGCTACCTGCGAATTTGTAACCGGCAAATGGTCGAGCACCTTTTGAAATCTGAGTAGGTATATATTATTTGTATTTGAGTCTAGATACTATTATCGGCTTTATTCTCATATATCGTATTGTACTTGTGTTTATAGAAGCTTCTTACCGATTCATATAAACACACTTAAAAGTAGAAGTTGACATGAATAAAATCTTAAATTGGCTTTTACAAATTAAAAGATAAAATTCCTTTACCTAAAAGTTGCCAAAATTTCATAAATTACTTTTACGTTAACCGATAAAACAACCCGCCCCAGTTGAGTACTAAATTGCGATATTTAATTTTCGTCTATCCTTCTTGATCAATACAGAATATTAAATGCCGTTTCTTTTTGTTAGCGATTATAAGCGGAAGCAAAATGAAGTGAAGTTAATTAATCGGAGATCAAAGGTTTGTTGGAAACAGCTCTAATAAGGCATTAAAATCCTTTAATGCCCTCGAAGCTTACGGGTATCGAGCCCTTACGATCACTCTCAGAGGATCTCGCTTAAGATAATGACATCGATTTGTATTGATAAATTGCACAGATAGGGCGTATAAAATAAATAAGGAAATCTGAACGCTTACAGGATCACTAATCAAGCACTTCTCTAATCTATCATAGCCAAACCTTTAGCCAGATAGCTTACTGGGTGACCAAAATTCAGCGTATGTAATTGTAAAAAATAATAATTTTTAAATACATAATGCAAGTATGCGCAATCATTTACAACTAATCACTCAATATTGTCATCAGCAAGCCATTGGTATAAAAGCTGGTCACATTGCGGGCGCGGCGTGATGCAGCGCGATCTCTCCCGCTCACGCTGATACTCCCGCAATTTTGACCGGGATTGAAACTTTCGACTAAGGATGGCTCGTCATACGTTTCATATTCGTTTGGTGTATATTATTTATTAAATCTCCTTAAACTTGTCAGAAAAAATAATTGTCTTTGAAAGTAAAAGAAATGCCTATCTTTATAATTTATTTGCGTATTTCCTTGAGCGCGCAATTCGACCATGGCACTTTTCTAATTTTAGTACCTGACATGGAACCATTAAAAAGATCACTATTTAAGAATACCCATTTTGAACACAAACATAATTAATTATTGTAGTTAAATAAAATGCTCCTCTGCTGCACTGGGAGTGAATAAATAGCATAGAATGCGTGCAGATGCTTATCATCCTGGCATGTCGTAAAAGTCGACTAAGGGACGGGTCCTCTCCAACATGGTGGACTATCTGTATGGGCGATGGGCTGATCACCTGTCACCGTACGGTTCATCATACCATCTTAGGACTAATTCATCGAACGTGGCCACAAGTAGTCTTGTGGCTCTGCCCACCCCATTAGGGATTTCGGGCGTGATGCTATGTATGTGTATGTGTATAAAATGCTTTACTCTTACCCATAAAATTATAATTTCAATGTCTCAATGGACATGTCAAGTAACGTGTACTTGACATGACATGACAAAGGCATTAAAAATAAGTAAACTAAATTAGTTCTCTATTAAAATTTCCTCATTAAACTCTTTAATTTTTGTAAGAGAATTCGAGAGCTAACTATAAGTGTCAAGTGCACATTTGCTCGCAAATTCTAATATTCCTAAAAAGCTGTGACACATGTCTAGTGGAGGTGGAAAAGCTTAATTTGTCGGCGGCCGTATGTGAAAAATTAATGTTCCGTAATGGCGTCGAGACCGTGTCCGGGCAGAGACCGATCGGCGGTTAAGAGCTTTGCTTCCAATTATAACAAAATGATACGAGAATTATTCAGCCTTCCTTTTTTTAACAGACAGGTGGCTAGACAAAAAATTTATAATGAAGTTTATAAATAAGTTTGTCAGGATAAAATACTTGAATAAATAATTTAAGGATTGGCTATTGAAAAAGATATATAATCACAAAACCTACTTGGTTAGCCATAGTCTGTATTAATGGTGCTTGTCATTGACATATTTGCGTTATTCGGATTGGCTAGCTCAGGTCGGCTTCGCTTCAGTGCCATGCCACGGTCCATGAATCCATAAAGGGCTGACAAATATATCAGTAAAAAAAGGAAAAAGGTAATTATCCAAAGAAGCTTCCATCGGTTGAATTATACAATATGTCGTAAAGATCGGGCGTCTGTGACATTGGTGTATTATACGGCTCATGCTTAATTCTCTTTTGTAGGCATAGCTGACTGATATGATAGTATTTATATATCAGAACTAGGTCGTCCGGTTCAAATCCTGGTGCGATCAGCCTTAGGAGATGATGTGTAACGTGTCAGAAAAAGGTACTATTGATTCTTGGAGCTAATTGATGAGAATATGCGCTCATTCTATCGCATGAAAAATATATTACGAGATCACACAACATCGTCGACCGACTCTGGTAGAAGCTTCTGGTCGGCCAAATAATAAGTACATAGAAATAGAACTCCTGGAGAAATTGGATGAGTATTCATTTTTGTGTGTATGCACTGCTTTTCTTAAAAATGTAATCAACATTATTGTTAAAGAGGATTTTTATGTCATAAACAACGTGGTACCTCCACCATAAAGACGGCTAAACCTGCCTCAGTTCATCAAAGTTAGTATGTGAGTACGTGACTTATCTTTAAGTGGCAGGCTTAATGGCGTCACTCAAGCCAGTAATACTTGCGCGCCTTCAGTCAGCTGTCTATTATTTCACGTGCTGAGCGTAATCTTTATACCCACCTCTTCATTGCATGATCATTCAAGGCATCACGAGGTTTAACCAATCCAATATCATTTTAACTTCACGGTAAATATCCTGTGATGCCGGGGCTACATCTGCGGGATTCGGTGCAGGTATGCGCTCGGTTGATATCTACTTATTCCCTTATCTGAACGTGTGTAAAAGGTGTAAGCAAAGAAGTTTAATCGCTTGAAGAAATTATGAATCATTTTCCACACGAACCACGCGAACTCGCTCGCGAGAACTTCGTTTCTCCATACTCCCTCAGAAACTTTGCATTATTATAATGAATGTTATATACAGACGGACTTTGGCGAAACTAAGCGCGCCGTTGAGATTGTGCCGCGCTCCTGCCGCGCCTGCTAT
The DNA here is from genome assembly GCA_947859335.1 of Tortricodes alternella. NCBI lineage: Eukaryota > Metazoa > Arthropoda > Insecta > Lepidoptera > Tortricidae > Tortricodes > Tortricodes alternella. The sequence goes on along the minus strand of OX401979.1, from coordinate 8,555,296 downwards.
ATGAACGGGCTTTAAGAGTTTCTTGTAGGATTATAAAGCTATTTACTATATTACTTTTAAATAAAATCAGTATGTTTAGTACCGTTTTAGGTAGTTTCAAAGGGATTATTTGTAATACCTTCAATAAATTACATAATATACAATTCAGTTCGTTTTAAACTTTAGGTTATTCTGTAAACAAATAATAGTAGATTGTTGCACCAAGCAGAAAGTGATTCATTATCGTGCCGACTGTTCGTTTAAATTTTAGGCCCACTAGTTACGGAAATAAGGGGGGATGGTCAATTTTCACCTATTTTCCTAAATAACTTCCAAACTATTTATCTTAAAATTCCAAAATAAATAATATTTAAGTTCCTCACATTATTCATTCATTTCATTTGATATGTCACATGATATAGTCACAGTTTAACAATTATACAGTTGGGCAACGCCTTTGATGTGGCACGATGCCGCCGCCCGCGTAGGTAGTCACGCTGTCACACGCAGATATGCAAGGGTTGTCACAAAAGTGGTAATTAAATAATTGTGAGTTTTAGTTTTACGTAATCATTTACGTAACAAGTATCATCTATTCTACAGCGTGTAAATTTCATACGGGCGTATATTATACCTAGTTATACTTTCCAATCGTACAAATTATGTGCGATTATTAATATATTAATAAGTGCGAAACTATTAAGGAGTTAGGTATTAATTTATTAAAGTAAGAAGTTTCTATGACATTTTTAGAATGTTCTATGAAGTTTCTAGAGGATTCCATGAGGTTTATAGAAAGTTTTATGAGGTTTCTAGAAGTTTCTAGAAGGTTCTGTGTTTCTGGAAATTTCTTTATAGTCTGAAAAAGTTTCTAGAAGGTTCTATGAAGATTCTACAACATTTTTAAAATGTTCTATGAAATTTCTAGAAGATTCCATGAGGTTTCCAGAAGTTTCTATGAATTTGCTAGAATGTTTTATGAAGATTCTACAACATTTTTAGAATGTTTTATGAAGTTTCTAGAAGATTCCGTGAGGTTTCCAGAATTTTCTAAGAAGTTGCTAGAAGGTTCTATGAAGATTCTACAACATTTTTAGAATGTTCTATGAAGTTTCTAGAAGATTCCGTGAGGTTTATAGAATTTTCTATGAAGTTTCTAGAAGGATCTATGACGATTTGAGAATTTACTTTTAAGTTTCCAGAACTTTCTGTGAAGATTTTATGTCATCTGTAACATATTGAGTTATTAATAATATTAATATGACACGCGAGCGAGACACGACAACCCTTAAATACAGCTCCCATGCTACGGAGGCCAGTACGGGTCGCCCTCGCCCCGCATACTCCGACGATTTCTCTGTCTAGACGGCTTCGTAGAACCTCTGAATCTAATCTTTACTTTGTGGCAATAGGGTCCCGTAAGGCGTAAAGGGTAAACCTTTGGATACGAAACCCTTAAAATAACCTAATGGGTAACTATGTTTAGTAGGTACTTATGTTTACCTTTTAAAGGTACCCGTGCGAAGCCGCGGCGGGTCAATATCGCGTTCAGGGTACAAGAAGGTACCTAGGTATAAACCTATCTTGGATTCTTGGCACTACCTAAGTAGGTATAGATTAGAAACGTGGATAGCGAGAATTAGGTAGTTTTGTTACCTACCTAAGTCAAGATGTCAACTTAACGAATTTGCACTTAAAACAGATTGTATGTGGTTCCAATTTATTATTGTTTTGTCTTCAACTTATCGTATCAACTTACTCATGCCGTCCACCGCACGGAATTATGTAGGCTTTTTCTGAAATTATAAGAATAACTTACCTCGCGTCACGAGGAAATCTATGAAATTTTAAATTTTTGTTGTAGGTATTTGGATGTCAACCTACGTCCGAATAAAGAACGAATTATCAGCGCTATTATATTCACGAATTTCGTGGAATTCAATAAATTATATTAAACACTGTATTAACTCGCGCGCGCGTAAGCCCTTCACAGTCGCACTCCCGAACGAGGCGCGATTGTGAGTGCGCGGTCCGCGTCGCCCGCCTCCCCGCAGCGCCCCTTCGTTCGCCTGCGTGAGTACCTTCGTTGCCAAACTGTATGATTGTAAAACTGTGATATAGTTTGCATAACTTTTTTTTTAATCATCTAATTTACCCCCAAAAGTCGCCCCCATGTTTAAAATTCGTATATTTACGTTACGCCTCCGTGTTGCGGTCATCAACTTACATATGTGTACCACAACTCAATCGGTCCAGTAGCTACTAGACGGGTTTCAATGCGGTTTTCGATATAATTTAAGAACAACTTAGGCTATAGAATTTGTTGGAAATAAAACTGGAAAGTGGTAAAAAATTGTATGGGAAAAAGGCAACAAATTTCCTTAAACCCTTGATATTATGTATTTAAACCCTTTATCTACTATATACATGTTTGTTTGTCTTCTAGGCATTGCTACCATTCATCCGAATACGATGAAACTTTGGTAAGATATTGAGCGCGCGCTTGGGTGGGAAGGTTTATGTATGACCCAAAAAGTAAATACGGAACCCTAAAAATACAGAGCAAAGTAACGCATGCTGGGCACAGCTAGTATTTAAATAAGAGATCATGATAATAGGTATGTATAATAAGAAGATATACTCTTACATACATTTACAGTGCATTTTGACATCACGATGACTGGACACAAATATAAAGATTCAGCCGTCTAATTATGGATACATCAATGTATTTAAAGGCATATATTTCTCTACTGCTAGGGAAACTTAGACTGTAACTAAATACTGAAGATCTTCTCGTGTTCAATCATGAAGTGCTTTCTAATACTAGCTAAGACAACCGCGATCACTAAAAGGCTAAAAGCTGGGTGTACCGTCGTCGATCTAAAAAACTGGAAGCTAACGACTTATACTTTTTACGTAATATTCTATCTCGATTTTTTTTGTAGCCGGCTTACAAAAGGTTCATTTTCATTTCATTTATTTATTTTTAATGGCAAACTGACAACCCTAGCGTGCACGAAAGAGTATGTGTTATGCAACAGAGAGAGAAGGCATGAGTAGGCATATTTTCATGCCTAAACACCGGTTTTGTTAGAGAGTGATTCTTCTGTACCTTGGTACTATTATCTATTCTGTGTTATGGATTTCATAGTCAATTTAATCAATTCGTTGTATCAAAGGACTGGCGTATTTATAATAAACATAATTTTTTTATTTTATATCATACATATTATTTTATGTAAACAATTGAATTGACTCCCACCCTATCGCACAAATTCCATGGATGCGCCATTTCTTTAAAATCCATCGTGGCTTCGTTGCGATTGCAGTCACGTAGCGTGCGACCTAACCGGTCGGTGTTACCCGACAAATTGATATTTTCAGATACGTGAAGAGTAAACAAACTTTTCTTCCGAGTTTAGGTATTATAAAATGCATTGAACGGAAACCAATAGAGATCGTTTTTGCGGGAGAGCTTTGTTTGTAAATTGTCTTTGCTTTGAGTAGCTACAGCTTGCGATAAAAATATAACTTTTATCTACACCCATATCATAAAACCTCCATTGGTTAATCAAAAACCTTAGGAAATGACCACCATTTTGACAACCAATTAGGAAAAACCAGTGCTGCGATAAAGAAATAACATGACTTCTTTATCGTTTTTAGTAAAGAAAAGAGATTAAATTTGGAACAGCTGTCAAAACGCAAGTGGTCTCTATTCTAGTATCCATAGATATTAAAACAGTTATTGATACGAAACGTCAATTCAGTATGTTTTTTAAATATAAACTGCACAATATTTGATCTCGAGTGACGTGAGAATAGAGACTTCATCCGTTTGTCTACGATTTAAAAAAAAAATGGTCTTGACGGAGGATCGCTATGTTGGCGTTTTGCTGAACGAAAGTAGAATTTTGTTGAATTGAATAGAAAAAGTTGTTTGTAATTTACATTTTAGTTGAAAATATGAATAGTAAGTAGTCTTCTCGGAGTGTGTGTGATGTGAAAATGCGCTGGATATCGGAAATATGCAGCCACGATTGCAACAAATAACTTGTTGCCAGAAAATATTGTTTCTGAACCCATCATAGAGGATTTATAATATGTGGGTAGATAAAGTTATGTATGCAACTCTGCATAATTTGGCCTTAAAACACACGTGCGATCTTATTATGAAACTCGCCTATCGACTCGTTTCATGAAAACCGCACTAGTGTTTTAAGGCCTATCATTATGCAACCGTTGCATAAACTACTATTACGTAATTCTGAATAAATACTTCAAACTTAAAAGTTAATAATAATTGAAAAAGCTTTGCAGGCATCGCGGGATTAAACACGATTCATTTGAATGGTAAGTTTTATAAGGATATAGAAAATAGATAGAATAATATTAAAAAACGATAAGAGAAACGCGTGAAAGAACATCGTAATTTCAATGCAGTCTTTAATGGTTTGTACCCAAAATCGGGAAAAATTACACGATTGAAGGGCAAAATCATGAGATCATGACCCAGCAGCATGGTTTTGTTCGACAACGATCTACAATCTTTTAGTCTATGCGACATGACTTTACGAAAATGTAGATAATATAAGTTAATGTCAGCTTCTATGCTGATTTTCGTAAGGCTCTTGACATGATGAATTATAGACTTCTATTAGGGATAATTGCTTTTAATGGCATCGGAGGGAGTCTACGGAGATGATTAAAATCTTACAAAACAAACCGCATACAGAAGGTGGAAATTAATGAATTCATGTCTCATGCATTTGCTACATCTGGGGCCAGTTTCTCCAAGCTACAAGCTACAATTTTACAGGCAAAAACTGGCAACACTGCATGGCAGATGTATGGGATCTGTCATTGGTGCTACCAGATTTTGCTTGTTAAATTGTAACTTGTAGTTTCGTGAGTTTAGTAACCGCAGAAATATTTTCTTTTTAGTGGCCGAGAAAAACTATAAAATACGAACTTATTTTTGCTGTCGATATAATTAATATAATACATAAGTACGTAAATATTTTTACCGTGAACCGTTCACTTCGTGCCGGTTCTATCTATTCTGTGCCCGTGCGTGATACTGTGGGTGACTGTGTGTGTGTATGTTTTTAAGTTCCAATTTAGATTTAAATGCCTTATATTAAAAAGTAGATGTAATTGGTGGTTAACGCACATATTTGAGACATTAGTATATAAACATGATTGTAATAAAATATATTTTTGTGTAGCTATTGATTGTTTGTTAGCTCAAACTCACACTCACACTCTATTCATTCATTACTGGCGTCTGGCGAAAACTAATGAGATAAGTAATGCAACGAGATTCTTTTTCAAGTAAATACTAAGTACTTACTTAAAAAAGAAACATCAACAATGAACTGGTATCTCGATACATTTACAGAGTAAAAACATCTTCAAACGTCAGGAATTTATGTACCTACCTAGGGCAAAATTTACAACAATGATATTACAGTGTGTACAAGTCAAGACGTGAGCATTTGTCTGGATCCGCGGCGCATCCAGGGAGCGCGCTCGGCCTCTGGCTTTAATTAACCACGTATCACTTTGCTGAGCACAGGTACCCGACGTACGCTCCAAATTAATTTGAATTTGTAAGTCGTCTTGCAATGAGTAAAATTTGATGCTCATTTAAATTTTACTTTTAATAAGCTTCGTCGAAAATTTCTAAGAACGTTTTCTATCTACGCGATTTATCGTTTGTAATGTGGCTTCGTATCAAAGTTCGCTGAAAATTGCACTCAGTGTATTATGCGGGGAAAAGATCACGTACCTAGCGAACTTTTAATAAAGTTGCGAGAGTAAACAATTCTCGTATCTCTACGAGCGAAGCCATCGTGGGATTGGAATATCGAAGGTATTCGTTTGTTTGCATTACATTTGCTAACTCAACTAGGTATTCGATAAATTCAAATGAAGAGTTAAGCTGTTATCATTAAGTTGCCGGTATGGCTCGTTTTCGAATCAGTAATACTTAGTTACAGCTTGCGGAGAATCCATTCTTGTGTTAATTAACAAGGTAACACATATTTTTTTGAGAGAAAGGAACGAGGAATACTATTTTTATCAAATTTTGACCCTACAAAAGACAATGACAATTTGACAAAACTGTATTGGTGCAATATCAAATTAACCAGCGCATATAGAGAGAATCTATTAACCTGTGTTTCTAAGCTATGCAGCAATTGTGAAACATTTCGGCGCGTCAGCCACGTCTTTGTTGTGTGCTCACTTGACGTTCCGTTAGACGCTAGAACGCGTGTGCTCCGTAGATAACGCATAAAGGCATACCGACTGCCAATATTGAAGTAATTTACCATGCCATTCTCGACCTTTTCAACTCGGCAATAGAGAAAATGGTTGACTTTCACATGTAAATATAAATTTTGCGTTTGTGACACGTGATGCCACCGGAGCTATGGTTTCTGCTACTCTCAATCGAGCTTGTCATCCCTCGTTTGAAAAATAAATCTTCACACCAGATTCGTATCTTAATTCTTTTTACGCCTACAATAAACCGTAATTTTAACAGTTTTTAATAAGGGTTGGGTTTTGTTTTTTTCAGGAACGAACATTGCTCCTGTTTCTTATAGTTTTATTACTAAAAGAAAAGCTATTTTATTTACAGGTAGAAATCCTATGTCGATGTGAATAAGTGTAAGTATGTACAGATATTTTTTTAGTTTACTTATAAATGAATATTCAACTGCACTTGAAAATGTAATTACCTACTACTACCTAAGGTAAGTCGTGTCGTGTCGTGTGATTATGTTGCTATTCAAAGAATTTCGTTTATTTGAAACTGACTCAAATTTACCATGCCAAATTATTATACATGGCGACGTACAAGTATCGGCTAAATTTCAAACTTGAAGTGAACTTCCAATCTAAATTCATAGGACGTAGGATCGTGCCGCACCGCGGCGCCGGACTGCACTTGGTTTTAGTTTTGTGTGGCTTGTTCAGGTCCTGCCTGCATTTTATGTTACGTTAAGGTAAGAGGATCCATATCTTAAAAGCTCAAGAGTTCAAAGTAGACCTCTTTGCCTGTCACAATACTGTCACTAAGAAAAGAAACAAAATCAAAGCACATGAAAGTGCGCAAAGGCCATGTCGAAGCAACCGGCCGCACGCACGCACGCATGCAAATGGCATTCATACGCCTTTAATGGATCCCGATTTATATGTCTCAATAAAATCACAGTTTTAGGAATGACTCACTAATACATAATCAAAAAGGTAAGGTACTTCTAGTTGTTCTAGAATGTTTAGCATGAAGATAGCTCGTAAGATTTAATGATACCGAAAATTCGAAAAACTAAGAAAGTCGACTCTAAATGTACTAAATGTGATTTTATTCAATAATTTAATGGAAAAGTCGTGTCGGTAAGAGCCCGTTGATGTCTTTTTACGTATCTGCGCGATTATCTCAAAAACTTTTTCATCGATGTAGACGTTTTTTTTAAAATTAGAATCTTCATAAGTCTGCTTTTACGTAGCAATAAAACCCACCGCATTATCATGCGATTTGTTTGGCTTTTAAAATATTTAAAACTACACTTACACCATCATTTCAATTTATGCGCACTTTTTATATTAGTATTAGCAGGTCAGTACGATCTGGATTTCTACTCCTTTTCTGGTCTAACAGTTAGAAGAACTTGGCCTTCTTTTTAACATTTATATTTTCGAATTACTCCACGCAAGTTATGCCTGAAATGGTTCCATTGCATTACAATGGATATAATCGGAGAACTATTTATAATGCTAATACTATTGACTAAGCTATGCCTTCGTATTTATAATAATCTATTTGTTTGAAGTCTGTTGTTCATATTGTCAAAATGTAGTGTACAATAGCGTTCCTATCTTATTGTAGTCAGTGTTGAAAGCGTGTCACGCGTGATTGAAGCCCGTTCAGATGTGAACTGAACACTCAGGTGTATAACGTGATAACGACGCGCGTGAAATTTCTCTTTAAGCGGAGATTTTTGAGCTGAAGCGTCGGGAATAGTTTTTTATGCGCGATTTGCCGCGGGTTGTTTAGTTACGTCGTTGCACATATCTTTGTTTTGTTTTAAGTAAGATTAGTTTTATTAATTATATAGGTCACATTAGGACGCAGCAACTCTGGTGTTGCAGATGTCCATAGGCGGCGGGGCTCAGGATGACTTCGTCCACAATCCTATTTCGTCACCTTCTTAAATCGTCCACAGTGCCATGTCATCAGCCTACAATTCCTAAATCTTCACCTTCCTAAGTCGTCCACTTTCTGATATCGTCAATACCCCATTTTGTCTACATTCCTATTTTGATCACAGTGCCAACTCATCCACTTTCTTTTATCGACCTCAGTACTCCTTGGTCAGCAGTGCCTACTCATCCGCATTCCTATATCGACCTCAGTGCCAACTCGTCCGCATTCCTTTATCGACCAGACAGTGCTACGATAAACGATAAGGTAATAGTAGTGTATCTACACCCATATCATAAAACCTCCATTGGTTAATCAAAAACCGTAGGAAATGACCACCATTTTGACAACCACTTAAGAAAAACCAGTGCTGCGATAAAGAAATAACATGACTTCTGTATCGTTTTTAGTAAAGAAATGAGATTAAATTTGGAACAACTGTCAAAACTCAAGTGGGTCTCTATTCTAGTATCCATAGATATTAAAACAGTTATTGATACGAAACGTCAATTCAGTATGTTTTTTTCATATAAACTGCACAATATTTGATCTCGATTGACATGAGAATAGAGACTTCATCCGTTTGTCTATGATTTAAAAAAAAATGGTCTTGACGGAGGATCGCCATGTTGGTGTTTTGCTGAACGAAAGTAGAATTGTTTTTGAATTGAATAGAAAAAGTTGTTTGTAATTTACATTTTAGTGAAAAAATGAATAGTAAGTAGTCTTCTCGGAGTGTGTGTGATGTGAAAATGCGCCAGATATCGGAAATATGCAGCCACGATGGCAACAAATAACTTGTTGCCAGAAAATATTGTTTCTGAACCCATCATGGAGGATTTATAACATGTGTGTAGATAAAGTTATGTATGCAACTCTGCATAATTTGGCCTTAAAACACACGTGCGATCTTATTATGAAACTCGCCTGTCGGCTCGTTTCATGAAAACCACACTAGTATTTTAAGGCCTATCATTATGCAACCAATGGTTTTCATGAAACGAGCCGACAGGCGAGTTTCATAATAAGATCGCACGTGTGTTTTAAGGCCAAATTATGCAGAGTTGCATACATAACTTTATCTACAATCAATCGTGGCTGCATATTTCCGATATCCGGCGCATTTTCACATCACACACACTCCGAGAAGACTACTTACTATTCATATTTTCAACTAAAATGTAAATTACAAACTACTTTTTCTATTCAATTCAACAACAATTCTACTTTCGTTCAGCAAAACACCAACATGGCGATCCTCCGTCAAGACCATTTTTTTTTAAATCATAGACAAACGGATGAAGTCTCTATTCTCACGTCAATCGAGATCAAATATTGTGCAGTTTATATTAAAAAAACATACTGAATTGACGTTTCGTATCAATAACTGTTTTAATATCTATGGATACTAGAATAGAGACCCACTTGAGTTTTGACAGCTGTTCCAAATTTAATCTCATTTCTTTACTAAAAACGATAAAGAAGTCATGTTATTTCTTTATCGCAGCACTGGTTTTTCCTAATTGGTTGTCAAAATGGTGGTCATTTCCTATTTTATGATATGGGTGTAGATAAATATTGTTTCAAAAGCAGTCAAGCACCGAATTTAATGCAATGCAACACATTCGACCAACCTAAAGCTAGCAAAAGCACAAATAAACGATGGAGTAAGAGGCATTTAATTTTGAATTTCACTCTGACTAATCATTAATTGTTAATTAAATGTATGCCAATTAAATTTCTGGTCGAATTCTGACACATGCATACAAAAGACATCATAATACTGAACCAATATTTTCCAAGTTTAATTGAGGGGAGGTTTTTCGACAGTGAATGATTGTTATATCAAGTCCCCCCTGGGATTTGTCTGAGGCGTAGAAAAGTAAACATAAATTTAATTTTCACGGCGACTATGTGCAGATAAGCAGGTGTGGTGTTGGCAATTGTTTTCTAAGTACTCATTTCCTTTGTTGTTTAGTTGTTGTTTTCAAAGTTGTGCTAAATTGGTTTAAATTCAGTCTTTTTTTACTGATTCTGTTGATTAAAATAAGTTTTTGCACAAAATCCCGTCCTCTATGAGAGGAGGCCTGTACCCAGCAGTTAGTGGAACGTATAAAGGCCGAAGGTGTTGATGATGATGATGATTGTGAGGTTACAACAGAGTCGTTCATACCTTACCCGCGGTTTAAACAATTAATCAATATTGAGCTCCATAAATTAATCCTCCATCTTTTCCGTACGTTTGTTGAAGACACGGAGTCTGCCTTTAAGCTAGCTATCTTCACTCTGCCCTATCGAAGACGTCTTCTTTAGTCAGCCGACATTATTGTAGCCTCCTCAGCGTTGGCCATACTTCTCGCGTCCTACTAGTATCAGATATCGAAGATGAGCACCAGATTTAAAACATTAATTTTATTAAATTTTAGTAACCATAAAAGAGAATTTTAAGACAGAATATACTATAAATTCATTCAATCCTCTATGTATATTAGAAAAGTTTAAATACCCAAAGAATAGCTATTAATGAGGCTCTGTAAAGGACTTTTAAGGCTTCGTAAACAATGAGGTTGTTAATAAATTTCAGTGGAGCCAGAAACATAAAGGAAATGCGATTACGGAAGCGGAAGTTAGTTTAACTTCGACGCGGGGAGTAACATCCGTGTTTTGCGGACATATGCGGAACACCATTATTGCTGCATCGTTGTTGTAACTTATAACTGTCAAAACGCTTTGCAATTATTTATAGTTTGTGCTGGCGCAAAAAGGAGTGGCGTGACATTACATGTAAAGTGGTTTAGATTGTGGTTGCCACAGGACGGAGATATCCACTGGTAATAATGATATTTAACTAACATACCAGATGCCCAATACATCGGTTTCCTGATAATACAAGTTTCCCAAAACACATGATTGCGTAATGAAAATAAAATAATATCCTAGATTATTTAACAGTAAAGTTAGAGTATTTTAGGGAAGAGCGATGAACTAAAAGCGAACTTTTACGTAGTTCAAGTTAATTTTAATAAATGCATCTTACAATGAAAACGGTCTCAAAGCCAGTGTAGGAGTAAAGCATCTGCCTAGTCCTAAACAAAAGCGAAAATATCGCTTAATAATCGCATCCCGAAGAAACTTTGCGTTGGAATAAAGAATACGGAATAAATAAATATGAACCAAGCTTTTATTAAATACGCGAACGTTTCTGTAACTACTTTCGTATTTTGTACTTTACAATTGAACCATAGGTAAGTGTACAAGTTGTTACCTATATTAATTACCTATATTATCACCATCTATTTCATAATATCATATAACTTAATTTTAATATTTTATTTTATATTAAAAAAAAAACATAAAGCTGCCTATTGCGTATTTAAACTTTTTCACCAATGATCATGTCTTGTCTCTGTTATCTGTTATAATTTTAAAGGATTTATATGAACGTATTACATGGTTCCATAACTCAAGCCGTTCATTATAATAATGCTTATTTATAGGAATACCGGCTTTTACAAAGAAATAAAAAGAATCGGAAGGCGGCACGAAAGCACTTCGCTATATCAAATGATATGCGAATGAGCCCCATCGCGATGTGAACGTTTTAGTTTGGAAATAAGCCTTATTCAAACCAATATAGCATCCAATACGTGGCATCCGATGGAATTCGTTCGAATGAACTCGGCGACTGCAGGAACTTTTGAATCGTAAGAGACGATCGTCTTTTTGCTCCGTAATAGCTACGGTCTAGCCTCCATTCAACATGTTTTATCCTTGTCTTGCTTTACAAATGTTACATTTAGAAGAAAGTAAAAGAAGGCGATATGGTAACAAATTGGCACCTACTTATTTACACACTAAGGCCAATGTAAAATTCTTTGTATGAACTCTTAATTTCCCAACAGTGTACTAAATTACATGCAAAAACTGTGACGCCGTATTGGCTTAGGTTTTTGGTAGGTATCAATCTTGATTAAACTAGTTAAGTCAAATATGTCAAATACAATGGATTAACCTAAATTGTTGTCAGTGGAGACGCAACGCCGCATCAATCAAGCGATACGTGGCATTACCCCGCCATGTGGAGTCATGCGCCGTCAGCGACCGTGTCCGACGATTAACACTGCTATTGATAGTTGGCTATTAACATGACAATAAAAATTATGTTCTGGCTTGAAGAAATACCATGCTTTAGCTGATTTGTAAGATCAGGCTTGCCACACGTGATATAGTTTAAAAAAGGGTCCTACTCGAGAGGCACTTGCGGAATTTTAACTACGCATTCTTGAGTGCTAGTGAAAATAAACTGTTATAGCTAAAATAAATGGCAATACCTAATTGAATAGTGCAGAGTAGGGGTTCATATTCCGGCTCGCACCTTGAAGATTTTCGGAATCTCATGGGTGGATTAGAATGTAATATTTAGCGACAAATAATATCCACACCAACTATAACTAACACGGAATCAATTAAGCGCTGCATCGCTGGCTGCTAAACGGAAAAGCAGGCCAATAAAAAATGACGGAAAAAAAATTGAGATGAAAAGTGCAAAAGTTGGAAATGTTTCGGCGCAACTCGCTTGTTTACACGGCCGGCAACTTCCGGTCGATGCACGCTTAAATATTTTCCTTTTAATAACGTAAACATCATCCAAATTGTACCAAATATTGTCTTTCAGTGTCTAATAAACTTCTACTTCTAAATAAATTGCGTGGCATCGTAGTTGGAATGGAACTCAAACATTGTGTAGGAAAATTTCATCTCTCGTTTATATGCGTTGTGATGTTAGTATAGTTAATAAGTAATTATAACTTGAATATATTTTAATTGAGAAATTGAGTCCACGCTGTATGTTTTGTAAAAGTAATAGTATAAATCCCTCAAGATTTTGCCATATTGTAATTGCTTAGAGTTATTAATAGCAAAATGAAAAAAGGCACAATACTTAGGTAAACAAATAAGAAATGGGTATATTGACATTATCCGGATACCGCATGGAGGAGCAATCGCTCACCAGTAACAGCAGTAATAGATTGATGGATTGACACGGGTGGTAGCACGTCAGTTTCAATATTAACAATGTTTGCCAGCAAATACAGATAAAACGAAACCTAACCACAGAACCTGTAAAATATTTTGGCTTAATAAAATCCTGAAGACTATCGTTTTGAGGTCAAAATAGTATCCACTAAAGTTAAGCGCAGTAAAAGTAAACACGGAGGCATAAAGAGGTCAAGTTCACGAGGCAGTTGCGGCTGGCATTCACCCTTTTGGAGAAAACAATTAAAACCACTTTAACCTCTCTTAAAATCTTCTAGAATCCAACGATTTTTAACGTAACAACCTATTTAGTAAGAACAAAGGATAAATGATTACCCAAGAAAGCTCTTTTAAAGGGCAGAATACTTTGAAAGTTTTAGGGGAATATTAAAAAAGATGCCTCAAAGACCGAGTTTGTTATTTTCTCCGCCTGGTTTACATTGAATTGTTTTAAAGTTCCTTCTTCCCCTCCGCTTATAGAGCGGAGACGTGTGTCGTCCCCGAAAGGGAAATTAAGTTCCAAGCCCCAGGTGATTAAGTCAAAGTTTTAATATGTTTGTAATGTGTTGTGTAAAATAATACAGAAAACGACTAAGTTTAAAAAAAACTACGTCAGTACATGATAAGCAGTAAAAATCAAGCGTAGGACGTAATTCCAAACGTGGATGAAGTTAGAGTAAATTCGTGCGTAATAAATGAATTATTATTTTTATTATTTCCCAAATCAGTGTAAACAAATTACACTATCAAAACGGTTTATTTTTGTACAGTTATGTTCAGCAAATAATGTTGATAATATCAATAATGAAAACAGTCACACTAAAACTCCCCGCCAAGACGAGATATGCACTTCCTACTTAATATTCTGTTTCCGTCACTCCTATTTTTGAATTGAGTGTGCAATGTCAGCTCTTGCTGGAACAAAATTGAAAAGAGAAATGTATTTTCCTACCTGGGCCTAAATTCCAAATTCGTCTATGTGATACAGAAACCGATCGTTGCTATAACGACATGCGCTATGTGTTGTCTTTTTCTTTTCAAAGTAAACTCCGTAAAGTAAAATAACACATACATACATAGCATCACGCCCGAAATCCCTAATGGGAGGGCAGAGCCACAAGACTACTTGTGGCCACGTTCGATTAATTAGTCCTAAGATGGTATGATGAACCGTATGGTGACAGGTGATCAGCCCATCGCCCATACAGATAGTCCACTATGTTGGAGAGGACCGGTCCCTTAGTCGACTTTTACGACATGCCAGGATGATAAGCATCTGCACGCATTCTATGCTTTTTCTTCACTCCCAGTGCAACAGAGGAGTAAAATAAAGACAAAGCAAAGCAATTTGATATATCATATCACTTAGCTAACGTTGAATTGGTGAAGATCGCGGGATACCGCTAGATGCGAGTAGCACAGGATCTGTCGTCGTGGCGATCATTGGGGGAGGCCTATGTCCAGCAGTGGACGTCTATCGGCTGAAATGATAATGATGAACATCGAAATGAGGTCGTGTGCTCGCGTCGCGTTTGAAACATGTCATCGCTGTCAGCTTAATCAGCGTTGAATGAATAGCTAATAAGTTTCATTAAAAAAGAGCAGATCAAAAACATAAATGTCAAAAAACGAACCAAGTTCGGTACAAAAACGTCAGGGGTTGACAATATCGCGGATGAAAGAGTTGAGATCTGAGCGAGTGCCAACTTTCGTCAAAGTCAAACTATCTTTATTCAATTTAGGCTTTTACAAGCTCTTATGAAGGTCAAGGAATGAATCTACCACCGGTTCGGAAAAAATCCTCTACTGAGAAGAGCCGGCAAGAAACTCTGTGAGGTATAATTTTTTCAAATCAGTACACATATAAGTCAACAATGATGTCTACAGTTTTATACAAATCTAAGTATATACCACAGCAGGTTCGCCAATCGAGACCCAGGGATCGCCGTCCTATGCTAATGTCCAATAACCTACCTCCACACCAAGTTTCAACGGATTATTCGACTTTCATTTTTTGCCAATTTTCTTTCATGCCAGTATCGTTTCTTCGTATTCGCAATTCTGCACAATCTGAATTCTACACAATAGTACTTCCTCCACATTCGCTACTGTGCACAGTCATTATTTGTGTACAGTAGCGATTCTTCCTATTCGAAATTCTACAGAATCTGAATTCCACACAATAGTTTTTCACAACATTCGCTACTGTGCACAGTCATTATTTGTGTACAGTAGCGATTCTTCCTATACGCAATTCTGCACAATTTGAATTCTAACAACAGCACTTAATCACGTTATTTTGTTCTCGTTTTCAGTCGTTGAAACTTTGCACCTTAGACCATATACATATATTATATTATAAACTACAGGACTGGCCTTACGCAGACTTCATGAGAGCGGATTTTGCATCTGTGTTCAGTATTGTGTATGAAGTATTATTACCTCACCTACCACAAAAAACAACAGACTTTTGTGCTTCGGTAGTAAGTACTATACAACTACCTGGGAAGTTTGAGGTTGCGGGTTCGAATCTCGCGATGGGGACATATCAATATTTATTTATTAAATCTTATTAAAGATAAATCACGTTTGTATGAATATAACGACTGAAAACGGGAACAAAATAACGAATGTGATTAAGTGCTGTTGTGTAGAATTCAGATTGTGCAGAATTGCGTATAGGAAGAATCGCTACTGTACACAAATAATGACTGTGCACAGTAGCGAATGTTGTGAAATACTATTTTGTGGAATTCAGATTGTGCAGAATTGATCTTTATGACAGTCACTCAGTAATAAATCAGGGGACAATCTTTACACAAATCGATCTAGTCCCAAAATAAGCTCTAAAGGCTCGTGTTATGAGTACTAGACGACGATATACATACTTATATAGATAAATAAATACTTAAATACATAGCAAACATCCAAGACTCAAGAACAAACATTCGTGCTCATCACACAAATATTTGCCCTTACCGGGGATCGAACCCGGGACGCTAGATTCGGAGGCTGGGTCACTCCCAACTAGGTTAACCGCGTCGTCAGTGATAAAAATAGTGATTTTCGGACGTCATTATCTCGTGAATGGTAAGAGGAGTTTTTTTATTGAAATTTGGGATTTAGCAATAAGAAGACATTTTTAATTAGACACAACATTGCAAGCGTGTCCATGAATTAGATTTTAAGTTATAGGGGGGTCGAAAACAGCCCTAAATGGTTCATGTAATATAACCTGCGGCCGGTGTATCGCGAACTTTGGCTGAAACACTGCCGTGTGTCTAGATATATGTGGCTTAAAATCGAATGTTCCATTTTAGCCCCTGAACTACTGGACCGATTTTAATAAAAGCGGTATCATTAGATTTGTAGAGAACGTGCGAGGGCCATAGGCTATACAAGAATCTTAAGGATGAGGCATACTTGGAGCAAAAATTCTTTTACGCCGCCAGTCGGATTTTACCCTTTTAAAGTTTCATTTTGGCAAATAAACACAGCTTCCTTCAAAGGAAAAGTTACAAGAACGAGCGGCGTCAACATAATGTGACGCCATGGACGCTGAAGCGTTTGAGTGGCTGGAGCGCAAGGCGCGAACTTGAATATCTTCAGACATCCTCCTGGAGCTTCGTGTACTTGTTAATTTGACAGACAAACGACATGCACAGAATTTCATCACGCAATGAGGATTCTTCCATTACTTTTTTAATGAACTCTTAATAATCACTTTTTTGTTTTGTATAATAGCATTCGTTACTTAGTTTAGAACTTCTAGATGAAATATTAGTGTTGTGTATACTATTGAATTTATTTACAACTGTTGTATATCTGGCAATAGGATTTCTTTATTAATCATTGTATCAAATGTTAATCTTAAACTCAATAAATAAGTAATTAGTTTACCTCTGTACATCTCTTCTATTATTAGGTATTTTTTTCTGTTTATTAACCGACTTCAAAAAATCCGAAGGAGGAGGTTCTCGATGCGACGCGTTTTTTTTGTGTTTAATCTACTACAATAAAGTTTTATTACATTACATTACACAATAAAACCGAATATATGCATTATTTCATCGACGTGCCTAATACATCGACAAATAATTGATATTTCGTATAAAATTAAATTGAATGAACAATATTGTCAGACATTGTTTGCCAATACAAAGCACGGGTATTCTCTAAAGCTCGATTTTACGAAGGACGAGGAAATTTTGGAGTGCACAATACAAGCCCGTAACGTTGCATAATATGGCGCGTGTTCAGCCAAAGTATTCGTTATGGTATTTGCTACACCTAGCCAACCGGGGCGCATATGTTTTTCGATATCACGCCAAACGTCAGGTGTTCATCCCGCGCCCGACGACCTGATATCAACTGTAAGCTGAAATATTTAAGTTGCCAATTGCGAAAGCGCGTGTCCGTTGATTTGTGTCATTGTGGAGCCGCGTAGGGGAGAGCCCTCCCTCTCGGAATTCGCGCTGCAGTAGAGAGTACTTGAGACTCTGGCGATGTGATCCGAGCGGCGATATTCGCGGGCACGGGGCTCCCCTCGCTGCATCCCTCTTGCTCGCGGCTCGCGGCGGCGCTCGCGGCGCGCGGCGCTCGGCGGGCGGGAGGACGCCCGGCATCACTCACGTCGGCTCGGTCTCCTCGGTCGTGTGTCTGAACCTCTCCTGTCCGCGACGTACGATCTCTCCGACCCTACCGGTATTAACTCGACCGTGCCGCGTCCTAGCAGCGGCTCATAACATATCCTCTGATTACAAACACCTTTTACAGACCCGATCACCTGGTTTCCGTATTTATGGTCAGTTTTTTAAACGATCTAAACAGTTGAGTTTTGAAAAGTTTTCTCGAAGTGTTTTCGAAGACTATTTAAAGACTTGTTAGCGCGTTTTGCGTTTGTAATTAGACTTGAAGGGCTCGTGAGCCCATAAATAAAGGAATTTCTGGATCAACGGCAAGTGTCTGAAGTGAGAAAGCGGCCTGCTCGAGTCGCCGCGCTTCATTTGCATCTGTCAAACAGGTAAGTGTCGTACAGCGGCAGCGGGGCTTTGACGCCGGGCACACGCGCCGCGCGACGTCTGCCGTCGGGGTTGACTGTGCTCATACATTTGAATTATTAAAAGGCTGACTGATGCGTTCGAGGCAGACGTTTGCTGTATGTAATTCGCAAGCTGAGATGTATAAATCCACACAAAGGTAATATGGTTCATTCATGAAAGTCAAGACAAAGACATTCGTCAAGATTTTTTATTTCGTAGGTTTGTTTTTATTTTAAGTTTCAGGAATTAAAAGGCTATCTATTCACTATGCCAACAATAACTAATATCTACTAGCGCCGACACAAAAACTTTAATCTTATACCTTTAAATATCTAATTATCAACCACATTAGTTGGCACGTGCAATATTATTTTGATTGCATAGGTTAGTATCAACCCACGCTAACGACCGGGGACACATTATTAATGATATCGTACATCAAATCTATAATGTTTATTTACTATGCATGTTTCTCTGAAGACATTCCGTCTCTTGCTTACAAAAATATACCATTTTGGTATTGTTATTTTTACTTTATTTAAGTTCAATCACATAGGCCGTCGCCTATTATGAATTATTTATTATAAGTATAGATTAACTTATCTACATTATAGTTAATGACACTTTCTATTAAAGATAATACAATTCCCGATTATTTCATTTCTTTTGTGAAGGTAAATCCCCGAGTGGATGCATTTTTACAGCTGTATAAATCTCATATACGCATTTTTTTGTATCAACACCATACGTGTTTCTGCATTAATGCTCTATATCCGCCCAAATAGCCATTTGAATCATTTGTCCCGTTGTAAAAAGAAAGGCATATAAGTGAATTGGTAAACAATATTACGATACATTTATTGTTACCGTTTATACATAAATATATAAGTAAACTTGTATTTGTGTTGTATGACGACGCGTATAGCCTAGTTGGTAGTGACCCTGCCTCCGACGCAAGCGTCCCGGGTTCGATCCCCGGTAAGGGCAAATATTTGTGTGATGAGCACGAATGTTTATTCCTGAGTCTTGGATGTTTCCTATGTATTTAAGTATTTATTTCTCTATATAAGTATTTATGTCGTCGTCTAGTACTCATAACACAAGCCTTTAGAGCTTACTTGGGGACTAGATCGATTTGTGTAAAGATTGTCCCCAGATTTTTTTATTTAATAAAATTATACAGCGATATGTTTTACGGGTGGTTTTACTAGTGATATATTTCTATTAATTTTATGGCAGCCATATCCTCAACGGTCAAGAATACATTGACACATAGTACCACCTCTCAATTCAATAGTATTGAACAAAGTTCAGGTCAATTAGTCACAGAATAACTGTGTACTGTAGTAATATTTAACGAATCTAATTTGTTAACAAAATAATGTGGTGTTTCACACACATGTTATCTTTTTATATAATTCAGACAAAACGATTGAAAAAGAATGATCACAACTTAATTTTCGAAAACCTCGCAAACACAATTTACGCAGTTGGACCTGCAGGAACGAGGTAGCCAGCCAAGAATAAAGGTAATAAATTTATGTAGCCCCATAGCAGTCTTGTCACTAAATGTATACCAAAATTAAATACATTAGCAATCAAATATTATAAAAAAACCGGCCAAGTGCATAATGAATATTAAACCATTTTATTTTCTAAAATTTATTATTTATCTTTGTGCGCAAGACCAACATTATTAATCAGTCATACAAAATTTCATCTTTGACACTTAAATAGAAATTCTTCGAGAAAAAGTGGCTGTGACATACAGACAGACAGATATAGCGCAACTTTAGGTTCTTAGTTGGACTACGGAACCCTAAAAAGATCCTTCAGTCTCTTCAGCTTTTATAACGCTCATTTTGGCGTCGCCAAATTCCTCATAAACGATAATATCCCATGGTAAGTGATTTATTAACATTTGAAAGCACGCCCCCACGTTATCGCCTAAATGTATTCAAACATTTAAGAGGGACACTGAGATGGGTACTGCTATTATACTGTTGTTTATTGTCGTGTTGGAATAATTGTATGAACAAGTATTTTTTTTTACAATCTAATGTTACATGTGATATAAGTTATAGACCGCGGCTTACGGATCACATAATGATTACTATGGTTGAAACTAGTAAAGACGTTAACGGTCAAAGCATACTTAACGCGTCATCGCCGCTTCGCCTCTGTGTAAACCATTTAGCGGCAGACTTAACGTGACAGCCTGAATGCCGTGCCTCTTACTAGTTCAGAATTATGTATCATTATTGTAACACATAATAAAGTTCATACTTATTTGTCCTATATGCTTAATTGCTGTAAAATTGTTTTAGGAGAAGGGGCATCTTCTGCCGTCATACAGTTTTAAACAACTAAGTCAGTTCGGCGAGAGTTGATAAAAAATGTAAAAAGTCAGGGCATCTTAACTCATTACAAATAGCGGCCTGCTAATTATTTTTACTGATGATAATATATAATTAAAGGGAAAAATTATATATTTTCATAGAATATTATTATTGAATAGCTTAACTGTATAAACCGAAACCAACATGCGAACACCCAAACGACACACTCGAAGCCAATGACATATTATAGAAAGACACAAGACACGTCATATCCATAATCAAAGCGTTTTAAACATGTGTCATAGATAAAAAAAATCTTTTTCGTGGTTTTTCGGCCAGTGCAAATTTATGTGACATTTGACGCGCACACGATATTAATTTGCAATATGGCGACTTGCGTATATGATCAAAACAAATATATTTTTCCGCCGCCGTCCGCCCGGCGCGACACCGCACTTGACAACATCTGCGTCCCTCGTACCACGAAACTCAGTCCGGGCGGCGATAAGCGACGGCCGCCATACAGTTTGCGAGAGTTAAGCGACAGTCGCTATTTCGAAAGGATATCATAATATTTATCAACTCTCGCACAGTTTACGCAGAGTAGCTTACCTACTGTTGAGCAGTTATAGTTAAACTGATGAGCACAGTTTAACCATAACTGCGTAATATTTGTTGTATTATGTACCTTTAACGGCCAATTATCAACCTTCAACATCATCAAAATTCCTTGCAACCAAAGGTAGCTAGCTGCCCACTTTAAATCAACACGAACGAAAGGGCTTTGCATAGTTAGAAGCAAATGGATACGGTGGAAGTAAAGCAAATATAATCAGAACCGTCAACAAAGTTATAAACTCATTCTCGCAAATAAAATAAATATGTCGCAAACTTTCTCCTTTTAGGGCCTTTATGGGTTAAATTATATACGCCTAGGGGCGCAGAATGGAGACATATTCCACTATTGGGACCTCGGGACTTATTATGGCCGACCTAGATGCCCCGGTCGCGGCGAGTGCTATATTCCTATTCATATTTCATACCCCATTTCAGAGTAGAATTGTGTGTTTTTCAATAGAAGCCGCGAAAGCATTTTATAGGAAAGACGCTCTTAAAGCCATCTATTACTAACACGAAGGAAAGCATGACATGTTTTGATACAGTTGATTGAAGATGTATAAACGGTAGACAGGTCTCTTTTTATGTGGAATAATATATATCCGACTGCTTTTAGCTAAAAAACCACGACTATTTAAATAATAACGAGAACAAGTATTTTAACGTTAAATCACAAAAAACGAGTTTGTTTTAACAATGAGTCTAGTTCCACTGGCACTTAAGTAACCTAAGTGTTTTACTGGATAATCGAATGGCAATTATTTTTATCTACACCCATTTCATAAAACCTCCATAGTGTAATCAAAAACCGTAGGAAATGACCACCATTATGACAACCAATTAGGTAAAACCAGTGCTGCAATGTTATTACAGTATCGATTTTAGTATCGAAATGAGATGTGAGAATCTATAGATATTAAACAGTTATTGATACGAAACATCAATTCAGTATGTTTTCTTTAATATAAACCGAACGACATTTGATCTCGAGTGACGTGAGAATAGAGACTTCATTCGTTTGTCTATGATTAAAAAAAAATGGTCTTGACGGAGGATCGAATTGCCGCCATTATGTTGGTGTTTTGCTGAACGAAAGTAGAATTGTTGTTGAATTGAATAGAAAAAGTTGTTTGTAATTTACATTTTAGTTGAAAATATGAATAGTAGTCTTCTCGGAGTGACTGTGTCATGTGAAAATGCGCTGGATATCGGAAATATGCAGCCACGATTGCAACAAATAACTTGTTGCCAAAAAATATTGTTTCTGAACACATCATGGAGGATTTATAATATGTGTGTAGATAAAGTTATGTATGCAACTCTGCATAATTTGGCCTTAAAACGCACGTACGATCTTATTATGAAACTCGCTAAAGCTCGTTTCATGAAAAGCGCACTAGTTGCATAAACTACTATTATTTGTGAAAATTTGAATGGCATTATTTTTTTAATGGTTCAAAATAATGTTAAATAATGACAAAGGGAAAATAATCGTATGGATAAATCGGGAATCTTATAAGTTCATGCACACTTCGAAATTAGTTTATATGTGAAGCCTATCCATGCCACTTAATAGCACCACAAATGTAAGTTGGATATAAAACATTCTTGGCCGTCGAAGAGTTGGGAATGGAAACTAAGCGAGAAATGATGAACTGCCGCCCCACTGCAGTCACTTTAAAGAGGATTTATGTTGTGTCGGTACCACTATAAACAACTTACTCCTTTTTGTTGCTACATGTTATTTTAGGTCCCTTAAACTTTTTATGTGACTATTAAAAACCGGCCAAGTGCGAGTCGGACTTGCGCACGTAGGGTTCCGTAACATTATCTATAACAACGGCAAAAATATCACGTTTGTTGTATGGGAGCTCCAATATGTATTTTATTCTGTTTTTTAGTAGGTATTTGTTGTTATAGCGATCTGTGAAAATTTCAACTGTCTAACTATCACGGTTCATGAGATACAGCCTGGTGACAGACGGACAGACAGACCTTTGTGTACGGAACCCTAAAAATAAAATTGTTTATTGACCAAATAAAGTAGTATTGTATGTAGTAAGTAGTAAATGTTTGTAATGTTGAAAGAGTAACAAAAGAAATTGGAATGCCAACCATTTTTTAAATAAAACTAGTAAGACAGGGTTTAATAGATCAAATTTTAATAAATCAGTACAATTTTTGACATTCGTGATCGAAATATGATCTTTGTAAACCCCAGGCTAATAGGTTTGTTAGAAAGCAGCGGCCAAACGAACGTTAGCTAAGGGCCAAGACGATTGGCACAGCAATGTCATGGCTCGCATAACTGGTATGGCGAGATACTTGCTTTGAAACTCGGCACCGTCAAACGAAAGCCACAGGGACGAATGCTCAGCTTGAACTTACGGCGTCAACCGGTGCGTTGTAATGTTCTTATATTAGTTTATAACTGTGAGTTCGTAAATTTAATCTAATTTTGTTGTTTCGATGTACGAAAAACTAAAGTTGAGAAATTATTTCCCTCATTTTTAAATCTGGAAATAAAAATGAAAATATTTATTTTGCAAGTAGGCCACATGGGCTCTTTTCATGTCTGAAGCTACCAGCGCTTCGAAAGGTGACATCTGCTGAGAAGAAACGCCGCAATAAACTCAGCAGTAAGTCTTTTTTTTTCCCCCCAACTTTTACATTAGAGTTTTAACTAAAACTAACACATGAAAAGAGCAGCAAACAATGCTAATGGGTAAAAACTAATTATAATCAATAAATAATAAGGGAGATGTATAGTCTCCGCGTCCGGACAAGTTAAAAGACCTAATGATGTATAAAGCCTCTAAAGGTCATAATAATAATAATAAATATAAATAAATAAAGAAACATCTAAATTGATTACCTAATCTAGGTTAAATAGAGATGTAAACAGTCTCCACGGTCAAGTATAAAGATATCAAAATAATAATAAAATATTGAAATAAAAATATTTCATGTCATTATGATTGTATTCGTAAATGATAATAGTAAATGAAACGATATCGTAAAAGGCTTACGCACTACGTCCGATCCGCATCCGATCCAAACCCGTGAAAATACGGATCTAGAAATCTCGGACCGAATTCAGATATTGCTTACGCACTAGTCCGACCTCTGATCCAACTGCCACCTTTAAGTAAACTGGATGCCTGCCGCGCTCCACGGCCACATACCCCGCCGCCCCGCTGCCGCACTGCTCGTACGCAGCTTGGATTTGGTTCGGATACGGTTCGGACGCAGTGCGCAAGCGTTCATCCAAATAATACTATGGCTACTTCGGTCTGTCAATAATCTTCTCCGGAATGGAGATTCACGGAGTACGGAGAGAAATCGGATGACGGAACCCGGACCTAGTGCGAAAACTACCACAGAAATAGTTTTACGACTACTCCGGACCGTATTTTCACGGGTTCGGATCGGATACGGATCGGACGTAGCGCGTAAGCGCTCTAAAAGTTTTTGATGCGATGACTCTTATTAACTTCATATCTTGATATCAAAGGCGGCCGTATCCTAATAAAACCATACGCGATACGCTTAAGCTATGTTGAATAGAGGTCCAGGCCCCAACTCTCGGTGCATTCGAGATAATCTCATAATCGAGATTAAACGTCAGTGCATACAGTCGTTTGAAATAACTGTAAGAATCTGACGTTTTATCTCGCAATCGACATTATCTCGAATGCACCGAGAATTGGGGGCCTGTTCGTTTGTGAGTTAGTATGTCTGATATTTTTTTACTGTGAATGTTTGGCCATGCGTTTAGCCTTGGTCTCACCTAATGGAAAGCGAAGACAGGGTCTAGGATAGAACACGCTTGCCCAAAAAATGCCTACTCACTCTTACCTTGAATCAATCAATTAATGCGACCTTTTTGATTTATTACGAGTATGTTAGTACCCGTTGCCTAATATTCAATTTTGGAGCTTTTCCCTTTACGTCATTATGAAAATAAATTAACAACGAACATGAATAAAGTTGACTCGTTCCTCTTAACCCGACTTTGGAAGATCAACAGAGAGATATGACATTGCTAACATAAATCATTATAGGTATAATGAGTCGAGTTATGAGCTATGTTAAATAAAAAATTAAATAGTTTTACGGCTAATGGGTAATATAAGCAGTCATCAATACATATAAAACAATACCGTGACTCACTTATAGACAACGCACAGCCTAAAACGGGTGGTCCTAGAAGTTTGAAATTTGGAGACATTTCTCGAGTACCCTAGAGGTGCACTAAGGAGGGATTATTTGAAATTCCATCCCTAAAGGAGTGAAAAGGGGTGTTTATGTTTGTATGGAAAATACCGCGGGCGAAGTTGTGGCGGGTCCACCAGTTAATAGATAACAATAGACTCTGCATAATTTTGATACATCAGGTATATATTTTTATATGTATATAATACGTATCTAACATTATACTGTCTTTAGGCATAGTGATTATATAATTATTTTTTTTGGATATTATCATACATAATTGTAAATATTACTATTTAAACTTAGTAGAACTGAGTTATGCAGCATAATGATTGACTGGTAGAAAGTACCTTGTGACATTAAGTCCACCATTTGTACTATCATGTATTGTGCTATAAAGTTTAAATAAATAAATAGTAAAGTCGTACATTATGGTTATACAAATTATCTAGAGCGGCTTTCTGGGAGTTCGTTTAAATTGGTATGCAATAACTGTACGCACAGAAATATTACTTCTGATTCATTGGTTTCCACATTTTTTTATAGAACGATACAGATTTTATATGATCACCAGCAATCACAGTTTATTTATATTTATTCGTTTATTCTGAAAATGAAAAAAAGTGACTTTCATCTGAATATATTTTAATATTCAAACTGAGACGAATGCCACGTTAAACTCTTGGTAGGTTAAATGTTCGTTGGAGTATCTAAACATTGGTTTCCTCTTTTATTTGCCTATGCTCTACAAAAGCTTTTCTTGTAAAATAGTTTACTGATAAAATGTTATCATTTACCACATGTACCGAACAACGCACTTTTAATTCTTGTAACATGTTATCATCAGGTTTTTATCTGTTAAGAGAAATACTCCGTCACCCGGTAGCATGTAACGGCACCTGCGGCTTCCGTACCGAGCTGATGGGCGAAACAGGTTCTGCTGGTAAAAGCACGGCTAAAGCACAGTTGCTTTGCCCTTATATGATCTTATAGCTTACAAGAAATCAACGTATAAACTTGGCTATGGGTTTTTACTAGATTCGATATCTATAGTTTAGTTTAGCTTAGTTTAGTTTGTTTATTACTCAATATAATATACAGTTTAAATTACATGTCATGTCAAATTAAAAGAAATTACATTGAGATCGTCAAGCAAGTACATATAAGCATTCAAAATAATTAAATTATTAACAGTTTGATATTCAATAATGAAGAAATAATAATATAAATAGGATGTCATATTGGGTCTGCTCTAGGGATCGTCATTTCAAAGTAAATTTTAGTGTAAAATAACAAAAAACAAATAGGTAACAAAGCAATAGTACATAACAATGTCAAAATACAATAAAAACCAAAATCAGTAATGTCAAATGAACCAACTTACAACTTAAGGTCCATATACTCATTTACTGAGTATAATGGATTATCCAATAGAAGGTTTCTCTCTCTATTCTATTTACCTTGTTTTTAAATAAAGAAGTTCTTACGACATGATTGCCATTATATTTCATTTCATAATCTTGTATCAAAGAATATATTGACCCTACAGATAGATATTTGACTCCTTTTTCTGAAAAAAGTAGGTGACGCAAAAACAGTAGCTATCTTTTTGCCATGAAAGCTATTGGGTAGTACCTATTCGTTCTAGTCAATTAGCGTGGTCCGAAATAAAACTTTGCTTTAGATAAACGTGTTGTCTTATACCGTACAAATCAAGGATAACTGATAGTTCAAGTAAACCATTTATTTGGTCAATTATCCACTGGTTAATATGGTTGACGTTATTAGGCGATTAAATCCCGTTTTCACTGAAGCAAAATTTATGAAAATTACTATAGTTTAAAGTGATCGTTTAAAAACTATCTGTCACTTTTACTTCTATTTACCTATCAAAACTTGATAGATATTTAGAATGAGTATAGAAACAACACAAACAAATCCAAAAGAGACATCAAGCAGTCCGGATATCCGAGAGAATCCCACCCCTTCAGGGAATATAGGTATATGCGCGGCGTGCGTGTAATGGCGACGTGCAGCGTGCAGGAATCAGCCGGCAAAGCTATCATTTGTAAAGCTCAGGGGATCGCAGCTTCATAGCAAGCCCCTCTTGTTGGCGGAGATCTTCCTCGAAAGATTATACTCGTTATCTTAGTGCACTACTAAACATCTATATGTCCCCATCCATCCAGGTTAAAACGTATTCTTTTCCACGTCTTACCGCACACAACCCAGCGCTGAGAAAAACAACAATGTTATGTTCGAGTCTCGCGGTGAATTTACCTTCTCTACGTGTTTCATTCTTAAAGGTCCACATAACAGTGAAAATTAAAACAAGCGAAGGATATTTTATTTCAATTCATTGAATTCGGGTTGTTTTTACCCGACTGCAACGTAGCAAAAAGGAGGGTCATTAAATAAATTAACTAATATTGAACAGTCACGTAAATAAATACTTAAAATGACTTTTTGTGATAAAACCTGAATCGAAAATAACCGTGCTTCCGCATGGATAACTCGAAAATTGCATTTTCACTCGGATGACGTGTCGACTGCATTTTAAATAACTTAGTCGGCCTCGGGCATAGTCTGTATTGATTTTAAGGTATTTTGGGCAACAAATGTTTTGCAGGAAAACTGTGCGTTGGGAAAGAGGTTGGCTGTGTCTTCATAGAAAACTAAATGTTAAAATTATGCTGAAGCTACAGGAGGGGTGAATAATAAAACACATTTTTCTTAAGGAGTTTCTTAAAAAAGGTAAATTGTAAGCCTAAAACCTGTAGTAGAATGACATCAGTTAAAAAATGATCTTTACTCTTTTTCAGTTGGGCAATGGTAATCCCCGTTCCCAGTCCGTTAAGCATCCGCATCGCAATGGGAAACGTGCTTTCTCGCTTAAACGTTCAAAAAGATTTTCGATGATTTTCTGCACGTGTTCCGGACTCCCGGTCTGTATTTCGGTATTTTTCGTCAGTTGTCAATCTGGCACGCGTGACTGGCTCCGCTCCTTCGCCCCTACTTCGCGCATCACTGCTGTGACGAGATCGAATTTGCTAGAAACGGAAGCGATATCGCTTCCAACGCGAATCTTTGAGAGATTTTCTCATTGTGAAAAATAATTGAATTACTGAATTGTAGCATTTGGTTCACGATAAGGAATACAATAATGTTATTTTAGGAGAGTTTAAATTAAAAACATTGAATATCGCTGTCATCTTAATGGTTTTGTATCTTCCTATTAGAAAAAGATATTTATAATAACGCATTGTAGAACTAGGAAAGTGAGTGTAAGTAGTACTATTGTGCTACTGAAACTAATAATTGTTGCTTGTAATAATAACAATGCAGAACAATAAACAGGTAAATAATGCCTAGTACTAATTACCGTTATCTCCTCTATAACAGTTCACTGCAGCGCCTGTCGCAGTCACATGGGACTTTTTATGAACAGTTAGCAAACTATAAACCTATAAACAGATTATGGCATGCTGCACCAAACATATCCTTGTTTCAGTTTAACCTTTACAATAAATATTTTAAAATAACTTTTAATTCAAAAAAATCATCGTAACAGTTAAACTAAGAACGTTAAATAGCATGCACTTGTTTGTAACTCCTAAATGTAACAAATTAACAATGCATATGACAAGAGAATGTATCATTATATCTTACCTAAGTTAATAAATAGCCTTCCTAAAGACAAACAAGACCTATATCTGTGTAACATTAAAGAAATAAAAAATATCAAGAAATATTTCTTGCCCTGTAAAGACATAGAATATATATTGTAAATCCTTACCTCATTATGTATAACGTAAATTTGTTAATTTAATAAAATTTAAATAAAAAACTGTAACGACATTGAACTCTCTGACTGCGCTTAAGCCACTTTGGCTTCTGCAGTCATAAACGCACCTAAATTATGCAAATAATGTAAAATTAATCTTTAACTAAAAAATATAAATATATATATTTGTTCCATTAAAAGTTTAAAATATTTGTAAGCGATTTTTAGGTATTTACTGTCTGCCCGTTACGCTTTCACGGCTAAATCACTGAACTGTTTTTTATGGAATTTAGTATGGATCATAGGCTGAGCCCTGGCGAAAGGTTTAAGGCTACTTTTTAAAATAAAATCCACCCTTTAAAGGTTGAAATTGGGGTTGGAAAATATATTACCAGTAAGTTCGTGCGTGGCCGATGAGAGCCCCTAATTTGACGGAAAAAGTCTAGGTTAAGTACCTAATTTAAAAAGTCCAGTATCATGAAACTTCATTATATTTTAAAGATGCATTTGCAAGCAGCCGAAATTGCGGGCAAAAGCTTTATTGATATAATATATTTGAAGTACCTATATTATTTACATAGTATCAAGCTAGAACTGCTTTGTGTAAATATGTCGAAGTTTACAGATCTATCTATGATAAACTTTTTCCGAGCCTACCACATTGTACAGAAATTTGCTGAAATGAGTTCACTTGAGATCTCTATACACCAAAAAAATCCCATACTTACAGATAGCAGTAAATACCAACTGAATATTAATTCAGTTAGTATTTACTGTTATCTGTAAGTATGGGATTTTTTTGGTGTTTCGATATGTAAAAATATTTTTTTTTATTTCATGATATTTCTCAAAGACCTCAAAACAAAGTTATATCTGCGGTCGCCATACATCAAAAACTACACAAAATTGTCTTATTCAAACCAGTTTTAGTCAAAAGTGTTTTTTTTTTTATTTTGAAAACTTGGTGGGGCGAGGGGCTACACTTTTTACGACTTTAGAAGCGCTTGTCTCATTAATTTTGACATAAATGAAAGATTTATTTTGAAACCAGTACGTATATAATTTTGAAGACCTAGTTGGAGATACTGTACACGCTTATTTGCGTCAAACACGCAACTTAATTATTTGAGGTTGAGAACGAATCAAAGGAATCAAATAGAATTTTGATATCCACTTGGCTTATGCATTACGGTGGAGTTTCTCGCGTCAATAGAAATGCATCGAAAGCCGAAGGTGCACGTCTCAATATCAGCGAAGTGAGCAACGGCGTTTGCTTTCAAGTGGATTTCATTGTTTCCCAATGGCGTCTCACTAGTTACTCAAATAAATGTTCCTCGGAGCAATTCAATAAATGTTGGAGATTTCTCGTACGCTCTTTGAATTAATAACGCCTTAATGCAATCATGGGAACCTTTCAAACGTCTCGATTACTTACAACTTATAAATATGTGAAAACGCATATGATTAATGTTTTAGTCGGTCTTAAACTAACCTTAATGGCCTAAGTTTTAAGATGAGATAATCTTTGTCATACTGGTTCAAGTCTGCACACCGGGTAAAACTGTTCTTCGTCGAAAATCCTTATTTGAAATTTCAGCCTGTATGTGTGACACTAGGTTCTGTGATGTGATCCTGTAATTTGCACAGCGGTGTGTCAGCGACGAGCGACACTTTTAATTTGAACTGTGAACACAAAGTCATTAGGTCTTAATTAAATGTCGCCCCTTGTCACACTACTGGGAAGTGATTCTCTAGCTTGCCGTTCAACGTCTGGCAGCTTGAGAATGTCATGCTCGCTCAAAGATCTTTGCTTACAGCGGCGTCGTTGATAGGGTCACCAACCTTTCCTAAAATATGGTTTAGGGAGATGATGGCTGAGCTACACGTAATACCTACTCATGGACGGGTGCTGTCTGGACGGTTTATGATCACAAGGACCAATGTAATTTATTGGTTTTATAAAATTCGTTTTGAGCGATATCTGAACCTGTCTAAAGAGACTTCATAGTGCTCTATACTATATTTTATAGTTTTACATGTATTGATTATTTAACCATCTATTTTATTTTTATTAGTCTGAATAATATCATTTATTGTTTTATTACTATATACATGTTGTAAAAACCAATGTATGATTCGAAAAGATAAGTTTCTGCTGAGTTTTTTGCAGCGCTATTTCTCAGTAAATGATGGCCCTGTCGGAAGCGCTGGTAGATTCAACCCATTTTAATTTATTCATATGTGACGAGTAAAATAGCCCGCATGTGCCCAATTGGCTAAATACCCGTTTTGAATTTCGAAAAAACGAGCTAGCCTTACATTAGTCGCATACCTATGATGTGTTTCATCTGAAATCTCACCTTCGTAATAAGCAACATTAACGTGATGTACCAGCTGACGGCCATCTCTTCCACCGCGCGCGCTCATTGGTCAAATCAAATAGCGCGCGCTTCTCTGGTTTCCTGTTACACACTTCCGTCCCTTATCACGAAATCACTCCCACAGATTGCAAGGAAGTGAGAGGAAAGATGTTAATCACACATCAATATTGTATTTTTGACGTCAAATTGTACGTCAAACACCATAGCCACGTAACGTGATTCTCTAAACTTCAAAGCACTTAGCTCACCAATGAGCTAGCAACGAAAAAACAAGTTAGAGCCGACTTTGAGCGATCGGTGGCAAGTTAAAGAATCAGACCCCTGTGGTTCTGCTTGTTAAGTGAGATCGGCAGTCACTGTGTGAAGTGACCCCGGTCGCAGACGCTTTTGTTGTGACGCGGGGACAGCCGTCGAATCAAGCGGGCTTAGCTGGCCCTGGATGAATAGCGTGCTGCCTTCATTAATGTAAACGTACAGCAGATGGAACTGGAATTATTATATTTTGAATAGGAAATCTTGCAAATCTAGTGCGGGCTAGTTGTTAATTACTAATTTTCGTAAGTAACGTAACGTTATACCGACTCAGAAAATTGGCCACGTACAGAGGCGCTAGGAAAACGTTCAATTGCTCTCAAAATTTGTTTATTAAAAATATACATTATACGGATATTTATATTAAAATAATACTTTTCCTTATTTATATATTTTTTTCTTTTTCTTCATGAACCGCAGCTCAATTACGCAGCACAATTGGTATCGGTTTGGCTCGAAATGCAAACCAATTTAGTATTAACTCTGTGTAAATAAGGGTCCGATTGGTTTACTTTTCGCGAAAGCGATACCAATTGGTGTTACGTAATTGAGCAGCCGTTCTCAACTCCTACTTCTAAATATAGTCAAATTAGCTATGTCGCTGACAAATTTTGATATTTGCAAAGCTACTATCATATGAACGACGGAATACATGACGGGAAACAGGCGTGATTATATGTATGTATGTACTATCATATGAATTGCTCGTTATTGGATTCCTCCATTAAAGTATTAGCCTTATTTATAAAAATAATAAAAAACAATGTAAGTGCATAGTGTTTAAAACCAAGTTTAAACCGTAAGTACTAAAACTAGATAAAATAAATAGCATATACGGTATCTGGTTACCTGCACTGACTAACGACACTCTCTAGGCAGTCGAGTCCCTCGCTTCGCATCCACTCCACACACATGCATGAAGCCTTTTTATAGGTCATCAACCCAGGGGCGAAGACCTGCAACTTGTTTACTGGAAAAGGCCCTTATCGTTTTTTATAGTTAAAAAAATAAAGTAAACAATATGGACGAGTGTTTTTGTGCAAATGTGCTATTTTTAAATAAATAAGAGTTATGTATTTTGTAAAGGAATGTAACATCGTTTCTTCAAAAAATACGACTTATCAAGACTGTTATAGTTCCGTTGACTTTATTCTGCTTTTAAAAAACGAAACGTACGTAATGCTGGTCAAACGATGAGGTATATACGATTTAAAATTAAGCACCTTACCTACATATAAGCACATATAATTCTTTTAAAAAGTAATTTTGCTTTTTGTATTATTT
The DNA here is from genome assembly GCA_947859335.1 of Tortricodes alternella. Lineage (NCBI taxonomy): Eukaryota > Metazoa > Arthropoda > Insecta > Lepidoptera > Tortricidae > Tortricodes > Tortricodes alternella. Next base: position 8,522,090 of record OX401979.1, on the reverse strand, counting down.
TTGGCACTGCAAACACCATTTGAGCTTTAAATGTTTGATAGTGATGTTTTTATATTTACGCCACTAGCATTTTAGACTTTAAAATAAATTAACAGTAAAAAGAAGCTTTGGATTTAGAGCGAAACGAAAGCGAAGCTTTTTCAAACATGAAAATAAATAATTTTCATTAATTATTAAGTTTTTCATTAATAAGCCCACCTCAAATAAAACTTTCTGTTTGCGGAGTAGTTTAATTATAACAGAAGGCTGTTAAACTGAAACGCCGCCGAACAAAACATAGAAGTAGCGACTCAGTTTAAATATGAATCAAAACTAACCACCTAGCTTTGAATTCGCATAACGCAATCGTAGTAGTGCTGTGTTGTGAAGATCACAGATATATGTAATGTGTAATTAAGCCTCGTAAATATAAGTTTATTTATTAACTTAATGGGGAACAAGTATACTCTAAAACAAGTCATCATCAATCGTCACTCGCATGCAAGTATCTAGTTAGCAGAGCGAGAGAGCGCATCTATTCTCTGTATATCAGACAAGGTAATAGGAATTGCGCGGTATGTTATAGCACCGCGTCGCAGTACACGGGTTAGCAAGAAAGAGACCACTTCCGAACATATTTAACCTTTGTAGCATATTCGTATGAGCCGATTAATTTTAAAATAGTGCAAACTCCGGCGCGTACCTCTGAGTTGAGTAAGCATTTCGGTGAGGGAAAACATCGTGAGGAATCCGGCTCATGTCAGCGAAGCAATTCAACCATCTATGTAAAGTCCTCAATCCGCATTAAAGTCTCTGCCCATTAGACAGTGGGTCCAATTCGAAACGGTGTACGCTAAATTTAAGAGTGCTTAAACTTAAAATAAGAAACGTCAAACTCGATTTTGTATAGCTCCAAGGTTCAAAATCGAGTCAAACGTTTCTTATTTCAAATTTAGCGACTTCTAAATTTAGCGAAAACACGTTCGAATTGGCCCCAGTATCATACTACGACCGTGCTAGGAACGTGTCAGGCAAAACAAATATTATATGTATTGAAAAGTATGAAACTATACCCACTAGACCGTTCCGTCACCGACCAACAACGTCGCGTACCATGCACGGCGCGTCAACAATTGTCGGCTGCCCAGCCTCTCGTACTATTAAAGGAGGCTGGTCCCAGCAGTGATATGTATATAGGTATATGCCGATGATTAAGATGATGACTAGGTGTCACTTTCAAAAGATACCATTTCAGCTTTATATTTTAATGTATTTATTAGAAGCGGCATGAAAAATAATATAGTGTGTTATGGATTCAACAGAGTTATAATAACTTAGGTGAATTGAATTTGGAAAAACATCGTAGGCAGTTTTACTGTCTGGAATCTGTATACTGTGTCTACGTGTAGGTACTGGTCGCAGCACGCCATTACTTACGAGTATCTACCCATTGCGCGCGAAAAGAAAGTTGCTATTTTCGTCTGGTTATTTTCCTCTCGTTCGAATCAGGTACCACAAAGCATTAGTAAATGTACGTATGTTTATATATATAATAGCGTTACATGTCAGGTAATTAAATATACATTGCTATTAATTACGTTACGTTACATTATTTTAGATGTTATCTTATATTATATTATTCGAGTCTATTTATAAGCTAATTTAAAATATGGTCCGGTTTGATGATGTCATTAAAATATTCATTTACACTATAGTATGCTTTATTCATTAGAAATTCTTTGAATTGATTGGTGAATGTCCTATAAAAATTATATTTTTTTCTAATATCACTTGGCAGCTTATTGTATATTTTCGGCCCGATGTTCCAACACACGCACTGCTCGTATTTTTTAAGCCTATGCGGAATCAGTCGAAGGGCTTCTTTATTACTACGTGTATTAGGATTGCCATTGTCCTTTTTGTCAAATGCATGCAGATTGCCTTTGCATACACTTACCGATGAACCGATAACCGATGAATTATTTCAAAACTGAGTTTGCTTTCGGAAACCGTTTTATCTACACCCATATCATAAAACCTCCATAATGTAATAAAAAACCATAGGAAATGACCACCATTGTGACAACCAATTAGGTAAAACCAGTGCTGCAATGTTATTACAGTATCGAAATGAGATTAAATTTGGAACAGCTGTCAAAACTCAAGTGGGTCCCTATTTTAGTATCCATAGATATTAAACAGTTATTGATACGAAACATCAATTCAGTATGTTTTTTTAATATAAACCGAACGACATTTGATCTCGAGTGACGTGAGAATAGAGACTTCATTCGTTTGTCTATGATTAAAAAAAAAATGGTCTTGACGGAGGATCGAATTGTCGCCATTATGTTGGTTTTTTGCTGAACGAAAGTAGAATTGTTGTTGAATTGAATAGAAAAAGTTGTTTGTAATTTACATTTTAGTTGAAAATATGAATAGTAGTCTTCTCGGAGTAACTGTGTGATGTGAAAATGCGCCGGATATCGGAAATATGCAGCCACGATTGCAACAAATAACTTGTTGCCAGAAAATATTGTTTCTGAACACATCATGGAGGATTTATAATATGTGTGTAGATAAAATTATGTATGCAACTCTGCATAATTTGGCCTTAAAACACACGTGCGATCTTATTATGAAATAGCATAGGTAAGGTAAGGCAATAGTTAAGGAATTGGTTGAATTTTGAATAACTGTCCAATGCTGACGTCAAGAATCGAAACCGATCGATCGACCGTTCAATAAACAATAAATGGTTACGTCCTGTTACCTACTGGACACGTGTAACTATCAACAAGAACAGCAAAGGCTTCAAATTTAGATCACTTGTGACCAATGGCCATGGCCGCCTAATAGGTGAGCCAAACTTGGTTCCGGCCTTGGGTTCCGTCAAATATTAAGACGTAAAGGTTTCTTAGGCCAGAAAAGAAGGTGCAGCGTGGGTGAAGCTTAATGAAGTACATTGTCTTATTGCTATAAAAGGCCATGCGAGTTTTTACCCGGCCTGGACATGTAAATAAAGCGGTGGGTGGATGGTTTCCGAATTCTTGTAGGTAGCAAATGAAAACCGCACTAGTGTTTTAAGGCCTATCATTATGCAACCGTTGCATAAACTACTATTATAGTATATAATCGACGTAAAACCAGTAACTGTATCATTTGATTATAATCTGGCTGCGGGGAATCAATCGGAATTATTTGGAAATAGTAGGTACAATGTTTGTTCTCATTTAATGCTAGTTGTTTCACGTGTGAAATGAATAGCGTGAATAAAAGTGAACCATTTTTAATATTACCTGTAACTGCTAACAACATTTGCAATATTAATTATGCGACGGTCGGCTTCATGTCCCGGTTATTAACGGACCCTGCCGCCATTGAATTTACAAACGACAATATGCCGAGCATAACTATTTGATGAGACCTTTACATAATCATTGCTGTTGCGCTGGAGCTAACTAGAATTCGGGGATTTTGCTGTCGCCGCATTGTTTATAACCTTTTGACCGCCATAGTCGGCTGCAGCCGTCAGCGGATACAGGGTAAAAAAGTCCTTCATTACCTTGACTTAAAGTCGAAATTCGTGTTACTCCTCAGACATGCTTGGCGGTCAAAAGGTTAAGCAGTGTCAGCCAATGGTTGCTCCGAACTCCGAATATGAGATAAACATGACGGACTTAAGGGGCTCGTAAACGAGCTAGTTTTTCGGCAATTTATTGCTGCAATTCGGGCTATCCTCAAAAGTTTACATTCAAACTTTTTAAACCCCATTAGTGATGTAATATGTAATATTTTTGGGGATAACCTGAATTGCAGCAATAAATTGCCGACAAACTAGCCCGTTAACGAGCTGTTTTAATTAGATAATTAAGTTAGGCAAAAAATATTTATGTAAATAATACCAAACATCGCGTCAACAAATTTCACTCGAAATATACTGCGGCAATTATATGATCACCATTTTAGCTGAAAGGCGTCCACAACTGGACATAAGCTTCCTCAATGTTTGCTACAACGACAATAATTAGCTGCAATAAAAAATCTCATAAGCATTAAAAAGATGAAATGTTTGCTGTGTTGCATCATAATATGTTTATAATGAAGCGGCTTGTAGTTGTATAATGTTAGACCTAGTTATTTGTGCTTTTTTACCTAACAAACAAACTACGAGTATATCTACGTGAAAAGTCGCTCGCATCCGCAACTTACGGTGTACGGTGCGAACATCACAATGATTTTTGTTCCGACGAAATGCGCAAAAGCGGAACTGAATTTTGTAAAGTTTCTAGAGCGAGCTACATTGGATCACGTATTGGAACTGTCAATCTCTCGGCATTTTTGCAACTACGGATTTTGCTTGATTAAAATGCGATTTTTACTCCCAGTGAACTTTATCCTCTAGACATACCTACTCGTACAGCAATTTGCGCGAGATAATAGATTATACTATAGCATGCTTCAAAAAATCAGGGCACAGTTCATCAATTTGGAGTGTATGTAGAGTAAATTACTTTGTGAGAAGACACATTAATCAATAGCGGATGATTAATGGAAGCCAGCGCACGATCCTGATCGTTGATGGATTAGCCCTCCATATGGTCCTGCATAATTCGTTGAATGATAAGCGCCACCTGTGCCCTTGTCCGTGTTGGGTCACAATTAAATTACTATTAAAACATTTTAAGTTTAAAGCTAACTAAACAATCTATTCCTTATCAAGGACAGTATATTCATCTACAAAAATAAAAATGATTGTAATAATTTAAAGGCGAATAAATTGAGGCCTGTTGTCACGTCCCTTTACATTGTTAGTCTAATACTTATAATGAGAGAAATGTGTCCTTATTTTTTTCCTTTTGGAGGTTTCTATAGAAATCTGTTAACAAGGAATAAATAGGACCTTTGTATCCGGTCGAAGTATTCAGTTGCCTCTGGCGGTTGCGGCGAGGAGATTGGCAGCTTAAATCCGTACAAATCCCGCCTAGTCGAGCCTCTGCCGTGGAAAAAAAACACAATCGTATCAAAACATTCGACAAAAAAATATACCTCGTAATAGAAAGCAACGAGACGTTTTCGCACATCCCTTCCGTTATCATATTTGTGGCATATCGTATAAATATTGAAATGTAATCCCTCCTGCTGACTAAAATATTTGACGAAGTTATTTTAATGGAAATCATATGTTTATACATACACCAGATACGCTTCATTATTGTTACAATGATGAAGCGTATTGTTAAAGTAAAAACAAGATGGGCGTAACTTCGTAACCAAGTATTTTTAAGCAGGGAATATATGAGGATATTTATAATAATAATCTTAACTAGAAGTAAAATTAGGTATCTAAGTTTTATTACGTAGCCATTACGTAATAAAACTTAGATACCTAATTCACCAACTTTCAGAACGAACAACAACACAATCTGGTTGCAACTCAAATGACTGTATGTGGCTCGGAAGCAAGAATCCATCTCCTGTCACCTGCAATTGGAAAACAATAGAGTGCACTCGTCGCAATGGACACAAAAGTGGACAAATATAAAATACACTCAACTTTATGGCTTTGCAACATTCTCATCCATTTTGTATATTGGTCGATTAAAAATAACAAACGCGTTGTTCAGGAATTGATAGGTTTAGTTGGCGTTTGCCTGGATAGTTGATAATACTTACATTGAAAAACTTATTTTAAGTTCTATTATGTAAATGAAATTACTGATAGAGAACCCATATCTTTGCAAGTAGTTTGAAAACCAACATAGGTTTTACACACTTCATGAAACCACGTGCGTTAGTATCAAAGTGAAACAAACGTCGAGTTAAAGCCTTTCATGAGTTCGGACTATTGTTTCATTGCATGCAAGCGGTAGCGTATAATTGTGCACCGTGCAACTTGAGTTCAGTGTAAAGTTTCTAAATTGTAAGTTATATCAACATATTATTTATTTGCGAGTCAACGTTTAAGCTTGTCTTATTGTAATCACTGACATGTAATAATCAGAGCAGATAGATATATTAATAATTTACAGTGAACGAACATATTCAAAACAAGAATGGTAATAATACTGAAAGCTGCAGTTACGTGAATAATTCAATTTATTCGATGCGATATAATGAAGCAACATTAACTACTCAAGGCAGACAAATTAACTTTTAAACATTTTTATCTGCGCCTAGAACGCAATAGACGATTGCAGCCAATTATTCCTGTAGATGTACGCTTTCCTATTGTTCCATGAATTCGCTGCGGAAAAAAGACTTTTTCCCCTAATTAGGCTCAAACTGAGCATGTACAGATTGTCGGTGGTAGTCTGTATATTTGCAAATAGATACTCACACGGCTTTTCTCAGAAGAAAGCCGTTAATATCCTTAAGATATTTTTAAATTTTCCTGTACATTTCGGGTTAGAAATACGATGTACGGTTAATTGGTGTTTCCTTCACTCTGCGCTCCCGTTTGTAGTATAAATCCATTGCGCCAGTTATTAATAATGCCATTTAAAAAAAAAAAACTAGACACTTCATTGGAAACAGAAGTGTCAGATTTGTCATCTTGTTACGGTTGTTGAGTTTTAGTAAGTACTAGATAAGATTTTCACAAAAGTTTGTTTTCATGTATTCAAATATCATCCTCACAACTAAGTGCTTAATTTTATTTTAAATGGTTGTTCATTGCGTTCGTTTGCTTTCTTAGTCTTATTTGAAATGACGGCTAAAAAAAATAGGTTTATTATTTTTAAACCTTTTCGGCGATCAAATCTTTTTTGACCAAAGCTAGATTGAATCTAAAATAGTTACCTTCACTTACTACCGAAATAACGTAGAAATAGGCACTTGAATAAATTGGAAAAACAATTAAAACTCCTGATTACCTCGACCAGCATCATTGTTGCTTGTTCTGAATTACAAACTTGTCAACGTTTTTAATTTTTGCGAGTAAAGTTTTTCATTACTTGAGGAGTCTGAGTAACCCTGAGTTAAACACTTAGGCCGGGTTTTATAAAGGTCAGATCGATAGGTAAATAATGTTTATATAAAAACTGTATTACCTAATTACTGATATTTGATATGATCATTTTACGAACGGATCTTTATCTCTTAGATGCATACGGTATCAAAGACCATACCATGGCTTTTTTTGCTTCCAAAATCTATAAGTATTTTTATTTAAAACACGGTATGTTTGCTGAATAACGTTACCTGTCCGCATACTTGCGAAAAATACACAGCACGCAGCCATGGAGCGGCCATTTTTTCACCATGTTTCAAAACTTGGAGACTGGCGGTCGTTTAGCCATTTAGTGACATTTTAAGTATTAAGTTTAATAAATCTTGCATAACTACCTTGTGATATTTTCACTCAAAAATTGTGAATAATTAAGGTAGATCTTTAAGAATAGTTCTCATTTTCTTAACGGTGCATTTTGCTGAACAATTTCATTAAAGTATCCTCGCTGACTTAACCAACCTTCGCTGCCAAACTCCAAGAAGACGGTAATTATTCAGGTCTGCAACTTGTGGACGAATTCGGTCTTCGCGTTGCGACGACAAACGCTTCGCAATAGTTTATCTGCAATAGACTAGACATCAAACTTGCTTTTTCGAGTAAGTTATCCAGCCGGTATTGTTACTTGTTCAATAAAACAGCAATGTTTCTGGAACTGCATTGGAATCCTTTAAGTGGAACTTTTGATTAGTTTCGATACAAATCCGGCGAGTTGTTTTTGTTTCTGCTTGTTGAATGCTGTCATACCTACTGATATAAAAACTTTTATCTACACCCATATCATAAAACCTCCATTGGTTAATCAAAAACCGTATGAAATGACCACCATTTTGAAAACCAATTAGGAAAAACCAGTGCTGCGATAAAGAAATAACATGACTTCTTTATCGTTTTTAGTAAAGAAAAGAGATTAAATTTGGAACAGCTGTCAAAACTCAAGTGGGTCTCTATTCTAGTATCCATAGATATTAAAACAGTTATTGATACGAAACGTCAATTCAGTATGTTTTTTTAATATAAACTGCACAATATTTGATCTCGAGTGACGTGAGAATAGAGACTTCATCCGTTTGTCTATGATTTAAAAAAAAAAAAGGTCTTGACGGAAGATCGAATTGCCGCCATGTTGACGTTTTGCTGAACGGAAGTAGAATTGTTGTTGAATTGAATAGAAAAAGTTGTTAGTAATTTACATTTTAGTTGAAAATATGAATAGTAAGTAGTCTTCTCGGAGTGTGTGTGATGTGAAAATGCGCCGGATATCGGAAATATGCAGCCACGATTGCAACAAATAACTTGTTGCCAGAAAATATTGTTTCTGAACCCATCATGGAGGATTTATAATATGTGTGTAGATAAAGTTATGTATGCAGCTCTGCATAATTTGGCCTTAAAACACACGTGCGATCTTATTATGAAACTCTCCTATCGGCTCGTTTCATGAAAACTGCACTAGTGTTTTAAGGCCTATCATTATGCAACCGTTGCATAAACTACTATTTCCGCGTTATAATAGTCATTTACTTCAGGCCTATTAGTCGCCCATACGATATAGGCAAGTAGGTATCTTACAGACTACTAACTTAATACTTAGTACAATATTAAGATAATAATTAGAATTAAAGTTATGTTATGGCGAGGCAATGGCGTGGGGCCTTTGCGTCGTCACTCTTCAGTCATGTTCTGGACAGACAAGCTACCCCGGAAGCGCCGGAACACGACATCCTTCGGCAAGAAGTCCGGACATGCGATGTTCTCGAGCGGCCCTAACATGCATGACACAAATATAAGATAGACCGTCTTATCTCTAAGTGCGTCTCTCTCACACTAGTCCCGACGAAAGAGATAGTCGTAGAGATAAACGGGTTTCATTTATCTTTGTGGCATGCATGTTAGGGCCGTAGCAGCGGCCGCGGCAGGCGCATCACAAATGTGCTGAAGGGAACGTAGCAGCGCGATCTTAGCAAATGATTATATTACCATAAAGTTTTTGGACGATATTGATTTATCCATGCAATACTGGCTTATTCTTGTAACTGTTTAGCGAGTTAGTATTATAAAATGCTTACAAGCTTCTTATTGGCAATGCAATATTGTACGCCTGAGACGTCAAGGCTCTTAACTAATCCTTACTTTTACTCGTACTACAGGATCATCTTAGGGGCATGGATCTTACGATAGATAATTAAGTATGGCCATAATGAAACGTGACGTAGGTATATTTAGTTACGAAAGGAGGCTTGTTTTTTGTTTTCACCTACTTCAAAAAAACAGGAGGCTCTCTATTTGGTTGTTTTTTTAATATATTTTTTTATGTTTGTTACCTAAGAACTCCTTCATTTGTAAACGAATTTGAAAGTATAACTTCCAATTTGATCCCGTTGTAGTCAAAGTCGAGGTGTTATGAGAGGATCTATGAGGAATCGATGGAACTCCTCAAATATTATAGGCACGTATATAGCAATTTTAGTATTTTCTGTTATAACTCAAGCAGTTACGTTCCAAAAGCATTATTTGGTGAAATGGAACTGTTGATGAAGACCATTGGCATTATGTTATTGTTACTTGACGTAGTAAATGTGTGTCGATAATTCACATGATATTAAATAAAGAAGGGAAAAAAAAATCTTACTTTTCAAAGGCTTATTTATAGTCCGTTTTTTTGTTTGTTACATTACGTGTGATTTATTTGCCCTAGTTGTTTGCCTTGCCTTCATTTCTCATTGCCACAATTTTTATCGAGACCGTAGTTTTAGGAAGTTTCCCATGAAAGAAGGGATCCCATGAAACCTGTAGACCTGGGCCTCTTATTCGGTACCTCTAAGTGACACTCGATCGTCACTAAAATGCCAAAACCTTACTTATCCTTACTTATACATACTTACCACTCGCATTCCATTTTTTATAAAAATAGTGTTTATGTAATGGCAATTAAGATATATAATAATATTCCTGATAATTTTAGGAATCTTGACGAAGTAAAATTCAAAAAATCTTTAAATGATTGGCTGTTAAACAAAATGTTTAATTCTACCCTTGACTTCCTGGAAACTATAGAAATTGTAATAGGCTTTGAATATAGTTGTTACTTCTTTTTTATTGTTTAATGAATCTTTTATTTCTTACTTTCCATTGTATAAATTATGTCAAATTATTTTATTACCTAATGCACTCAGTAATAATAGTTAAGACTAGCACTTTATTATTAATATTGTACACCATTGCAATATGGTAGACTATGGACAAGGACATTCAAAATTATGTGATCTTATTTTAAGTACCTGTGGTCTTGCAATAAAATATTTCGCACCATTCCTGGAAGAAAGGCGTATGTGAAAAAATGCTACTTTTCAGGAGAGCAAAAAAACATTCCCACACTTTTGATTTTAATCACACCTTAAATTAGCTTATACCTTTAGGAAGATAAAAAATCACCGGATGTTCCAATAAACTTTGTTTTTTGATAACTTACTTATAGACGTAGCAAACCTTAAATTTATAAGATACATTCTTTATCCACGTCTGCCTGTGGGTGCTTGCGATTGGTAAGTTTAATTACGTGTTTATGACGGATCATGACTTGTGTTTTCGACGTAACTTTCTGTCGTAACTGCAGTTTACGTATTTATAAGTGTTCAATTTTTAGTGTACTTTGGTCGCGCAAGTATGACTTACGCCTTTATTACACAAGAAATTGCTATCAATGCCAAGTTGTAAGTTGAAATACGCTTTTAATATAGGGTAAACAAATATGGTATTCATGAGTATGACAAGTTACTCCATTATTCCAGGACAAATGTTTTATCAAAAAGATGCTTATCTTCATACTAAAATAATGTCGGATTTAAAAATGTTGTTAAATTGTACTGAAAATAGTATGAATTTGTAGAATTATTTATAAAACAAATATTGGGTTCAAACAAAGTGCATCAAATTCAACAAAACAATTTTAAATCATTGAAAATACAAACTACAGTCCTAAAAGATAATTCTTCTTTAAATCGGTACAAAATAAATAAAACCACAGATATTTTGTAGATTTATTTTCAAACATGCCTAGTAATCAATTTTTGTGTTATAAAATAATAGTTTTAATCAAGATCAGGTTAAGGATAATCATATTTTAAATATTTACTACTCATCTTCCATATCTGAGTTTATTTCGTGCATCAAAGTCCGTAGTAATATTATTTAAACTGTGACTAGAGTTTGAGGGCGTAAACTATGATAAAATGTATGATAATCCGGCGGTTTATAGTTATCTTCGCATAAACTAATCAAATATTTGTATAAATTTGCCGAAATCGCTATGGCCCTCGTAACCTGAGCTTTTGAGAGAGGTCGAGAAGTTCTATGGACAGTTGTACACACCAACGTGGAAACCTGTCTAAAATCTAGCTAACGACCTGAGAACTAGATTAACCCGACACTATACCGGAGATATCCCGGACGACAGCCTGTACGAGATTAGTGTGGCTCTCAAACAGCTCAAAAATAACAAAGCGCCGGGTGAGGACGGAATCACAGCCGAAGTTCTGATTCTGAAGGAAGGCGGAAGCCTCAGAAAGGGCGATAATGCCCTGCTGTAGAATTATAGACTCATCTCACTACTGATTCATGTTTACAAGCTGTTTTTGAGAGTCATTACGAACCGTCTCGCACGCAGGTTTGACGACTTTCAACCTCCCGAACAAGCCGGTTTCCGAAAAGGCTTCAGCACCTTAGACCACATACATACGCTACGTTAGGTTATACAGAAGACCGAAGCCTATAATCTACCTCTTTGCTTAGCGTTTGTGGGCTACGAGAAAGCCTGGCTGCACAGCAGTCTCTCCATCGGTGCCAAGTTGACAACAGGTACATCGACATATTGAAGTGTTTGTACAAAAACGCCACTATGTCGGCCCGACTATCTTGCAGCATAAGTTTCGAGTTCTAATTCTTTTCAAAACTCGAAACCTATGCTGTCGCAGGCGGGAGTCAGAAAGGGAGATGTACTTAATCTCTCTAAAACTGTTCAGTGTTGCGCTGGAGGATGTTTTCAAGGTTCTGGACTGGGAAAAGCTCGGTATCGACATAAACGGAGAGTACATGACATTGTTGTCATGGCTGAGACTATGAAATGAATATGAACAAGACGAAGACCATATCGAATATACATGCACTGCCAACTCCCGTAAAAATCGGAGACTTTACGCTCGAAGTTATTGATGATTATGTATACCTACCTGGGACATACTGTCCAGTTAGGTAGAGCCAACTTCTAGACAGAGATCAATTGTCGAATTCGACTCGGCTTGGGTTCATTCGGGAAGTTACGCCATATCTTTCGGTTTCAATATAACGCAGTGTCTCAAGATGAAATTCTTTGACCAGTTTGTGTTGCCAGTGATGATTTACGGCACTGAGACGTGATCGCTCACTATGGGCCTCATAAATAAGGCTCAAGATCACCCAAAGGGCGATGGAGAGGGCTATGCTCGTAGTATCGCTGCGAGATCGAATTAGAAATGAGAAGATCCGCAAAAGATCTAGAGTAACCAACATAACCCAGAGCGCAGTGAACGGGACACATTGCTAGTAGAGCAGATGGCCGCTGGAGCCGAAAAATTCTTGAATGGCGAGCACGTACTAGAAAGAACTGCGTGGGCAGACCACCCTCACGGTGGACTGACGAACTGGTGAAAATTGCGGGTCTCCGTTGCATGCGATCAGTATAGAATCGCCACAACGACCGATTCATAAAATTAAAATCGTCATTCATCATCATTTCAGCCAAAAGACGCCCACTGCTGAACACAAGCATCCTGATGATTGCCACAACGTCCGTAATTTTTTCGCCACAACGACCGTGACTTATTTAACACCTATAGCTCAAAATTGTAGCAAGAATAGATACAATTTCGTCTTGCACCATTTTAGAAGTAGTTGTATGTTGGAATAAATTGACGATAATTTCGTCATTTTGTGACATGAGTAAAAAGTTTCTTGTAAAATTTTTAATAAGTTAATCATTTTTATATTTCATCATTTTATTCCTTTTATTAGTCCCAAACCATAAATAAACCAGTTGCTCATAGAGACAAAATACAACAAGTGAATAAAATCATAACCCATGTTAGGTGCAGTTTTTTCCAAACCTTATGCAGTTATTGTTCAGTAATCAAATCTGTGTAATCTCGGTTAATTTATGTATCATGCTGGTATTATTAAGAAAATACGTATTAATCCAGGGTTAAAGGATTTTATTCATCTAGAAATATGTAAAACTTAATAGATTACTACGCTAAAAATTCACATAAAAACATGTTTTCTTCGAATAATTGACGAATCCCATAAATAATGGTATTTCATTGATTTTAAACGGTCGTATTCAAAATATAATAATTTGTTAATAGTGATGTTCCAGAAATAAAGATTTTTCTTAAAAATAAATGGAATAGAAAAATCGATTTCCGTAAAACCGAACAGTAACAATAACATAAAGCTTTATGTAATCAATTATGCAATTGTTAGTGTGTATCACCAAATTGCATTGTTAATTAAATATTATATTTGTGCATTAAGCATAAGAAAATATTCAAAGAGCTAAGATACTCTTTGGCTGCCTTAAACATACAATGCCAAATGCAGAAAACCAAAGGGAATGAACTAATAAACGGCAGGCTTTTACGTAAATTACTCACGAATGTTAGTAAGTAGTAGTAGTAATTCATTCTTCATTAACCGGAGATAATCATATATGCTAGTGTAAAACCGTACCGAATAAAAAATATTTCATTGAAACAAATAGTTAAAAAGGTATCATAGATATAAAATGAAAGCACAATAACTTGCGCGAGCGGCTATCCTACGACCTCGAGTGTATGTAAGTAGCATTACCCCACCCCGCTCTTTGATGTGTACATCGCGCTAAAATGGCGTACATTGAAAAACGAATGTAAGTTATTTATAAAATTGTACTGTATATTAAGCTACATAAATATCGTCAATAAAACAGTGTTTATAAAAAAGACGTTTAACTATTTACGAATATAGCGTTACATTTTACATTACGTAAGTTAAAGTTACGTTTTCTGTATGTTAAAATGTCTCGAGTAGTAATGGCGTAAGTGAACAAACGCCAAAAAAGATTTGATGGGTTTCGGATATAAAATACTTATTTCCACATACTCGCAAGTTTTTATAAAATCATGCGTGTAATAAAATTGCAAGTGTATGTACGCTTTTAAGTCATTTTTACGTAATAAGTAACTTGACATACCATACTTTTAGCCCGTCATGATTTGAAAAATATAAGACGTAAGTAAAATTGTTTTTGGTATAACTATGTCATTTATTGTCCAAAAAATCTGATTTTTTGTGAGCTGGTGTATTTTTTTTTCCTATATCATATATCAATTAATTGCAAAAAGGCATATCTATAAGTTACGTCTTTCTTCCAGGAATGGTGCGATTTGAATTTGAATTTGAATTTGAAAATGCGTTACTTTGATGACGTTCACGTTTTGGCATTTTAGTGACGCTATAGAGGCCCTGTGCCCAATAGTGAAAAATAATATATCTATAATCTTGGCTTGTAATGATGATGATGATGAATTTCAGTTTAGTTGGCATCTTGCCGCTGATACATAGGTTCAGCGACCCCAGTGTTACATACGAGTGTGTTTGTAATGAACTAACGTTCGTCAACTGATAAATCTGGTAAATTAAATACAATATTAGCTGCCGTTACACGACAGTACTAAAATATCTTGAAGTTATTTATAATCCGGCGGCAGTGACAGATTCACTCTAGGTATATTTAGCGTGGAATTTATTTCAATAATTAGGTAGCTATCTGGAATGCACCTCCTCGGTACTGGAGCTTTAAAAAGAATTGAGTAAGTACAGGAAAAAATACATTGACATTTTTCATTTACTTTGCAAGTAATAAAATAAAATATTGTAATTAATATGTTTTTATTTTAGAAGAGAGTCAGGCTAGCCAACCGTTTGTCTACTTTAAGGGTTCGCACATAAAAGGTACAAAGGATCCCTTACGGTAAAATCTCATTGTCTGCCTGTCCTTCGGTAGGTATGTCATGACAATTTATCTCAGCAAATAGTTAGGTTATGGTCATTATATTTTTTTAACAGTTATATAACTCCTGTGCCCGTATCTATTGCAATTGCAAAGAAATTATGTTTCCAATTTGACTGAAAATGCGGGCCAAGGAAGAAGGTCGAATTCTGAAATCATGAAGCGAGGTGTCATATTATGCAAGGTGTTTGTTTAAGCATTACAAAACTATTTTTATGTCAGTTGACTGACAAACGAGCTGACGGCCCACCTGATGGAAAGTGGTTACCGCCGCCCATGGATATCTGCAACACCAGAGGTGCTGCCAATGCATTGCCAGTCTAGGGAGGATGGGGAATGGGGATGAGGGAATAGGCCTCCGGATCTCGTCACTCACCGTACGAAACGCAATAGCAAGCTATTACTTTACGCCGATATTCTGTGAGAGTGTGGTACTACCCCGGTCGAGCCGGCCCATTCGAACAGTAATCATCTAGTGAGGATTACTGTTTGGCTCGACCACTACAAAAATTACACTATTTTTTTAGCGGAATATTTTATTTTGATAATATGTTATCAAATATCTGCATAGAAAGACCGTTAAGTAAGAGGGGGGGCTATCTCCGAAACCTGCCAAACCAAATATATAAAAAATTTCATGTCGGGAGGAAGTTAGTTTTATTTTACAAGAAAAATTAAATGAAATTCCAAATGCTTTTAGTTTTCGGAGAAAATGAAACAAAACAGAATAATAACTTTGCAAGGTCGTTTCACACTCAATGCTGGATAAAAAGATAGAAGTTTGCGAAAGCTACCTCTCGTTTAATTTTATAAATAGGTACGAGACCCTCGGCGCAAGATAGACGTACAAACACATTCCCGTATTTTTAAATTATAATATATATGCAGTGTTAAAACGCATGAATTTAAAAAAACACATAGAACGCGTTATTAACCTTTAACAAGTTATTACTTTGAATATTGTTGTTTCATAAAACTGTAAAACGTGAAAAATTTAATTAATTTCAACTAGGGCTAAAACAAAGGTCGTAAAAGAAGTTTATTTTCTTTCGACGTTAATTATTTTGCGCGTTAATTACTAGTTTTTATTATTTTTATAAACAGGCTACAATATTGCAAAGCTTGAAATATTCTAAATTAAAGAAAAAGACAGTCAGGGTCTTACCAGATAAGTACCTTTTATTTTTTATTTTTATTTTTGTGTGTCTTGTGAAGTGAATAAATGTCTTTCTTCTTCTTCTTCTACCTGAAAAAAAACCAATACGGAGTTAAGTACATAATTTTTGAAAGAAAATAAGCGAATAGGTTTTAACTCCCAGCACAACCTACTAATTGAAGTCAAAGATTGATGCTAGTTTTTAAGGTTCCGTACCTTAAAAGGAAAAAAGGAGCCCTTATAGGATCACTTCGTTGTGCGTCTGTCTGTCTGTGTGTGTCAACCACTTTTTCTCAGGAACGCGTGAAGGTATCAAGTTGAAATTAATATCAATTACTCAGGGCTGCAATTTCTTGGAGCCGTGAAAAAATCAATCTTCCCACTTAACGCTATCAAAAGATACAGCCGTTTAATTATGCCAAGGGAATCAAAACCTACAGGGTACTTCCCGTTGACCAAGAATCATGAAATTTGGAAAGAAGCCGTGTCTTACAGCACAAGTAAAGGAAAAAGTCAAACAAACAAAAAATCAAATTTAACGGAATAACCTTTGCAAAGTCGTATCACCCTCGACGGTTGCAGGAAGATAGGAGCTTGCCAAAGTTATTTTTTGTATTATTTCATAGGAAGGTTGTAAATGGTTACCTACTTGGCAAAGCAATTTTATTCATTTTTAATGTTCCTTACCTATAAGGTACTGTCTGTTTTTTATAGGTAAGTACGGGACTATCGGCGCGCGAGTCAGACTCGCACTTGACCTGTTTTTTTTCCTTAGTTGAATCCCGTAATAGTGCATTGACATAAATTTACTTTATACAGTAAATATCCACATATTTTGGTATTCTTACGAATACTTCAAATATCTCAATTGATAATTTCGAAAAAAGCGCTTCTGAAATTAAATTTGCCATTGGTTCGGTATCCTGTTTATATTGACTGTGTGTCAACATTCAACTTTGTAGATTATCAAATATAATCACAGAATATTTTATCAAATACTTATTTGTAAAAGCGCTTACGCTTAGGGTCTTAATTGAGAATTTAGTTACCCACAACTTCCCGGTATATTTTCAAGGCTAAACCCATTGCGCCATATTCAACAAGTTACTTAAAAGAACATTAGCCAGTCTGTCCACATTATGCTTCTACCCTTTCGGCTATATTTTGTCCCAGGAAGATTTTACCTCGGTGTTGGAGGTTTATCCCAAACAAATATGGGAGTAACGTATTATGATCACATTTTCTTTTACAACATTTCCATCGCTTTATCCTCAGTAGCACAGTGGCGCGGGGGAAGGTACGGGGCTTTATGCGTTTATTTTTTAACGAAAGGGGCCACGTGTATTGACTGAGGAGATTATGGCGGGTCCGGCCGGCATGATGACGACACACCGCGAAATATTTTATTACGCATGTTATTTCCTTTGTCCTTTTTGCTTGTTATAGAATTTACATTTTTAAAATCCAATCGATTTTAAATATCAACCCTTTCAGTGAGTAATTATAACAATTAGATAATATCACACTTAGCGGCCCAAACTAGGATAACATGTATGTTGTTAGGTCAGTGAACATCACAAATGACTACACAAAGCATCCCACACACCCCAAGACAAATAGGTACAGTAACTGGCTCTGTTGGGAAACAACCCCGTGACCTCAAACTTCTTAGTCCAGCAATGGAATAACTAGGCCAATTGACCACTCAAAATTAGAGTCGACTGGTCAGAAAATAAATATTTTCATCACACTTGCTCGGAAAGGGTGTTATTATACGCAGGCGTATAGAGCAGCTATAGCCGATTTACCTCCCACGGGAGTTATGGATTTGGTATGGTTTATAACTTATAACTCCCGATGACAGCGCAGGGTCCGGCGGGGTTTGCGCGCCGGGTCCGGAGGTGATCGTTTTCTTATAGTAGTAGCGCGCAACCGACGCGACATACAGTTTCTTCTACCCACCTGATGATAATTCACGGTGTACAATGGGAATAAAATTAATACTGTTTTTTTTTGTCTAATCTCACAAATGTGATGAAAAACATTGTGTGTATCACGGGCAGTAAGGGGATAACAAACTCGAGTCATCAAAAGTCCTTCGCCTTCGGCGTCGGGCTTCTAATAATAATTATTAGAAGATATTATACTCTCGTTAGTTATCCCCTTCTTACGGCCCTAGATGCACAATATACTATTACTTATTAAATTTAAAAATAAAGTTCCATTTCTACTGCTCGGCAAATTTTTCACGGCTTGTTCACTTCACTAGCCAGATCCAGTGTCAAAGCGCAAGTTCGCTATTAAAAATAAGTCGCCTTTCAGGGGATATGTTGGCGTAATAACTTGCGCAAAGATCGCTCCGGTTTGCGTACCTTCGTTCGATGTTATTGCATGTCCTGTGGCCGACGGGGACACGCGAAATTATTCAGGCGTAGCTTAATTTTGGGTCAGCGCGAGATTGGATCGAGAGCCAGCAAATATAGGTCTTAAGAATATGCCAAAACTATTTTTGGGTAGGTTCGCAATAGTACTAAAGCCGGGTCAGGTTATGCTCACAAAAGCTTACAACTTCAAAGCACCTCTATAGTTACATATTTACCTACCTACATCATTTTTATAGGTATTCTAACAGAAACTTATTAATTCAGTATAGATATTGTATAATATATATCTGAAAGAAGGTTATTTCATTGTTATAGAGAATATAAGCTTAAGTAGACTGGTATTTTACGTGACAAAGGAACGGACAAACGGACAGACGTGTGAGTTACTACAACAGGGGTATGACGTGGGTGTTAGCCTTTCCAAGTATCACCTACCCGTCCCTCTTACCCGTAAAGACTACCGTATTGAGATAAATACATACATATATAAATCAAAAACATATTGTACTTGTTTTAGTCTAATATTTTATAAATGCGAAAGTATTGATGTTTATTGGATGTATGTAACTCAATCATGCCTCAACGGCTGAACGCATTTGATTTAAAATTGGTGTCTACATATTTTATATACCAGATTTCTTTTTATCCCTGAAAATGTAATATAAACCCGAACTCTACGTGGATAAAGTCGCAGGTAAAAAAGCTGTTAATGATAAACTCAATTTCATCCTTCTGTAAACTCTAAACATTATAACATCGGTCGGTATCTATTGACAGATAGGCAAAGAGCACCTACCCATAGAACGTGTTAACATATCAAATACTGCAGGGTATAACCTATCAAGATGCTTATTGTTACTGGAATAAGGTTTATTTTAGCAAGAATACTTATAGATTATCCGTGTGGTCCGGTGAACGTATTATGCACGTTAGCTTGTGACTGTGCTTGTGGTCTGCGGTTGGGCCGCAAACTATCGGCCGAGATACTGCGCCGTGCTTTGTTTATATGTATAGGAAACCAGCCTTGTAAAATAATACTACTGAGTCGCACCAGTACATTAGTGGTACGATAGAAATCAAACAATTTCGTTATAAATAGCCTAACTTTGGTTAAGGTATCTGAAACAAATCTGAGTCAACTCGTAGGTGGAGTACCTATGCTTCTATAAATTGGTTTTCAATGAAACCCCCTTTTTTGATCCTGGGTCCTTTTATGGTTGAACCTGTAAAACCTGGTTGATGCAAGATACAAGGCCCCGGTTAATGGCATTTTCATTCAAAAAGTCTAGCGAGCAAAGGGTGCCTTTCCACTGTACCTACTCACTGGCTAACGCAAATGATCACCTTTGAACGCTAGTTTTATATAGTTTGCTGCGCAAAGAATAGAGGAGGCTACCTAGAAATGAGAATTGTCTTTAAAATATTCGCAGTAATTACATACCTATTAAATCTCAAAAACCAGCTTCTTTCTGCTAATTACCCATAAGTACTAGAGCGAGCAATAATATTACGAGTATGGCGAAGAGTTCAGTATAAGCTTCCCGTTCTCTATACTTACTCTTTTTAGCTACGCTAATAGTTGTTTTTCCTCGACGCGCGCTAAGTGCAATTTATATTAATACCGCCATATTTTCACGTTGGTTACCCGCATTTTCATATTAACCGTGGTCCGGGCTTCATGATAATGCGCGGGTCCCTTCATCATTTGTTTGGGGGATGATTAAATTTACATGGCTAACGCGGTTTGGTGTTGTTGAAATTAATTTCCCAATCGGCAGTGAGCAACAAAAGTTGTTAACACCACGCTTATGGTGTGGCATTCGGTTGATTTGCTATCGGTCCTACTCATGGACGGTTAGAAACCTTTATATGACCAAAATAAAGACGACCTTTTACGACAGGTTACTAAAAAATACATTCTTAATTTTCGTTATAAATCATTTGATTTCTGCAACGACCAGGCAGGCCCGCTTTCACTCATGTACATGAAATGGTTGCATGTCCGACACCTTCCTTTGATTAATAATTTCAATACTTAACTAGACTAAAGTGATAAGCTATGTTAATTTTCCATTTGTATCGCGGTATTATATTATCTAGTTAAGTCTAGCACCTTAGTAGTGAGGTAGGACTCGGAAAATGTTCATAAATGTGACAAATCCTACGTTGTTATTTGTATAAACAGAAACATGTCTTACTCGTGAAGGATTCCATTGGCCATTGTTTGCTTTTGTTTCCCGTTTCATAACATGAATTATTCCGTGGCCCGTCTCCCGTATACTCCGCGTGGTTATTATTTCATTCCCAATTGCCGAAATCTCTCCTGACAGTTTTAATACGCGGCAGATTCTCATTTAATATTTATATATATACGGCCGAACCAGTTGCAATGCAGCATTTTTTAAATAGTACGTCGAAATTATTAATTTTTGCGGTTTAGCTTTAGGTGAAGCTAGCAAGCATGGTATTTTATGATGTATCTAATTTCATACAATACGCATCACCTTTAAAGTGAAGTATATGGTATGAATTATCGTAATAACAACGCCATAACCAAATAGTAGTACATGAGAAACTAATGATTCTTAATAATAAAATCCACGTTAATCTATGTATGTATGTATGTAAGTTCTTTATCATTTAAATCTGCTAAAAACTCGCAACCACAGACTCGGGAATTCCTAAGTCCGGCCGGAGTAAAATGATAATTATAAAACCCAAACTGATCGATATTTTATTTTAATGATCATTAATTTTCAGCATCTGATTAAGTGTGGTAGCTAAGTCATTTGAATTAGATAGCGATAGCGGCGGTTATAGTTACTTATATGATTTCGGGGAAAAATGTACGCTAATATTTTTCAAACGATTGGAGCTTGTGAATCAGCATTAGGCACACAGCTGCAGATTGTTTCAATTACGTTGACATATGTGATCGATGTTTGAAAACTATAAGGTGTACTTAAATATATTTTTTAGAGGTTTAATTTATGTTAGAGTTACGTGTCCCGTACCGCCCTACTACCAAAACGGTTATTCAAAAAAATCTTAAAAATATGTATCTTTATCGAAAACTTATTTCACGAAGTTAGAAGGAAAACTATCCTGCCCGTTTCGTTACTTAAAGAGTAATGAACAGTGAATACATTTTTCACTTTACGCCCCTGTGATGGTAGCGAAGCGGCCAAGCCACTTATTTAGACTAAGATATAGAGTTTGTGAAGATTGGGCTTGTAGAGTTAGAAGCTTGGCTCTACATGATATCTGACCACTTTTTGACAGTGCGAGCCATACGGTCTCGTCTTGGCCAAATTTTACATGAAAATGCTTTTGATGAGATATTTGCTATTCATAATCACAACAGAGCTAAACATATTTGAGAAAATCAATTTTATCGTCTGTAGTGACGGCTACGAGACCGTATAACTACGTATGGATTGTGACCAGTTTTTTGTTCTCAAAAATAATAATTTAGTCTAGACTATGTTTTTTGCTTATAAGTACATTGTTGCGTGATAAACAACATAGGAAATAATTTCTAAGACATATACAGGCTCTGTTAATCATAATTCCACAAAAAGTTTCCACGTTATGAGTTTCTCGATCGGCATTCACTCAGCTTTTATTAAAAACCGAAGAAAGGCTTTCAAAAGGCACGCGGGAAATACCTTGTGAACGCAGAGACTCTTTCAGTGTGACTCGAATGCGGACGTTATACGATAACTATAGCTGACATTTTAGGGTTCCGTACCTAAAAGGTGAACGAGGAACCCTTATGGTGAGACTTCATTGTCTGTATGTCACAACCATTTCTCACAGGATCTACTAACGTTATGAACTTAAAAATTGGAATAGTTATAAAAATTGCAGGACTAAAAGGTTTTAATATGATTTTAATTTAAACTGAAAAAAAAAGGAAGCCAAGGAAGTGGGTCAAATTCTAAAAGTAAAGCAATAGGGCCAAAAGGGATCTTATAATATCATGAAAGAGTTATGTCCAAGCATTTATTATTTATTAGTTATTTTACTAACAAAAGTGTGCACGAAATGACATTCCCTTTATATCTGAAAATTGACAGTCCAAAAATCTCAAAATATTCATGATTTTATAGGAAAAAAACGAAATTCCAAATATTTACGGTTATATGGTTTTAGAGAAAACAAAATAACCTTTCCAACGTCGTATCACACTTCATGCTTGAAGAAAGATAGGTGCTTGCGAAAGTTAGTTTTGGTTTTATTTCATAGGTAGGTTGTAAATGGTTACCCGGTTTTTACAAGCAATGTTTTTCAATTTTAGAGTTCCGTACCTAACAGGTACCGTCTGTTTTTATAGGTAAGTACGGGTCTCTCGACGTGCGAGTCAGTATCGCACTTGACAGGTATTTTTATTACTTTTAAGGGTCTTATACATTTATATAATGCGTTTAAAAGGTTTCATTAAATATTTACAAACTCAACTGCGTTAAACAGACGCATAAATACCTACAGCATACGGCTCAAATGTGTCTGGTTGCGTTTCAAACCACAAATAATGTAAGCGCTGAATGAACTCCTTCTTCATCATAATATCTGTCTAATATACTATACCATCATTATGAAGTACTTATGTTGAGTGATGATCACGAAAATTGATAAAGGTACTGCAAGGGAAATAACTAACGCAAAAGTACATGAAATTCCATCTACACGTTTATCTTGTGTGAAAAGGACGTGTCGGGTCCCAGGACTGGAGCATTCTCTCCATGCCTCGCGTGTTTCAATTTTATTACTTAATTCACCTGTAAAGGTACCCTGTACCTAAATTTAACTATAAGTATGTCCAAAAGATTTTTTAGGACATAATGCTCATGCTTCATTTTATTTATATTTACATTTTCGAACTACACTTTACAGTAATATTAATACAATATCTTACAAATGTAATAAGGTACAGCTTGATGATTTCATAAGGAGCTTTTTCTATTTACTATATAAGATAAATGGAAAGTATATATAGAAAATAAGAGAAGCCTTTTGCCATTTCCCATAATCCCATGGGATTACTCTGTAATAATTGTAAATGTATAGTACTAGCCAAAGTAGTTATTACGTGTGTGTGTGAAAGGTTTCGGAGAAACCCATGCAAGGATTAAATATGGAAGAACGTATCTAACCCGAATATCAGTCAACCAATACCTGCAAATACATACAAATTACTTAGGTATTTATTTAGTCGACTAAGATGCTGTATAGCAGTTACTGCATGGTGTATGGCAACAAATACCCTTCAGTTAAAAAAAACTTTTTGGCTGATTTGTTTTGATTTATGTCACTAGAAAAGGTAATTTGTACGTGTAGGTAGTAGAACGTTAAAGACATTTTTGGTTCATGCTCAATAATGGGTCGATTTCAAACTAATATATTTACTTAGCTCTTATACGGTTTAGGGATTTTTTTATGCTTACTTCGTTTTGAAAGAATCGTTACACAACCTTTTGTATATAAAATATTATGGGTTACACTGTTAAAAAATAAACAACATTGAAATAAAGTTATGAAAAATCAAGCTTTAAAATAACAGAGTTAATTAAAACTGAAAGTGTGCCCGCCGGACTGTGAGAGATGACATGTTGGAATACTCGTGTTTATCTGCGGCACTCCAGTGACGTTGGACCCATTATAATTATGAGCACGTCAGAAATTATTATAAAGGCCTTAATTTTAAAATCAGCTTTGAACGTGTAGTCTGATAATGGACGCTAAAAAGAACACACACAAAAATATCACCGCAATAAGAGCGTACGTTTAGCATTGCTATGTAATTTGAAGAGGGTTGCTCTCTGTTATAATTATCTCATAGATGGAGTCTATATCTACCCGTGGATTATTAATTAACATTACACTACCACTCTACGCCTGAGTGAAACGTAAAGGCAGTGAGGGTGCAGATAACATTTCCGACTATTATATAATAAAACCTAACGGGTCACACATAGGGGACCCGGCCACATTTCTGCGGTGACTAAAGTTGAATTCACCAGCCGTTACCTTTCTCTGTTACAGGCAAATCACGCTGCCAAGTAGTTTTTGGTACGACCTATGATTATTTTTGTAGTAACCTTGTTGTGAGGTAGATACATTCTTATCAGATCAAAAACATAAATGTGAAAAAAGGGCCAAGTTCGGTACAAAAACATCAGGGGTTGACAGTATCGCTGATAAAAGAGTGGGGATCTAAACGGGTGCCAAGTTTCATAGAACTTGCTTAAATGATACCTTTAAAAGGTACTACAAGTTTTAATATCTAAAGAAAAGATAAAAATAGTGATTTTGCGGACATCATTATCTCATGAATGGTAAGAGGTTTTTTATTAAAATTTGGGATTCAGCAATTAAAGGAGGATCTAACTAAACATGCAAAATTGCAAGTGTGTCGGTCAATTAGATTTTAAGTTATGGAGGGGTCGACAATGGCCCGACATGGTTCGTGTAATAAAATATAACCTACTGCTGGTGTGTCGCCCTTTGCTCTGTGAACTTGGCTTACACACTACCATGTGTCTGGATTTACTGTAATAGTTGATTGTCAATTCCATGAATGTTCAAGGCACAATACCCGGACGTTATTTGGCAAAAATTTATTGATATAGTTATATAGATTCGTATGTTTTCCGTTAAAAGCCGTTTTTTAAATAAGAAAAGAGATTTCATTTCATAAGATAAAATGCGGGCGATAGCTGTCACCAAATTTGATTTCGTGCTTACAAAAATGCAAATTTGGGAGTGGGTGAAGACGAAATGGAATATTAATAAGAGTTCAGAGCGAGCATGACACAGTACGTTCACTGAGAATCGAATTAAATTACTGATATGATATTGCATAAATATACTGCGAGCTACGGCCTATGCTAAGCGAGTCATAAAACCTGCAAGATGCAAGACATGCCGACAGGAAACTTGAAGAGTATGCAATATCTTGTTAATATTTACAGCTATAGAGCTGAAAATTTATCACTTTGTAAATGAACAAACTCATAGGAGTTCATTTTTTTTTACTGGTGATGCGATGGAATCTTTGTAGGAACTTATAATAAGTAGTGGTATTTATTAAACAGATTGAAAAAAAAAGAAAATCTCTTGAAGCCAGAAATTGGGTTGACATTAGATATGGAACTAATTCGCAAATAAAATACCTTTTTAAAATGAACAATAACACTTGTATTTATTATTTTAAAGGTATCTTCCGATCTGTATCTTTGAATTTGCAGTTGAGGAAACCAAGACTCGATAGATAATTTCAGACAATGGGCATGATAATGTTGATTTAACAGGGCTGTGTTAAGTATCGGTGCTCCTCTAATAGAGCCCGGCTTCTTAGACCGACTTATCGGTATTACAGTCCAGTGAAGCCAACGTCAAGCACATTTCGAATGGGATTACTGGATGTCCACGTCCCTCTTGGGTTTATACCCGCTCTCGTATTTATTTTATTACTTATTTCAATGGTTCAAATAACTCGACTATTAAATGATAATAAATCATGGTAGTTGTGCTAATAGAATCTCAATTTTATGATCATCACCTCTTATTTATTGTGCATAAATAAAATCAAGCATAACATACACAGCCAGTGTAACTTCACTTACTTTACTTCACTTTTGATTAGAATATACCTACCTTTTAGCAACGCTAGTATGGGATTGGGAAAGGTTTCTAAAATGATGATGATATGATGGAAGTCAAAAGTATTTAAGAATAATACGTCCACAACAATTATAGCATACAGCGTCAAAAGCTGTGCCGTTTACATCTGAAGGGGATTAAGCGGAATCCCTATCAATTTGCGCACACGATCTTCTTAGCTCACAATAAAACCCTTTTATATGGAGATAATCCAGTTTGTAGCTCACTAATTCGCGGAGACGTAACGCGCGACCCGTATCTCGGTTTTGACGTAAACATTTCGCAGTAAACCTGAATTTGCCAACCCAATTATAAATTTACACTCACTGTTCGTTGCCATATATATAAAAACAAAATGGTTTAGGAATATTGTCCAGATTGTAACTAAGGGGCATGTTTGACCCGACGCGACGCGGTTGGGTGGCGGCATCGATCTCGATTAACAGACCCGATGAATTTCTACCTACACCTTTCTGCGTTCATTAATGCCAGAATAATTGCATCATCTCATCAGACTACCTAAATACTCCGTTTAAATTATTCAATTATTCCAAATGTTAAGACTGTTTTTGATTGTTCTAATTTCT
Organism: Tortricodes alternella; assembly: GCA_947859335.1. Classification (NCBI taxonomy): domain Eukaryota; kingdom Metazoa; phylum Arthropoda; class Insecta; order Lepidoptera; family Tortricidae; genus Tortricodes; species Tortricodes alternella. The sequence goes on along the minus strand of OX401979.1, from coordinate 8,495,227 downwards.
GTTCAATAAACACATAATATGTATATATATGTGTATATTGAACCGTACATGTAACTTAAGTAACCTGCCAGAAGGTAAAAGTGATATATATTCGCTAATCAAATATTTTTAAAGCTTTAGTAAGTACGTTTTCTCGATGAAATACGTAATTGGTGTTTGCTTAACGTAACGGAGCGACACGTAGATGAAATTACATCAACTAATTTGAGGCTCAAATTAATGTTGATTTTGATCAATGCTGTAAGAATGATTTGTATCCGAACGCTGTGGGCTAAGTGCGTTTATTGGAAATGATTAATTTGCTCCATAATTTTGTAGATTTCTTAAAGTAATAAAAAATCTACTCTTTCCTTTAAATTGCCATTAAAATTAAGTTAATTCGCATTCATTCAGTAATGGACTCAATAGTAATTACGGTTATTACTCAATATTACTGACCTAATTTAGACATTTACATATTCCAATATTATAGGAACGTGCAGACGTAGGGTATTACTGTGTTCAAACTTGTAGAGACCGTAATACAATTTTACGAGCTATTACTTCCGGGAATTGAACTATAAATTCCACCAATACCTTTGGCTGTATATCTATTATTGTGTATACAATTTAATTTATGAATCGGACATTATTTTAGGAAATTTCACTACCATTTGTGATTTAGGAATAGGGAGGATCAAATAGGAGTATTTTCATTACTCTGTAACTAAGTCGTTAAGTTCTTTCTAACCGTTATAAAAACGCCAAATTTCACGTGCAATTCTCATGAAAAGGGTTCATAAATAAACTTGAGGCCTTTCCTTGATATGCGCCGGAAACTGCAATGCGTTTCTCGGCCGAGTTCGCATGCACCAGCATGGTTTACAGTCAAGAGGGCACGCCGCCACGTACCGCGGTCCTTACGTATGCCATCAATTTTAGATGACCCGACCTGTGTGCTGTGCGACGTGGCACATCCCAATCAACCATGGCGGCTGTTCATTTGCTTGCGCGTTCTCTAATACAACATGCATTAGTTTGCACTTGGAACTGCAATTTGGGCACGCTTCGCTTAATGGCCGTCGATATTATCCTGAATATTAGCATAATTCGACGCGGCCTTTGATGTGCTGACGCCTTTTTACTTCAACTATGCATCTATATCAGACTCAGTTACTGTAGGGCAAATATAACATAGAATACGAGGTGCAATTGCTATAGGTCTGGAGAGCTCACTCCATACAGTTTGAATCATTGCTGAGTTACAACAAAAGATAACTTTAAACCGAAAAGTATTCCTTAATTCATTCAGAGACTACTTTTGTACGTTCATCCTATCCTCATTTACCACCATAACACTATTACTACTTCTCGTGTAAGCTTAGATAGACATACAAGAGGAAGACGAAGCACAGACACCTTAATTTCATATTAAAACTAGTAGCACACGAGAAATGAAATGAGAAGCACTAAAACTCATCTTATATAATATGAATACACATTCTCGGCGGGTTGACACGTAGATTTTCAAGAGTGCAATAGGGTGCATCGACGGAAGCCAGCCGTTGGAATCTGCCTATCCATATTTGAACGGATTTACCCAACAACACTTGCCCTATCCACCGGCAGCAGCGCAAGGTACTCTGTATCGAACATTTTCACTTTGTAGCGGCATTCAGTGGTAAGCTTGCAAACGGATTTATATTTTCACGCGTATCGTGTAGTTTAGCATAACAACTGCAAATGGAAATTCAGAAACTAAAGTCATCTTGATTTGATATTCGAGAATGTAATGATGACATGTATCATTATAAGCATACTAAGGCGGCAATAAACTACGCCAAGGTAGGGTTGGGTTAGGTTTGTTATTTTTAGGGTTCCGTACCTCAAAAGGAAACAAGGAACCCTTATAGGATCACTCGTGTGTCTGTCTGTCTGTCTGTCCGTCTGTCACAGCCAATTTGCTCCGAAACTACTGGACCGATTGATTTGAAATTTGGTATACATATGTAAATCAGTGACCGCAACACGGATGCGTAACGTAAACAAATTAATTTTAAACATGGGGGCCACTTTAGGGGGGTAAATTAGAAAAAAAAAAAGTTACACTAACTATATCATGTGACATATCAAATGAAAGGGCGTATTATGAGGATCTTAAATATGTTTTTTTTGGAATTTTAAGATGAATGGTTCTGAAGTTATTTAGGAAAATAGGCGAAAATTGACCATTCCCCCCCCCCCTATCTCCGAAACTAACGGGCCTAAAATTTTGAACAAAATACAGAAAATACTTCTTTACCTATAGATTACAGAAAAACCTATGAGAAGTCTATAGTATTTAAAGTAACATAGGAAGTTTCAGATAATCATGTATGGAACGGAACCCTCTCCACGCGGGTTTAACTCGCACTTGCCCGGTTTTTTTTAATAATTTAATTAACTGACGATGATCCTGCAAAGTGTAATACATCTGAATAAGTGACAATTTGTAACTGGCTAAATCAGTTTATCGCACCAATAAGCCCAAGCATAAACTAACTCTAACTTCCCAAAACTTGATTCGTCCTAACTCACAAGTTGCGACTTATACCGAGTTAGCTAGTTTCTCCCAAACACCATATTATACACTACATTGTGACTGAATTTCGCAGTGAGATACTGGATCATTTGTTCGTGTTGTTTATTTAGCTGCTAATTTCAATTCCAGTTTTGAACTAAAAATTATCCGTTTTATTAGAGAGTTATGGTTCTACTGTACGTAATCAAAAAGGAATTAAAGCTCTTCAAATAATTTAAATAAACCTTTAGTCCATGAAACAAGTATAATATGTCCATAAGTAAAATGGTACGCTCCGGCAACTCAAATAATAAACAGAATAATACAAACTACTAGTTTAATATTAAAATGTAAGTACGAGTACATTAAGACAGACTGTAACTTGCGAGTCACGTGAAACGTCGCTTGAATGATAGGTACTATAAATTATAAGGTGTATTTACTTTAGCTTGTGATCTGTTTTGTATTAATTACGCTCTGTTTTTGCTACTTATCGTCGAGAACATTCGCTTGACCTCAAAATTGTTAGAGATATTGTTTGTTTAGTCTCAAGAGGGCATGTCGGGGAACAATAAGCACTTTTTGTAAACAAACGGCGATGGGAGCAGGTAATGAATATGCCGGAACAAAGAACCGAATGCGGCCCCTCATTAGCCATTCACTTGCTGTGCCTGCCTTAAAAAACATTTATAAAAGTCTTGATGAATGTTGCCCCTCTTCGTTTCATGTCTACTCTTCAGCACTACGGAATCGTTCAAGAGGTGTTATATTTTCGAAAATGTCTTCATGTTTGAATGTTGAATATAAATTTAAATCACTAAACGTACGAAGCAGTTTATCGGCAAAAGGACGTGCAGTCAAAGCTTTAACAGTCAGACTACTTACTTATAGAAAAAAACCATTGTAAGCATCAAAGGCGAATAAATATGCATTTATTTATTTATTTATATAAATTAGTATCAAAAAGTAAGTGTGCTTTTATTAATCTACTATCTACAGGTTCGTTCGTGCATGGAGTACTGCTGCCACCTATGGGACGGCTCCGCCAAGTATCAGCTAGCTGCTTTGGATTCAGTAGAGCGGCGGGCTCGTAGACTCATTGGTGCTGCTCTATCGGTTGGGGACAAAGTACAAAGTCTCGGTCACCGTCGGAGAGTTGCTAGTTTGTCTGTGTTCTATAGGCTATATTTTGGGGAGTGTGCGCAGGAATTACACGATTTGATTCCACCCTCTCCGTTCTACCACCGAACGACCAGACGTCGAGAGCGTCTTCATCCTTATGTTGTCGATATTCCACTCATTCGCACGAAGCGATTCGCCTCATCCTTCTTAATGCGAACCGCTAAGGACTGGAATTCACTCTCGTCGTCTGTATTTCCTGTCAAGTATAATTTAGATATCTTCAAAAAAAGAGTGAATAGGCTGTTACTGAACCAGCGAGCTACATCTTCGGCCTCGTCATCACTTACCATCAGGTGAGACCGAGGTCAATCGCTGGTCGGTCTTTAAATAAAAAAAATAAAAAAACTGATTTTTGCGTCCATGACAGTACAAGCAAAAGCGATGTTGTTTTGTTTAAAAAAACATTGGTAATTGAAAGATTATTTTACTCGTAATACCCCACCATCCGACAAGCTACTGAATTATATCTCGCTTCCCATGCCATTCCGAAAACTGTGGTTTCGATGCAGTGAATTTGCGAGAGGTAAAGCTCTATTTACATTCTGCGCATCTAGAATTCTAACAGTAATAGCAGACTCTGCTTAGTAAATTAACATCTACAATTTGTGTGAACTAGCATAACAACTTAAGTTGCTTTGCGATAAGTAAGTGTCTGGGGCGATTAAAGTTGCTGGCTGCGACGCGTACTCGCGGGACAACTTCACCGCGCCATGTTGAGTGATTTGCGAGTCTTCGATACTCTCCTACACTTTATGACGTTTATTCATATCAATATTATTATTATAAATTTTTATTGATCATACTGTGTCATATTAAAGTAACAAGTAAAATTTTCATGCATTTCAATTATTAATACTATAAGTAAATGGTAATAATAACAATTGATTCACTATATGATTATATAATAATCATAATGATTGAACGAGCGAGCAAAGCGTCTCCGTTTCAGCTTTATTCGTAGGATGGAGGATGGATTCTGGAGGATGTCCGGATTTTCCGCCGTTCTCCTCTACAGGTCGCATTTCTCAACAGATTCTCGTGAAATTTTGTGAGCAGGTTCAATAATATGGTTATTATTATGGCGATTCCGTTTTTCGAAATTTGTCGAAATGGGGGTTATTGTGATTACAATCTTATTTGCGGTGTTGGTAAACTGATCGTGACCTATGTCATTGTATGGAGATAACAGTTTTCCAACGGCAACGTTAAGTTTGTCGCGAGGTCTACAGCTCACGGAGCAACTAGTATACTTAATACAATATTACATCCCACTTCAATCATCCAGGAAGTCATGCGCGCTATAGTTAGCTCATTCTACTTATCAGAAAGTTTTTCAACTTGACAGCAATGATGAGTTTTACATTATCTGATTTCTTTAGGTAATTTATTATAAATCCGAGGATCCGCGAGACTAGCTACCTTAAAATTATATTTACTTGCTCAGCCCAACTTGTTATATAAAAACCGAATCGAAATAATACCCGTACTCATCTCTCCTTTGTGTATTTAATTTTCATTTGTTGGTTTGGTAGGTACTTGAACATTTTCTTAAGGAATTATAATGCAAAGGTTTTTGAATTCGACTACGGCAAACAAAATATTTGGTTTATTTATTTATAATCACGTCTTTGTTGTGCAATTGCTTAGCTGAAAAGCGTTCTCTGTTCACAGTTCGTTAATTAATGTTCCTGAAACACGAAGTCTTTTCTATTACCTATCGCTAATCACAAGAAAATTAAATCATCTCTAAGTTACTATAGAAAGAAAATAACACATGAAATATTATGCGTTAATCGTGAATATCACAATGTTGCTCATAGCCAACGCGCCCGGTAAGATAATAATCCTCTATTTTACTATTTTTATTGAAGAATAAGCTTAGCCTCAACAACTTTGTTTATATAAGAAAATATATGTACAATTAAAATCACTCTAAGAAACCCAACAACTCAGCTCACCAAAAAAATTTAAATGAAGCTAATTCCTGCTATTGTATAAAGTTTAAAATACGACTCTCAAAGTACAAATTAAGGTATCATTCAAACAAGTCATATTGTTCAAATGGAGCACGAACGGAATTCGTTAAAAATTTAATTCGAACGCCATTTTAACTTCTTTATCAACTTACAGAACTTGAACAATACAAATCTATTGTGTGTAGGTACTTTACGATTCAACTTGCAATAGACGTTCAAAGTTTTAAGATAAATTGCTGTATTGCAAAGCATTCCTTTTTAGACTATTATGCACATTTATTACCGGGTCAGTGGGTCCAATTTTGTTTGTATTTCAAGTACGGGATCAGTTGATCTAATTGCAAGTAATTCTATCTTGAACTGACATTAAAACTTTTTTCAAAAATAAGAAATTAAACACGTTTTTACGTTTGCTACGGTATTATAAATATGATCATTCTGTTTTTTATCTCAGATAAATAGGTATATATTCGTTGATCGCGCGATCCAACTCGAGGCCATAAAAAGGGAGGGTTAGCAGATACCAGAAAAAGGTCGTGTGTATAACCATCCTTATGCAAATGTAACGATAACATGCCTTTAGGGTCAATAAACTGTTACCTACTCACTTTTACGACATGATAAGTCGCATTGCTCCTCTTCCGTCTGCCCCGTATTGCCTTTTAGGCCACGTAGTAATTTGTTTTATTTATGCTTGTTTTTTTCTTACAGATTTGAAAAGACGTCGTTATCTAAATAGAAAAACAACTTAAAGGTATGTACGTAATTAAGTATTAAGTACGTATTAATTATGATAATTTGAATACAACGATGTACAATTTAAACAAGTTACATGGTGTTAACCTTCTGCGGCCCTAACATGCATGGCACAAAGATAAGATACACCGTCTTAACTCTAAGTGCGTCTCTCTCACACTAGTGCCGACGAAAGAGATAGTCATAGAGATAAACGGGTTTAATTTATCTTTGTGGTATGCATGTTAGGGCAGGTTGAAGATAAAATTGTAAAAGCCAAATTGGGTAAGAAAATATATCTTTGAGTTAACAATTTGCTAGATATACGAGTATGTGATCTGACTGTGTTTAGTAGGTATGCCATCCAATAATGAGATTGCTACATTATTGTTGGACCCCGGGCGCCCGAGTCGCGGACCCATCTGTTAATTGACTGTTCGTGAACTTCCTAATACCTATTAGGGATCGATTTCGTATCATTTCGATCTAATAAGGATTTTACTTCAGGGCATAAAAGAAAAAAGCACATGTTATCGAAGAAAAATGTTACACTGTAAGATTCATTAGAGTTGTTTTAGAAATAATGGTATAGGGTACAAGTTTCAAGCAAGACGACCCAATTATTTTAAAACATAATATCTAAACAGAAAGCTGAATGGTCAATCAACATGAAATGATAGAGCGATTAGGAGTTTTTTTAAAAATAAATATAATAATAATATAATAAATAATAACAATAACGAATAAATAACAATAATAAAGAGATTCATGAAAGAGTTCACGAAGGCACCTTTACGTCTCCGTCTCAAGAAGAAGCTGATGAACACTTGCATCATCCCCGTACTACTTACGGCGCGTAAACATGGTCTTCGATAGATTCACAGAAGTTCAAACTCGAGGTTTGCCAACGCACGATGAAGCGTACCATCTTGGGCATTAATTTGCAAGACCGTATCCGGAACACGATAATACTCGTACGCTCCTAAACTAATGTCGCGGACGTAATAGGATTGGACTGATCATGTCTGTTATGTCGAGCGAGCTTTGGTCTAGAATTATCACTGAGTGGAAACCAAGCCACAAACGGAGAAGAGGCAGACCAAGACGGAGATGTTGGGAGAGCTGGACCAATTCGGCAGATATTGGGGTCATGAATCTTTAAAGAGAGAATTCGGAGGGAGACCACTGCTTGGCAAATCCAGTCATGGCTGATTAAAATAAGATATAAGAAATTACAAGCTTGCTTTACTGACATATTCTAGAACTGAATATGAAACAACAAGGTTTTATTGTTGTATATTTTCTAGACTATCTGCCATAAATACAGGGTGTCCCAGGAAATAGTGTCAAGCGAAAGTCCAGAGGTAGAGCATCTTAACGGGTATCAAATCCATACATACATACATACATATTATCACGCCCGAAATCCCTATTGGGGTGGGCAGAGCCACAAGAGTACTTGTGGCCACGTTCGATTAATTAGTCCTAAGATGGTATGATGAACCGTATGGTGACAGGTGATGTATGCCGTACATGTGGTGGTGCCGTATGGTATCAAATCCACCCCAATGTATATTCTACAATTTTTCGTAGTTTAGGAGTTATCGCATTATTTCTAATTAAAATTCCATACAGTCACACTTTACACCGTGATACAGGGCGAGAAGATGAAAAGCGGTAAAAAAAATACATTCTGATACTCTTTGACTGACATGCACTACCTCTGGACCTCCACTTAACACTATTTATCTATATATATATTACAATAACATAGTTATTTATTTATATCATTGGTATATTTTATTGAATATATTTAACCTTTATTATATTAAGATATAACTAGCTGACCCGTGCGAATTTTCGCACAGTATCGTGATCAAACACCGGATAATAATAATATAATAAAGTGAGAAAAAGTAAATGCAAGTATTATTAGTACTCTATTTGTCTATTTTTCGTCAATAGCAGACAATTTTGACAAAAATAATAAGTAACGGAGTACTTGCGGGTGTGCCATTGACATATTGGTCAATAGATGGCGCTTGCAAATCGCGTGGTTTTATTTATTTATTTTTAACAAAAACGTTAATTTTAATCTATTTCTGTATTTTTGTGACAAAGCGACGAACATAAAGCTTTAAAATGACGTTTACATCATTAATTCAAAAAAATGCCTTTTAGAAATAATGCAATTCATTTTTATTTCGAATAACGAAGATTCATAATTATTATAATATAAAACTATCATTAAAAATTAAAAATTAAAAACTAAAATATTACATAAAGACACAGAATAAAATAAAATCACAAATCACAATATTTACAAATCCCCATACTAATAATTATAATTATAATAAGCACAACAGTTATAATAATTTAAATAAGTTCAATAAAATTGACTAGGAATGACACAATAATAAATTTAAAAATAACACATTACAATAATAAAATTTGATACAACAGCCATGTCACAAATAGTTTATTTTGAATTGTACTACAGAGAATTTGGAATAAAATAAAATGTCATATATATATAATGATGATTAAGTTAAACTAATTGGCCAACAAACAATGAGTACATTATTTGTGTTATAGCTATAACGTGTTTGTTATTGCAGGTGACAGAGCTTTGTATCGATAACACCATGATTAGTCCATAATTATAGCGTCACACATAGTGATAACATATTGTGACCGGCGTACAAAGCCTTCCGCCTAGAGCATTACGGGATCAAAGCTACCTTTTGTAATACTCTTAGACTATTAGTACTGGCTCAAGTCAACTAGCGATAAGACGATAATTCCATTTTCACTTACATTACATTTTAGGCGAAGTTGGTAAATTGAACTATACTTGATGTTATACTTAAGGAACAGCTCCTTAAGCTCAAAAAAGCTTTCACTTCATTAAATAATATATAAATGTAGTATGATGTTAAATATGTTTTTTTTTTTGTATTTTACTTAAGAGCTGGCGTTCACTTACATTACTATTTTCCGCACCTTCAGAATGAAACAGACTCAATTTGAAATAATGTCTATTCAAAAATATACTTTGTTTAAAATAAAATCAGGTTTAGTTTTTGAATGGACGTATTTAGAATTGAGTCTGTTTAATTCTGAAGGAGTGGGCCCGCCACATCTTCGCCCGCGGTGTTTTTCATACAATTTTTATCACCTCTTTCGAAAGAGGATTTCGAAAAATCCCTTCTTAGTGCACCTCTAGGGTACCTACTCGAGGAATATCTGCTCCAAATTTCAAACCTCTAGAGGTTTGAAATTTGGAGCAGATATTCCTAAAACGCACAGCCTAAACGGGTGGTTCTAGAACCACCCGTTTAGGCTGTGCGTTTTCTCTAAGTGAGTCACGGTACTGTTTTACATGTATTGATGTAAGCGAACTTTTTTGAACATAAATAATAAATATTTGATCTATTTAAATGTAATGTTGTTAACTGAATATTTCATATATTATCCAATGAAATGAAAAAATGAATGTACATTTGAGTAATCAATAATAAAGATATCTCCCTAAATACAACGTTAAGGAACGATTTAAGACAATACTAAACAATTCTCTTTATTAAACACCACAAAAAGAACAGAAAAGCTTACACTAACAAAATAAAGTTAAGGAACAAAAGGCGGTCTTATAGCTAAATAGCGATTTAAATGTATTTACATACATACATATTATCACGCCTGAAATCCCTAATGGGGTGGGCAGAGCCACAAGACTACTTGTGGCCACGTTCGATTAATTAGTCCTAAGATGGTATGATGAACCGTATGGTGACAGGTGATCAGCCCATCACCCATACAGATAGTCCAACATGTTGGAGAGGACCGGTCCCTTAGTCGACTTTTACGACATGCCAGGATGATAAGCATCTGCACGCATTCTATGCTATTTCTTCACTCCCAGTGCAGCAGAGGAGTATAATGTATTTAGTTCGCCTAAAATGTAAAGTAAGTAACCAAGGAATTACTCAAGAGAGAAAAATATCACCCTTGATGCTTTGCATGATTTGCATCTACCGAAACTCTAGAAATCTAGCAAAGGCACCTGCAACATACAACGGTGTGTTTACAGATAGGACCTCTATCTATGAGATCAACAATTTTAATTCTGTTGAGTGGCTTCACTAATAGTAAAATCATTAATATTGAATACTCATTATACTTCAATTGAGATATAATCTTCTATAATGGGTAGGTGCCGCCTATATTATTTAATGGCTATGGATTAAATTCCGATTAGTTGAAAATTAGCTTCCATTAAGGTTAAATTTTCATTTGGCGTTCTATCAAAACAATACAAAGGTAAAATGATTAATCCATACATTGCTCCGGATTACAAAATTATAATTAACACTTCAAATAGAAACAGTTTTATTCACAATTTATTTTCAGCGGCAGCTCGACATGTTTCGGACTCATATGGAGTCGGTCTTGAATGGTTTAGTAGTACATTCAATTATTCTATCATGACCAGACTTATGTAATTCACTTCTATTTCTGTGTTACAAAAAACGATGCTACAGGTGACGTAAGAAAACCAAACAAAAATAAATGTTTGCAAGAACTGATTGAACCAAAAAAATATGTTTTGTATTATAGTCACAGCAAACAAAAAATAACTGTATTATAAGTAAAAATTCAAGACAAGTGCTGAAGTTTTTTTTTTAATATTTCCTGATACCGGATCTGAATAAAAACGGAAAATTCGAAGCCAATGACCGGCTCAACACGCCGCGCTCAAAACTGCTGACCCAAAGGACTTGAGATTTTAGGGGCGCGGCCTCTCAAGTCCCAAGCTAAGCACTCTTTAAGGTTCTTTTGAGATTTTTTTAATAAATCCGAAAAGGTCGATTGAAAAATCAGTTGACCATGGTGACATTTAAAGTTCAGTAATGTAATGAATAGAAAAATTAACTCAAGAAACAACCCGGTGTTTATAAAATGTAAATGGAAATTCTTTATGCTGTCTTTGGATGTGTCCGAGCTCGTTGAAAGCTTAAAGCTGTACAAACGAGAAAAGAGAAAGTAGTAGAAAAAAGGCTTTACTTCTCAAGAGAGTTCGGTTCAACGCAACAATACCAAACAAAACAATTACCTCACCTTTTATTTACTTTCATAAGGCTGCAAAAAACTGCTACGTAAAATACTGCGGTATATACTGCATGATTCGTAATACTCATCTTGTGTGTGATGAAAATATAATGAATAAATAAAAATATAATTTCAAATACTTTGTAATTAAAAACCTACTTTTATTCAATATCAATTAAAGACACAGCTTATATTTAACCAATCTACAGCGTATCTTATTTCTATGAAGTTTTTTTAAGCTAACTTTATCATTTTTTTATATAAGGTTAGGCAAACGAGCATGTGAGTCACCTGATGGTAAGTGATCACCGCCGCCCATGAACATCGACAACCCCAAAGGAGTCATTGAGCCGCTGCCGCCCTTTTTTAAGAAAACATAAACATACAAAAAATAACTAAATATTCTCAAGTAAATGTTATTTTATATTATGAGAGGATTATAACGCGGCCCACTTCGCTTCCAGAGACAAACACGAGTACAATTCTTCCAGAACACTTGTGCTTAATCTAGCCTTGAGTACGTACTTGATGACCAACGATGCGTTCTCGAGATCGGGCCGTTGTATTCAGTACCTATATGGACACGATGGGCCGTGCACACACGGGGCTAGTGTGATCAACACACATTTTAATGGGCTTGTATGACGTCGAATTGCCTCGCGAACAAACACCGACGCGCTGCTCCGACTAGTTCCACATTTAATTAACTTGCTGCGCTATGTACTTTACTTGAAAATTACACAATTTAGCATGTTGATGTTGGAGAAATACGAACTGATTTTATATTGTTCAACAAACAAAATAATCACGACAAAGCGCCTTCCAACGACATTTTTGAAAATAGGTAGTATTTATTCATCGAGCCTCTACTGTGGCACAAAGTACAGACTCAAGTATTAATAAAACCTGCTGCTAACAATGAAGGTAACTCGCCTCCGGCTCAAGCTAGAATTTAGTGTTCCCCGCTTATTTATGAAAGCGATTCAACGTTTGCAAGGTAAGAATTCTAAATCGTGTATAACCCCGTTAAGTTGCGAACATCACAAGGACAAACCTTCCAATATTGCAAATTACGGTTGAGTGAAGTCTTTTAATTAAACCGGGTGGGTACGCGTCACCGGTCTATGTGGGCGTTCGTAGCCCCATCAATTTCTGCTTGACTTCTGATTGTTTGAGCCAACCTCGTTAGCGTGCGACAGGCAGGGCAGGCTGCAGGGCCGGCGACTCGCCCTCCTTAAATGCAAGTTGGATAATTCTTACCGCGCATTCTTAATCAATGTCGTTAGGCATGGTGAATTTAAACTTTTTGCTTCCTCAGCTTCAATCCTTAACCGTTAGTTAAATGAGCCGCCGCAACTTTAGGTAACACACGTTAAATTATGGTACGTATTTCAACGCCTAATTTGATATGCAGCCATTTATTATTTTATTATTATTATTTCAAGATTATCATCATCTATTAGGAAGAGGGGACATCCATTTCATTTCAAGTTACAATCATAGTTTACCAATCCAGCGCTGCGTTTATAGTGCGTAGCAGAATATTTTCGCTTTTTATTTCTCTAGTCTTTCATAATTAATGTTCGTCTTCCGAAAGAACCCTTAGTCCCATAGTCTCCACCCGTAATCAAAAATGTTGTGTTATTTTCTCCTTAGCTCATTCTAGCACACTCAACACTTCTTTATGTGGATCGATATCGGTTTGTCATACAGACGTAAATCATGATTGCTTATTTATAACGTTAAATTTAATTCGGATTTAGCAATGCTCAAAACAATGAAATGTATCCAACGCAAGTTTGTAATACAACATTTTTCATTCGTGGCGTAGATTTAATATCTGAGACTGAGATTCTTTATCAAAAAAAAAACCAATATTTCTTATCAAATGAAACTTTCATCTTACTGCGTCAAGATTAGTTTGTAGGACTTTCGTTCCAGATAAAGGTTACAGCGGTTATTCGGGGGGAGTATCCTTTTCCTGAATAATTTAGCGAGTTGGGCACTTTGCTGCTTTATTAATCTTTTACTTTCTGGCTACTCTAATATATTATATAAAGAGTAATAACCTATTTCTTTTTTGGTCCTTCCTTTTTAGGGTTCCGTACCTCAAAAGGAAAAAAACGAAACCCTTATAGGATCACTCGTGTGTCTGTCTGTCTGTCAGTCCGTCTGTCACAGCCAATTTACTCCGAAACTACTGGACCGATTGAGTTGCACTTTGGTATACATATGTAAGTTGGTGACCGCAACATGGACGCCTGACGTAAATATATTAATTTTAAACATGGGGGCCACTTTTGTGGTGTAAATTAAAAAAAAAAAGTTATTCAACCTATATCGTGTGACATATCAAATGAAAGGGCTTATTGTGAGGATTATTAATATATATATATTTTTTTAATTTCAAGTAAATCAGTTTAGAAGTTATTTAGGAAAATAGGCGAAAATTGACTATTCCCCCCCCATTTTTCCGAAACTAATAGGGCTAAAATTTTGAAAAAATACAGAACATACTTCTTTACCTATACATTACAGGAAAATCTATAAGAAGTCTATGGTATTTAAAGTAACGTAGTAAATTTCACGAGTTTAACTCGCACTTGTCCGGTTTTTTTTACTTAAATCTTAACTTTCATACTAGACAGTTTAAAAGTTCTATTATGCATAACGTTGTACATTGTACTTTATTTAAAATACATGACTGCTACATTTATGGGCAATAAACTTCAATAAGTAGTGGTAAATTATTATCGCAGGCTCTACGCCGTAGCGACGTAGCTCGCCGCTACGCGGGTACTAATTTGCTTCTGGTAATGCAACGATGTTAGCTGTGTGCCGTAATTTCATAAAGAGAGCTCAAATATTCGATAATATACAACCTATCTCTGTTGGACATTAAATAAAACCCGTAAAATATTACTTCTCAACACTCCTATAAAATTGTTTCTATTTTGTTTTAGCAAATAAACAAGAATCAATATTGTCAAACAAAAATTCCAACTAAATCAATCATTAATAATACTAATATCTATTCATTTCAGGCATCATTTGCGCATACATAGGCATGCCTTACAGACTACATACATTTTAAATTATAACTTATAGTAATTAAATTATGTGGGCGTCGAAAAGGCGTGGCTCCTTAGCGTCGTCACTCTTGGAGTCTTTATATCTCCTAATAATATCCAACACATTTTTTTTTGTTAAACAAAACAAATTAACATCAAGTAAATTAGGCAACGCAAACAACAGACAAATAGACAAATTACAAACATGTTAAAAATGCAACAGACAAGTTGCCGTCCGGTGTGTCGAAGGTAAACACGGGGGCCCATTCGAGTCACGTCTGCCCCTCAAGTCGGAAGGTCAAGCCTACCCTTTGGCTCCTCGCCACTAAATTGTATGCGACCGGCCTCTCCGTATTATGCATCGGGATTGCCTCCTGATAGAGATTACTCTGCAAACCCTCCCTGATGGATTGCACGTATCGGTTTCCTTAAGATCTGCGAATATGCGGTTTGATTTCATTGCAACTTATTTGTAATAATCTTGTATTTTATTGTGGCATCGAGATTATACCATCTATTTTACTACCGCCAAATAAACAAATTCATTGCAACTAACATTGAGGAATTTTTTGAAAATAAAATTTAGTTTTAGGTTAGCTGACTATTTAGATGTTATTTTATTTATCAATTTCAATGTAATGACTTTTCTATTTAAATTTAAATTTGTGTAATATTATTTAAATTTTAGTTTTAAGATGAATTTCTTTTTTTGTACGCCTGTTGGTGGATCACAGAGCTCACTTAACACTGTAAGAACTTCATGTAATTTACCTGTGTATCACAAATAAATATTTACTTACTTACTTACTTACTAACTGCAAAATAATTGAATTAATTGGAGCCAAATTTTGAATCTGCAATCTGGAAAACTTCTTGTATCTGGAAATCTGCTAACTTATTTTAAAATTCTATTTAACATATGTCAACTCAAGTCATCGTAAGTTTACGTAAATATGATACTGAAGAGTAAAATTAATTGAAGTAGCGCCAATTTTACGAGCGGGAAAGTGCAAATTGGCAATATGTGCCGGGTCATTAAGCTACTTACTGCCGTTATGTGGAATCTAACACGCACGGACCCCACTCGAATTTCGATCACGACTAGACCGCAACAATATCTCTGAACCCTCGCCTCGCCGTTCACCCACGGACCAGTGAACGGTCAAGTCAAGCAATAAGTACTCCAACTGTACAGTGATACCTACACGTCTTTCTAAATGTACGTATTGTAATATATTTCTAAAATCACCACTATAAATAAACAACCTTATATTAATTAGTTAAAAGGATCACTAGCGAGACTTCTAAGTAACGAACGTAACAAAGTTCAAAAGAACGTATTTTGTGGTTTTATATTTAATACATATGAAAGCGTTTACGTACGCTTCAGCTATTAGATTAGACGGGATATAAAGGGGAAGTTTAAAAAATTTGATGCAAGCACTAAAAACTCGATAAAAAAATAAACACTGAGATCACAGTGTTGGCGTGAAAATAAACAAGATACAGCTTGCGTCTACATCGCGCCGCGGCCGAGGCTTTGTGGTGTTCGATGGATAAAAAATTCCGAGCGATATTTTATAGGAATTTTTGAATGTTCTTGGAAGCGCGCTGTCACATTTACGTCATATTCCGCTTTTAAAAGCTTTTTTAGGCTCAACGTCGTGCAACCAATGGTTGAAACCATAAAAGTAAGTACTAAGTAACTCACTGGAACGCTTCAAACGAGCCACGCCAGCGCCGAGAAATAGTACCTAGTACTAATCGGCTCTGCGCTAATGGCTTCTCCTTTTTTCCGTTTTAAGTTTTATTCCTTTGGCGATTGGCTGAACATAAAAATAATGTTCTGAACATTGTTTACAGTACATAGGATATGTTTGTTTTGAACTTGTTCATTTCTTTATTTTTTCGAAACTCGAACTGCTGCTGAATAACGTAACAAAAATTAGTATCGCTTTCGCGAAAAGTAAACCAACTGTACCCTTATTTACATCGAGTGATAACTAAATTGGTTTGCATTTCGAGCCAAACCGATTCCAATAGTGTTACGTAATTGAGCTGCTGTTTGTGATAGCTTCATATCATTACACAAAAAAATATGATCACGTACATATTTATTCATTTTGACGTACCTTTTCCATCTTTTAAATACACACGTCTTTACTCACGATTTATTGTCAGATATAGTCCGACATGTTTCGAACTCGTATGGAGTCCTTCGTCGTCTTAAAGTATTCATTGTTATATTTGTATAGTATATGCTGAGAAATGTATTAAAGCATCATCATTCAGCAAAATTTTCCTACGAATATAAAATGTTAATTTTCTAAATATAAGACAATTTCAATTCTAATGAAATTTATTAGCAGCATAGCAACACAACGTCATTAAGTAATTTTCGCAGCCCACCTAAAAAGAATCAGAAACAGATGGGTGCTGTAATTAAAATTTTAATTAGTCCGTCCTTCACCAATCACGGGCAGGACGGTAAAGCTGCGTACACACTGACCGACTTAGGTCGTTTTGCATTAGCAGAGTAGGCACTCGTGTACCCGGGTAATTTTAGAAGATTTAAACGTTCGCCCCTTTTTTGGTGATATAGTTTAATTTGTTAGAGTATTGTATTGCGATAAGAATTAGTTAACTTCTGATTGATTGGAAAAACATATTAAAACATATCACTATTGTGACAAGTTCATTGCCGACCGGCGTTTTTCACCTTGTTGCGAACACCCGCACGAGTAGAGAGTTCGTTTACCAGGTCCTTAATTGATTGATTCGTTTATTGGTAGATTTTTGATCATGCTGCCTAAAAATCAAAACTTCTACGTGAAATTTAGCCTAAAGCTTATATTGACTAAGAAGCAAAATGCCTACCAGGCAATATGACTATGCAGCACTTGAACTTCATTGTATATTGACTAAGAAGCAAAAGGCCTACCAGGCAATATGACTAACGACAACCTTTACAATCTTTATCCTTATCCTTATCTTTATCATTACCCTTAGACAATCTTTAGACAATTTGCTGCTTAGGTATTATTGCAATTTAGGCATTTTGCTTGGCAGACATTTTTATCTTTAGACGATTTACTGCTTAGGTATTTTGCCACATAGACATTCTTTTTAGTCACTTTGCTTCGTAGACGAATTGCAAGTTAGACATTCTGATCAAGAAGGAAAAATATCAACAGTTCATAATAATACATTAGTTTCATTACTTTGAGATTTGACATAATACAATGCTTGGCAATGAAGTGTTAACTTTTGGAAAAAATAACATCTGATAAGAAACGAATCCCGGCCACTAAATAGAGATGTCAGTAGGAAATTATCTTCGTCACGCGTATTTAGATGTTCCGTTGTAAAAAATATTGTGGGTACAATAGGGTGAATGACAAACAAGATTACAGCTAAAGAAGATAGCGAATAAAAAAAGATTATATCACGAAATTAAAAACAAATGCTATAGCGAGTTCGTATAAATTTAAACGGAATATAAAAACAAATTGTCAGGCACGCAGCCCGGGACACTTTTCTTTCATTTCAGTAATGGGTCAAGATTCATTAACTTGCCGCAAGTAAATTAAAATTGGCCCGGTTTTAAAGGTTTATATTTATAATATTATTAATAATGCAGCTCGCTCTGTATTACAATTAGCTTTAAATACAATTCAAGAGCCATTTTAGAATCATCATTATATTTGTTTGTTAAGCAAAATTTTAAGTAGCCGCTAAACTAACATTCTGGTAAATATTCTATTTTTTTTTAAAAGCAAATCTAAGTCATTTTAACTTTTGTAAAACAACCATTTCGATACAATTTAAGGGTGACTAACAAATGTTTTAGAACATACTTATTAATTTAATAATGGTGAAATACATGCCGAATTTTGGCACTTATCAAATAAATATAATTCTACTTTCCTTACATTAAAATTCCTTTACATTGTTTACATTGAAAATAATCATAATTATTATTGATCTTATAAAGATAATAGTAGTTTATGCAACGGTTGCATAATAATAGGCCTTAAAACACTAGTGCGGTTTTCATGAAACGAGCCGATAGGCGAGTTTCATAATAAGATCGCACGAGTGTTTTAAGGCCAAATTATGCAGAGTTGCATACATAACTTTATCTACACACATATTATAAATCCTCCATGATGGGTTCAAAAACAATATTTTCTGGCAACAAGTTATTTGTTGCAATCGTGGCTGCATATTTCCGATATCCGGCGCATTTTCACATCACACACACTCCGAGAAGACTACTATTCATATTTTCAACTAAAATGTAAATTACAAACAACTTTTTCTATTCAATTCAACAACAATTCTACTTTCGTTCAGCAAAACGTCAACATAATGGCGGCAATTCGATCCTCCGTCAAGACCAATTTTTTTTTAAATCATAGACAAACGAATGAAGTCTCTATTCTCATGTCACTCGAGATCAAATGTTGTGCAGTTTATATTAAAAAAACATACTGAATTGACGTTTCGTATCAATAACTGTTTTAATATCTATGGATACTAGAATAGAGACCCACTTAAGTTTTGACAGCTGTTCCAAATTTAATCTCATTTCTTTACTAAAAACGATAAAGAAATAACATTGCAGCACTGGTTTTTCCTAATTGGTTGTCAAAATGGTGGTCATTTCCTACGGTTTTTGATTAAACAATGGAGGTTTTATGATATGGGTGAAATTTATTTATAACATAGTTATAACTGTCCGATCTCCTAGAAATTTGCACTTCATCATGCAAGCGCTCGCGTCGGTCGACAATGCTTTCTAAATAAAATAAAACAATAATTTGAACTGAAAGCTGAACAGCAAAACTACTGTCGTGTCGGGAACAATGCGAACATCTTCGGCGTTTCGCGGAAAAGACGCAAGTTAAGATTATATTGTAGCAGCGGACTCGCCGCATACTACGCTTCATTTCATGTGAGGCGGGAGAATCTTTTTAAAAGTTACTCTTCACTCCACATTTCTATAATAAAACTAGCTTCGGCCCGCGACTTCGTTCGCGTGGAATTTCCGTATTTTTTTTATTTATAAACCAACCATGTATTAAAGCGAACCAATCAAAAAAAACCGGTCAAGTGCGAGTGAAACCCGCGTGGAGAGGGTTCCGTTCCATACATGATAAACTGAAATTTCCTATGTTACTTTAAATACCATAGACTTCTTATAGGTTTTTCTGTAATTTATAGGTAAAGAACTATTTTCTGTATTTTTTTCAAAATTTTAGGCCCGGTAGTTTCGGAAATAAGGGGGGGGGGGGTGGTAAATTTTCACCTATTTTCCTAAATAAGTTCTAAACTATTTTACTTAAAATTCAAAAAAAAAATACATTTAAGATCCTCACAATAATCCCTTTCATTTGATATGTCACACGATTTCAGTTGCACAACTTTTTTTTTTTTTTCTAATTTATCCCCCAAAAGTGGGCCCCATGTTCAAAATTAATTAATTTACGTTACGCATCCCTGTTGCGGTCACCAATGGTTACATATGTATACCAAATTTCAAATCAATCGGTCCAGTAGTTTCGGAGCAAATTGGCTGTGACAGACGGACAGACAGACAGACAGACAGCAAGACAGACAGACAGACAGACAGACAGACAGACACACGAGTGATCCTATAAGGGTTCCTTTTTTCCTTTTGAGGTACGGAACCCTAAAAATCATTACGATCAAGCCATTTTTGAATTCTAGCTAGACTAGCGCACGACAATTGATTTTTATGTATAAGAAGATATGTTTTTTGAAGCATTCCGTGTGTAGTTAATTGGTGATGTCCATCCAAACAACGTTTCACCAAATGAATTGTTTTGCATGATTCCTATATGCAGGTTAGGTAAGATTACATTTACTTGAAAAATATGGAATGGCGGCGGAGAACTTGTTCTCGAGACACTTGCTGAAATGTTGGTCCATAAGTTTCATTTACCAAGGGATATGTAGGTACTTCTTAATCCAACATTCTTATGTTACCTCTTGATCACAAATTAATTGAGCAGCAACAAATAGTTGTGCTTAAAAGGTAAAAAGCCTTTTCTATGAAGGTATTACTAAAAACATAAGGACAACCTTTTCATCATCTTTGCTCCTTGAAATAAAAAAATATCAATGTATCTAGGGAAAACCCTCTGTACCTTTGGCAATCTACAAAGTAGATATAAAACATAAAGTATTCATATTTTAATACATATTACATTAAGTACGTCTACACGAAATGATGTCTGTGAAAATACATCAAGACTTGATAATCTACTTGCTCATAGAAAACTTTTTAATGAATAGTTAATTTCGTGATGTTCATTATTATTGTCATCTGAAATAGATCCTCCTCCTCTCAGATAGTACTCCTCTGCTGCACAGGGAGTGAAGAAATAGCATAGAATGCGTGCTGATGCTTATCATCCTGGTATGTCGTAAAAGTCGACTAAGGGACGGGTCCTCTCCAACATGGTGGACTATCTGTGTGGGCGATGGGCTTATCACCTGTCACCATACGGTTCATCATACCATCTTAGGACTAATTAATCAAACGTGGCCACAAGTAGTCTTGTGGCTCTGCCCACCCCATTAGGGATTGTGGGCGTGATAATATGTATGTATGTATGTATGAAATAGATCCGCCCAGCCACCGCAAGTCGGCAAACGTGGTCCCCTTAGTAAAGTTTGTTTAAAAGGAAATATTCATCAAACGACAGAAGGTAATGTATCAAGTCAATAGTGATTTCGCTAATATCCCGGAGTAGGGTCCCACCCGCAACTGCCACTTTACCTCACAGTTTCGACGAAAATTAATGGATCCAAGGTTATGGTCCGAATTGTAATACTGCGCCTCTATTCGGGAACGCTAAGTGATTCTGTAGCGATTCGTAAGCTAGATTTCTCATGCCACTCTTCCGCACGACGCGTAATGCGTAAGAGCGAGATGAGAAATCTCGCTCGCGAATCGCTACAGAATCACTTAGCGTTCCCGAATAGAGGCGCAGGCCAGTAATCAAAATCGTTGAGCCATTTCTATTATTTTCACAATTTTTGTTTTAAAATATTTATAGTTCTAGAGTATTTATTAAAATCAAAGATTGGTGTTTCGACTAATTTTTTTTTTGGTTATTTAACACAAAGAAAAAGTTATTGCTCTGTGTTATTTAAGGATGTGTGTGTACCCAATATTTCGATTTGTATATTTTACGCTGAAATTGAATAGTATGGTAATATTAGTCGTTTCGCATAAGTGTAATAAAAAAACCACTTTACCGTTCTTTTAAAGGATATAAATGGACATTTAAGATTACATTCTAGCCTGTGTTATTTGTACCGGAAGTTGATTCAATTACAAGAAAAAGCGAAAAATGTTTCTGTCCCGTAGTACTTTCATAATCAGAAAATGTATTTTCTATAACTTTGCACACTCCTGAATTTTTTGATGGAAAAAAAATGACGCTACCGTTGTTGAATTGATTGAATTTCCATGTGTCCGGACTGTTTCAAATATTGCATTTTGATTGATTATGACTCGAGTAGTCAAAGCAAGTTCTGATTTTATTTCACATACTAAATAATTATTAATAATCATACTACATAATAATTTGTATATTTTAAATCATTATTCGCACAAAATTACTCATTGCCGTTATTTGGTGCAAATGAAAAAAATAACTTCAAAAATCAAATAGATGTATGCGGATTTGACGTGGTACACATCCTTAAATATTGCCTTTGTTTTCCTGTCTCAATATTTTCAACATACGCTGTTCTGGCTGTGAAACTTGAGCGGTTCTTTAATTGCAATTATAAATTTAAACGCGGAATAATTTGATTAAGTTACAACGTGCGCTCAATAGAAAGTATTGAAGTTAAATTCGATTACAAAGCAGCGACGCGTTCATCCCGCTTTTCTCTTTGAGCTGCGACACTGCCATGTTCAATTTGCCCTGATTGACTTGACGGTGACATTCACCACTCGATACTTGCTGATTGAAATCCCGATTTGGACGATAAACCCAATTTCACTGTTTTGAATGGATGCGATGATTCGTCCTGCGGACGTAACCATTTTACAACACGCATCCCTGGTGGAGCAAAACATTATATTTATACCTACTTATAATAAATGGTAAAGAATTTGTGGTGGTTTATGTATGTTTGTTTGTTTGCTGATTAACCGGGTAACCGATTGTAAACATTTGTTGTTGTGATTTAATATTTCTAAGTACATAAAGGTTTAGGCGGTAAGATCACGTTAGTTGTTCATATACAAATTCAATGTAATCATTGAAACTTAATATTTCGTAAATGTGTATTCCAAACACTGTTCATTCCATATTATTATTTTTAATCTATTTATTAGGCAAACCCAATCAAGGTGTGCTTCTAACGCCCGTTCCCAATATTCAATCCGTGGATAGATTTTCCAGCTACCAGTAAAAAATTTACGTTTTTTGTAAAATGATAAATTTTAACCCGTAGTAACCAAATCTATCGGCGGATTGGAATATTGGGAACTGCCATAAAAGTTCTAATAGTTTCTATGACAGAAATTAACATAACGCAGCTTTAAATAATTGCTAGCTGGTCTAGGGAAACCTAAAAATGCACTAATTTAAATGCAGAACGCTGTTAACAACTTACAATCATTGCATTCGCAACTGGCTAGCGTCAAAAACTTGAACAATAGAGGTTGTTATGCAGGCTGTACGCCGTGCAGAATTTACACAAATTTTTACCCTTCTTTGCCGTAAAATATATAATTACGGCTAAATAAGGAAACATTTGTGTACGGAGACATGGTAAAAAAGAGTCAATGTTGTTAAAATCATCATAAAACATGAAACTTCATTATATTCTTTCCGTAGTGGTAGAGTCAAACAGTAATCTTCACTAGGTGATTACTGTTCGAATGAGCCGGCTCGACCGGGGTAGTACCACACTCTCACAGAATATCGGCGTAAAGTAACAGCTTGCTATTGCGTTTCGAACGGTGAGTGACGAGATCCGGAGGCCTATTCCCTCATCCCCATCCCATCCCCGTTCCCCATCCTTCCTAGACTGGCAACGCATTGGCAGCACCTCTTGTGTTGCGGATGTCCAGTCCATGGGCGGCGGTGACCACTTTCCATCAGGTGGGCCGTCTGCCTGTTTGTCAGCCTACTCCTTTCTCAAAGGGTCGGCAACGCATCCGTGATTCCCCTGGTGTTGCGGGTGTCCATGGGCGGCGGTGATTGCTTACCATCAGGTAATCCATCTGCTCGTTTGCAACACCGTTAACATAAAAAAAAAAAAATTTGGTAATCTAATCTTGGGTATTCTGCTACACAATTCTCTCTCACTCAATTTTTTTAAATTTAATGGCGATAGCCATGGTATCACGACACGCCTCTTCTGCGTGTGAAAATATCGTCGTGTGCAGAGCCCCAAAAGACAAGAACGTTCGAACATTTTTTTTATATTTGTTAGCTCGGAACTCCGTCATTAATAAACCAATTTGTTTTTTTATCGGTAGGGTATAGCTCCAAGTTGGTCCCGTTGTAGTCAAAATCGAGGTGTGATGACAGGATTTATGTATGAGGAATCGATGGAATAACTGTAATAACTCAAGCAGCTACATTCCAAAAGCATTATTTGGTGAAGTGGAACTATATATGAAAACCGCGAATTATCACCGGAATTCCTAAATGATAGTTCCTAAGTGAGAGTATTTCATGGGTGGTGGGTTATGTTCATGAAAATCTATGTGTTAAAATAGAACCGCTGGTGAAAAACCAGGAGAACTCCTCAACGATTGACATCCTTGCACCTTGAATAGCAACATTTTCTAAATGGTTATGAGCAATTCGCATTATGCTATTGTTACTTGATGTAGTAAATGTATGTCGTTAAATAACATGATAGTAACAAAAAGATGAAAGAAAATCTTACTTTTCAAAAGGTATTTGAAACCAGTGTTTTTAATTGTTAAATTATAATTATTAATCCAATAGTACGTAGACTTCCCTAAGAATGTTGTATGCACCTGTAATAGGCCTGCACATAATTTCCTAGACCTAAGTTTTAATTTTAAGATTGTTTTAATGTGTAAGCTGTTGGTGTGTTTATTAAATAAATTAAATTAAATTAAATTATCCATTCAGATCGGGGCATATGCCCCTTGCCAACAACATTTATACAAAAAGCTTTAAATCAGCATGATGAAGAGGACTGTGAACCAAAGGCAAAAATCACTCCTTTCATACAAAAGGTACGATTTCCACCCCTTAAATGTTAACCGATTTTAACCAATTTTTGATAGCTTGTCAGCGAAAACGAAATCTAGGTCTATACGTTTTTTGGAATTTTGATTAAAGATCAAGAAAGTCGAATAATGCCGCAATTCGTTTTGTATGAGAATACTGAAACCACAATAAAAACGTATAGACCTAGATTTTGTTATGACTGATAACCTATCAAAAATTGGTGAACATCGGTTAACATTTGAGGGGTGGAAATCGTTATCGCCTTTTGTATGAAAAGTCGTAGGTTCACACTCCTCTTAAGTAAGCCTGGAATTACTGCTATACACATACGTAGGTACATAAAATAACTGATTAATAGGTCTACATTTAATTCTATGTAAATAGCCATTCAAAGATGAAATAAATTATTTCAATTGTAACATATAACATTTTAATGAACCATCTGTTTTCAACCTTTAGATTCAGTAAAATGATAAATAATTAAGTCAAGAAATTATTTGTCGGCTCTCGGTTAAAAATCTAATAAACATACCGCGCCAAGGAAAGTTTTCTCGTTGTAACCAATTTTAGAACATGGAAGTATATATTGGAAATTGAATAAAAAAGCATTTGTGTACAAAGTGAGCCGATAATCGATGCCGTTGAATATTTCAAACAGGCGAAACGTGATGAAAATACATTGCCCGCAGTTCCGCACCGCTATTGCCATACATTTTAAACCCGCTTTCAAGTTTGTTTAGCGAACAATCTGAGAGGTTTTCGTAATAGATATTTTATTCAGCTCTTTAATTTTACATTAAGGAAATGTTGATAAACCGATTCTTTTTATTTTTCAAACCTAAAGTTCTAAATAAACTATTTTAAGTAACAATTAAAATTTGTTGTATTCCTGTTTGTTTCTGGTTTTTATTAGGGTTCCGTACCCAAAGGGTAAAAACGGGTACCCTATTACTAAGGCTTCTCTGTCCGTCTGTCCGTCAGTCCGTCCGTCCGTCTGTCACCAGGCTGTATCTCATGAACCGTGATAGTTAGAAGGTACAATTTTCACATACAAAAGCCAACTTTGTCTCACGAACGCTCAGCATGTGAATGATTTTAGTCTATAATGTAACATGCACTACAACGTACCAGAACATAATAAACACCGTGCTCCTATATAACTTTCATCAAAAAATATAGCTAAATTAATTTATATTTAAGCTGAACTTACATAATTATTTGTTCTTTTTTTATTAAAATTTAACCTTTACTTTAAAAGCTAACACAAATCTTAAAATTGTTTTCACCAAAACGACGGGCTGCTAAATTTCGTTGGAGGTTTTTCAACGTAGTTATTGCTTTCAAATACGAGTTTTCCGTTAACGAGCTGTACTAAATCAGAGAGCAATTTATTTTAAACAGAAAATCCATACAATTAATAGGCAGTTCCTTGTAGGGGCCCTCTCCCGTGCTCCGCGCCGCCCGCCGTGTAATTTCTAAACAGCGCGCCAGCCTCCCGTCAAAATATCGTCTGCGGATACCTAGGCTGGGTGACGTAACAACACTCAAACACCGGCGCTGTGTGAGTGAAGCAGCTTATTGATTCATGGCGTGGGATTTATGCCTGCCCTCTTGCTCTTTATCAAAACTACGTCAGAGAAACAGGGACAGAGCCTACCTGCCGGCAAACTACCCACGTGTGGCTGTAATACCTCCGCAGACGGAAGTTATCCTGTTATATTGCATGGCCAAACATTATTAAAACGCCAAGAAATTAATGTTGGATATAAATTTCCATATAGCCATAATTATTTGCGGTAGAAGGGAAACTTATGTTCACTTGAGATATACGATCTGTCATGTCAAAACAATCAGCTTGTAACTTCGTTTTGACGGCCCATTTAGCAGAGTGGTTTCTATATGTGTGCGCATGGAGTAGATAAGTCGCTGTCGAGTACCCAGCTCACTCACTAACAAAATTTGGTATTCAGTTCATAAGTGCAGATTATTGTAGCCAGTTCTCAGTGTGTAGCATCAGAAGCTTTGTCCTATTTAGTACAGCATTTTTTTCTGAGCGGCCTTTTTATGTCATAAATACTGTGATAACTTTTATTATTGCAATTGTAATGTTTTACTTCGTAACTGTAACCTGAAATATAAAATGTTTGAGAACGCAGTAAAGTATTAACTTGCTTTCCAAAAGTAATAAAAATATTTACAGAAAACCAGACTAGCAAAAACATTTCGCAATTATGTTAACGCTCTCAACTCTCGCGGCATATTTATCTCGGTGCGTTATTAAATTCATGTCATATCTGTTTCAATTTGTATTTAAACATTCGGGAATAGAATATTAATTTACATTTCGAAGGTAGCGTCTGGGTAACCGGTAATGTTCTCTTTGCCCGTTCGGTTCGGCGTTCGCGAATGCCCTGCGGGGATGAAACAATCGCGATGTCTTAGCAAATAGTCTAAACGGGTAATTAGTTTGTTTTACCTTTTGAGGGCGACCTCACCCCGGCAAAGGGTACACTCGTAATCGTATCTCTAAGGCTGGATATCGAAACAACGGGCGAACTCATAAAACCGTGGGTACACTTTGAAGTTTCAGTCATTCTTGATTCCATAAAAAAATACAGAATGTATTTACTTCGTATGGCTGTAACGAAAAAGTTGAAAAAGATAATTTTTGACTGTAAAGAACGTGGAACTTTAATTCATTACTTCAATTATTCATTAGTTTTACAACAACAGAAACCCCTATTTCCCCATTTCAAAATCAAACAATTTAAAAAGCAATTATAGGCATACCGTCTTTCCAGATTACGCTATGCTAGTTTAATAATAATATAATAATCTAGCATAGTATAATCTTATAAGTATTCTCACTAATAATTAGTTAATTGTACAACGCTTCCGAGTGATTACTGTAATGCACAAAGAAAACAGTAATATCATCCATTTTATAAAATTACTACTACAGAACTCGTGAAAATATTACCAAATCACGACGCCATAGATAATAATTAACATTTGTCACGCAAAATCACAATCATAGTTTTATTATTACAATGGATCGATTATAGATTTGTGTAACATTTGTAATAAAAGTCTTAGTGTTGTTCACCAGTACATTAATTGACAGTCATAAAAATAGCCATTATTTTTGGTTCCAAACCGAAGTGTAACCTGAAGGAATAAATGTCATTTTAGGAGTAACTCTACATTGTAACATTAATTTCTCCGCCTGTCACCTTCATTCTGACTGTAATGGAAGGCAGGCTTAAAAAGCAATTACAAAAGTTCTTAAAGATTTTAATACAAAAAACCTTTACAGCCGCGTCGGTGGACCTCATTCAAAATTCGTAACAAATTAGCTATGCCCAGTGTTCGCTTCATTTCGCAAACTCCTCATTCTAAGTTTCGAGCGCATTAAATTTTCACGAAATTGCTTTCGAACTTTTGCTCTCTCAATAAGCTCCAATCTCGATGTTCGATGAACTAGTTTGAAGCACGATACAACGTTATGTGCTGATTTATTAATTACCTATATCAATTATACTGATTGCATTGTCATCTTAACCGATCACAGTTTAAAGGTCTTATGTAATTTATATATACCTGTATATAAACGTAAGTTTCATTATAAATATCGCGACGACCTTATTTAAATGAATCGACAAGTTAGTACGGAGCCAAAGACAAAAACGTCAAATGAGCTTTACAAAGCGAGTTCACAGTTACAGTAGCAGCGTGAAAACCTAGCGCTTAAATATTTATTGAATAAATAAATACAATCGCCGCGTTAGCTAAAAGGTTACAAAGGTTTTTTTTAATCGTTGACTGCGGTGTATTCCGACCACTTTATGCGGGTGTCAGAATTGAAAATGAAGCTGGTTCCGTAAACGGACTATTACCTACGAAGGTATATTTACGTACCTACTGACGGTCTGCCCGCAATACAAATATAGATCCAGCCGGAGCTGCCTTAATAATTCAACAGTGCAATGCTTTTACAAAACCTGT
Organism: Tortricodes alternella; assembly: GCA_947859335.1. Classification (NCBI taxonomy): domain Eukaryota; kingdom Metazoa; phylum Arthropoda; class Insecta; order Lepidoptera; family Tortricidae; genus Tortricodes; species Tortricodes alternella. The sequence goes on along the minus strand of OX401979.1, from coordinate 8,466,342 downwards.
CGACGTCAATCTTAATTTAGCGCCACCGATCGAGTCGCTTTCGGATAGTGTCGCTAGACAAATTTAATGGAACTCTCCTGTACCGACTGACTTGTGTGGATAATGTTGTATTAAATACTTACAATTGAGAGCTACTTAATATATTTAACGCGTATACAAATAGGGGTTATATCACAGCAAAGAGAGTAAAGTGCCGACTGCCCTATGGTTATTGGGCTGGTTTTATAATACCTGGCTTCATAACGATATGACAAAGTGGAAAATAGGGATACATTCAATAGTTAGAAGTATCTTCACGAAACTTTGAGTGTCTAATATTTTTAAAGTAATTATTATTATTAACTACAAAAAAACATTGATCATTCCTTCATTGTTATCAACCCAATTAATAAAAGATTATGAAATATTTTAGTAAATAGGATGAGAAATACAATTTCAGTTTTGAACTAAAAAAGGTAACTCCATGCATTTCACAAAATGTATTTGGGAAGTAAAGTTTTAGACCAAGTTTAGTGTAATAAATTCCAGATACCAAGTTACAAGAAGTCACGTCAAAGTCAATCAAGAAGGCAGTCAAGAAGAAATAAAAATAATTGTGATACCAATTACTAACCAATAAGTACATTGGCATCTAAATGAAATCCTCGCGATTTATCGCTGGATTTCGGACTAAATATTGTGCAATTTTTAAATGATATCTATGAATATAATTTGATTGTCTTTATTAAATTCATATTTTGGCCTACGGATGTTTTGTCTTGTGTCCCGCTCCTAAGAACAGCTACGCCTGGTTGTCAATCCGTCGGCCTAGCGATGTAAATGACCTATTTCTTCTCTTCAATGTATTTTTAGGGTTCCGTACCTCAAAAGGAAAAAAGGAACCCTTATAGGATCACTTGTGTGTCTGTCTGTCTGTCCGTCTGTCACAGCCAATTTGCTCCGAAAATACTCGACCGATTGGTTTGAAATTTGGCATACATATGTAAATCGGTGACCGCAACACGCACGCGTGACGTACATATATGAATTTTAAACATAGGGGCCACTTTTGGGCCACTAAATTAGAAATTTAAAAAAAATTGTTATTCAACTTATATCGTGTGACATATCAAATGAAAGGGCTTATTATACGAATCTTAAATATATATTTTTTGGAATGTTAAGATAAATGGTTTGAAAGTTATTTAGGAAAATATGCGAAAGTTGACCATTCCCCCACTTATCTCCGAAATTACCGGGCCTAAAATTTTGAAAAAAAAATACAGAAAATAGTTCTTTACCTATAAATTACAGGAAAATCTATAAGAAGTCTATGGTATTTAAAATAATATAGGAAATTTCAGATAATCATGTATGGAATGGTACCTTCTCCACGTGGGTTTAACTCGCACTTGTCCGGTTTTTTTCCTCCTAGTTCTCCTTGCCTTTCCGAATAATTCAGCTTCATGGCATTTGGTAGCGGTCGCCGCTTGTGGTTTAATGGCAACCTTTCTCGCCCGGTCCCGACCAATAAAACGTTTTGACGCTTTATGCCAAAACCGCAGAATGTCAGATTACCGAAATTCCAGATTAGCAGAATGCCATATAAGCAGAATGCCAGATTAGCAGAATGCCAGACATGCAGAAGAATATCAGATTGCCAGAATGCCAGATTAGCAGAATGCCAAATGCATGTTTGGACATGATCTTGATTGTACATGGTATCTAATCAACTAGACGTTTACAGATTAAATAGTGAATAGCCAATAATTCATATTACATTCTATGAATTTATACTCGCATCACTAATAGTTCCTTGAAAAGGCAACGAAGACTGTAAGCTTAACTAGACATTTTCCACTTGTCAGTTGAAAACCTAGCGATATATTACTGCACTAAGAGACTTTATGAAGAGTGTCACATTGTTCACCCGGTCGGCTTGGATAGGCGCTCCAACAGCGCATTGATGGTTTTAAACTTTACCTCACAACACTTATTCTAGTTCATTTGCATTTAACTTGTTATGTGCAGTTTTTAGGGTTCCGTACCTCAAAAGGAAAAAACGAAACCCTTATAGGATCACTCGTGCGTCTGTCTGTCTGTTTGTCTGCCTGTCCGTCTGTCACAGCCAATTTGCTCCGAAACTACTGGACTGATTGAGCTGAAATTTGGTATACATATGTAAGTCGGTGACCGCAACACGGACGCGTGACGTAAATATATGAATTTTAAACATGGGGGCCACTTTTGGGGGGTAAATCAGAAAATTAAAAAAAAAAGTTATGCAATCTATATTGTGTGACATATCAAATGAAAGGGCTTATTATGAGGAGTTTAAATATATTTTTTTCTGAATTTTAAGTAAAATATTTTGGAAGTTATTTAGGAAAATAGGCGAAAATTGACCATTCCCCCCCCCCCTTTTTTCCGAAACTACTGGGGCTAAAATTTTGAAAAAAATACAGAAAATAGTTCTTTACCTATATATTACAGGAAAACCTATAAGAAGTCTATGGTATTTAAACTAACCTAGTAAATTGCAGATAATCATGTACGGAACGGAACCCTCTCCACGCGAGTTTAACTCGCACTTGTCCGGTTTTTTATAAAAGTATTCGTCCACTTCATAAATTAGTCGTACCTAAAGCGTAGTTCTTTGCATATTGCATTAAAAATAAATCATCATCATCCGCCTATATACGTCCCATTGCTGGGCACCGGCCTCCTGTTATAGTGAGAGGGACTAGACAGTAATGCATAGGCGGGCCCGGTGCGGATTGTGGACCTCACCTCACACATTATTGAACTTTGCAGATGTGTGTGGGATTCCTCACAATTTCTTTCACCAAAATAATTAGTGGTAAATATCCAATTGCATTAAATGCCACACGTTAATTGCGAAAAACAGGTGCGCGTCCGGCCACTCGGCTACCACTGCACTTCTTGTAATATAAGTATAGATATCGCTATGAGAGTTGAGGTGAATGATGATTACACACACAAGTACACAATGCCATACGAAACAAAACAAATTTGAAAATTCGAACGAATTTGTCTTGTCCACACATGACATGCCGCGGTGTGCGTGATCTCAACTCTCGTGGCGATACCTATATGGAGTATACCTACGTATTAATGTACGATCTGAATTAAACATTCACAGATCCATTTCGTTAAGTCCATAATAGTAGTTTATGCAACGGTTGCATAATGATAGGCCTTAAAACACTAGTGCGGTTTTATGAAACGAGCTTTTAGCGAGTTTCATAATAAGATCGCACGTGTGTTTTAAGGCCAAATTATGCAGAGTTGCATACATAACTTTATCTACACACATATTGTAAATCCTCCATGATAGGTTCAGAAACAATATTTTCTGGCAACAAGTTATTTGTTGCAATCGTGGCTGCATATTTCCGATATCCGGCGCATTTTCACATCACACACACTCCGAGAAGACTACTATTCATATTTTCAACTAAAATGTAAATTACAAACAACTTTTTCTATTAAATTCAACAACAATTCTACTTTCGTTCAGCAAAACACCAACATAATGGCGGCAATTCGATCCTCCGTCAAGACCCTTTTTTTTTAAATCATAGACAAACGAATGAAGTCTCTATTCTCATGTCACTCGAGATCAAATTTTGTGCAATTTATATTAAAAAAAACATACTGAATTGACGTTTCGTATCAATAACTGTTTTAATATCTATGGATACTAGAATAGACACCCACTTGAGTTTTGACAGCTGTTCCAAATTTAATCTCATTTCTATACTAAAAACGATACGGGAATAACATTGCAGCACTCGTTTTACCTAATTGGTTGTCAAAATGGTGGTCTTTTCCTACGGTTTTTGATTACACTATGGAGGTTTTATGATATGGGTGTAGATAAATGTATTATTAAAATTGTAAGAGAACCTATTAGGAACGGATATTCCAATTTAGAGTCTATGATATCATCGTTGACTGTGTTATTATCGCTCGCAATACGCCCCAACGGTTAACATCATAAACATTTCAATTAATTAAAGTTTCCTTGTCAAGAGTGTAACTTAGAAGCCCCTCTTTGTTTGTCCCTCCCGCAAACTTTACGCTTCCAGAGCTTTGCTCTATCTGCGTTTTAATTATACAGGGTGTCCCAGGAAATTGTGTCAAGCGGAAGTCCATAGTAGAACACCTCAAGGAGTATCAGATTCATCTCCATGTATATTCCATAATTTTTGGTACTTTAGGATCTTTGAGATTTTTTTAAATTCAAATTCCATATAGTGCGATATGAAATGCGGGTGAGACTTTGGATAGCGATGTAAATTAGTTACGTAACTTTTTTTTGGTGGATTTTATTTTCCTTGGGACACCTGTATACGTGGATATATTAAGACTGTAGTCCATTAGAATTTTGATCACGAAATTATCTCGGGCAATAATTTATATGAAATCGACATGAAATCCAGCTACATTATAAACTTGAGGGTTGCCTTATTTAAGTTTCTGAACAAAGATATTGCTTAAATCTTCCCTTTGACCATCAACTAGGTATCTAACATTACGCCAAATGATCAAAAATATCTACAATGTTATTCAAATTGAACGTTGTACGATTTTATAGGTAATTTATTTGCCATTTTTCAAATGGACGCAATACTAAAGGCTCGGTCACATTGCGGGCAAGCTATGTTACCGCGTGAGTACGGTGCGACGCTTATGTTGTATTGCATTGGTGTGAGTGGTATAGATCACTCGGCACTACTGCGCTCCTGCAATTTAGTCCGACGCTCAATTTTTTTTCTAGATGATCCAATCAAATCCAAAAAATGCTGTACGATGTACCCAGATCCCAATATCCCCGTAAATATTTACCGTCTACCCTTTGCCATTCAAAGTTTGCCCCTGTTATATCCATAATACAATTTCAATATTTGCCTCACTAAATAACCTTATTTATTTAAATCACCGCTGGTGTATACCAACCGAGTGTTCGTATATTCAGATTAATACAATGGTTGGATATCTGTGACTATTTTGTTCTATTAAGTTAGTTTCCCGAACAATAGAGGCAATTAGGAAGATGTTCGGGGTCCCAAACATGTCCGCAGGCAACGTAGACCTTCGTATTTTAGATAATAATATTATAAGCATTAATATTTCATTATAATCGCGACAGACCCTACTGAGGGTCACTGAGGAATAGGGGGCAAACATTGAATTAAAAAAAGAAAACATAAGGATTACTTACTTATGGCGCAACGACCTAAATCGGCTTCACTTAAACACTTTTTTAACAAAAACTATTTAATTTGACAAAAAAGCGAAAATATATACGTCCATACTTATTCATTATATAATTGAAAAAATTACTTTTTCCAAAACACGATTTGATGAAATTGATACGATAGAAAAAAATCGTGATGTTACGTCTGAAATCCTCTTTAAACAGTTCTTTCTGTCTTAATTTTTTTTAACGTATGAATATTATAATTAATAAAACTATTACATCACGCCCATACTAAAAAAGAATAAGAATTTATATTTTACTTGTAGTGCGTTTATTTATATAATTCGTCCGTTTTTGATTTTCCCCATACAAAAAACCGCACAGTGCTTCTCGTTCACTCCGGTGCAAACAGACAGTGACCGATCACTCAAGGTCATTGGCTCTTGTCAGTGTCTTAAGAGCGGTGTGCACCAACAATTAAACGGACGTTTTATTTTTAATCAGCCGTTTAATGGTACATTTGACAACCGTAAACAATTGTTTAACGCTTACACGTCTGTTTAGTTGTTGGTGTACTTGGCAGTAAGTCTTATTTCTCACTATTTAATAAACGAACGAGGTTAACAAAGGAAGGCTTAAACTTTACCTTTCCTTATCTTCAGCGAGTACCTCTGTATATATTATACGTACCTCCTTTTATTAAAAGCCTGTCAAAGAAGATACTCCTGCGTACCTTAAAATAATACAAACATTCTGTAACAAAAAGGAGTTTGTTTTAATGTTATTTTAAGCATGTCGTATATCTACTTAGGCACACTACATTTTAGAAAGAAAGAAAGAAAGAAAGGAACATTTATTCACTAACACAGAAGACACACAGAGTAACATAAATATAAATTAAAACAATTCAAAACAAAATGGTGTGTGTGTCCTCACGGCAGTGAATGGGACACTGGCTCAGCATAATGCTGAGGTGTAAGACACCTGCAGCGCTGATTTTCAGCCAGCACCGTCTGTGACTCACGGAGCGCTATACAAATACACTACATGCTAATAATTACTTATTTACTACTACTTAGATGGATGGGTCATACATATATACTTAATATTGTGATAATGTGTAATAATGTCAAAATAATTACTAATAAATTACTTGTTACAGCAGCATTAAACTTAAAATGTAAAAAAAGAGAAAAAGAGACAAAGACTATAAGTTGTAAAAACGTAAAGTGCTGGAGTAAAATTATTTTTTCTGGAGCGTCAACAAATTACCTTCAAGCTTTCGCTTGAAGGTGTACCTGCTAGACGCTCCATTGACATAATCACTATAAAAAGGCAAACTTTACCTCAGCAAGTGTTGGTTATTTACAAACAGCCACCATTAACCCTTGACAGTGGCCTTATGTTTAATGTAGTGCCACTCGATCTTACGACCTTACGCCATTAATAATTAGATTGCGCAATCTTGATTTAACGACGCAAATTAAAAATCAATACCAATCCAAAACTCCGATGTAAATTATTGTTTATTCATTATGCGGTATTAATATCGGTTGCGCTTATTCAACCCTTGGAAAGTCAGAAGACAGTTAAAAAGTGTTCGCTTTTGATTATAGGGTAAAGGCACCAGTAGTCAGCCTTTTAACGACGTTTGAGTTTTGAAATCACTGTTATTAATTCTGGATTTGACTAAAAAAAAAACTGTTTTTACTGTTCGATCAATAATTTATTCTAGTTTCATTTCAATTTAAGGCAAACATATAAAATCTTTCTATAAAATAGAAAAAGAAGTTTAAACCAAAACATACACATTTCTCTAGTACTCAGCCTCCAAAATCTAATAGTCAGCCACTTTAAGCCCAGTACTCGGCCTCTAAATTATTTGTTAAAATTTGATTAAAAATCAACAATATTAAATTAATAATTAATAGACAATTAATAGTCGTTAAAATTACAATAGTCATGCTTTTAGTTGAATAATATTATATTACAGTTACAAGGTTCAGACTCCATTTTCATCTTGAGACACTGCGGCATATTGTTCCAGAAGATATAGTACAGCTTCCCGAACGCTGCAAGCTGGATTCCACGATAGACCTCTTTCTCGAAGATGGACGTCCCTTATTGGACAGTACCTATGTCCCCAGGTACACATAATCGTCAACTTCTTTGAGCGTAAAATCTCCAATTTTCACGGGAGTTAGCAGTACAGGGACATTTGTCATGATTTTGTCTTGTCCATGTTCATTTTAAGGCCAGCTCATTCGGAGGTTCTACTGTGGTCATCGAGCATTAAACTGAGGTTCTCCGAGGTCTCGCCGATTATGTTGATGCCAACCCCTTTCTCATTCAGAGCCTTGAAAACGCATTCCAGAGCAGCGGTGAACAGATTTAGAGAGATAACATCTCGCTATCTGGCTTCCCACTGCAACGCTGCAGTAGGTTTTGAGTTCTGGTTCTATAGTTAGACTGATATAGTGGCGTTTTCGTACAAACACTTCAACACTCCGATGTACCTGCTGTCGACTTGGTACCGCTGGAGAGACTGCAGTGCAGTCTCAATCGTATCGAAAGCTTTCTCGTAGTCCACAAACGCTGAGCAAAGAGGCAGATTAAACTCTTCGGTCTCCTATATAACCTGCTGTAGCGAATGTATGAGGTCTACTGGTGCTGAAGCATTTGCGGAAACCGGCCTGTTCGGGAGACTGGAAGTTTACTATAGGGTACTATAGTTCTTACTGTAGTACCCTTCTCACTTTTGAGCCATGTTTACAAGCTGTTTTTGAGAGTAATTACGAACCGTCTTGCACGCAGGTTTGATAACTTCCAGTCTCCCGAACAAGCCGGCTTCCGGAAATATTTTAGCGGGGCATTCTTGCCCTTTTTTGAAGAAGAGTAACACCACACTTCTTCTCCTTGCCTGCAGTGTTTACCCATGTGGAATTGAATAACGTCTGAAGGGCTTTAAGGACCGGTTTTCCAACTGCTTTCAGAAATTCGGCTGTGATTCCGTCATCACCTTATTGTATTTAAGCTGTTTGAGTGCCACACTAATCTCGTACAGGTTGACATCCGACATGTTTTCGGTATAATGACGGATCGATCTAGGTTTTGGTTCGTTGGCATTAGTTACAACTGTATCAAGACTCATGTTACGTAGGCCTTCAGGAATCCATAGGTGATGCCGGTCTTGCAATGTGCCTCGGAGAACACCAAAAGTTCTACATGCTCCTCTAATACGCATTCCTTTCTTATAGCTTCCTTTGCAGAAGATAGTTTTTCTGGTGGATGCTTTTGTTTGTGTATTGGTTTTTGTGACATGCTTTACTGAACATAACATTACGTTTTTATTCATGAAACAGTAAAAAGACTAATAAGTACCTAAATAAGGCCCTATATAGGTTTTTTCATACTTTATTAAGTGGCTGAGTTCTGGAGCTGCAATTCCCATTAGTCAGCCACACTAAAAAAATACTTTAAAAAGCGGCTGACTACTGGGTTTTTCTAAAAATATTATAGGGAATGTTAGGGTAAATTTAAATCTTAAAAAATAACGATCTTAACGGACCGATTTTATTTCAAATTCGAACGATACCACCAATATCCAGAAGTCAGCCGCAGGTGGCTGAATACTGGAGAACACATAAAAAAGTGGTACCCAATAGTCAGCCTCCGTAAATTATTAAGAAATCAATGAAATACGCTTATTTTATTATCATTTTCGGTTTAAACAACTATGTGCATTCACAGATATATACAAATATATCATATAATGTCAACACAAGTCTATCTTTCTTACCTGATTTGAAAACACCAAGTACGAAAAAAATTATGGCGGACATCGCAAAATTGCCGCTCTCGACCGAGAGCACTCAAATAAACTTTTTTTATTTTCCCCCCTGCCGTTTCCCCGCACCGATCGATAAATATAATGATTAATAAGGAATCAAGGAATCAATTAAGAGGCATACAATTTATTAATTTCAAATAGACTGCTATTTCAAGGCAATAAAAGAGGCAAAAGGCTGACTACAGGATCCTGGCTGGCCACTGGTGTCTTTACCCTATTCGTAACAATAACCCTCTCCTTCCATCCATAGAGGGTTAGGGTTAATTATACAGTCTTTATACCGCTTTACAACTTCAAAAAATATAATAATCACGGAATATATAATAGTCCTCCTCTGCTGCACTGGGAGTGAAGGAATAGCATAGAATGCGTGCAGATGCTTATCATCCTGGCATGTCGTAAAAGTCGACTAAGGGACGGGTCCTCTCCAACATGGTGGACTATCTGTATGGGCGATGGGCTGATCACCTGTCACCATACGGTTCATCATACCATCTTAGGACTTATAAATCGAACGTGGCCACAAGTAGTCTTGTGGCTCTGCCCACCCCATTAGGGATTTCGGGCGTATGTATGTAAATATTCTTATCACATTAGGCGTATATTCTGAAATTCCTTAAAACCTCATTTATGATTTTACCCGTAATTAGGACATTGAATTAAACGTAATCAAAAATTTCCGTACACGGAATGGAGAAAAAATAGATTATCACTCGTCGTTATCCTGTGAGCCAGAGGGAGGAAAAGATCAAAAGATCACTTTAGAAGAGTCTCTTTGAAACATTTGCACGTATACCGCCCCACCAGAGCCGACTGACCTGTCCCGCCTCGCCTTTCAAGTGGTCGCCGCTTCGCGACGAGAGCTTTTTATGAAATATTTATGGACCCATGAAGACTGGGCGTTCAGCAAAACAGCACCGTAATACCGTTTTGTCGACCAGAAAGTTCTATCTGATTTTGTTTTCACGATTATAAGTAAAACAGCTGGGTGATATCGCTGCATGTAGAACATTGTCTCGTTTGTTATACCTATCACAAGTTCACATTTTTTAATCTGGCAATAAAATAATCCATACTCGAGAAACTAGAATAATATCTGATAGATAAAGAAATAAAGTAGTTTCATCGGGCGGTCGGGTTACAGACAAGTTTCGTTACAAAACCTTGAAACAACGATTCATTTAAAGTTTCGTGGTTATCCTGCTGTGTGAAGGTATTCCATTTTGACATGACTAAAACAGAGTTTTGTCTAACAGAAAACTTATACTCTGGTATAACTTGCAATTTCCAATTACGTTAGCGGTTTATCTGTAAAATAAACACGTTATGTTTAGACGTTAGGTAGGTACTAAGTATATAAACGTCTCGAACCCAAGAAAGACGAAAAACTAAAATAGCGGAAATATATCAGTAAACAGAACATCCCATTATAACCTCTTATGTATATTATAAAAAACCGGACAAATGCGAGTGAAACCCGCCTGGAGAGGGTTCCGTTCCATACATGATTAACTGAAATTTCCTATGTTACTTTAAATACCATAGACTTCTTATGGGTTTTCCTGTAATCTATAGGTAAAGGACTATTTTTTGTATTTTTTTTTCAAAATGTTAGGCCCGGTAGTTTCGGAGATAAGGGGGGGAATGGTCAATTTTCGCCTATTTTTCTAAATAACTTCCAAACCACTTATTTTAAAATTCCAAAAAAATCATATTTAAGATCCTCACAATAAGCCCTTTCATTTGATATGTCACATGATACAGATTGCGTAACTTTTTTTTTTTAATTTTCTAATTTGCCCCCCAAAAGTGGGCCCCATGTTCAAAATTAATTTATTTACGTTACGCATCCCTGTTGCGGTAACCAATTTACATAAGTATACCAAATTTCAAATCAATCGGTCCTGTAGTTTCGGAGCAAATCGGCTGTGACAGACGGACAGACAGACAGACAGACACACGAGTGATCCTATAAGGGTTCCTTTTTTCCTTTTGAGGTATGGAACCCTAAAAACTTAAAATCTACTAAGGCATTTTAAATTACAGAGCATATTTTATCGCAGGGAAGTCAGGTAAAGCACGTTAACATTTCTTATGAACGTAAGAGGCCTTGCAGAAGACGGGTACATCTCGTTACCCGCCCACAAGATCTCCGTTAAATTCGAGGCTCGGGGGTCCTTCAGCAGGGATTTATCTCATAATATGAAATTGTGAAACAGAACAAGGAGGTATCGATCGCATTTCTGCCTTGACAACAACATAGAGCATATTTTAAGTAAGTTTAGGAACTAATTAATGAACAATATTGTACTTAATTAAATAGTAGCCCTCTCAAATTGCTGTGCCCTTGCAGGGCGTCACATGTGACTATACATGTATGATGGTTTTCTATTCTTAGCGGTTTTGGGCGACACAGTTAATAAAAAACACAACTGAGTTTCTCTGTTAGAAAAGAAACGACATTTAATGTTATTAATCACAATGTCGATTCCTAAACCACAATTAACAAAATCAGTTTTAATAAATTGCTTTCTGATGACAGCTCTTATAGGTTATAATTCACCACAGACTATAAAATAAATATCCATCCGCGCATGTCGCGATCTGTCACGATGACACATGAACCTGATGCGCGGGAACATTTAAACCGAAGAAAGTTATACTTTTCTTTACATACATATATTGTGATTCCACCTGTTGTAAAAATGTGATGTGCAATAAATATTTGTATTTGTATTTGTATTTAATACACTAGCACGGCGCGCGTTAAGAATTATTTTACTTTATTGCAAAAATAGAAAGCCATTTTATTCTAAAGCAATCCATCAGGGCCTCTATTCGGGACTGCTAAGTAATTCACTATGTCGTCACTAAAATGACATAAACGCGTATGTGTCGTTGTTTTGTACGTGTTTGTCGTTCACGTTCGCGATTTTGGCATTTTAGTGACGATATAGTAAATCACTTAGCGGTCCCAAATAGGGGCCCAGAGTTTTTTCCAATATTATCTGTGATTAGATTAGTTTTTTCGCACCTATGCATAGATATATATACAAACTTGAACAGCGTTACCAAGAACGAAATATACATACGAAGACACTTAATTAATATGCACAATGTTACTTTTCATGCACTAGGTAGGTACTATTAAACCCATATCTAATGGCCTATATGTATGAACTAATTTTAGCAGATGAGTTGGCGACGACTGTCAGATTTACCGATGTCTGGAGACTCATAAATATGATGCGAGACCATAATGTGTACCGACAATAAAGCTTAATTCAAAATATCTCCAATAATTTATAACTACTCGATACAGAAAAGACCATAGTTAAAACAAATTTAAGTTAAAACGGTAACGTAAATTTAAATCGAATCGCGCACGATTTAATCAAGCTGAGGTAAAGTGATTAAAACTTTCGAGATTTATCCTATTACATTACGATTATGCAACTTGTTTTAAGTTATTTATCCAGCTTACTACGCTGCGGAACTCCTCATTGCATTCGTGTAAGGTAACATTGCAAATATGGTAATCGGGAAACTATTTTGTGCATACTTGTCTCCTTCAAGAAATGTTGAGCCGAGTTTCTTCTTTGTTTGGTACTAAACTGACAGCTCTTGCATTAATATAGCTGCTTATTAAAATATTAAGATGCATACCTGAATTGGAATGATGTGTTTTGCACATTATATTGCAAGAAATAATAATTCAATTGTTAATTAATTTGCTAACGATCTCAATCTGACATGAGCAACTTATAATATAATTTTGTTTTGAGAAATAAACTATCTAATCTAAACATAGGACATTAGAATGTGAGCTTTACATAAGTAGTGAACTAGATGTAAAACTAATACGTCAAAGTATAATACCACTACCTATTGGTATAGTGCGAGTACATTTTGACGTGTAGCGTCATACATTTTGAATGAAATAAGGTGGCTTGGGAGATACAATCGGATATACCTACATAAATAATGCTGAATCTATTTTCCGTCTAGTTAATTTATTTCAAGCATCTGGTTTTGTTTCAATCCATTTTATATTTCAATTCATATTCATATTTTCATATTTATTGTAATTTTTGTATGGAAACGCCCTTTCAAAATGTAATTTCGTTATAAAAACAAATCATCACTAACAGTCGTCACTTAACTCGCTTCAGCGCCTCTATTCGGGAACGCTAAGTGATGTTGTAGCGACTCACGAGCGATATTTCTCATCCCACTCTTCCGCACGACGCGTTGCAAAAGAGTGAGATGTGAGTCTCGCTCGCGGGTCGCTGCAGTATCACTTAGACGTTCCCGACGCCCAGTTTAGTAATCTCCATCCCTTTGTGTACACCTTCTGAATCACATCGTTCGGAAATTTTCAAATTGGCCGATAAAATTTGTGACTAACTTGGCTCAATTGATCAATAACGGACTACCTCTTGAAATAACTTGAACATATCACCCAATCTGCCTTTGATCCAACATACCCTACAGATTGTGTTAATACGCTATTGTATCTGTCACCTCACATGCTCTTTGATGTTACGTAAGGGTTACATATAAGATTTAGGGTCGAATTGCTTTAGGAATGGGCCACAACGCTTGCCGAGCTGACAGACGCATTACGGCGCTGATGGCGCAATCAGGCGGCTCTCTCACTTTAATGGAGCACATTAAAAATCGATGCACTATGCGAGTGCCCCTTAACTCATGTACTTTACTATAAAGCTATTACTGAAGTGCTTTAAACCTGGTGGTATTCGTGGAATACAACGCTTTCAAGCGGCGTTTTCATCAGAATCAATCTTCCTATATAGAGAGAGTGCGCAATAAAATACTTTGTGAAGCCTTTTTCCAATAATTTCGGTTTATAAGTAAAATGTTGGTAGTATCTGGAAAATCCTTTAAAATAGTGAATTCAATATTGAGGCTATGTAAAAGGAATATTATATTGATGTAAACAAAACAAAAAGTATTCCAGTATATCAAATATTTGCTTTTAAATAAAATTTAGTAGAACCAGACCAAACAAAAAGTTTTCATGTGCACGCTCGTACGCAGTGGTATGTTTTCCAAACGACGTTCTTGCAAAAGTGCATTGCTGAAGTGACGCGAGTTCACGGAAATGAAGGAATTTTACTAGCTGACGGGAAATACTTGGGGATCATGAATATTTTCTTTAATTAACGACGTTACATTGTCAAGTATACTTAACAACATATACGTACACGGTAAGTTAAATTGCATAATGCATTTCTTTTTGAGGTATGTCTTGAAGATTTATAATCAACAATTATTTAACTAACTTGGATTACAATTTATATTTAATACAATTAAAACCAAACATTGTAATCTTACATTTATTAAAAAGGTCTGCTGACCAAGTTATTATCTTTTATTTTAATTTGAATAACTTATTATTTTTATTTGTAGTGAAATTAGCTACAGAACCCGTCACATGTCAATTATGGTTGTGTCGGGTTCGTACGTCCAACATAAAGAAAGTTTCGCGGAGTGGAGCCCGGAGCGACGACTCTGAAGATTTGTACAGCGAACCCTCTTAGCCTTTCACCTACATTCATAGCGCTACACTTGACATCGCGTCAAATGTCGACATCGACCTCTGTTCGTTACTCGTCATTCTAAGGAGGAGTTTCGACTAGAATGTTACCCGAATGTTACTTTCCTCCGCTTCCTACGTTTAAGGCCCAGTCACAATGCGGGCGCGGCGTGACGCGGCACGATATTTCCCACTCCGTCTAATACAATACAACATTTGGCCTTAAACATAGGAAACGGAAGAAAGTAAATAAAAACATCTAGTTACATTCGCAATGTATACTTACTAAATCACAATTCAAGTTTCTCCAAGAAACGATTACCCGTAAACTGTTCACTACTTTACGGAATCAAAGTGCATTTTAAAGGGTAAAGTATTTCAAAGACCTTAACTTTTTAACATTTAGTCAAGCAAGTAATTTCTGCCATCAAGTTATCTCCGCTCGGCTTACTAAAATGACAGGGCCCTCCCTCGCTTTCAAAGGCTTAAATATTTTAAAACAAATGCGGATATAACCATCAAAACTGTTCAAAGAGAGTTGCTAACTTCGTCATGGTGTTACTGACATAATCGATTATCAGATTGTCTTGATTTTCGATATCGGTGAGGAACCAGTTGCTTAAAAACCAGGACATTAGGATTACAAAGTACTTCCGTCCTCCTGTGTTCTGACTTCTCAAGGCTTTTAATAATTTTCGTGGAATTTAATTACATTAATATTTTGATTGCTCGATCTGTAAATGTCCGTAAATAGACAACAATAAACTGAAAGTAAGTAACTATGAAGAAATAAATAACTGAAGCATAAAATAGTAAGAAGCACGATCCAAAAGCATTTCAAAGACTTAGAGTTGAAGTTTGATTGACGCAATAGATCAGCCCAGCCAGCCAGGACGAAAATAATCTGATGTCGAATATTTAACATTTTGATGTCACGTAGGTGTCGACGGCTGAACAAACCTGGACGGGTTAGTTTGAAAGCAGTAGATACTATGAGCATGTGCGGGTTAGGCTGTGGAGGACACCGGCGCCACAGGCGGAAGCGTATTGTTCGCCGTAAGTGAGACTCGCTCCGCTCTTATCTGTCACCGGCCGTATAGACAGCACCATCGAATCGATTCTAAGGGACTTTGATTTATCGAAAATACTGTGTCATTTTCTTTTTTTTCTTTTAGTACGGGTAGGTATTTATTAACGTAATGATTACGACGAAGAGGGGACTCCTTACCGGGCAAAAATGCTCATTTGATAGTCACACCTCGAGAATTCAACCCAGTTTCCCACATTCAAGTTTAATATCTTACTAAATCGTTTCCCAGTTTCATTACTATTAGGCTTTTACGGGACTTAAGTAAGCGCCAAAGGAACCATAAGAGTGGTTTGGCAAAACTCCAAGAGCAGCACGAAAAACAAGTGCCATCCATAATTGTAAATTAATCACCACGTTGCCTAACACAAAAGCTCAACGTCCTAAATACGAAAGTACACGTTCAATAATAGACTATGAAATTCTAATACTATTTCTGTAGCTCAGCGGTGCCAGCGACGCGGGGTGGCGGGTAGTGTCTGAGAGCATATGATATTATTGCCAAAATAATAATGCGGAGTAGACAACGCTGTCATAGTATAAACAGAACAGTAGGTCATCTTCAATCAAAGGTACATCGCGCGCTTGAATATGTGCGCCTCTTGTATGTAAGCGCCCACGCCGTGTAGCAAATGTTGGGGAATGCCTAGGAATGCGCACAGTAGTGGCTGCGTATCCGAGCGTGTTCGAACGCTGCCGAGCGTACCCGAGCGATAGTAAGTAACAATACTCCTAAAGGGCCGGAGTTGAACTACTTTTCAGTTTAGGTATACTATGCGTCATTAAGAGGGACAGCAAAAACATATATGCATCGTTTGGAAAATATTGCAGTATTTGGATAGAATACCAGAAACTAGTTAGTCAGTGAAAAGGTATGACTCATGGACTCCACTTGCCGCTTACCACGGCTTTCCAAATAGTATTAAATACATTCATTTCAAATAAATTAAATCCATTTGAAATTAATGTGATATCAACATATTTACTCAGTATCGAGTTTTTAGCCGCCGTTTTTAATTAATTTCAGAGATCAATAGTTACCGACGGAGTCCCGGCCATTATAATTTAACGTCAGGCGTTTGATCAAGCCGAAATTATTCCCAATAAAACGGCATGCAATAAAGGTTCATCGGCAGAGCTGGCAAACGATTTTCAAATTAAACGTTCGGCGTCACCGAAAGTTTAATCGTGGGACAGGTGTGAGTGGCGTACGCGCTGCGCCGCCGCGCCGCCGCGCCGCTGGCCCTCGGACCGCATTCTATTTATTGTTTGAACCTTTCGCGACAGGATTGCACAATCAATCTAATCGCATCGCACATACTGCTATTATAATTTTGGGTGTGGGTGAAGGATTACATTTGACCCTATGTGGGATAAATATTTGTATTCCAACAGCAATAAAGATACACAACATTTTGTATTGTGACTGACAATCGCTTGACGAGCTCCCGTTAAATCATCTAAATATTTTTACAAGTAGTAGTTTATTACACTACTACTTAATTTGCTTACTCCAATTTTGCATTAATACGCCTTTCATAGTCACAAAAGTCTACATTTTTCAATTAGGAACGTAAGATCAACATGACATACATGGTAAATTTGTACATTTTAACTGCTGACGTCAAGGCAGAGTTGACGCGCCTCATTCCGCGACTTCCCGGCTTGTCAGACACAAAATGGAGCGGAGACAGAGCCTTTTGTACTTGTAGGCTTTGTGTGCAAAGTAAGCTTCCTACCGACGCATCTGTGCGATGATGAAACTTGCCAGACACCGCTTTTAAGCTCGCTTTACGTCTCGAATTAAAACTTTACAGAAGGAAATTAAACGATGAAAAAAATTGTATGCAAATGCATCGTCGTGTTTTGATTCCAGCGGATCGTGTCACTCCTCATTGTTGCATATTGAACTTTAATAAAACCTAGTCTGATAATCCTTTGCAGACAAGGGGAACTACTTTTAAATTAAAAAGTTCGATGTCATCTTACTCCTATAATATTTTTATAACAATGTTTCGAATGAATTAGTATTAGTTAGAACAAGTGATAAAAAAACTAACGGAGCATTAACGTTTGACTTTAAAAGTAGGGTTCTAGTGACATATACATTTAATGTAAGATGAATGGAGGGATTGTCAGAGTTATTTTGCTGTCGAATAATTTTGCATGCAGCTGCCAATATCCCCTGGATAGACTCTAAAACTAACCTAACCTAACAGTCCATACTGGGACGCGCTGTTTCTTGTACCCGGAAAACCGTGTGACCCGGTAGTATTTCCACGTAGTAGACAAGTATTAGGTAGGTAATTGCATAAACATACTCTATTCGACATTTGCTAAGCGATTTGGTACAATCTCCAAAGAAGTCTTATTAAAAATTTAAGCAGTAACAGCGAACTTCGCAAATCCAAAACCATCTTCTATACAGCTTATTGATTTACTCTACTCACCTTAAAGTTGATTTGATTAGGAAACACGAAACACGCACGAAGAAAAATACGCACTTTTCAACTTCGCAACGAGGGCACATTAAAAATAATTCTCCCCAAATGTGGTTTCCCATCCACATATTCTGCTTTATTGCTCACCGAAGTGAATTGTCAGTTCGAAATATAGGTGTAGCGCTGTGAAGCCGTAACGTTGAGCCTTATTACGAACGGTTACTAAACACACTTGTATGGAGCTTATTTCCACGACCGCAAACTTATCACTGTCGGGATGTATATTTCCGCCCTCTCTTACAAAACAAATTCCACTTGTCAAAATGTTCACGCTATATTCACGGGAATCACAAAGCGAGACGTTTACAAAGAACAGTCCCAACAAATTGTGCCGTCAAGCTCCGTGTTTGCGTAATGCACGGTCGGCTGCCACTATCAACACTAGCATCGTATTTGTACTTTACTTAGTTTAATGCTCTTGTTATCCTCGTATCATCTTTATTACCATTCAACTGATTTTGTTAAGCAATATGGTTGTTATGGCATTTGTACGGTGTGGACGCATAATGCCCTAAATCTGGAAAATGTCTAAAACGCAGAATGCCCTAAACGCAGAATGGCCTAAGCGCAGTATGTCCTAAACGCAGGATAGCCTAAACGCAGTAGGCCATTCTGGCCTAAACGCAGAATGGCCTAAATACGCAATAACAGTCTTGATTGACACATATACTAGACATACCAAAGTTAAGGGTTAAGTTTTTCGTCGAATTCCATATTTTCTCATGAGAATCAAAGACTTGCAAATCAACACTTTTCAAATCGAGAACTGAAGGGTTCAAGTACAAATTTCGATGGCGTCAAGTAACTAACTTTTTTTGTGTAACCCGATCATTTGTTGTCTCTGTCTTTGTTGGCCTAATGCTTTTTCGGTCATTTGCACCGGAAAGGACATTTTGCGTCTAGGACATTTCGCGTCTAAGGCATTTCGCGTCTAAGGTACGTCTACGAAATTTTGCGTCTAGGGCGTTTTGCGTCCATAAAATAGGGCATTATGCGTCAAGAGGATTTGTATAATCTATTGTGGCTGTTCATTACCTAAATTGTTATCGGTCCATGATCATATTGGACGAATCTTCGCTTAAAACACAGATCATCAAAATAAGAACCGCGGGGTCTTAGTCTCTAAATTACAGGACGAAGGCTCGGTGACGTCTCATATTGGCACAAATCAGTTTGCAGTTCGGCAGGCGAGTCTTCGTCGGCGAGCGAAACGCTTTGCGCGTTTGATAATCACATGGCTGCGGTCTAAATTGAGCTATCGTTTGCTATTAATCTTGTTTACTCCAGAAAATACAACGTAAATCAATTGGATAAAGTACATAATCTTACTTAACCTATACAAATATAAACAAAACTAAGTACACAATGGGATTTGTACGTTCCTATTTTATAAGGGGTTTAACACGAACCAAGATCTAGTGAACACAATATAATTTTACCTTCCAGACAGGTTTCGTAATTAAGACGTGTTTACATATTATTATAAGAATTAAGTGACAGTAAAATAAAATAAACCATAATAAATTGATAAATGTAATATTAATATATATAATAATGTGTGTATCTAATTTAATATTAAAATATGAAATAGCTGGTTTAATAATGAATAATGTGAAAAAGGAATACGATCCTGGTTTCACGACAGGCCTAGTCTAGTGTGTGAGCCACAAATTTTTTACTTAAATTTCATATTTCAAAAAGGCATAAAGTTGTGATCATATGCGCTCCTGACTTCATGCTATAGTAAGCTTTCTTCCTGCCCTAAGAATAATTGAAAGATTCCAGTTAAAATAAAGCACGAAGTTCAAACGAGCGAAAAGCATTGTCGATACAACAATTACTAAAGTAGTTCAAGTTAGCGCAGATCAGAGCTATAGTTCAATAATTCTTATTTTCACGATTTTTAGAGCAAAATGACTAGTAAAAGAAAAAAAAATTACAACGCCGTGCTTTTTAATTAGAGCTGTTTAAATTTAAACTGAGAGGGCTTCGCCCGGGAGAAGTAAAGCGAGGTAAAAATGACCCGGGGGACGAAAACTTTCTTCCTTCGTATTGTTTGGATACTCGGCTGGCATGAGTGCTAATTAATTTCCCGGTTTCACCCATTTTTTTGTACTTTATTCGCGTGGGATTAGAATTAAAAGTATTCTATGTTTTATTCCAAGATATGGTTATCTTTCTGCCAAATTTCATCCAAATCTGTTCAGCCGTTTGTGCGTGATAAAGTAACATCACACACAATACATCCTTTTACACTTTTACATTAGTCCTGGGATAGGATAGGATATCCTCATTAGGATACGATAGCAACCAATGAAAATATAATTACTTGTTTGATATTTAGCACACGATTTTTGATGACATAAAATTATTGCAAGTTGATACCAGAAAACACTGTTAGAAACCTCGCTGACTGCTCTATCTGCTAAGACACTTTTTATGCTATAGTATAAGGTAGGTAGACAAAGTCTGCCTTGTTTGCTACGTCAGCAATTCTTTCTGCAAACCTACGTAAACAATGGGCCCGTTTCGAAACAGTGTCGCCTAAATTTAAAACTCCCTAAACTCAAAATAAGAAACGCCAAATTCGATTAGGTATGGCACCAAGCTGTCAAAATAGAGTTTGAAGTTTCTTATTTCTAATGTAGCGACGTTTAAATTTGGCGAACACAGTTTTGAATTGGCCCCATCTGAGGTAATTAAAACATATCACACACAAAAGTATGTTGACAAATTGTGTGCATAATTCTCCAGTAGTCAGCACAACGAAACAGTTGCAGCTTGAGTCACTGTAAAATCTGAGTCGGAATTTTTGGTTTTAATTTGTTGTTGTGTGATGTTTCTTAACTTAACTAATCTTGATAACTTGTCAAAATATATTAGAAAAATATTTTTTGTCTTTTTAGGGTTCCATACCTCAGAAGGAAAAAAGGAAACCTTAAAGGAACACTTCTGTATCCGTCTGTCTGTCTGTCTGTGTGTTAAGACCTTTTTCTCAAGAACGCGTGGAGGTATCAAGTTTAAATTAATATCAAATACTCATGTTTGTAATCTGCCTGGAGGTGTGAAAAAATCAACCTTCTCAGTCACTGCAATCAAAAGATACGTCCGATTATGCCGCATATTTTGATACTCGCAAGGGAAGCAAAACCTATAGGGTACTTCTCGTTGACCTAGAATCATGAAATTTGGCAAGAAGATAATGTCTTATAGCACAAGTAGAGGAAAAAGTCCGAAAACTGTAAATTTGTACTCAAAATATGTGGCTTGACCGTTTCGCTACAGTCTCATAGGGAGTATGGTGAAAAATGTCTTTACTGTTCATTACTTTTCTGCTATACAATAGTTCTTGTATAATAGTAACGAAACCGCCAAGCCACTTATTTTGAGTAAGGTGTAGAGTTTGTGAATTTTGGGCTTGTAGAGTTAGAAGCTTGGCTCTACATGAGATCTGGGCGTCTATTCGGGAACGTCTAACTGATACTGCAGCGACCTGCGAGCGAGACTCGCATCTCGCTCTTACGCATTACGCGTCGTGCGGAAGAGTGGGATGAGAACTCTCACTCACGAGTCGCTACAACATTCCGAATAGAGGCGCTGATAACTTTTTGACAGTGCGAGCCATATATGGTTTCGTCTTTGCAACATTTTAGATGAAAATGTTTTTGGTGGGGTCTGTTAGTTTCCTTATGCACCGTTAAACATTGTTCGTAAATGTAACTACTTAGGCTAGTAGAAAATGTAACAAATAGGATAGCCTTATTGGCTTCTTGTATGTAACAAACGTACATGTTACGCAGAAATGAGAAGGGTAACATTTTCTGAGTTGATATAAAAACTCTGACGTTTTTTATTACACGAGCCCTCTATATTCCGACGCCACATTTTCTTCTTCGCGAAGATTAAACCTATTGTACTGTCACTCAAGGAATCGCATTTCTGACAAATTTTTCTTCACGTAAGACGAACCGTGTAACCTGAGTTTTATGCGTCCTTTTCGTTTCGTCTATTTATAATACTGCTCAGCTCATTTCCACCATGACAGTTAGTGGAACCCGAGACATGGGACACTTTGATATATTGGGCCGCTTATTTTTCTTTGGAAATCTATACTTAATGTAACGTGTTCATTTCCCCGTGGCGGCGGGTGCAAACGCAATTTTTAAATCGATCGACTTCTATTATTATTTTACAATGCTATTGCAATTTGTAATTGAATCTAAGTACAACGTGTACTTAAGTGAATTTAAGTAAATTGTCTTATTATATTATTGAAAATAAGCAGTTAAAATCAGCTCAGCGATTTGATTCTACCTTACCAGTGCCGAAGCGTCAAATATTTCCTAAGGGAAGCCGGATGAATTAGAACCGTACGTACGAGTCTGACATTTAGTTAGAGTAACATGGACTACAGTGACAGCTGGCCCTAGCTTTCTAGCTTGGTAAAGCCGTCAGGAATCGGCTTGTAGGCAGGCTGCGCCACTGTACCTTACTTACATAGAAAAAAACAGTACACGGGTTTCTTGTTAAGGTCAAAGTAAAGTCAAAGTCAAACTATTTTTATTCAATTTTGGCTTTTACAAGCTCTTATGAAGGTCAAGGAATGAATCTACCACTGGTTTGGAAAAAATCCTCTACTGAGAAGAGCCGGCAAGAAGCTCGGTGAGGTATCAGTACACAAATAAGTCAACAATGATGTCTACAGTTTTATACAAATCTAAGTATATACCACAGTAGGTACGCCCATCAAGACCCAGGTTAAAAGGTGACATGACAGAAAAATGTTGAATGCTACCCAATCTTTTATTCATTGTATGTTTTATAACTTCCTTCTAATATTTTTCAGAGAAAAGCAAAATATAATTACTTTTATTCGTATCGTATATAGCTTGACTCACCATCTTACCAGCGTTATATTTAGGGTTTGCCGGCATGTACCGTCAACCAATTTAATACATACGCTGTAGAACTTTGGCACAGGGAATTAACGATATGTTTTAAGTAATTTATAAGTGATTTGTAATTTAAAAAAATGCCAAGTGTCTACAGTGGCCTATGTATCAAATTATTTATCTGTACGTTACATGTGTGAATACTCGATGCCAAGGTTTTCGTACGTGGTCGTTACCCTTCCAAGATGTAATAAGGTAAATGGAGCCTAAAATTACTCTTCCCGTGGCATGTCTCTCTAATTTTGTAGTGTAACAGGATATTTTTCTCGTAAATGCAAACATTACCTTCAGCCGACTTAATCTCAGTAAAAGTGTATTATGATAAATTCTGAAAAATAACACATACACATACATATTATCACGCCCGAAATCCCTAATGGGGTGGGCAGAGCCACAAGACTACTTGTGGCCACGTTTGATTAATTAGTCCTAAGATGGTATGATGAACCGTATGGTGACAGGTGATCAGCCCATCGCCCATACAAATAGTCCACCATGTTGGAGAGGACCCCGTCCCTTAGTCGACTTTTACGACATGCCAGGATGATAAGCATCAGCACACATTCTATGCTATTTCTTCACTCCCAGTGCAGCAGAGGAGAGGGGGGGGGAGAGGAGGAGGAGGAAAAATAACAAGTTTCAATTTATATGTATTCAACCCGTAAAAGAAACGATGTAGTTGTACCTTTTCATGTTTACGAAGACAAACATTTTAATAGTACTAAAACGTTACTATCATGATTTTAAGAGCACTAAAATGTAAACAGAATTTTCGATCTGCATTGGGTACTTATATTTAACCTTTTACCCGTCCAATAAACGAAAGAAAAAATTGGTCTAAAATCAGCCAATTAGGTACGTATCAATGGATGGGGAGCTTCGCTGGTTTTAATATTTACTATGTTCATAGTCAGATTAAAACTTTCCTGAGACATTACTAAGACTAGAAATAAAAATAAGCCGTGCTCATTTTATAGTCTTACTATGTTCATATTATTTTCCAGTATTTAAATACACCACCTCTTCTGCTGCACTGGGAGTGAAGAAATAGCATAGAATGCGTGCAGATGCTTATCATCCTGGAATGTCGTAAAAGTTGACTAAGGGACGAGTCCTCTCCAACATGGTGGACTATCTGTGGCGATGGGCTGATCACCTGTCACCATACGGTTTATCATACCATCTTAGGACTAATTAATCGAACGTGGCCACAAGTAGTCTTGTGGCTCTGCCCACTCCAATAGGGATTTCGGGCGTGATGCTATGTATGTATGTATGTATGTATGTAAATACACCACAACAACAATAATCTGTGAATATTCCAACTTCCTACCCCTTAACGTTGCTGAGATAGAGGCCACTGACAGATAGACAGATGGGTAGACGGACGGACGTCGTAGCTCGATAAGGTACCGTTGATCGATACGGCTATGGAAAAAAGCAATGTCCATTATCCTCAAAATCTCTACCAAAAGTTTAAAGTGTTTATACATTCGTGCAAGTGGCGAGACTAATGACGTGGTATCAAGCTTGAATGGATTAAAATTGTATTTGAACAAATAAAAAAACCGACTTCAAAACCCAAATTTTGTTTTTTTATTTTTAAGTGTTTATCATATGTCATTTAACGACACACATTTACTACATCAAGCGACAATAGCATACTCCCAATTGCTCATCACTCTTTACAAAATGTTGCTATCCAAGATGCAAGGACCTCAATCTTTCAGGAGTTCTCCTGGTTTTTCAAACCCGGTTCTATTTTACCACATGCATTTTCATGAGCATTGCTTCTCAACTTTGTATCTACATAAATCGAATGGCCACTTGTGAAATACTTATCATTAAGGAGTTCCAGTGGGTACCTATGGTCTTAATCATCAGTTTCAGTTCACCAAGTAATGGTTTTGGATCGCAACCGCTTGAGTTATTACAGAAAATACCAAAATTGTTATATGCGTGCCTATAATATTTGAGGAGTTCCATCGATTCCTAATATATTATCTCATCAGATCTCATCTTCGACCACAACAAGACCAATTAGAACACATACCCTATCGATTAAACAAATCGGTCCAAAATAAATAAAAAGATTCCGACGAATTGAGACCCCCCCTTTTTTGAAGTCGATGAAATGGTATGCTCGCCTTTCTCCGCGACTGTTCTCGTAGCTTAGGTGAACGTTCATTAATGACACACGGTAATATTTGCTTTTACTATATTATTATGTGATAGTTGTACGACACACGCATCACCTATGCATGAAAATATCGCCATATTCAAGGGCCTTAGGTCAGAGTAGATACTTAGGTACCTACATACCGCGAACGTTTCTTAATGCCCAACGCTAAGTGCAAATTCGAATATGTAAACGTGGAATGAAATCGTCAATCAGCCGTGCCATTTGCCAGCCATTTGTTATGGGTTAGCTTGCCTAATAAATAAAATCAATACATGAACGTAATTAAAATATATTTCAAAGTAGAATATTAACCTAAATAACTATTAACTAACTTATTCCTAAAACCTAATTACTATTTGTTGAGCGCCAGGAGGGTTTGACTGGCGGACCCCTGCCAATCCGAAATCCCACCGGCTAGCGAGGACCTCACGAGTAGGTTTATCTTGTTCTTAACAACGAACCTCGAAGGGCATATCCGAAGGCTAAAACAAGAATCCCTTTGTGAGAACATAATCAAGGGATACGGAAATTAGGTAAACACTGCGCCTTAATATCTAGACTCACCCCTTCGCCGTAAACACAATCTCAAACAAAATAATATATTTAATTGCCACAATTTCGATAAGTTAGGCTATTAATTATTCACATCACAATTATGTGGGTAATTTCCAAATGCACATGTCTTAAGCACAGGTATGATCTCTTTAAGAATATGAGCTGCAATCATCCATTACGCCGTGATTCCCTAATAGGCCAGTCAACGAGGAGTTTGACCCTGACACTAATACCTCCGTTTGTCAGATTTTGCAGTAGGATTATGTATAAGTAGTGTATTGATCATAGTTTTCAAATATGCCAAAATGTGCCAATTGGCATTTACTGTGTAAGGTACAGTATACCCAAAATGTATAGCGCAAAATTTCACCGACGGAGCAATTATTGTCAGGGTCTCCAATCTCCATACAAAATAAATAAATCCCTATTGACTAACCTATAAAACCACAATTCCTTCACTGAAAGAAAAACCGCAAATAAAAAGTGATTGAAGGCGAGAAAAAAAAGACGTGATGCGGGAAAAGTTACAGTCGTCTAAAATACATAGTGCCTATAGTGAAGCTAAGTGATTTGTTGTGTAGTGGTCAATTGCGTTAACTGATGCGAAGTTTCTTGTATCCAGCACATGAGTGACTTTGATACCCTTGGGTCAGTCAATTGCGGTGGGAGACAGAAATCGTAGTTTTGAACTTTTTTCATAGATGTACTAATGACAAAATGCTGCTAGGGCTTCTATTAAGTCAGTTGAAAATGTACTTTTTACCAGAAAAATTGGAACGTTAATTTTTATATAAGTCGGTTAGCGAAATACAACAAAATATTTGCCAGGTGTTCCGAGATCCAACGCTCATGAACAAAGGAAACGGATAATTAAAGTCAAGCTACGTGAAAAGAGATTTTTAACGAGCCCTACGCTTGCCACGTAATAACGCTTTATTATACCATAAAATCACATAGTTAATTGATATGAACGAGGGGTTCGTATCCTCGGGTGGTTTGATCTAAATCTTATGCGTTCCTTGCATAAGATAAGCTGTTAAGATCCAGTTTGTGTTCGATATTTTTCTTTATTTTTGAATAAAAATAATTAGAGGATTTTCTTTTCTACATACATACATCACGCCCGAAATCCCTAATGGGGTGGGCAGAGCCACAAGACTACTTGTGGCCACGTTCGATTAATTAGTCCTAAGATGGTATGATGAACCGTATAGTGACAGGTGATCAGCCCATCGCCCATACAGATAGTCCACCATGTTGGAGAGGACCCGTCCCTTAGTCGACTTTTACGACATGCCAGGATGATAAGCATCTGCACGCATTCTATGCTATTTCTTCACTCCCAGTGCAGCAGAGGTGTGATTTTCTTTTCTCTTTATTTAAAATTCGTGTCAAGACAGTTATTTTTGCTGCAGTTGCTCCTCTGCTGCACTGGGAGTGAAGAAATAGCATAGAATGCGTGCAGGTGCTTATCATCCTGGCATGTCGTAAAAGTCGACTAAGGGACGGGTCCTCTCCAACATGGTGGACTATCTGTATGGGCGATGGGCTGATCCCCTGTCACCATACGGTTCATTATACCATCTTAGGACTAATAAATCGAACGTGGCCACAAGTAGTCTTGTGGCTCTGCCCACCCCATTAGGGATTTCGGGCGTGATGTATGTATGTATGTACAGTAATTTTTTCATACACAATAACTATCATTAATTTATGACAAGGGAAGAGACATGTAAAAAAAGCACAGGCCAGAATGCATTGATCACATTTTCTCTGATAATTTAAAGCTTTAGGAATGTATGCAATAAAGTGGGTCAAAGATTTTTGAACCTGCTGCAATAATTAATGAGCTAGACCGTAGCATAATATCACCTGTTTATAACTCAACTACTCATCTAGGTTTGATAAACTACCATAAATCACATTTTTTAACCGGCAAGGCCCGGGGTTCATCGCAATAATGCCATCTCAAAGGCGGCCTGTCTCGCATATAAATTGACGAATTTGCCTCAATTTACACCTTTCTGTCATGCAAACCGGCTCTAGCTCGCTAATAGTCTTTAGTGGTATATAATCGCTTCAGTTTATACACCTTAATGCTTCCATAAATTCACATAGTGATTTGGTATATGAAATAAGGCGTTGTTAAAGATTGATTGTTAGTTATACCAAGTTGATGAACAAAATATACGCAAAACATCTGTTGAAATTGAAAAACAACAAGTTTTTTTGGCGTATAACAAAACAGGAAGTGTCAAAAGACAACAACAACACCATCCGTGTCTTATTACAGAGACAGATTAATAAGACTCTGCGCGCTTAGAGTCAAAATTTTCACAGGATCTGCCGAATTCCTTTAACGAAAAAAGAGTAATTGAACGTCGAGTGAAACAATCTTAACTGTGGCAAGCAACGTGTTCAAGTAGCAAGTCGTGTTGGCTCATAATAAGGGGTCCCATCAGGGAGAATACGCCTGCGGCCCTCATCTTATCAGAAATCTTAAGGTACCTCTCCTTATTCCCACTTCCGCCAGGTGACCGGTGACCTTTGCGGGAGATAGCGTCCTTGCTTCGGTCCATTCCTGAGCAAAGATTTCATAAATCCTTTCAAAGTTAATTGCGATCGATAAGATTAACAGCTTAAAAGAACAATTACAAGATATCATGCTGCAATTCGTTATACGGTTAATAGTAATTTACCTCCTGTTTGACGAGCGATTAATTTCTATTAAAATATAATATATATAAACGTGGCATCATTATTGAATTATACCCGCCGTGAAGTTTCCCTCAAATTAAATCAAAGCTATGAACTGAACCCGTCACTGTTTATTTATGACAAAGCATACACCATGGCCACGGTTAAAAATTAATATTCTATTTCTAAAAATTCAATTCAATATTTCGATTAACCGATAGAGATTTCAATTTCCTTTAGTCACGTGCGCTGGGATATCCGATCCCGCGGTTGGCTCAGTCGGTAATGAGCGAGCGGATGGCAATTTCACTAGATGGGCTTTTGGTTACAGGGGAGACTGTTTTTATGTCAATGTGCTTTTAACACATCTATTTCGCTTATGTCATGGGACTTGACGGAGATTTTGCATTTTATCGACTTCCTCGCATCGTGCCATGCACGTTGCTTTTCTGATATAAGTCTGTAAACATGTTAAGCGGAATTCATTTAAATATAAAGATTTATTTAAGAGCATTATTTGTCAGATTATAACATAATTAACTTCTTAGTAAGTTGCACTTTTATTGGCAACTTTTAGTACATAATAACCCTTATCTAAGGGTATCCTTGTAATCTGCATGAGAAATAAAATTCTTATATACGATAAGAAATTTAGAAAACTGATTTAGGTGTTTTATATGAACATACATTTTTTATTCATAATAATTTAATTACGAATTCTTACACTAGATGTACCTACTTATATAAAAAAAATTGAGAAGTTACAGCTATAAAATCACTGAGGTAAAAACACCTTACAGATAATAGAATTTTATTAATGAACTTGTAACATTGCTCTAACGCAAAATGTATAATTGGGTTAGTTATTGCGTCCTGATTTAATCCAATACATCGAACCTCATCTGATCTCACCAGCAATCATCAAAGTGTAATGAAATTCGTGCTCAGTTTAGCTTCAAACATGATTTGAATAATTATCACAATTCCATAACTGCGATGATAATCACTTTATTCATTTTGGCGAACGAATTTCGCGTTAGTCTGCTATTAACAGGGTGGTGTAATAGACGTTCGAATCAAAATTACAGACTACTAGTGGTGTTAATTGGTTTTTAAAAGTGCGTCTTATTCATAGGTCTACAGCACGAAGTGTAGAAATATTGAAATATCTTGGTATAACTATGTGTATATGTATTATATCTGTGAAGTATTATATATAGCTAAGCATACTTGATTAAATGTTTAACACTTACCAGCTTTAATTTGAGGAGTCGATAGTCATCAATTTGCTGGCTGCTCAGATTTTTGCTTCACAGTTGTCTAGGTATCTAGTATTTTTGATCCACCTTTAAATCTGCGTTCTGTTTGCCTCCTTCCTCCTTGATAAAACTGCAATCCTGTGTAGTACCTCGTTGTACATCATTGGCATAGTATTAAGAGAAGGGAAGTAGGTTATCTTCATACAAACGCACCGCGCGCGCCGCACGCACGCACACTTAAACAAATCTCGACCCGCTTAGTAAGGGGAAACGGGTCGAGATTTTGTTTAAGTGTGCGTGCGGCGCGCGCGGTGCGTTTGTATGAAGATAACCTACTTCCCTTCTCTTTATACTATGTCATTGGTACCAAGGAGAGAAAGAGGTGCGCTTGGCCCATAACAAAATTTCTCCGCGGTGCGCTAAAGGCATTTGTGATATCGGTAATGTGATTAATGTTATAGGTAACTGTTGAAATAGAAAAGTTGGATGGAGAAAGACTGTAAGTTTTTTTTAATGCGTTGGATCATCTTGAGACACCTGACCGCTGATTTTCAAAACAGCTAAGTTCGTATTATTATATTTCTTATACCCATTTTCTTTCAGGCTCAAAACAAATGAAAATATGGTTGTATATTTAGAGATAAATAGATCCAGTTAAACAGGGAATGAGGAGATGTAACTTTGCTGGCTTCAGAAAATTATCCAAAAAATAAGTTAGCTTAATCTCATTTCATGATAAATTACCCTCCGCGCGGCTCTCGGCCTCAATTAAATTAATAAGAGAAGTTTGTTCTAAAAATGTTTACGTAAATATTCGCGCGGCCCTCACCAGGTTCCCCGGAAAAAAGTCTATAACTTATAAATTTATGAAAATGATAAAAATCGGTGTCAACTCCACTGAGTTTAATTTTAAATGTGCACGTTTTGTATTACACTATAACACGTAATTTTAAATGAAACTCATATGTTGCCCAGTTGCAGCCCTTCATTAGAGTTCTCTACGTCACTCATCATCATCAGCCGATATACATACCACTGCTGGGCACAAGCCTCTCCTCATTATAATAGGGATTGGGCAGTACTCCCCACGCCGGCCCAGTCCAAATTCGGGACTTCACGCTCGACGACATTAATGTTACGACGACATAACATACTTTAAAAGCCTCAGAAAACACGTTGCAAAATTTTGTTTCTAAAGTTTTTCCCGTTATTAAAACATTGTCGTTTACTAATTATGTGCATTAAATAGGCTGAAAATAAATCACGGCTGAGTGATTTGTGTCGACGTTGGATCACATTTAATTTAAAACGTTTTTAATCACCGCGGATCACCACCCTATACTCGATAAATGGGAAATAATGTTTATCTACACCCATATCATAAAACCTCCATTGGTTAATCAAAAACCGTAGGAAATGACCACCATTTTGACAACCAATTAGGAAAAACCAGTGCTGCGCTGAAGAAATAACATGACTTCTTTATCGTTTTTAGTAAAGAAATGAGATTAAATTTGGAACAGCTGTCAAACTCAAGTGGGTCTCTATTCTAGTATCCATAGATATTAAAACAGTTATAGATACAAAACGTCAATTCAGTATGTTTTTTTAATATAAACTGCACAATATTTGATCTCGAGTGACTTGAGAATAGAGACTTCATCCGTTTGACTATGATTTAAAAAAAAAATGGTCTTGACGGACGGCCGCCATTATGTTGACGTTTTGCTGAACGAAAGTAGAATTTTGTTGAATTGAATAGAAAAAGTTGTTTGTAATTACATTTTAGTTGAAAATATGAATAGTAAGTAGGTAGTCTTCTCGGAGTGTGTGTGATGTGAAAATGCGCCGGATATCGGAAATATGCAGCCACGATTGCAACAAATAACTTGTTGCCAGAAAATATTGTTTCTGAACCCATCATGGAGGATTTATAATATGTGTGTAGATAAAGTTATGTATGCAACTCTGCATAATTTGGCCTTAAAACACACGTGCGATCTTATTATGAAACTCGCTAAAAGCTCGTTTCATAAAACCGCACTAGTGTTTTAAGGCCTATCATTATGCAACCGTTGCATAAACTACTATTCCTTTGAGGACAGGTCGTCATATGAAACTACTTTCTATAATTAACTTCCCGTTAAACAGTATTAAAAAAAAGCCTGCATCTGGTTTGATGCTTGGTACGTAAGTTTGATATTTGAGCCCTAAAATATTCGACGTATGTTATTTTTTACAATGTAGCTGCTTATTATGTCATTTTATATCGTAGCGAAATATGAAAAGAAGTCCTGGTGTATATTGAAAAAATTGTTTATTTTTTAAACCCATCCATGTATGCATTTAATGTTGTACGAACGATAAAAAATGGCCCTTACGTTATGATTCAATCAAGATTCCATTTATAGACGCTTTACCGAAATTAAGCGGATACTAAACGGAACCTCGACGCGGTAAACTGTTATCCCGGAAACTCATTATCGTCTAAACCGACTGAGAATCTTATAATCCTACCCTTGGAAATGGAAATTATAAATAATTGAACTTTTAAAATAATAATGCATTCGAAATTAACAGTACGTCTCGTCTTGCGAAATGAAGTAATATTTTTGATAACAACTTGTTCTCAAAAGGGAAGGCATGAATAAATGTCCTACAGAAACGAAAGCCTTAGCTTATAATTTAACTCAGGTAAATAAGCAACGACTGTGCATTAAACAAAGTAGCCTACGCCGCGCTTTCCCTCAAATTGAATGTGAAATATATCGCCTTCCATTGCGCCGCCTCTTTGGACACTTTCCAGTCCCCAATTTTTATCTCGGAGCTCCTGGGCGTCTGTCTTGAGTCACTTAGAATTTATTAGAAACTTATACTTGGCCCACTTATCTTATCGGATTCCAAGTTTACTTTTAAGTGAACGAGAATTTTGTGAAGGATGTGGGCGTGGGTCACGTCGCAGTACTTATCCAAGCAAGATAAAACGCTAAAATACAACTACGTGTATAATTATGCAGTAACTTTCTCTCCGTTTACACTACACCGATACCGGATGAGGGAAGAGTTTCGGGTCTATTAAACTTTTTGGGGTGTTATTTGACGGCATTGTTCCAGAGTTCCGCGGCTACCGTAATATGATTTATCTGTCGAGTTAAACATTTCGAGCAGCCACCAAACTCGTTCGTTCTAAACAGCTCCAAACATATTTATCATATTACACACAGTCAGTTAAGCACTCTTTGCTTTGCACAAAAAGTTGCATAAATCAGACTGGCCGAAAGTTTAGTGAATGCCATCGTCTCCATTGTGTCTTTATGATTAAAATTTCTCTCGGTTGAGAGTTTTTAAATGAGACCCCGAACTTATGCGTTGCAGTTCGAGCAGGTTCGAAGGTACGAAACAAACAGAGTGGGCACAGGCTAATGTAAAAACTTCCACGTGGCGGAAGCGTTGTTTTGTTCACTTCCAAAACACTCGTGTACAGTACACCCTACTTTGACTCCCGTTATAACGGGAATTATAACGATCCAATCGTATACGATCGTTATAAATTTTTTATATCTATATTTTACTGACAATGCTCTCCTAAAATGTGGTAGTAGATCTGTGTGTTGGTGTATGTTGTGTGTTGATTAATTTGTCTAGTTACTCTCATCTACTCTGGGATGTCGGATGTCGTCGTATAGGAAAAAATATTCACATGTAGTTGTCACCTGTGTATTATGTAAGTTCATTGAAAATATTGAAAATGTAGCTTTAAATTTGCAGTATCACTTCAAAGGCGCGTGACTCACTTTTATCATAATGCTCTTAAATAAACGTTGAGCACGGGCTGGGCACAGGCGAGGTACAGGGAATACATAATATTTAACGTACTATAGAACTGTAGACGAAGGTCATTATTCAGTAGCTCCGAGCGTTCAGTTGCTAACAAGCAGAAGCCGTGCTCGCGACTACTTTTGCTTGCACAAGAGTAACTACATATTTCTTTTAAATGAATATATAATACAAGACGGGCTACGTATTGTCTTTTGGAGGGAGGCCAACAGTACGCGAGCCGGTAATATTTTTTAAATTCAATTTCGGTGAAGCCACAGTCCTCTATCCAACTGGCTTAATGTACACCTGTGGGCGCTTAAATGAGGTTCTGTATGGAAATTTCACTTATTTCAGCATGCCTGTGAAGTGTTATGTCTTTGCTTTAGCGCGACATAAGAAATAAAAAATAAAATAAATTGCTTGTTAAAAAGTCAGAAGATTAATCTTAAAAAATAGGCATATGAATACGAAAGCTTCTACGAAACTGGTCATAGGCTCTACGATGTATACACCGTAGCCGTTTGTGAAGCAAAGCGGCTAACAGAAATGTCCAAAAAATAAGTCGAATATAATTTTTGAACTACTTCAAATTTTTTATTAAAATCACATCGGTTACG
This sequence comes from Tortricodes alternella, assembly GCA_947859335.1. Classification (NCBI taxonomy): domain Eukaryota; kingdom Metazoa; phylum Arthropoda; class Insecta; order Lepidoptera; family Tortricidae; genus Tortricodes; species Tortricodes alternella. Next base: position 8,432,057 of record OX401979.1, on the reverse strand, counting down.
TGGCCTTTAAATTAAGCGTTGAAACAGTATGCGCATAAGAAAAAGTTAATAAAACACACTACTCATGGCGCATAAAGCGGGAAATAATCCCTTCATAACGTGCGGGTAGCATCCGTGGCCTCATTAGGACGGTTAAGCTTCACCTGCGGGGTGTTCCATGCTAAAATTCATTAAACAGTCTTATATATCCAGCATTAAAGAAATATATAGTACAGACAAGAATGGTCTTTGGAATGGAATGGAATTAAAACTTTTCAGTATATTTTATAGATCTATCAGGTAGGTTAAGTTAGTTTAGATTTGTGGCAACGGTTAACGGCTTTGACCGGAACTGCCGATCTGCGAAATGACAACTCGACAAATTAGAATTTTGACGCACATTTTTCAGTATTTTCAACCGACTTCAAAAAGAGGAGGTTCTCTATTCGGTTGTATTTTTTTTACATAGAACCGTTGAATATCAATATAGCTCTCTTTAAGCAAACTAGTAGGTACAACATTTTTTATTAACATGTTGTTTTCTAAGTAGCGATACGCGCTTAACAAATAGCATCATATTCCGTCCTTGTAGCGAAAAATCGTTAGAGTTTTCTTGCTAAAAGAACAAGAACTAGATTCCTTAATGATGGTGTTAATAAATAATAATGAACAACACCATCAAGTACTTTTAATTATCATTTCCCCATTGTAAGGACCGTAATTATTTACACGTTTCATAAAACTGTCTGACTCTGGCAGGAATATAATCCGTGACCTGGCGCCTCATTCGGGAACGCTCAGTGATTCTGTTGCGACTCGTAAGCCAGATTTCTCATTCCACTCTTCCGCACGACGATAAGAAGCGTCATGAGTTCATCTGAATGCTACTGATGTCCAGCGTACAACAGAGAACAACAGAAACAAAGTCGGATTCCCATTTATATTCGATTTAACCTCCTCCGGCCCAAGCTAAAATATGCATTTTTTATTTTCCGCCCAGTGTGCAGGAAAAAGGACAACATATTTTTTGGCCTTGCGGCCCAGAACTTTCGAAAAGCTTTTTTACATGATATAGTGAAGATGGAATTTTTATATTTTTTTGGGGATATATTGGTGCAATACCTTGACCTTTTGCACCACGTTGGATCTGATATTTTTGGTTCCCTAAAAAGGACATTGGGCTTGTAATGCATAATCAGCTGATTTATGTTTGTGTATTAGAATAGACATTGGGTTGCTAATGCAATAATTAGCTGATTTATTTATCGCTGTAACGAGAGATATTAGAAGCTATAAATCACTGCAGCTTTATTATCATTTAGATAAATAAATAATAATGGCCAATTTATTTATAATCTAGTCATATTCACTATTTTAGGAACTTGAGAAACAATGAAATTACAAAAAAGAGATTTAAAAATAACCGGTTCAAAATATGAACGCTGGAATAATTTTTCCAGGTAGTTTAACAGCAGTTCTGTTGCTATTGATAACAGTCATTTGAAATAAGTCGTCATTGATGCATTGCTGGAAATAATCAATCCTTTTATATTCTCCTGTATCTGCATTCAAATAAGCAGGTTGTGTTATGGTAGGTACATTTAGCGGAAATTATTTTTCCATCCAAGTTGGGTTTCCTGGAGCTGCATCGATATTCCTTCTGTTCCTTGGTCAGAGCCTTGATTTCCGATCCCACGGCCTCATTCTTGGCCACGTCCCCAACCGCTATCTCTGCCCCGGTCTCTTCCGCAACCTCGTTCTCTACCCCGGCCCCTTCTTCAACCTCGCGTTGTTGCGTTCCTCTGCATTTGACTTGTGCGGCTCCAAGTCTTGAGTTGACTCTTGGAGGTATTCCTAGTATTCAGTTTTGGACTTCGTTTCTTGATATTGATTTGAATCAATCGATTCTGGATCACTTACCGCAAGATGTCGATATTGTGGAACCTCTTCCGGATCACCAATATCCTTATATGTAGGACCGAAGTCCGCAATGTCAGAATTTTCAAGTCATTGTTTAACATCCTTATCAGTGACCAGTGTAATTAAAATGCATCATACAGTAAGGGTTCAGCCCAATGTCCATTAAAATTGACATGAATTTTTGAAGTATCAAGACTACTCAGCTTTCACAATAATCCCAAAAATAATATTGTCATATACAAAAGACTTCCTTACTTTATGGCTACAAATAAGATTATTTTCCTTTAACAACAAGATTACTAACATAAATCACGATAAAAACTCACATCTCCTCCAGTGGGCGCTCATGATGACATGTGGCGGCGGAATGACGAGACACTATCAATCGGTTAAGAGTATGGCTGCTCACCTAGATTTCAATATCAATAACCAATAGGAATAAAGTAAACGAAAAACAATATGGCGCGTAATTTAAGTTTCAGACGCGTCAAACAAATATGTCTTTTATAAATGACACTGGGAGGAAAATTTATGTTCTTTACTATTATGCTTGGGCTGCAACGCCTAAAATAAATTGTCCTTTGTAAGTAACACTGGGCCGGACGAGGTTAAAATCTCATTTCTAAGGCTTATCGATTTTCATGTGAATGTACTCCACGTTATATTTTTTATTAAAAAATGAATCATTTCTTTCCCACGAGCTCGTTTTATTTTATCCGAAAACAATCCCATTGAGGGCACTGCACTCGAGTTCGTCATGAAAGCCACGTTAATTACGACTTTTACAACAAGCGCGCCCTCTAGTTGAAAAATAAATTGCCAACAAATATCGGGCTATACTCACGGCTGTGTGTTATGCACAAAATCTACCTGCATACATTTATCTAAACGATGGTGAAAACTGTATCAAAATCCGTTTAATAGTTAAGAAGCTTAAAGCGATTGAGTAGGTACATGCACAGACGCGGAAGAGTGATTTAATTTTATACTATTTACAAATAATTATTTGCAGGTAAATTCTTATTCACAACATGAAACCTTTTGTTCCGCATCAATGAATCCATGAAATGAAAATGAAAATGAAAATGAAAATGAAAATGAAAATGAAAATGAAAATGAAAATGAAAATATTTATTTTGCAAGTAGGCCTCACGGGCTCTTTTACATGTCTGAATCTACCAGCGCTTCGAAAGGTGACATTTGCTGAGAAGAAACGCCGCAAGAAACTCAGCAGTAAGTCTTTTTTCCACTTTAAAATTACATATAATACTTTTATTATACGTGTTACCCAAAATTATTTATTCTATTTTATATTTTATTGTTTTTAGACTGACCGGTTAGCCTAGTAGTGGTTCAAATGTTATATTCCGAAGCTTGAGGTCACAGGTTCGATTTCCATCAGAGTCGGGTACTTGTACTATGCATTACTAGTCTTTTACTTCAGTTCCGATTAGAGAGCAAGATATAGGCTGCCGTTATTTGGGCCGTTGAGTGTGACGTTAAATACTATTTAGAATAAGTAACTTCATTTGGTTTCAATTCCTGAATCTCTACTCAAAAATCGCTGCTTAATTCCTAATGCCCCATAATCCCTTGCCAAATACTAAAATAACTAATTCGCAATAACTCGATACCGATCTTAACAATTTTAGTTTTCCGACCCACAGCCGCCCTTCACTTCACACTTCATTACTCCCAAGTTTCTGTTTATGATAAACTCAAGCATCTTGAGCTCGTTTCAGTATGTTTACTTAAGATTTTCCTCTTAAATTGAAAATTAAATGGAATCGACAGGAGTTCCAATAAAATGGGTTTTGTAGGTAACTAGTTAGCATTTACATTCTACATTCGTTATAATTTGGTGGAATTAAGATGAAAAGACTAGGCTACGTTACTTTACGTTCATTTAAAATTACTCAAGTGATGAAACGATATGACGAACACAGATTATTGAAAATCTCTTAATAGATCGCGCTACAAAAGTGTAATTTGTGTCAGCTTTTGAGAAAGACTTGATACAATCAATCCACTAACTACCTACTCTTTTAAAACCCGCATTAAAATAACCATAATGATCATAAAACATGACTCCGTGAAATTGCGTCACACATCGGAGAATTAATGTGTTCGTTTTGTGTGATTTTGTTAACATATGAATGATTGTCTTTAACGTATATACTTAACGGGCCTTGTTGCCTGAATTAAAAGGTATTATTATTAATATAAAGTCAGTAGGTACCAGTTGTGGTACATCTACTAAAACTGCTTAACACTTTTCTTGTTGGACTTAACTGTTAATTTCAGCAGTGTTAAAATATTTTCTTTCCAGTGTACATTACTCGAGGCGGCAATAAAAGAGCTTAGCAACTTGGGTGTTAATCAGATTAGCTTTTATTAAAGTTGTGTTGCGAGCACGGGCGGGATGTAATTAATCCGGTGTCAACTCTTCATCTTTTGTGACACAATGGTTCACGCTGTCATTTCATTGTAATAGTCGTAATAATGTTATTATGACAAGCTCCATCTCCCTGTGATTTTTAAGAAGTTTTTCCGGTTTTTCAATTTGATACTTGATATAAATAAGTTTATTTTATTGGTTTATATTTTCTCCCGACGATGAGAGATCTAACAGAGGAGATTCGATAGACACTTATCATATTTCTTCCATGTACAATGTATCATCCTTTCCTTTTAAAATATATAAATTATTAATTTACAGTGCTTATAAGTTTCAATATTCCAGTCAGGTATTGCATAATAAAGTAATATCCATCTTGAATGGAGCTCTATTTAAGTCATGAAGGCTTTGTTGAAACAATTTAAATGGTTTTCAGGTGTTATCCGTAAAATAAACTAAAGAAGATCAATATTTCAACAATGGTTCGGTAGGTCGGGTGTTTTGAATTCGACACAATGGACGTAGTTCGGATATCACTGCAAAAGTTTGCTTAGGACGTGAACTCATTCACTTCTATCAATCCCCTGCTCCCATTATTTGTTTACTCGACAGCAGTCCAAACGACACATCTACTTTTATCTTTAAGATATTTCAAACCTTAAGCCAGTTACCCTTAAGACCCAATTTAGGATTCACCCTAAACAACTTAATGCCATGATTGAATTCGGGTAACTAAAAAGCTATTGCAAATTCACGAGAAGGCCTTCGATTTGCAAAAGATTCAAGCGAATGATTTGTTTTACTTTATTCGGTGCCTTGTGTAAGGTAAAGTAATTCTTGATGTAATTTTATTTTGGTATTTCATTCAACTGTTTTAAGAATCTTAACGCCCGTAAATATACTTAGAACAAAAACCGGTTGTATATAAAATTTCTAAAGCACAGGAAGCAGATAAAAGATCACTACAAGAGATACACTACACACTAGATTTTAAAAAATACTTCATAATCCGGCAATGGACTTTGCCGAAGCTCGTACTTTTAATTATTTTATAGAAATGTAGAATTTCTAAGAAATTATGAAAATTTAGTATGTTTCTGAATTATCTGTGTGTAAGAGTGGAAATCAAAACTTTAATTATAATTGGGCAATACAACGTCATCAGCGAGCACACCCGGGAGGATCCGAAAAATTAATACGCCGCGCGAATGTGTTTTAATTTCAATATTCCCTGATCACACTCAGCCAGTGTCACGGATATCAGACGAACATCTTAATTAAAATGACGGAATATTATTAACTCTTCATTTGAAATAATGTTTTATAAAGTCCTCGTGACTAATCGTTGTAATATGACGCGGAGAAAATCTAGGGATAATGTGGAATTAACATAGCTAATCAAAGTATTATTTCAAACATAATTATAAACATGTATGGTATTTCTAGGGTTCCGTACCTCAAAAAGAAAAAAACGGAACCCTTACAGGATCACTCGTGTGTCTGTCCATCCGTCTGTCAAAGCCAATTTGCTCCGAAAGTACTAGACCGATTGAGTTAAACTTTGGTACACATGTAAGTCGGCAACCTCAACATGGACGTGTAACGTTAATAAATGAATTTTAAACGTGCAGGCTACTTTTGGGGGATAAATTAAAAAAAAGCAACTATGGTTTCATGAAATTTTCCTTCATATGGTTTCATGAAGGTTACCTTTATCAAATGAACGGGCGCGCTGTGCGAATGTTTAATTTTTTTTTTTTTAATAAATTTAACACCAATTATTTTGAATTTATTTAGGAAAAAAGGCAAGAATTAAACACCTTGTCTCCGAAATAACTGGGCCTATAATTTTGAAAAAACTACAGAAAATAGTTCTTTATCTATAAATTACAGGAAAACCTATAAGAAGTCTATGGTATTTAAAGTAACATAGGAAATTTCATATATTCACGGAACCCTCTCCACGCGAGTTAAACTCGCACTTGTCTGGTTTGTTTTTTTATTTAACGTCGGGTTTTATAAAAGTATTTTAGACCAAATATCAGATCAGTAATTTCAAAGACTGTATTGATTTACTGATATATTAATGATATTCGGCCTACTCGTAAAACGACCTAATTAACCAACTTAACTGCGTTTGCAAGTACTTTTTAAACACAAACAAAAGCCATTCAACAATAACAAATAACAAAGGAGGCTGTTCTCAATTAAAGCACAATTTTGTGGGGTTGTCTCCGGTTTATTTTTCCCTTCGTATAAATGATCTTGGAAAAGTTGGCTAATAGTAACAAACGACGCGCTAAACGCGCCAACTCTTTGCGCCTGACTCCATTTGTCTTGCGGTAATGACTACAGAGTATAAACTGACGAGGCCTAAAGCTAAAATTGGAAACACTACACTGAGAAAAAATTACTGTACCGACATACGTAATTCTGGATGCCACGTACGTAATTCTGGTGAAAAACGTACCTAACGTAAGTAGAGACTCGGCTACATGGATAATGTTGCGGGCTACATAGATAATGTTGCGGACTACAAACGCCACGTAGCAATCAACATTATTTCGGATGCTTCGACGTTATTTGGACTTGGCTGCGAATACATTACGGTAATGCAGGTATAGCATCAAAATTTTTCTCAGTGTAAGTTAAATGATACGATATCACCAAAACAATCTTAAACTTTGTTGTTGCAAATCAAATGCGCTTCATAAAATTTGCTAAAGTGTAGACTACCGCTAATTATGAAAACAAACCAACACAACAATAAAGCAAGCTCTCTTTTATTGCGTAGCTGCTATTCTTCCCCAAACTGAGGTCTGAATAAACTCTCTTGTCTTGCCTCGTCTTTATAATACAACCCTTTTCTTATAAAGCCTCACGAACATTTAGGAGAGGTTAATGAATGTTAACGGTCGCTGCAAATTGTTGCTTAATTTTATTATTATGTATACCACTTTTGGTTGTATCGTTATCGTCAACTTATAAATGACTAGAGAACCCGCCACAGCTTCGCTCGCGGTATTTTCCATATAAACTTTGCCCCTTATGGGACGGAATTTCAAAACTAACCTAAAATAAATTTAATAAATTGTCACCCCTACAGGGGTTGATTTTTTCAAAATGCTTTTGCAGTGCACCTTTGTTTTAATTCAGAAGCCTAAATTCTCATTTTCATGTTAAGAAGCTAAAAAATGACGGATTTCCATACAAATTGTTAACTCCTTTTTCACCCCTTTAGGGATTGATTTTCGTAAAATCCTTTCTTAGCGGGCGCCTACATTGACTAAAGAATACCTGTACCAAATTTCAGACTTCTAGCTCCAGTAGTTTTGGCTGTGCGTTGATATGTCACCCGATCAGTCAGTCAGCTTCTTCTTTTATCTATATCTATCTATATCTATATATATATACATATATAAAAATGAATTGCTGTTCGTTAGTCTCACTAAAACTCGAGAACGGCTGAACGGATTTATCTTATCTTAGTCTTGAAATGTTCGTGGAGGTCTAGGGAAGGTTTAAAAGTACATAGGTTACTTAAATTATTATTCTTCGCAGACAAAGTCGCGGGCACCAGCTAGTATATATATAGAGATTTGAGTTATAGTTACACAGTTTACCAAAATCACATTTTATTTAACCGAAAAAATCAAGCAAAGCGCTCCCCAAAGCAACCTAATTTAGGAGCGAAATAGCACTTTATTGGGTTTAGCACAAACACTCCTGTCGACTGGCTGTTTGCTTAGTGGAGCCATAGTAGAGGCATCGAGGCATTAGACGGGAGCGGCAAACCAATAGACATTACATTAATCTCGTGCTATTACGTCGCTCCCATAGATTTGTTCCACGTCCCTGTATTTAGCCGTTGACAACGAAAGTTTAAAAAAAAAAACCGGGAATTGGCTACTTGCGTGATCTTTATTTCATCTTATTTTGGAAAATACTGAGTCATAGAAACCCACCTGTGTTCACAAAACATTATTGTGTTGTTTTTTTTTTTCGAGATACGACGCTTTGAAAAGTCCTAGTTCATACCACTCACAAAAACGCTCCATACAAAATGGCCCTGAAATATGACGTCACAGTTCAGTTAGTGTATAACAGACCAATTTAAAAAGAGCCATGACGGTCATACATTTTATATGGCCATCAGGGCTGTTTTTACAATGGTTTTGGTATACAAAATATATGAAATTCGCAATTATTTCCGAAAATACTGTTTTTAGGCCAATATCGTAGAATTGAAAAATGACAGAAATTTGATGAGGATGTCTAAAACTAGTAATTCAGAACTAAAAAGCAATATTTATTTTTCACTTATTTTGACAATCTTTGACGCTTAATAGAAAAAAAGTAACAGTCAAAATGATCCACAGAAATATATTAATATTTGTTACTATAGTAAAGTAGCCAATTATTTTGGTATTGCTCATATTATTATTTTGAAGTGAGTATTGAAGATAAAAAGTGCGGCGGATATTTTGTCATCAAAAATATTGTTTTTTTTTTTTGATGAACAATAACATCAAGCTAAAAGTATTAGAGGCTTACGAACATTTTGGGATTACAATTCTCTAGCTCTCCTTTTATTTCTTACGACCCCACTCCTACTAACTACTACTATTACACATTACAAATGTCTGTAATAAAAAATATCTAATATAAGGCTAGAAATGGGTTGTTCTTGGCCAGTAAACAAACACAAATACTAACGGTTGATATTCATTGATTTCAGGACCGAATATAATATTTATCCAAATACAATTATTATTATTCATGTTTTTTTTTTGTTTCAGGATAACTGAATGCGACATTTAATCTTTCAAAGTAATCAGGTAAGCTTATATGTTACTTTAAAAATATATTTTCTTTACATTAACTATAGCACAAGTATCTACATTACAAAAAATAAAAATATCGCGAAGGATTTCATTGCATTCGCTTGTATAAAGGTTTTTATTAAAAAAAAAAAACAAATCGATTGGTATCCTGTTCATTCAGGCTCACTTCAGAGAGCATCAATTATTTCAAATCCGGTGCAACGCATCCAGGCAGAGTTTGTTTGTTGCAATACGAGAAATCGGACTGAAATCAAACGTCGCTTTGAATTTGTAAGTTGTTGTATCCGAACAAAGGTTGTGTACAAGTTTGAACGAAAAGAAATATTGTTATTCATTTCTAAGCTCTACGTTACAGGATTTTTATTTCTCAGAAATCTTTTAGCTGGAAATATTAAAAATAAAATGAGCCATCGTTCCACTGATGCCTGCCAAAGTAATTTCACTGCAAGTTATGATAGTCTTCATTGTCACGTTTTGCGTCGAAACAGCGTACCCGCCGAAGGTATCGTTACATATTATTATTATAAAACAAAGTTCCCCGCCGCGTCTGCCTGTCTGTCTGTCTGTTACAGCTAAACTCAAAAACTCCTGAACGGATTTTCATGTGGTTTTCACCAATAGATAGAGTGATTCATCAGGAAGGTTTAAGTTTGTAATTTGTCGAGTTTTTGTGTAAATTGGTTGTAATAAAACGAGAATTGTTGGAAGCGTCGGAAAAAATGAAGCTGCCTGGGAGCTTTCATCAAAAACGCTGCCTAATCCTTATGAGATATAACAAAACAATACATGGTGGGATATTTCTCTTCTATAGATCTACATAAAAGTCCGCGATGGCATATGTCTATCTTTTAAGGATAACTTACTATACCCATTCTATCTTCTAAAAAACCGGACAAGTGCGAGTTAAACTCGCGTGGAGAGGGTTCCGTTCCGTACATGATTATCTGCAATTTACTAGGTTACTTTAAATACCATAGACTTCTTATAGGTTTTCCTGTAATATATAGGTAAAGAACTATTTTCTGTATTTTTTTCAAAATTTCAGCCCCAGTAGTTTCGGAAATAAGGGGGGGGGGGATAGTCAATTTTCGCCTATTTTCCTAAATAACTTCCAAACTATTTTACTTAAAATTCAGAAAAAAATACATTTAGAGTCCTCGTAATAAGCCCTTTCATTTGATATGTCACAAAATATAGATTGCATAACTTTTTTTTTAAATTTTCTTATTTATCCCCCAAAAGTGGCCCCCATGTTTAAAATTCATATATTTACGTCACGCGTTCGTGTTGCGGTCATCAACTTACATATGTATACCAAATTTCAGCTCAATCGGTCCATAGTTTCGGAGCAAATTGGCTGTGACAGACGGACAGACAGACAGACAGACAGACAGACAGACGCACGAGTGATCCTATAAGGGTTTCGTTTTTTCCTTTTGAGGTACGGAACCCTAAAAATGGTCACGTACAATGCGATAATTGGAAAGCTATTTAGACAGACACAGTATTAATCCTTATCAACCTTAATATGTTAGTTACCTTAAGCATTTCATGCACATTATTATAATCTTTTAGACCATATAATTTAAAGGAATATCTTAGGAGTTATCGCAAAAATTAACGCGCGCGAAAATAAAGTTGTTCGCGTAATAATTATGTTTGACTTTTACCGTGCGAAGCCGGGGCGAGTCGCTAGTTGTATGATAAAACTATTAGCACACCTGCCCCAACTTCCCTCTTTACGTCAAAAATAACTTAAAAATTAGAACAAACGTTCCTAACATCTAACAACCACATTACCTTATAACTTTGTAGGTACTTCAATGTACCGACACATAAAGCAGAGTACAAAGTTTGCTATGGTCAAACTTAGCCGCAAGGATGCACATGGCGACACTAAAACCCACTTTACCTCTATCTATTACTTTGTCACTAACTGAGCTTAATGAACACTTAGTAACACTTAATAATTTATAGACTGAGTTAATAGACATGGACGTTATACTTGTAAATAGTGATTTATATGCACCGATTTGGTTTTTGGTCAATTGACAAATTTTATAGAATATAGAAATTAACAATATTCTATTTCTATTAGGTAATTTATACATTTTTAATTTTAATGTAAATTGCTGAACGGAATTATTGCGCCATCTTTTATTTACCATTCTCTACTACTTGCGGTCTACCATCAGCTTTACAACAAAAACAAAATTAAAGCTAAATATAATACATGGAGTTCAAAATTGTCGATGGTAAAACGAATAGTGGACTAAGAGGTTGAACATCTAAGATATTCCTCACTGACCTCAGTGAGGAATATCTTAGATGTTCAACCCATCAAGAAGTTACGAATAAATTGAAATAATGCGTGGACTTATTTAAACTCGGATGAAACCGGTATCAAAATAGAAGTAGTAAAAGAAATAACTAAACTATTTAAAATAATGTGTATTCAGTGTAAACTTAATTAATATAAAATGACATAAATGGAATCCGCAAACCAGGCTTCGTCGACTATTTAAACGAAATAATGTACTAAGTAGAAAATTGCTTCCAGTGTTCTAAAATAACAAATACTGAAACGCAAAGTACTTCCCACTTGAATCGCCGCCTCCCTTGTGATACCAATATTACTGAGAACTGCGCCTCTATTCGGGGACGCTAAGTGATTCTGTGGCGATTCGTGAGCGTGATTTCTCATCTCGCTCTTACGCATTACGCGTCGTGCGGAAGATTGGGATGTGAAATCTCACTTACGAGTCGCTACAACATCACTTAGCGTTCCCGAATAGAGGCGCAGGTTTTTGCGTCAACTTTTAATGAAAACAGAATTCCATGAATTAATATCAAGCTGCATAAGTCAACGTTAATGCAAATTGTGATGTTAATTGGTAACATTTCTTAATACATAAATATCGGCGATTGAAACGCCCGCAGCCTTGCCCTTAGTGTCGAAAGCGGTCACTCATTATTTAAATTGAATTACCAAAAACTGTAACAAAAATATACTGCAAATAAAAAACATTTTTGTTAAGAATTCCACCCACAAACCGTCACCTGCGTAATTGGCGTAAAAATAACGATGCCCGTAATTGAAATTTGTGTAACTTAATTGAAATACATGGTCGGATTATTGAAATAATTCCCTTTGACACATATTGAAGCCCTAATTAGTGGTTATTTTGATTTTATGTTTACTTTCTACAAGTCGTGTAAATACTGTACACAATCGCTTAGGTACATATGTACCTTTCATATCGCTTTTTCAAATCCGTACTTCCGTACTTAATATTATAAATCTGAAAGTAACTCTGTCTGTCTCTCTGTCTGTCTGTTGCGCTTTCACGCCACAACTACTGAACCGATTTAAAAGAAATTTGGTACACACATAGTCTAGAGACTGAGAAGGGACATTGGCTACTTTTAATGCGAAAAAGGGGTTGTAAGGTGTTAAAAGGGGGGGATGAAAAGTTGTATGGAAGTATCGTCATTTTTAGGGCTAGAAGCTTGAAACTTTTTTCTTAGGCTGCTGATTCGATATAAATAAATATGACATTCAAAGTTTGTAAAAATTTTAGCCTCAAGGGTGTAAAATAACAATAGGGAATAGGGGATGAAAGTTTGTATGGAAATATGTAAGGTTTATGTGAATGTTATATCTATTTCACGCGGACCAAGTCGCGGGCACAGCTAGTCATAGATAAATCAGAATGCATTCTAGCTTATTCACTTTCCTTGACCCAACGGCTGCGGCAGTAAAGATATTTTAAAATATACTTCTACACGATTAAGCGTTCTATTTACGTAAAGGTAAAACATCAAACGAATTATGATTAATGTAATAGCATAAATAAAAATACATGAATACATTGTCATTGTGTTTGTTTCACACTGACCTAAAAAAAACAATCCGCAATGTCTACTTAATAGGTAGGTAGTATTATCGAAAAAGTCATTTTGAACGAATCTCTGTGATCTATCTTCTCTAATGAATTGCCACAAACATCCATATTTATAGATTATACATTATGCCCAGCCCATAGATGATGTTTTGGTCAGGCCACTCCCTGTAGAATCGACTTCCACAATCGGATTTCTTCCTTGAAACCCCATTAGACATACTACGTCAGGTACGAGTTCAGAGCCACCAAAAGGTCAACTTCGTTGAGCATTTATATTTAAATGAAGATTCCTGCAATTCGTCGAATTAATAAAGTAGATTATAATTACATTTCCTGGTACAACGCTGTAACGGAGAATTTTAGTGGAAATATTTCATATAGTCATTGTCGGTAGAAACTTACGCCAGATTTCCCCGGGCTCCACGATTTATAATCACCACCATGTTTCAATAATACCCGGTCCATTTTCCGATGAAACTCATTATACTCACGAGTATGCAAACTTACGGCAAAGTTTATGTAAGTTCCTACGTACATTTCCTTTTTTTCTATTTAACACTTAACCAAAAAAACGAATCGACTCATTGGATTTCCGCACATGTAAAATTTTAAATAAAAATAAAAATACAAAAGGACAACCTTAAAGAATGTATCTTATAGGATACATTACAAAATTAAAGGTACCTAAAGTACCTAACAATTAACATAAGATTTAATTTAAATGAGAATTCATTATTACGAACAGCTAGATTTTTAGGTATGTTTGAATGTAATTAAAGTATAATTTCTAGATATTAAACACACGTATTCGCGTGGTCAATCAGATTTTTAAATTAGATGGAGCTGTGGTATAACATTTTACTATATCTCATATAAACCTTGTTTAATATGGTAAAGAGTCTGAACACAAGGTACATTGCATCAACATCCCAAAGATGTTGATGCAACGTACCTTGTGTTCAAACTCTTGTTTCGATGGAATTAGACGCTAATAGGCAAAAACTACAGAAAATCTTAGCGAACCAACCTGCTCCGATCGCACCGCAGCTAAACTACCCCTAATTAGTTGGTATTTTCACGCGAAAACTTCAATTAATTCCGTCAAAGCGCCCACTGGCAGTTCCGTTGCCTTTTTGTTGGCGAGAAAAGTCAAAGGCGCCGCAAAAATCGGAATGAAGTAATGAAATTTCCGTCGAAGAGTCTTTTAGAAACTCTGCGGTTTCTTACTTATCCATTTCGTTTAGCCGAGCCTTAATACGAGCGAGCGATTTAGTGTTCAGTTTTTCGCCGGCCCGTCTGCCCGCGGCGGCGACGTCGAGGATTAAATTGGATCTTATACATACATACATAGCATCATGCCCGAAATCCCTAATGGGGTGGGCAGAGCCACAAGACTACTTGTGGCCACGTTCGATTAATTAGTCCTAAGATGGTATGTTCAACCGTATGGTGACAGGTGATCAGCCCATCGCCCATAAAGTAAGTCCACCATGTTGGAGAGGACCCGTCCCTTAGTCGACTTTTACGACATGCCAGGATGATAAGCATCTGCACGCATTCTATGCTATTTCTTCACTCCCAGTGCAGCAGAGGAGTATGCATCTTATCGATGTTTACGATATTTAAGTGCGTACTTCTTTGCCTTCTTTTTGTTCCATAATTTTACAGAATGGAATCAAAGGTATGCACACGGTTGTTATGGAATCACGCAGAATCCTCAGGAGAGGTCGCGGGCAGGCGCGAACCCGCCGGAGCGTGGCATCCGCGGACGCTTGGGATAATCTCATTGAAAGATTTGATTTTCCGCCAAATTAGATAAAAGTAATGAAATACTCTCTCGAGATTTGTCAGCTTCAAGATGAATGGATATATACTTACGTATATAAGAGACTTTGATTTGATCGTACATTTTTATGTGAAAATGTCATATCGGATAAAGGACAAATTATGCCGGCTTTCAAAAGTGTAAAAACTTATATCTTTCATAAAATCTGTTTATATTTTTTTATCGTTTGGTGAACGAAAAGACAAATCAAATCCGGGCTTGCACCTCAGATTTTTAGATCTCATGTTTGAAAATGTGTGTTTAGTTTAGTGGACTAACTACTCAGTTCCTGTCACTATGTGGGGAGGCCTGTGCCCAGCAGTAGAATGTATACATATTGGCTGATGATGACGATGATAAGCGGAGCGTCAAGATGGTAAGAGTGCTTTTCTGCGATGATATACTCCACGTAATGAGTATATCTTATCCTTATTGACCTATTCCTTGATGTCGCTTAAAGATTAATGAGGGCCTCAATTCGGGAACGTCAAAGTGACATTGTAGCGACGCGCTAGCGAGATTCTCATCCCACTCTTTTGCACGATGCTTAATGTGTAAGAGTGGGACGCGAATCTCGCTAGCGCGCCGCAAAAATATCGCTTGGACGTTCCCGAATTTGAGTTCGGACAGAATGCCAAATATTAAAAATCGCACGCAATCAGCCCAAATTCGGAGTATTTTTTGTAATATAAAAAATAAATAAACTGTTCGATCTAGTTCGGCATTTATAAGTAAAAATAAAATGGCTAAGTAATTAATACTATTTTTTTTAAATAATTCAGCGATATGGAGTCTTACTTTTGTGAAAATACAGAGCACTAATGTTACAAGTAAATAATAAAGACTAGGTCCAACTTTTGTATTTTATTAGTGCCTAAAGTGCAGTATGTTATGAAGGGAGCGTGGCAGCGTCCACCCCGCGGGGTATATTCCGTGCCTCTTATTCAATTTGCGAGCGAATCAGTTCCGCCAACCCGATTATCTTTCACGTCCGGATTTATATGCTTACAAGGGATCCCAGCGAGATTTAAGAACGTACTCAAGTCTGTAAAAATCTTCCCTTCTTTTCTGAGTAGGTTTGAGTTCTTGAGGTGTTTTTACTGCATTTGCCTTTAAATTTTGAAACTTTTATTCAACCACATATTTTTTATAAAAAAATTGTCTTAATCGCGATAATAAAGTATTATTTACTTACCTCGACGTTACTCAATCCGATCACTTTTTTGTCCGTCTGTCTGTGTACAGCAGTTCACAAATATATTTTTAAGCCGCATATTTTTGTTATTTATTGACATTCATCTCAGACATTTGCCAACCCAAAAATCACAAATTATTCATGCTGAGAGAAACTTAGGTATGTTTTTTAGGCAAAATAAAATGAAAGTCGAACTATCTATGGGTTTCGAGTAACATACTCGCCGGTTGCGTAGAGACAGGAGCTTGCGAAAGTTAGCTTTTGACTTTAAAATGATTTTGACTAGCCGCTAATAAAATCATACTCGTCAGTGGTTTATTTAACTAAAATAACCTAAACCTTACTAGTCCAACTGTTTAAATAGCAAACACCAATTGCAGTGTAACAAGCCAGTCACTGTGTCAGTTTGGCGTCGCAAACGTTTCTTTTCAGTGAAACATTACTGCAGTGCCGCTAGCCGCTATGTAGATCCTCTTTATTGGCTCATTGCACTGCAGAGGCGGAGAGCCTGCGAAAGCAACTAGTAAGTTGCTGTAATGGGGAATCACTTGGCACATGTTTAGAGCAGAGAGCAAGAGGCCACTCGGCTCCGTAAACATTTGCCCAATAATTGCGAGTCTTGAGTTACGCTACTAGAATAAATATCCCCGCTGTAGGGAATTTACGACCGGATGCCTTTAACACAAAGCATTTCTTTATTGGATGAAAATCATGACTTATTGTTTTATTAACAAATAACTCGGGCAGCTCACCTTTTTTATTTACATCTCTGACGTTGAATTTATGCGAAGTTCAACATTCAATATTTGTTAACTCGTTTTCAAATCGTTACTTAACCACGGATTTAGCAGTAAGTGCTGTTCATTGTTTTTAACTCATCACAGTCCAATTACTGTCTCAGTTTACAGACAATTAGTAAAATAAATACGTTCTGTATTAAATTGCTGCTTTCCTCGTCAACAAAGAGTTAAATACTAATTAGCACCCGTTGCATAAATATGTAACAAACCACTTTAAGAGTAAACACTAGACCGTCACGCTGATGTCTAGTGCATTTACTGATAAGTGTACAGTGCTGCCACTCCCCCAAACACCATTTAATGTTAATTTATTTTATTAAAAGAACAATTATACAATTATGTAATAGACCATTTATCAAGTCTTACCGAATTTACAACTTCGTATTTGGTGTCACGTGCTACCTACCGCATGTATCAAGTGGTGAATCGGATAATGGCTACTCTTCACATTGGGCCAACATGGTCGAATAAAAAAGTGGCCGTCATCGCCGTGATCATGGCCACGCATCGGGTTGCTGTCTACACACACAATCGTGCATGTTCATTTACTGACTGACGTCTTTAGAAGACGAACGTCGAAGTAATAGCGGCTGCTGCCATTTATTTGCTCAGTACGTTAGTTTTTATATTATTGTAAATAGGTAAGGAAATAAATACATACAACTATTGTCGGAATGTGCATCCATAAGTCGTCAAAAGTCGTTCTGTTGACCTAGAATCATGAAATTTGGCAAGAAGCAATATCTTATAGCACAAGTAAACGAAAAATCCGAAAACTGTAAATATTTAGGTACATTACATTAAAATTTTGTTATGCTAATGATAAAGGCTCGTTTGATACAATTCAATAAATTTAAAAGTCGCCGTGTTCGTCCACCAAACTATAGTCACGTAAACAAAAATGCACCTGCAAGACGCACGACTTTCTTGCTCGACCGCTGCCGTGTGTTCTGAACTCAATGTTCGGTACGAATTCCTTTGATTTACCGACAACTAACCGTTTACTCTAGAATAAAGGCCATGGTGGCCACACGGATGAATACACAATCGTGTGTGCCTATTTTCGCCCATTTCGGCCCAAAGTGAAGAGGAGCCATAAGACTGGAAAAATACTGTATTATTTGTACTAATTCCATTTTGATAACGTAATTAGCAGTAAGGAGAACTTGGGGGAGTGGCGACACTGTCCGTACACTTTCAGTTTTTATATAATTAATTTAATACCTAATTACCACGTTAATACGCTAGACTTGCCCCTTATTTTCTTAACAAATGACATCATACTCATATATAATAATACCGATCTTTGATATTTACACAGAAAAAGCTTGCAGTCGTGCAAATGTAATTTTTTTTATTTAATGTTCAACTTCAAAGTCCTCTGGTACTGTTGTAATAACACTCTTCATGAACTTTAGCGTTACAATTGTTATATTTCACTCCAATAGTAATCATAATTCACAAATGAGAGAAAAATATTTGTTTATAAAATCATTTAATAAAACGTCGGATATTTGGCGGTCTTCGTCGAGCACAGTACCGAAAGTAATTACGCTGAAACTCGTGAAACATGACCGAAACGACTGACTCGTTATTTTCGAGAAATAATTATTTTATCTACAACCTTTCCATCAAAATTAGTATTAATTCCATCATTCCCCAACGAACGTTAAAGCGAAGGAGTACGAAAAACCTGTCAATTTTATTTCATCTCGCGAAGTTTAGAAATGTTCTTCAGACTGTAATTAATAAAAAATCTGAGCATCCAGGCAATATTCTGGCTTTCAAAGATGTTATTTGTAAATAAAAACTCCGATAACTGCATTAAACTTTTCTTTTACCGATAAAATCAAAGCGATAAAAACTTTGAACTACGTCTCATTAAAAAACGATACGCTTCGTTTTTTTTCCGGTAAATAGATAAGAGTTAGAATGGCATACAGTGACAACGCGGGCTATAAACAAAAAATCTGAATGAAAAACATTTAGACATAAAAGAAAAAGTTGTTGCTCGGCCGCTTAGCTGGAGTTCAAAATTAAATTAGCATTTAGTAGGTATCAGATAGAATTGGTCCCTCATCGGCCCGATCGCCCCACCTTCATGTTTATTTATTAGGCTCTTGAAAGGATACGGTTAATAATATGAGCTGGGCTTAAAGAATTTGCATTACTAATTTGTCGCTTTTAATCCTTGTTCAGTGAAACATTTAAAGTATCAATGGATTGTAATAAAACCTATATTTTTTTAACGTACCTACAGTAAATCATTATATTCGTTTTACTTTTTTGTTTAATGATACTCTAACGTAGGGCCAGTTGAGGTATAGAAATTTAAAATGAGAGTGTGCGCCGCGCGGCGGGCAGGGCGTGGGTTGCTGTGAGCGCGACCGCACTCAACCCTTGAAGAAGGACTCCATATGAGTCCGAAACTTGTCGGACTATTTCTGACAATAAATCGTGAGTAAAGCCGTGCTTATTTCTAGTTTTAAAATGAGAGTGTTTAAATTGACGTTTCTTTTGGACAAATTCAGAACAAAATATCATAAAGTTTTTTATGTTTCTGGGTTTCCGTAGCGATACACCATTAAAAAACTACAATTAAAATCAATAAAGGTTTAGAGTATTTATTCGTGTTCACAAGCCATCCTGCCGGCAGGAGCGCGTCGGCGATACAACAACATTTATCTGCACGGGGCGTCCTCTCAGCCATGCGACAGTGACAAGTGCTTCCGTGAGTGTTGCCCGTTATGCTTAACAATGCCTACCCTACATCTGTTCTACCCACTATTGCATTACAAGTCTTTCTATGCGATTTGTAAAGGTTTCCTCCTGCTCCAGTTATGATATCGTATCTTGTTGACGCCTTCAATAGGTGATAACTAGTTTACAGCCACCCTCATCAGCAATAGAATTCTTGTCATGAAACGACACCAAACTACTGATCAAAAGCTGCAACTGCGCTTGTTCAGCGATCCTCATAATTGTCAGTAAAGGAATTTCTAGTTGCGACTGCAAATGGAAAACTAAATGTGACTAATAACTTCCGAGCAGTGAGACACAAACTTTTCAATCGCACCACGCGTACAAGTTTGTAATTATTCGTTAGCTCAGCCACGTTCTGCTATGCAACTTTAATGGAAATAATAAAACATGTCTTTTTAAGTACGCTTGACCCGCCTAACTAACTTTTGTTTGCTATTAATTATCCGTCTTTAGTTCCAATATTTCAGCAGTGAAATAAACTGAAAAGTAAACTAGTGGATGCCAGACATTTCAAAGGAAAATTACGTCGGAAAATTTTAGTTTTAGAATAGAACCCTGCAATTATTAAGTTTGTTTAATGGTTTACTCTGGAACGTTAAGGCGCTGCTGTATATAGGTAAAGTGATTATTGAAGTAAACTCTGACTAAAATGATGATTTAAGTGAATTACAACCCCGCTGAGCTGAGGGTAGTAAAGCTGACATGTTTACGCCCGAATGGTAAGAAACAATTGGGTACGGTAACTATAATATAATTATTACAACAAGTGGAAAGAGTGGACTTTCAATGCAAACAAATAAAAGACTTTCTCAACAAGACAGTTTTGCTAAAAGCTATGATTTGAAAGGGTTAGAATAGTAAAATAAAACAAATGTTTGCATAACATGGCGGGCTGGTAAGCTTAAACGAACCAATTTAGCGAGGTTAATTAATTTGTTATTGGACAGAATCTATCGGGCTCCAAATTAAAGCCCGTGCAGTCCGGCTTGCAACTGCTCCGGGCGCGAACTTACCTGCTAGCCAACCCGCTGACTCTGTCAAACTACTGAAAATTAGTTTCGGAATTCTGATGAAAAGTTTAATTGGTTTCTCAAAGCCAATATGTGGTTGTTTCTGATAGTTCAATCGAAAAGTTCGCGCAGGCGTGAGTTTAGCAGAGAAGATTGTTTAACTTTTGTAATGAAGTAACCTGTGACAATATGCTCTTCTCAGCATCACATCGCATCACTCGCTGGCAAACAATGATTTTACGGTTTCAAAGCAAATCCATCAGGTGTTTAATTTTTATCAGGTGCTAATTTGCAACCATATTATTAACTGCCGAAGTACTATTTTTATTATCAGCTCCATGCTATGTTACCTAATTACTGTGGGCATAAAGTTATAGGGATATTATTGTTTGGTGTGCCATTCTTCTTGGCCCGCCTTACCCCGCAGAATCTGATTAATAGCAGCAATATTCGAGCATGCTACCCGTTGGACCACAAGAATTGTTCTCACAAGCCCAGCTGAACTTTGTGTTTCTGCTCGTAACTCATTGCCGCCACTGCTTCCATTAATATTTTATTGTGCAATAAGAACATGCTTCGTATGTGAAATTACTTTTAAATCTGCCAGTTGGTATTAGTGATTGCATAAAATCCTGTACAATTACCCTCCGAACATTTTTTAATGAAAGTAGGGTAACCGTATTTTAAACAGGGTAACCGCCTTTATTTATTTTACGGACGCGATCCCGGGTTTTGGATTCAATGATAGCTTACTCGTCAATTTGCATTGTTAATGTACGCCGTTAAATTTATTTGGTTTAGCATTCAAATTTTGGCAGAAACTGAAGTCTGTCTGTTAACATTATAAAGTATATAACCCACCTTTCATTCATTATTTATCAACGATACTTATTTTAGTCTTTATGTGACACGAGGATAAGCGATATCCATCTCATCCGTCAGTGCATCTCCCTTATCACATTCAGTGCCGAAAACTCGATATCGGGTTTTCTATTACTTTGTCGCCACGCCGAACGACTCGCTGATTGGGTTCTTGCTATAGCAATTTTGTATGGAGACAATTCTTCGGCGCCTGGGATGGGACTTGATTTTTGGGCGGGCACTGATAGTGTTTATTTATTTATTTATTTATTTATTAAAATACAATTGTAGGCATAACAGTAGGGTACCAAATCGCTTACATTGTTAATGATTAATAACTAAATTAAACTAGAGATTACACTAAGTTAACTAACTAAATAAATTACAGAAGCATCTTATCTTACACAATAATAAGTGCCAGCTGTCGGCAAACACGTCAGCATCCTGCTCCTGTAAAAGTGCATTAAGGAGCGCGGGGGCGCGTGCGCCGGGCGCGTTGCCGGCGCGCTGCGTGCCCGCTTCCTGCGCCGCAAACAGCGGCCGTGTTATAGTAGTATCAAAGAAAGCGATACACTGAGAGATAATATGGGGATAACTTTCCTCATGTCGACCTTACTATGGTCACTGAAGAGGGAAAAATTGTATAGGTCAGTTGAGTAGATACAATAATGTATGCAGTATTAAATAATAATGTAAGTAAATAGAAAACTTAACAAAAGAAGAAGAAATAATTTATTTGGGCACAAGCATTTAAGCTGTAAAAAGCCTCGTCCTTTAAAGGATTGCACTAAAATTTACTCAGCTATTAAGTTGAAAGTACCCAACATCTCTACAAATATTGGTCAGCTTTCCTTCAGATAGCCAACGGAATTCAACATTACTCGTTAATGGGTAAGGCACTTTCAAATTCCAGCTGCAATTGTATAATAATCTAAGCGTTAATTCTGGAAAAACTAAAACCAACTTTATTGAATATTGTTTATTATCGAATTAACTTTCTTCAATATTTACTGACTTATCTCGACCGCATATTCGGGTTGACGTGTTTGCGGATAGATCTACGGCTATGAAAGCGATCGGAGAGGGTATTTATTGAGTGTCCCGCGGGATGAACAGGGTCGCGGCCAACGATAGCTTATTTGCCAATTTGCATCATTAATGCGCCACGCATAATTGATTTAATATGCAAATTCAGCACAATTTTGCAGTGTAATACTTTTGCATTACCTACAAAATCTATTTGTTTACCTATAAGGATGATTTATCTCCTTCACCTCATAAATATTACATATGTAATGATAAGCATCCTTTCCCTGCTCAGTGCTAACCTACAGTTGAGGAACGAGCCAAATAGTTAGGGAGCTGGGTGCCATTTTGGTATATGATTTGTTCGTCTTTCATATTGATAGGGCTGAAAGTTTATGTCAATACAAATCGATTTGGTCCAGTAAATGAAAGTTGTATGTCCCTGCGTTTTTGAATTACAATTTTAAAAAATCGTACATGAAAAAATCAGCGACCTAGACGTCTGCCAACTTTTTTTCCTATTTTGGGAGTCCTAATGAATCCAATGGACGCAACGAGAACGACGAACAAATGATTTAGTATAGCTTTCTTCATTTACATTTTTGCAACTACGTTCCGTTATAAAACAGAGCCCTGCATGTCTGCCTCTTCGATGTTCATCGTTTTGAGGATAATTCTGACCATCAGTCCAAGAGGCAGACAAGATCAAATAATTTAGCACACCTTTAAAAAAAAACCTTTTAAAAATTGAAACGCTGTCGATTGAAAACGCAGCGCTACCATGGTGGCAGACTATTTTTCTGTGGTTCTTTACATTGTTATTAATCGAACAATTCAGGTCTGCCACACAAACAAATGATATAGAAATATTGGCACCCAGCTCCCTAGCTAAAATATTGTGTAACTATTCGTTAAGTTACATTTTACCGCACTTTTGTACCTTAGCTTTGTTCACCGTCCGTGTGTTATATAATTATTGTACATTTTTTGGTTTAGGTTTACGCGTAAACATTTTTAAAAAATCACTGATGTTTCATAAAGTGACTACTACAGTACAATTATTTCCCAAGGTACACCTGATACCATAATGAACTAAACTTCTTACTAAGGGATATTAAAAACATACTATATCATTTTATATCAACTTACCAGATGATATCAGGCAGATGGACAACGTGAATCACACAATTTTTGTAATAATAATGTCTAGTCCAAGGAGAAGGTAATAAGATAATATTAAAAGGCTCGGCATTATTGCCGGCTCTTTACGATATTCACGAGTACCCAGACGTTCAACGTTTTTAATTTTCTTATCTTAAATTTATGAATCAATAAAAACTGGCCTGCTCTTCTTATTGTATATCTCGTACGACGGAAAGAAAATACATACGTTTATTGAAGCACGAAAACCACTCAAGTTTGTCTAACGTTAGATAAATTTCGCTCACTTACGTTTTTCTAGGATAAAAGTTTATCCTTTAGCTGCAAAAGACAGAGTTTTTAACTTAGTATTTAACCGTTTCACTTGCGTTACTTAATTTTCCACCCATCTTAGACATTTTTTTCAGTCACATAGTTAGCACAAAATAACAAAACAGTAACAAAATAACAAAACACAAACACGCAAAATACACACAATAGTTAAAACACAGCAGTAACCAAATAGTTAAAATTACCAATAAAGGACCTCCTGAATACATACATACTATAAAAAACCGGCCAAGTGCGAGTCATCATGTCTCTTGTATGGGAGCTCCCCTTAAATATTTGTTTTATTTTAATTTAATTATTTATTTTTAAGTGAATATATAACTAAATATTCTGGGAATATTTCTAGCGTCTGCCTGTTGCCGTTATCAATCTCGAGCAAAAACGGGCAAAAAAATCACGTTTGTTGTATGGGAGCCCCCTTAAATATTTATTTTATTCTGTTTTTTAGTATTTGTTGTTACAGCGGCAACAGAAATACATCATCAGTGAAAAATTCAACTGTCTTACTATCACGGTTCACGGAAGATACAGCCTAGTGACAGATGGACAGACAGACACACAGACAGACAGACAGACAGACAGACAGACAGACAGACAGACAGACAGACAGACAGACAGACAGACAGACAGACAGACAGACAGACAGACAGACAGACAGACAGACAGACAGACAGACAGACAGACAGACAGACAGACAGACAGACAGACAGACAGACAGACAGACAGACAGACAGACAGACAGACAGACAGACAGACAGACAGACAGACAGACGGACGGAGGACCCTTTGGGTACGGAACCCTAAAAACGAATATAATAATTATTAAAAGTTAACCTAGCCAGCGGAATCGCAAATTTCCAATACACAAGCTAGAATATTAAAACTCAAAGCAGCTTAAGACTGAAACTATAAGTGGAAGTTTTTCTTAAAATATTTGCAGGAAAAGGCTTTCGCCTTGGCCCACGCCGTGCATTTTTACTTTTGTTCTCAAAGTTCAGCTTGAATTAGCATTTATCGTCTATAGACTGGATTAAATGGCATCGCGGATTGCAATTTTATTCAGTGACTCTTCGAATATTGCAGCAAAGTTACCTTTTCATAATTAAGTAAACCTCTAAAATACTTAAAACTAAAATAGAGCTATTAGGATCGCATTGAGATACTCATATTTTTCGTCAGAGATACGAAGTTTCAGGATATATATGTTCCTTTTTTACCATTTCCGTACCTTTCAATTTCATTCAATTCAATTAGACTCATCTATTTATTACATATTCCCAAAATACATAAACAAAACAATGATATAATGAAAATAAACCCCATACAATTATGTCGGTATATTTAGCAAACGTTGAAAACTAGTATAAAAGAATTCCATTATTTTTATTTCTCTCTCCTGCCTGTTTCAAATTGTATTATTATGATGAAAGCTCACAATACAATAGTGAAAGGCAAAGCTACAGATTTTGTATGTATTTTTTATACGGTAAACATCTGCTAGTTCTCATACCCTTGTCTCATCCGTTACCCTGCCATACATCAATGTATATCAATACTCTTATTTTTATTCAGAAAATTCAATAAATTAAAACATATCAAACAAAAATATGCGGTTGAAGCATTTTGATGATATGTCCGTATAATCGGCCAACGAAAATGTTGAGTACCTACTTTCAATATTTTTAATTGTTAACTATATTTAAATTAGAATAATAGCTTTCGAAACGACCAGTGCCTCTATTCGGGAACGCTAAGTGATTCTGTAGCGATTCGCGAGCGAGATTTCTCATCTCGCTCTTACGCATTACGCGTCGTGCGGAAGAGTGGGATGAGGAAAATCGCTACAGAATCACTTAGCGTTCCCGAATAGAGGCACAGATTTTATGTTTGTTCCACCTTTTTAATGGACCAAGCTGTACAATTATATTTAAAACACCACCATTTTACTATTGAAAGGCTCTAAAAATAAAATTGAATAGAAACATTTTACTACTCGTATCAATCAATCCGATCCCAACTTGCCACATGTCGATTCATTCACGTGCTGAAAATTGAGTGTCCATTGTCAGGTGTGCGAAATTATTTTCAGAGTAGCTACCCACAGGGCCAACACGGCTTTAACAATCGGCTACAATCGGCCAATCGAAGCATATTTACAACAAACTTTCCTTTTCGCAATCTCTTTTATTCTACCGACATCTGTCCTGCTTCCGGACCCTTTTCGAACCCTCGTTGAATTTCCGACACTATTGCCTGTCAATATCTTCATATGATAGTTTGTAGGGAGTGTCCTTTTTGAATATTTATTGGTAAGTTGAGGAAGTTTCTATAAATTGAATGTGAATTAGCCAATTTAGTAACTTGTATATTTTCGTAGTTATTTGACAAATCAATTCTTATATTTTACTCTGGACACAATTCGGTTCTTAACCATTATGCAAAAATATTTTTGGTTGCTTGTAAGTTCTACCCTGGTGTTGCGGGTGTCCACAGGCGGCGCGCGGTGATTGCCTACCATCAGGTAATCCGCCTGCTCGTTTGTCCCCTCTTACTATATAAAAAAGCTCATTTTAGATTATGTAATAGTAGTTTATGCAACGGTTGCATAATGATAGGCCTTAAAACACTAGTGCGGTTTTATGAAACGAGCTTTTAGCGAGTTTCATAATAAGATCGCACGTGTGTTTTAAGGCCAAATTATGCAGAGTTGCATACATAACTTTATCTACACCCATATTATAAATCCTCCATGATGGGTTCAGAAACAATATTTTCTGGCAACAAGTTATTTGTTGCAATCGTGGCTGCATATTTCCGATATCCGGCGCATTTTCACATCACACTAACTCCGAGAAGACTACTTACTATTCATATTTTCAACTAAAATGTAAATTACAAACAACTTTTTCTATTCAATTCAACAAAATTCTAGTTTCGTTCAGCAAAACGTCAACATAATGGCGGCCGTCCGTCAAGACCATTTTTTTTTTAAATCATATACAAACGGATGAAGTCTCTATTCTCACGTCACTCGAGATCAAATATTGTGCAGTTTATATTAAAAAAAACATACTCAATTGACGTTTCGTATCAATAACTGTTTTAATATCTATGGATACTAGAATAGAGACCCACTCGAGTCTGACAGCTGTTCCAAATTTAATCTCATTTCTTTACTAAAAACGATAAAGAAGTCATGTTATTTCTTCATCGCAGCACTGGTTTTTCCTAATTGGTTGTCAAAATGGTGGTCATTTCCTACGGTTTTTGATTAACCAATGGAGGTTTTATGATATGGGTGTAGATAAAAATATTTTCGCATTGTTTAATTCAGATTTCCAAAGGAAAAAGCACTAATAACATTTTTTATTTTTAAATTTGCCGCTAAAACTCTATCTTACTGTCAGCTGTTTCGTGTGGCGTCAACTTACTAAAACTGATGGTCGTAAACATTACAACGATTAAGCTGGGCAGCGTGATTCGTCAAACATAACTGGTGTTTAAAGTCACGTGACTTATAAGTAAAAATTGAAGTTTTTAAATTATTAAATTCTTTATAATCTTGTTTTATTTTTACATTAATCCTATTCTATAATATAATATTGAGGGTTAAGCTACTGTTCCTCAGAAATATATTAATATTTGTTACCAAAGCCAATTTATAATATTTTTTTACCGAACGCTCTAACTACGAGCGTCCGTATACGTAACTATGCAATACTTGGCTAAATATGTTATTTCACATTGAATTTAAAACACGGTTTTCGTATCCCACAGTCACTACTTAACTTAGTACTTAATGATGCCTGATGCCAAATTCAAAAAAATATCAAATCAAACTTCATTAACATTCCAACTGAAAGAAAGGTGGATAGTGCTTATTGGCATTGGAACAGATAGTCAGTAGAGATCGAGTACGTATTATTTGACCTGCTGCTGAGCATTTTAAACCAGTGCTCAGTGCTGCAATGGACATAGAATAAAATTACAGTTTAAAGTAAATACATATTTATTATATTCTTTCATTTACGTTTAAGTGTAAAGGCAAAACAGATAGCAAATCAACACAGTTTAAATGTGTAATCATTTTGGGCACAATGTATACATTGTGTCCAAAAGTTTCAGGGGAGGCGAGAAAAGTAAGATCATAAAAGAAAATAGTTTTCAACAAGGTGAACATTGATAAATAATAATTTTAAGTAATGACAATGTAATAACCATGGTTGCCCGTTTCAAGTTCTCGCATCTAATCGACTTAGTTTAGAGATCAAATAGACACAATCCTCAAATGATATACTAACTAGGTAGGAGGCAGTTGGGCTATTACGCTCCAGGCGCAGGTTAAAATATCTCGTACATTCCCGAAACAGGTCACATTTTAGGAATTCTTAGGCCGCCATACTTGTTCGATAATATGGAAAGCATTAGGTACTCATGCCGATTTAAAAGATAACGTAAAACTTCTATTAATGCCTATTCGGCAGTTATATGAAACCTGGGTCTTTTAAACGAAGAAAAATAATGCAAATTGTACGTTTTAATTCCTGTGTCAAAAAAGTATTTTTCTTGGAATTATGAAATACAAACGTAATACTTAGTATTGATAGACGGTTAGATATTTTTGCAGTCACCAACACAAATTCAAGTTTATCAGTCATTCTTTAACCTGAACCATCTTTCTCTCGCATAACATTAAACTACTAAACTTAAATAGTAAGTTAGATATAGCATAACATTCCATGGATATATTTATTAAAAATAATAAGTAGCTTTCAACAACTTCATAAAGTTAAGAATGAATTTTTTAATGCAGTTCATGAAAAACATGCACACAATAATCTCCATCATGATAGTTCGCTACAGAACCGACAAATCCCGGGCGAGAGCTGTCTACAAAAACATTCATACATTTTGATAGCTCTAGTTAACACCTTCGACTAGACGTTTTAATTAAATTTTCAGTCTACATTGTTACAATTTAGCACCCTCCGTGTTATAAAAAGTAATGTTAATAAGATCTGCTGGCCTCGGGGTTTACGCAGGTACTAAATCAGGCCTCTTTTCATTTTGGCAGAGGTGTCTGTTCATTTCTTTCCGCTCCGGAAGAAATTAAACGCGTCTATGAGAAATTTCAAGCATCATTCATTTTGTTTAACTGAGTGAGAGTAACCAAGTTAAAATTGAATTGAATTTAATAAGTACAAAACTTTTGAAGTTAAACAAATCTTCAATTTGGTCTAAACTTTTGAGTGCCTACCTGACTTTAACGAAATTTGTGAAGTATCTTCCAGGCTTTGTTCGATCAATTCATAAGCTTAACATTTATTTAAGATATTATTTAAAAACTCAATTGTTGAAAACTTGATAACTCCGTAACGGCTAGTTATTGTACTTTAAAGGTCGGTAATGATAAAATCTCACCATGGGTATAAATTACGATTTAACTATGGAGCTAGCATTTCAGCTGGAATTTAAGTACACCATCATTCTTACCAGTCGTCTAGCTCGGGTAACAACTCAATTTTATAGTAGTAATCGATTCTTAGATTATAGAAGTAAAAGATACGCTGTAAATTAATTGAACCTACGACTGTAATGCTACGCTGCTCCCGCAAACATCAGCGCCCTAATGAAAAAACAAGATGGCTGTATTTTATTAGTACGTCGATTTCAAATATGTTTCTTCGCCTTACGTCAGCCAGTGAAAGTATGACCAAATTAATAAGATTGTAATAATGCTGTCACAAATAAACACTAAATTGCCTATATTATTTAGTACCATAACCTTACAGGCCAAAAAAATGCGCATGGGTTTGTGTGAATCCGTGTGGCCTGTAGTTGACGTTTTTGGCGGCATGGTTTGACGGTTTCAACGTTTACTCTATTATTATTCTATACTCTAAGAATCGATTACAGGCTCGCGGGCCTCTTACAATGTGCTTCCAGCAACTAATATTGCGACAGCAGTTATAAAATTTTAACGGCTCTTCCTTATTTTACTTAGTAATAGCGTTAATAAGGCACTTGCATGATTTTTATTTCATCTTTTATTGGAAAGTACTGAGTAATAGAAACCAAACTGTGGTCGCAAAACCATTATTGTGTTGTTTTTTTTGAGATACGACGCTTTGAAAAGTCATAGTTCATACCACTCACAAAAACGCTCCATACAAAACGGCCCTGAAATATGACGTCACAGTACAGTTAGAGTGTATACCAGACCAATTTAAACAGAGCGCTGACGGTCATAGATTATATATCGCCGTCAGGGCTCTTTTTACATTGGACTTTGAATACAAAATATATGATATTTGCAATTATTTCCGAAAATACTATTTTTAGGCCAATATCGTAAAAAAAATGGCAGAAATTTGATGAGGATGTCAAAAACTAGTAATTCAGAAATAAAAAAACAATATTAATTTTTCACTTATTTTGACTATTTTTGACCCTTAATAAAAGAGAAAGTAACAGTCAAAATGATCTTTTTGTTTCTTATGCATGCATTTATTTACGTAATGCTACCGTTCCACAGAAATATAGTAATATTTGTTAATATAGTCAAGTAGCCAATTGTACAGCTTTTAATCTTAAACTAAAAACATCGTTTTCTTGTATTATTAGTGCATCCGTTTACAAATATGCATCTTTTAAGCGCAAGCACTCCCTGTGCACCTACAGGATAGAAACTGTCGTTGGTCATGTTTTTTCCTGACACTGGAGCCTCTTATAAATATTATAGGGTAGGTAAATCAATACATTACAAATAATTATAAATTTCAATTTTAACGAAATATTCACGTCAAATAAAATTATACTAAACTGTGATAACCCCTCATGACCGGCTTCTAAACAAGTATTTACAACAAAGTGGTATAATATATTTCTTGGCATAAGGTCCATCAAAATACCTATTATCTTAAATGACCGGTGTTGTCATGACCCATAACACAACAGCCACGGACACGAGTGAGACAATAAGCTCTTCGTTATGACCACACGTCACGTGTACAATACACAAGGTGAAGGATCGATGTAGTGTTGACAAGGACGATGGTCAAATCGCTCTTGAGTTGATAAATAAATAAACAGTTTAGCACGCTGGGCGCTATTTATTGAAGAGTTTCTTCTCAGGGTTCAGGGTTTCTTCTTCGAAGTAACTAATACCACAGTTAGCATCAGGAAATCACTTTAATAACTTTTAATACAACAGAGTACACCTTGTGTACAATTTATTAACCAGTTTCTTACAAGAACACGACGCCATTATTCTAGTTAACAGAAGAGTGGGCGGAAGTGAGAGATACAAAATAATTACCGGAAAGACCGGAACAAATAAATGGATGATTGATGATTGAACTATTGACCTATAGCAAACACAGATTGATAAAATGAGATACAGTATGCATTACATATGACCAACATTAGAAAAAGCATTAGATTAAAACAGGGAGCACTAAATAATTAAACTCTACAGCGGGCAGGCAACACTGCCCTACGCTGTGGGCGCTGGCGAGCGCTGTCGACAGATAAGTCAGGGACTCGGCCCTCGTGAGTGTCATTAGCAGCGGCAGATGGCAGCACGGGTATAACAACAGCCCAAACTAGGATGGTATCGTGAGTCCGTTGACAACTCACGCACAAACGACCAGACCCCAAGTCAAACAAGTTTTTATAACGAACGTGAATATCTGACTCTTGTGACCTCTGACCTCGAACTACCGGAGTCCAACATGGAGCCACAAGGTCTGCCGGTCGATCTAAGTTTAGTTAACACACCGTTTAATGCAATTCCATCCAAGTATGTAGGGTAAACACTACAAGTCACGCTGATGTTTAGCATTTACGTGTGAAAATAGTCATCTGTTCGTGCCGCTTCAGTTATGAATAGTCAGCATCAAAACAATTTAAGGATGTATACCATGTCTAATCCGTAGTACATCTACTTTATTTTTCAAGTTTTGTTTCATTTGCACCAAATAACGGCAATGAGTAATTTTGTACCAACAATGATTTAAAATATACAAATTGTGTGATTATTAATAATTATTTAGTATGTGAAATATCATTAGAATCTGATTTGTCATTATCATTAGAATCTGATCGGTACAAATAACACAGGCACAGCACATAACATATGTAATCTTAAATGTCATTTATCTCCTTTAAAATAACGGTAAAGTGGTTTTATTTTTTATTACACTTATGCGCAACGACTAATAAAATACTACCATACTATTCAATTTCAGCGAAAAATATACAAATTGATATATTGGGTATACATCCTTAAGTGCACCTAAGTTTGAAAACGTTGACGTTTTTTACCTGCCAATTTATAAATTCCGCACTTGAGTACAGGTTTTGTTATTGAATAAGTCCTTTATAATCATTTTAAATGTCGCGATTAAAGCTTTTTAATGTTTGGATTGCGGGGCGCACCCCTCGCCATGCCTGCCTTTACGATGTCATCAGTTGGGCGCCAGCCAGCGCGGGAGCAACGGCGGTATTGCAACCGACCGGTCTTGCACGTGACGATGGCTACAAGCCTGACGGCATGAGTCTTGTACCTTAGAAGATTTGACGGCTCCTAGTTTTGGACGCAACGTGTGCTGATACACTGGCGCCATCTCATCTTCATGGCACCACTATAGTCTGGCACTGCTGTCTGCTGCCGATTCAGCCGAGCTCCTCAACAATGGTGCAAATACACAGCGTTAAATATTGGCTGTCTATTTGAGCCATTCTGGGTTGAGACCCTGAGACCCTGGGGGAGAGCGCACACAGAGTCTTTAGATATTTTTTAAATTTAATTGGGGACCTCATATAAACCATGTTTGTAACAAGTTAAGGTCGCTCTTGTCGAAATTAACACTACTTAAATTTAAATTACCTTATAATATCCTGAGAATGTTATACCTATCGCTAGGACAATCAGTTATTGATTATAGCTTAAGTAGCTACGGTAGAACATTCAAATCATATATCGATAATATCTATAGGCTACAAATAAGTTTATTAAAGGCAATCGTACCTACTTCAATCAGAAAAAACACATGTAATAATGAAATAGAACTTCTAGGGTATTGTAAGGCAGTTAGTGTTTACAACAAATGTAATATGTTAATAGTCAGTGATGAAATTGCTAACTTAGATAAATTGAAAAAAAATGCGAGACCTCCACAATTTAGAACTTTATCGTACTTGCCGAAATATGCCCTGCCAAACTGTACAAATTATTATGGTAAACGTAATTGGGAGTATATGCTACCAAAAATACTAAATGACCTACCTGTAGACACTTTAGAAAAAATATGTATAAACCCGCGCCGTTGTCTTAATCTTATGAAAGCTGCCTATCTAGGTCTGTCATAAGAATAACAACGCATAGATTCATGGTTGGACGAGGTTTAGCGAGGGAGATCCGGGCCGAAATTGATAAGTAATACCAAGTGAAAACAGCGGCAGATAAACTGTATGTAGTTTTCGCCCGCTGCTTTAGTTATGAAAAAAAATTGTAATTAACTTATAAATAAATAAAAAAAAAAAAGATAATGTTTCAAATGACTGGCGGAGTTGAAGCGTGACCAGGAAGACGCTCCAGAACAAATAATGTTACTCCAGCACTTTACGTTTTACAACTTCTTATCTTGGTCTCTTTTTATTTTATTTTTTATTTTTGACGCTGCTGTAATAAGTAATTTAGTAGTAACACACACGTACACATTATCACAATATTAAGTATATATATATATATATATATATATATATATATATATGTATAACCAATCCATCTAAGTATTAGTAAATAAATAATTATTAGCATGTAGTGTATTTATATGTATAGCGCTCCGTGAGTCACAGACGGTGCTGGCTGAAAATCAGCGCTGCAGGTGTCTTACACCTCAGCATTGTGCTGAGCCAGTGTCCCATTCACAGCCACACATCACCATCTTGTTTTTATTGTTTAAATTTTTATTTATACTCTGTGTGTCTTCTGTGTTAGTGAATAAATGTTTCTTTCTTTCTTTCTTTCTTTCTTTCTTATATCTGGCACAGCGGATCAGCTTTGCATCCACGTAGCAATGCTGTCAGCGTTTTGGGCATTTTTACGTTTAT
This sequence comes from Tortricodes alternella, assembly GCA_947859335.1. Lineage (NCBI taxonomy): Eukaryota > Metazoa > Arthropoda > Insecta > Lepidoptera > Tortricidae > Tortricodes > Tortricodes alternella. The sequence goes on along the minus strand of OX401979.1, from coordinate 8,397,924 downwards.
AGTTATGTTTAAGATTAGTTTTTAATTTGTACGTATTATTAATTTAATTTTAAAGCGTACTTTAAGGTTATTTATTTTGATTTATTCAAATCACGTAGTCTGATTGATACCAGCTCCCTTACAAGTTGGACGATGAAAACTGCTACGTGTGCAACAAGCGAGCTCTCGATGTTCAGCTCTTTATATTTGCTTACGTGATCTTGCTGCTGGTAGGCGAGATTTTGTACACTCTCCATTTTAAACAGCAGCGTTGCATTACACTTTCCATACATTATCGTCCTATTGTGACCAGACCAGAGACTATTTAATATTCCTAGACGATTGAAAGCGAAAATGAACACTCTGTGCATTAAAGATTTGCGTCATTTTTATGCATCGTAGAGAGTATAAATATGTTGTGAGTTTCAACGACAGTCATAAAAGATTTAATTTATTTATTTATTTATTTATTTAAACAATTACACAGTATTACAGTTAGACACTAAGGCACTGGAATTTATACAATTTAACAAAAACAAGAACACTAATTATAACACGTATCATATCACAGCAGACAATAACATTAACATTTCGAACAATTAACAAATTACTGTAGACGGACGGTCATCCATCACCTCACAGAACTTCATACATTCATAACATACACCCTTCCAGCATTCCAGCAAGATTACATAGGATGCTCAAAAAAGTCATTTCAAAACATCTCAGGATTTTATTCGTTAACAGTTGGCATACATGTCAGCTATCTAAAAGTTAAATGACATGCTTAAGTTGCAGGCTGATGTCAGCTTACTGGGTGAATCATATTGGAAACGAAGGTAAACCGGTGCTTTATACATTATTCCTCCTGATAAACTGCAGAATAAAACACTTTATCAATAAAATGATTGGGACATCGGTAAACAATAAGTCCAGGATATATTTTATGGCTTGCTCGCTCGACCACAACATAGGGCCGCCATTGTAGAGTAGCGCTCAACGATATTGGAATAGTTTGTTTGTATTTACCTTTCGACAGGTTACATACACCGTCCTGTTTTGTTCGTTTTGTGAGCCCCCAGCCAATTCAGCACTATTGCATGTTTCCTGCATTCTGTTTAATATGCTTTCGCCGTTTGACATCTGCGTACGGCCGTGGAAAAGTTAAAACGAAATGGAATTGTGACGTATCGTGTAGTCTTCTTTTCAATTTATAACCGCACAAAGAGCTTTTGTCTTATATCCCAATATGTACGGATTCATGGCTTTTTCAGGGTACTGAGTTTGTAGCTGTAAGTGTTTTCATTTGTCTAAAGCTCTCAAGCTTCTAATCTTAATTATACTAACAATTTACTAAATAAGCAAGGATTTAACAAAGAAATTAAGGCTGTCTAATAAAGTACGGCTCACCTAATTTTGCTACATGTCAATGTAATCAGCAAGTATGCATAATGGCGGCCATATAGGTACAATACACGCTCCCCAATTATGCAACCGCCAGGTTTGCCGGCAAGCTCGTAAGTTTTAATTGGTCCGTGTGACTTGCCCTTCCATTCACGCCCTCGTCCTCAGAAAACTGCTTACTTTTACAAAAGAGATGCAACGCCAAGTTGTTGCGCTTGCAAAAATTCACAGCGTGTTACGTTGTCATTTCAATCAGAAAGCTTCACACAGCAAATTTTACGAAGATAATCTGTTGTGAATATTTCGTGATGATGTGAAGTTCACCAGTTTGCATACAACAATATCCCGTAATGACCCTTGTGCAGCTTTAAAAGTTTATGAAATACTAATGGACCCGCCACAGCTTCGCCCGCGGTATTTTCCATACAAACTTTTAAAAAAAAACCCTCCTTAGTGCACCTCTAGGGTACTCGAGTAATGTCTCCTCCAAACAAACTTCTAGGACCAGCGTTTTAGGCTGTGCGTTGTCTATAAGTGAGTCACGGTACTGTTTTATATGTATTGATAGGCAGAAACTACGAGTAAATTACGTAATTTTTGTTGTACTTCGAAAAGAATCCACAAATATCATTACTTGATCTAAAGAAAATGCTATTAGTGCAAAAATATATTTAACGCTCTATTTTAAGGCATTAAGTATTCAAATTAAGTGACATGATCCGTTTTGCCAGGTCACCAGACCTTCCTATCTGAATTTATATGTAACGCTATTGCCACTCCAGCCGGCGATATGCCTTTCGGGTGTGCTACGTAGCGTAACACAGCAGGTTGTGGAGTTTAGACATATTTCCCTCGTGCCAGCCCGTAATATTGCCGAGTGCGGTAATCCGATTACCCGCTGGTCCAAGAAGGATGCTGAGGTAACATGAGTATATCGAATAGCAGGATCGACCATCGGCTTGATTTTTCCACTATCATGGTAGAATGGTCGTGATTTTGCTGTAAGTAGAGGTGTGCGTATTGGGTGCTGTCGGTCAACGTCTAGACTTTTACTCATATTTGCTCCTAATAGCGTTAGGTTAGGTAGGCCGACTTATCTTTGAAAAGGGCAAAAAATGTTTTTTTTTTATCTACGTTATATTATGTAACATATAACATAGTATATGTATGTTATACGTTAACAGCATGCCAATTATGTTTACAGTACAGTAGCTATTAGTGAAAACTCGAACCAAATCTGATCAGCATTTACTAAGTTCATAGTTCGTAGTGGTTTAACATACATACATACATACATAGTATCACGCCCGAAATCCCTAATGGGGTGGGCAGAGCCACAAGACTACTTGTGGCCACGTTCGATTAATTAGTCCTAAGATGGTATGATGAACCGTATGGTGACAGGTGATCAGCCCATCGCCCATACAGATAGTCCACCATGTTGGAGAGGACCCGTCCCTTAGTCGACTTTTACGACATGCCAGGATGATAAGCAACTGCACGCATTCTACGCTATTTCTTCACTCCCCGTGCAGCAGAGGAGTTTAACACTGATTTATAATATTGATTAATTTTATCAGATACTGGAAAAACACACGGCTTTACTCACTATTTATTGTCAGAAATAGTCCGACATGTTTCGAACTCGATTGGATCGCGGGTTGATCTGACCGGGACCGCACTGAAACCCTGAAGAAAGACTCCAATCGAGTACGAAACATGTCGGATTATTTCTGACAATGAATCGTGAGTAAAGCCGTGTGTTTTTCAAGTATTCATAATGTCTCACGAAAGTTTTAATTTGACAATTCAAATAAGATTTAAAATTAACTGCATCAGTGCGGCATGTAAGCCTTTCTTAAACATAACTTGTTATCCGCTGCGCATACACATTCCCATCACACCGTACAACAGGCGCACAGTACTTCACCCCCTCCTAACTGCCTACCCTCGCATCTTAATTAATCACACTCCTAACCAAACACATTCCCACTCAAAACACACACAATAATAATAAAAAGTTAATGTTAGTAATTTTTATGTCATTACTGTTTACATTTTTGTTGTTTCTGTTTTATTTAAAGTTTTGAAATCTATTTAGCGATCACTGGCGTTTATAAAATGGTGTTGTAATATAGTAGGAATCAATAATTGGCTAATGTGACTGTAATTTAAAAATATGTACATATATTTAGAATAAAAACTTTCAATAAATAAATTATTGTCGTAAAATAAATAAATAATTTTAATTCATCTACAGAAATATTCGTTCATCATGAAACTTAAATACAGTTACATCATTTAAACGGTTCTTAATATATCTTATCTCTTTTGTAAGATATTTTGGTTAAATTCTTAACATAATCATTTTGTGGAATCTTACTACCGACAAAAAATTAGGTACCGACTAGCTAACAAATCTTTGATGAAAAATATGGAACTGCGTATTTTGTCCAATCTTTTAAATGGAAAATTTGAGCAAGCGGTTTTTTCAAATAAAATACTTTAGAGTTCCTGCCTAAAAGGTTATTAAATTAATAAATTGTTAAGCGTTAAAAAGGACAAAGTAGTATTATTTACAAAACATTCGTATCTACAAACAAAAAACGTATAGGGGTCCGGACCTTTTGAAGTCGGTTAAAAGCAAAGTAATTATTTGTCCAGGGTTGTTCGGGACTTTGGAGGCCAGTGAGTATTCATATAACTTAACAAATAAGCATACACCAACAAATCTAACTGAGTGTTAGAATCATGTAGAAAATATGTTTTTTTTTTAGTTTCCACTGAGCTCCCGTAGCACGATGTCAGTGCTACGAAAACAATGCTACGCCGTAGCGTACATTTAATAGTTGTAGCAACTTCAAATCCTAACCAATCCTCTTTAATTAATTACCTCGTTTATTAACTGCCATAATAAGAAAGTATAATAAGAATCGGTTCATTTGTTGAAATAATAATAATCATTTACAATCTTGTTATAACTATTAACAAAGTTAGATTAGGTAATTTGAATCAGTCAGTGTGAGGGCCGCGACATCTATTCGGGAACGTCTAAGTGATACCTATTGTAGCGACTCGCGAGCGAGATTCGCATCCCGCTCTTAAGCATTACGCATCGTGCGGAAGAGTAGGATGAGAATCTCACTCGCGAGTCGCTACAATATCACTTAGCGTTCCCGAATAGAGGCGCAGGTGTCCATACTAGGAGGCCACGTATCACAGATTGCCAGACTTTGGAAATAGAAATAGTCACAATGTACTTAATAGGGAAGATGCATTTTTTTTTTTCACCTTGTATTGGAAAGTGCTGAGTAATAGAAACCGATCTGTGTACGCAACATATTATTACGTTGTTTATTTTATGAGTTATGAAGCTTTGTAAAGTCATTGTTCGTACCACTCGCAAAAACACTCCATACAAAATGAACGACAGCTATGACGTCACAGCATTCGTTAGACTGTACAAAATTCTAAACGCTTAAACGAAATCTACAATTATTTCCGAAAATACTGTTTTTAGACCAACATCGTAGAAATAAACCATGACATAAATTTGATGAGGATGTCCAAAAAACTAAAATCAGAACTATAATCCAATATAACTTTTTCACTAATTTTGACCCTTAATAAAATAAAAATGAATAGTCAAAATGATCTGAAATTTCTGTAATAATATTACACTTTTATTATTCAATTATAATATTACAATATTATTCTTTTGTTTGTACATTTACTTTCATAATATATCATTTAAACCTCATTTTGATTTTCATGCATTTTTCCATTTTACGGCTTTATATAAGAAATCGCTATTGCGCTGTCAGAATAACTGTTGTCTACACTAAAACAACACCAGATAATGACCTTGGATGAGTATGAAAAGTGTCTAATCTATTACCGGGCCTCATAGCGATACCGCAGAGGTCCATCTGTCATGTCAGTTCACCAATTTTCTTCCCCAATACCCAACTTGTGTTCCCTTATACACTCAATTAACTTTGCGGGAACCTATCCATCCATCAATCGAATCATTTTATTGAATAACTCTCAGCGGAAATATTCCGACTGGCCATACATTACTTATTAACGGCATATTTTCTTTGTACCTTTTTCTATTAGAATTCTTTCGCTATATTATGAAAACAGCTGAATACAAGGAAACGAAAGTACGGCTTTAACTTCATACCCTTATATTTTTAACTATGTGCTTAAAGTAAATAAAACACCCAGATTCTATGGAGTTCAAAAGTGATGTCAGAAAACTCGGTGGTAAATTATGTCAAAGGCTTCATCCACAAAGATAATACGAATTTCAAAAACACAATGACACCAAATTATGAATAAGGCATTCCCGGTGTTTCATATTCATGAAAGACCCTCACTGATACGTAACAGTCATCATAGAGTACTTAATTTTTTTCATAGTTACGTTTAGACTACCGGTGACAATAAAATATGTAAATATTGCGCTCTAATATACAATTACTTTCAATATCTTTAATTTTAATCCAACGAGAGCCAGTTTTAAGCCAGGCCAGATCGACGTACAGCACCCTTACAATGAGTTTACGCAAAGCGTTCTCGTTATCGAAATCGAACGGAAATACTGCTTGTTGCCGATACAAGTAACAGGGACCGAGCGATAGTTTTGATAACGAGAACGGTTGCGTAAACTCATGGTAAAGGTACATGTCCTAAAATAAATAAAATCATAATACGAGAAAGTGACGTTTCCGAAATCGAACCTTCGGTTATTGGTTCACGATCTAATACAATTTATATGAATTTATCATAGATTGGTTTCCCTTGACCAGGGTCACTAGATAAAAAATATACAAACATTCTGGATTGTCAAATGACAATACGTTTGTAAAATGAAAATAATCATCATCATCATCATTTCAGTCGCAGGACATCCACTGCTGGACATAGGCCTCCCCCATCGATTTCCAAAAGTGCCAGATGGAAGCGTCCTGCAGCCAGCGTTTTCTTGCGGTCTCTTTTAGGAAATAATACGGACTTATAAATCCTAAGTAAATACACGGCACAGAAAAAAACAAAATGAATGCTAAAATATCGTAAAAGAACGCATGAAACATATTTTTCATAAATAACCTTTTACCCTTACTGTGACCCGTTGGACGCAGGAGTGGAATTTCAAAAGAAATCAAAGTACCCACGTTCCTTTAGGAGACGCAAGTGCGCCGGAAACATTGAGTGCTTCAGATATTATGTAACGATATTTTAATGTCCACGTTTCATATTTTGAAGGTACTATGAATAGGACTGATGTAGTTTTTGAAGGGGAACTGCGCCGTACTTTGATCCGATTTCGATACCCAGTGAAAAAAGGTATCTGTGCTTGTATTCGACAGTGTTTAAACTATATCGCTAATTAAGTATATTGCTACGATATGGTAGCTCTTGTTAACATGAGAGCAAAGGTGGTCGCCGAGGGTCATTGAAGGATTGTGATTGTGACTGACTTTTACACACTTACCTGAACCAATTAATTAAAGATAAATTGTCAAGAAGATATTATTTTATCTCGGTATTTTTTTATAAAAGAATTATCGTCTTAATGGTTATAATACAAGTTTGTAACGCGTAAACTGGAACAAACCGCCACATGCTTCAAACTAGTAACACAACATAACAATTATCATTGATTCTATATATCGAATAGGTAGCTTCTATAGCCTTCGAGTATATCCCAAGGACTATAATACTGGAATGCAATATTGAGAATTTCCGTATATTAACTCTCAAACACATGAATTCCTGTGGCTCCGGGTTTGTGTGTATGCTATTGAAATATGACGCACTGTTTGATAAACGGAATTCTCATATTATGTTGTCATAAATTACGAGTAGATTATAGATTAAAATAACAATAAACAACACCCTGTTATACAGTAGACCCGAGCTCAGCAATATTTTTCATTAAACTATTTACATTTAGCTATAGGTACTTACTGTTAAAAATAGTCTAAATATATGGAAAAATAATAATCATAACAAAATATAAACATAGTAGTTTTCAACGCTGATATATAAATAAAACCCTTTCGACTGCCTTTTTAACTTTGAAACCGTTTATTTGAGTACTCGTTAGAAGTATTTCTCTAAATCTCATCTAAAACAACAAAATCTTTCAAAGAAGGATGAAAAGGGTCCGACTGATCAAGGTGACTCGTATTGAATCCCTCATTTTGTACGAGAAATATTGCATAAAGATTTACATACATGATGTTTTCCCTTGAAGCTCGTACGAAGGGAAAACGCATTTTCTGAGTTCGTTACTGATTATAAATCCTATTTGTGTTAGGTACGTACATATAATCAGATCTAGAGTAAGAATGTATCTTATATTTAAGCAGGTAGTACCTACGACTAAGTAGGTTGTTGCGTATGAGAAGTTAGCAACAGTAAAAGAAAAGGCGAGCCTTAACTACACTAAGAAAATATTTGATGCTATAGCTGCATTACCGTAATGTATTCGCAGCCAAGTCCAAATAATGACGAAGCATCCGAAATAATGTGGATTGTTACGTGGTAATTTAAAAACATATACAGGCGTTTGTAGTCCGCAACATTATCTATGTAGCCCGCAACATTATCTGTGTAGCCGAGTCTCTACGAGTACTTACGTTAGGTACGTTTTTCTCCAGAATTACGTACGTGGCATCCAGAACTACGTATATCGGTACAGTAATTTTTTCTCAGTGTAACCCAGTTTGACGACTATTATTCAGTTAATTGATTTTTCCTTGTGCCAATATGATTATAATGACAAACTCAGGAACAAATCTTGTAGATGGAATATTATATCTCAGATGAATCATTTACATTAAAGATCCACTCACCGAGATAAAACAACGGAATCCACGGACTTAATTTAAAAAGAGAACGTTTTATAATCTTTTTGTGAGAGGATTATTAACTTTCATTGGGTTCTGGAACTGCTGAGAGACGGCGCCTATTGTAGCATCCCTCCTTTCAGCCTCGCTTCTGAAAGCCTACGAATATTTTAATAATTGTAGAGCCAAGCGACCTACTGTTGGAGTATCAAAAGTTTTGTTTCTTCAAGAAGAATGGGTTTACTACGACACTATGTCCTTGAAAAAAACAAATTGTAGTACATTTTGTTATTCCTCATTCATTAATTTCATTAGCTGTCAATTTACGCATCATACCCGTATTTTAATTTTTGAAATTAATCTTATTAGTACTTTAAAATGAAATTCTTATGCAAATTAAAAATAAATAATCATGGGACGAATAAATAAATAATCAGATTATTATCCAAAATTGCTTATGCTATGTCTATATGAGCCGGGATTAACCAGAAACATTCAGTGAATTCTCATGAAGCTATACTGATCAGCAAATCATGTAATCTATTAATGAAGGCTTTTTTGCTACAGCTTTCCTGCAAAAGTAAGGGTAGCTTCATACCCATGACTTGTTTGTCTTGATGATGTCGTTGACTTAGATAGATTTGGCGAGTCTTGTTGGGGGTAAGTCCCTATAGGTGTTGTCGCCGTCTGGCATACAAATTAATACGGTCATTTTTGTGGGGATATCGTGCTTAATGATCATAACTTGGACATTATCACATTGATCTAGTCCCAGGTATATCTCGCCCGTTGATACCTGTTTCTTTCTTCTTTCTCGAGTTTCTTGCCGGCTCTTCTCAGTAGAGGATTTTTTCCGAACCGGTGGTAGATTCATTCCTTGACCTTCAAGAGCTTGTAAAAACCTAACTTGAATAAAGATAGTTTTACTTTGACGTTGACTTGACTTTGACATCTTAGCAGGGTGATCGCATTCCACACCCTCAGCTATTCAGACTGCACGTCCCTACCTTCTAAATACTCTTTCTTCGTCCACTGCAATTAACACACGTCGACCGATAGTTTAACATAGAGTAACCGTAATACAATTTCATGATGTTGTTAATAAAAGGCATGATCGTCGTGACACCAAGGCATGGTACGCAGCTGACTGCCGTTCGAAGGTGTCATCAATACGTGCCGCCCAAGTGAGGCCCAAGTCGATCGTGAAGCCAAGATACTTAAAAGTATCAACCTGAGGCACCCTGACGTCATTACAGATTACTTGCAAATCATGTCCACGTCGGTGATAGAGTTGATCAGGCCCCCAATTCTCGGTGAATTCGAGATGATCTCACAATCGAGATTTAACGTCAATACATACAGTCATTTGACACAACTGTATGAATCTAACGTTATTCTCGTAATCGACATTATATCGAATGTACCGGACCGGCCTGGTCTTGTCGATATTTTGGATCATTCCGTCGGCTAAAAAAACAGTTCCCAATTTTGACTTCAGCTTCAGAATCAGTACCGATCATGATACAACTGTCATCTGCAAATGCTTCGTCTGACGCGTTTGTTGATTAGGATCAGAAACAGGATATTTCCCATTAAACAATTTGTATTATCTATGGTGTTGGTTTCCCTTTGCAATAAAAAAAAAACAAAAAATGTTCCCTGATGTACGGCTTGTCTGCGATCGGTTCCAGGTTCCTCCCGAGGCCATTGTCGTAAATAATTTGGCGGCAATATTTTAGTAAAGTATACGAGTAGGTACGAGTATATATACATTTTTAAACAGTCTTCGACCCCACAGGAGGCTAATTTTTCCAGTATCAAAGAATGATTGAACAGCTCGAAGGCGAGCGGCAGGTCACACAATATTGCCCCGACGCAACAATCTTAAATTAATTTGAAAAAGTTTATTTGTGTCGATAAGTAAAATATTTCTTGATACAACACAAATCGTTCAATTACATAAAATTATCATTTAATCACGTTGATGTCTTAACTGGATTCCGCCAAAGATTTTAAGCACTTCGTAAATAAAAAATATCGTTTGTTACGATATTTTTGTATAAGCATCTGTTCATCCTCCTTTATGTAAATATATTTTACGGCGAAGGCCCCGTTTGTTTTCAATAGAAGTATAACATGGTCCTGCAAGGTACCCCCAATAGATGGTGGCACAATCTCAGCCAACAAAGTGCCGCTGGATCCGGAGCCTCCCCTTTGCCCTTAGGAAGCAAAATTTGCCCTCTTTCCATTAAAAGGACTTATAAATACCTCTCTAATTGGATCTCCAAATTCTGAATACCTACAAAAATTACCGGCACAATTTACCCACTTAAAAAGAGATCAGTTAAAATGTAGTCGAATGATTTCACCGCCCGATCTCGTATTATTTTATTGAAAATATTTAAGGATGTAATTTTCATTGCAGATTCTGGTAGAAACTTCTGGTTTAAAGAAGACTGATATGTAAGTAGAATCTTTATTATTTATATATGATACTTTATTTATTAGCTGTTAACGGTTTGATGCTTAATTATAAGGCGCTTAAAAGAGGCTCCCTAAATATGCGAAAACTGTAAGCAATTCCTGTGTAGTAACCAAAAAGTGTAGGTATGTGTTTAGTTAACGATCTTATACATATGTATGATTATCACAATGCATTAAATACATTCACGATCATTCTATTTTAGAGTTTGCTAATAGAATACCTGACAATCAAATATAAACACTTCTATACGTGATAACTGTCAAGAATGATATATAATGTTGTACAGAATAAATGGAGCCCAAACGTATATATTTCATAGAGACCGTGACAAATGGAAAATAATACCGTAGCCTGTGTCACAAATAAAATATGGATATAAGTTACTTTCGGGATAATAATAAGTTATCTTTGTATCAGAGTACAGAAATATGTGTATTATTTAAAGTATTTCTTAAAACAAAATTATGATTATTTGTTAAAAATGTACTAGGGCTCCATTGTCATTTTACAAAGTTAATATAGCATTTTCTGATGCTTTGTATGAAATATCAGTACGTATGTCTTGAATGTTAATTTAATCGATGCTAAACTCTTCATGCTCCACTGGGAGTGAAGAAATAGCATAGAATGCGTGCAGATGCTTATCATCCTGGCATGCCGTAAAAGTCGACTAAGGGACGGGTCCTCTCCGACATGGTGGACTATCTGTATGGGCAATGGGCTGATCACATGTCACCATACGGTTCATCATACCATGTTAGGACTAATTAATCAAACGTGGCCACAAGTAGTCTTGTGGCTCTGCCCACCCCATTAGTGATTTCGAGCGTGATGCTATGTATGTATGTATGTAGTAACTAAACTTATTATTTGAACACAACCAAAATTTTACTACAGTATTCATTAATGTAGTTTGATTAAGTTAAAAGGTAATTATTTACTCTAAAGCAAACGTTGAAAATTATTAAGTCTACAAACACCGGCGTTCCGGCTCGTGCTAATGACTGATTAGATCTTAGGGTTGGTCATTTATCATCTGTTATTTAGTGCTTTCAAATTCTTATTACTAAAGTTAATACTTGACGATTGTTTTGTTGATTTGACGATTTGACCGTGGTTTCCGCATGATCCATGTTGGAATATCTATTATAATGAATCGCTATTGAACGTCCTACCTTAATAAAAAAATGTGTGTAAAAACACGATAGAAGTGAAAACCTACAAAAACAAAGCACGCACATGCACATACAGACGCACGCACTCACTCACTCACTCACTCATACTCATACTCATAGCCATAGCTTTCAGAAAGAGCGCAATGACGATTAGAGCCGAGCATACCCGATTCAGCGTAACCGATTTGAGCGTGACGATTCAGTTTCGTTTATCCTTCAGAAAGAGCCCAAACGCGTCTATATAAAAAAGTTTTCACTTCAAAAATAACATAAAAGTGACGCAGCTTCGTTCCAAACCTTAGCACTACATACTAGCATCATCGGCATATAGGTGTTCCATCGGAGTATGAGTTGAGTTAATAATATGATAAATAACCGAGGACCAAAAACAGATTCCTATGGAACAACACGCCTAAATTGACCTTTATCAGATTAATATTAGGCGTGGTGATTTCTTCACTTCTGTTATTATAAGTATATCTTATTTCAACCTATTGCCTATGATTAGGAAGGTATGAAGATAGGTATCATTGAATTTCCATGTATGCCATAATATTCCTATTTTCTGATCGATACAATCAAAGGCCTCAATTAAGTCGCAAAATACACGCACATATTTCATGCCTTAGTTCAGGTTGTTCATTATCTCAGATACAAGCCCGGTTATAGCCATGTTTTTGTAGTTTCTTTTACGAAAGCCATTATTGTTTCGTTGATAGGTAGCAGTTAAAATCCATAGGTATGTTTTTCTATGCAGTCAGCTAAACATTTTAGAAAATCTTTGCAATGACCCATACTAAATAAATGGGCCTGTAATTGTTCATTGTTATAGTAGTACCTTTTTATATAGTGTAATGATATATACGGGGCGACCCGTAAATAGTGGTCCAAATGAAAACCCCATGTATATACGATCCCATGCTATTAAAAATAACCCAAAATAGGTTTAGTAAAAATATCACGGTTTTCGAGTTATTCACGATTTAAAAATACATCAACTTTTTCGATTTGATTTCAGTTTTCCGTTTGCTATTTCCTGGGATAAAAGAAATATCATAAAAATCTTAATGATTCTTACTCCTGATTAAATGCGCTATAAGAGGTGTACCACAAATTTTCAAAATCATGCACAATTTCTTTAATAAATCTGACATTAAATTGACTTTAATGTTAAATTAATTAGTGAATAAAAAAAATTGTTCGTTAATTACACAAAATAGCCGCATCGCCTTAATGAAATCATAATAATTTTCTTTCTAAGGAAAAATACCATTTGCTTTTTCTGTGTCTGAATAAACATTAAATGGGCTAATTTTATAAGCTAATGGGCACTAGGGCTGTAGTACATTTTTTTTTCACCACATGTCTTCAAACTTGGGCAACAAATTCCTCTCGTTAGAATTTTTTTCATTTGATTTTGATTTATGAAAGAAATTGTGCTTAATTTTGAAAAATTGGCATATACATCTTTTAGCGCACTAAATCAGGAGTAACAATTATTAAGATTTTTTTGATATTTCTTTTATCCAAGGAAATAGCAAACGGAAAACTGAAATCAAATCGAAATTTGATTAATTTTTTAATCGCGAATATCTCGAAAACCGTGATATTTTTACGAAACCTATTTTGGATTATTTTAATAGCACGTGATCGTATCTACATGGGGTTTTCATTTGGACCACTATTTACGGGACACCTGTATAATAAGTATAGAGTAATTCCACTCTCGTATGTTTGAGTATATCAGGCAGAACGCCTACCTACTTTAATGAGTTCATTAAATTTGAGACACAGTGGAACACAAACAATTTCAGTATTGAAGTTAGTATTTCACCAAGACCTTAATATTTTTTAATAGCATTGTCTTCAACAGGATGACTATCGGTCCGTATGTTCAACGGACAGACTGTCATAATGTTGAAGAGTTTCCTTCTAAACCGGAAACCATAAAATCACAGAATATGTAAATTAACGTGGATATGATAATTACTTGGATGTTCCGGATGTTTGGTTCCGCATGCACGGCATCAACGACGGTACCGCAGATGTAGAGATTGGACGAGTTTAAAATAGGAAATCCTTTATTATTAATTTCATAATTATTTTTTTGTAGCCATTGTGCGCCATAATAAGCTACCTACACATATATATTATAGCATTATACGTTATTTGCAACGGAAATCAAACCCATGTCAAACGAAGCGCTTCCGTTCCCGCGTTGCGAAACCGTATTACCCGTAAAATTAACCGCATAATTTAAAAGGATGAACGTCAATTTACGGGAATATTAGACGTGAACATTCCCTATTAACAATGCAAGACAGCAGGGCCTGTATTCGACATTGTCTAAGCGATTATGCGAATTATTTTGCTAGGATATGGTCGTTCTTATTACTTTGACAAAAAAGGCAGTCACGTCGTTAAAAAATACTATACTTGATATCGCTTAGGCAATGTCGAATACAGGCCCTGCTATCTTGCATTGTTAATAGGGAATTATCACGTCTAATATTCCCGTAAATTGACGTTCATCCTTTTAAATTATGCGGTTAATTTTTTTCATTTTTATTTAGTAGCTTTGTTTTTCTGTTTATACCAAACTGTCACTAGGTACATATTTTTTTATGTATTTTAATCAATAGCGTTACGAAACATTTCGCGTATATTTTCAGGAACGATCTGCAGAATGAATACCCCAATAACACTTAGGGCGGACGTCACATGTTCCGTGGGCTTTCCGTGATGAATGAATTGTTGTAGCGCGCCGTGACCGAGCAGGGATTATGTGCTCACCCGCAATACATTATCTTTCATGTCCTACCAACATTTTTGACGCGGCCCTTAAGAGGCTCGAATTTCTGTTTTTGAATTATAATTTAATTATTGTTGGACTCGATAATTAATGAACAGGTATTTTCAATTCAAAAGTACGCTTTACTTTATCTGTTGCCGGTACTCCAATTATAATTAGCAATTTTTGTTGATAATCATATTTAAGACAAAATACCATTAATTTAATGCAATGTCGCATTGAAAGAGATACGAGTTATACTTACTTACTTACCTACCTACTTCTTGAAAAAACAAACATTAAGCGGGTGAAATAATACTATATCACCTAAAAATGTGAATTTTACAGTAATATTTAATTAATCGTGTCTTGAAGCCATGATAAATGTTTAGTGTAGAAGTGTTCCCAGGTATCGACAAATTCACGAATGATTCCTTTAAATAATCTCAAACAGAAGGACAGATTTAAAACAAAAGGGCAATAAAATTGAGGAAGATTTAATTCCGTAAAGGGGCTGTGAAATCCCAAAGTGTCCGGCCTACATGCAAATGGTCGTATAAATTTTACGGCTTTTGAACGTCGTACTTCAACAACTTTTTTATTTATTTCACTTTATTACTCTTGTTCTTAAATTCTATCACACCTGCCTTTCCTTTGCGATATCAAAAGATAAAGAGCAGTAAAAACTAGGTTTTTGTGTGTCGCGCGCGTGACTTGTTTGCGACAATCTTTCTATTTGCATTTATGACTTTTATACTGAAATAAATCTTTGTAAATTTGATTTTATAATGTGGCTCTTAAGAACCGTCCGCGAGATAAAGTTACAAATTGTGTATAACTGATTTGTCACAAAGACAGTAATTATTCTGAACTATGAAACAGAAAGGCCGTTACGTACACTTTTGCCGGTGATCCCGCCGCGCAAACAAGGAGTGAAGCAGTCCATTAGTGCTGAACCTGGAAAACACCCCATATTTTCCTCCCACAAATATTTACTGCTAGCACTAAGTGTTCATTATGTGGTTGGGAAACATGCCTCATATAATAAATATAAACGCGTAAGTAGGTAGGTATATTTTATTTCCAGATTTATGAAATCTGTAAAGAATAGTATAAATTAATTTGAAGGCTCTTAATGTACTTACACAATCAAGGATTTATATAAGTAGATGAGACAATACTATATAGTGACCGCGCTTCCTTCTTCCTTCTGACAGTGCCTCCTTCTTCCTCAAAATTTAATGCTAAATCATTCACTTCTCAGGCTATTGGCTTGTGGAACTCCTTGCCTTCGGATTTAAGGCGTGCTCAATCTCTTCCTATATTTACAGATTTATTAAAACAGCACTATTTATCACTACCTTCGTAATCTGTCCATTCTTTTTCCCCATTTGTTCGTGCTTTAATCTTAATTTCTCTCTTTTGTGTAGGATTCCTTTAAATTATAATCAATGATATTTATTTGTATGTATGTATTTTGTATGTTACCTACTGGTTTTGTGTAATTTAAATGTTTAATATAGTTTTCACCACCTGCCTTTCTAAGTATCTCTTATGGCATCTCTTCTTTCGAAGCTTGTCCGGAATGGCTCGCTACTTAGCGATAGGACGACCTTTTGTCTACCGTGTTACTTATTTCTTTGTCTTATTCCAATGTTTTATGTGGTTTTAAAAAAGGGCATTTGTATTGTATTGTTGGTTCCAAGTAAAAGGTCAAATCGTCTCGAATCGAATTTATTTCATATTTTAATAAGCGTGGTGAATATCCCCAAAAATTATATAAAACACCTCTTGAACAAAAAACTTTGCAAGATATTACGTAGGTTGAAGTGTGCCTCACAAATACTTTCCGTTTCATTAGGTACAGCTTGAATGGGCCACTTATTATATTAAAGGGGCTACCTCAGCTACGTATTCCACTTATAAAATACCTTTCAGTTATGAAAGGAATCTTATAACTCAAATTAATTATGTTTAATTTGCGGGTAGGTAAGTCATTCTTTCTTTCATTCGCCATCTTTTCTACCGGCAATATACTTAGTAAGTACATGTTATTACCTACTGATACTACAATGACAATAAGATTTCTGAGAGACTGGGAGTGATAAGTGGTGTTGTTTCTCCGCAAAAATGAAGATAAGTTACAAAAGTCATCAATGTCAAGTACCTATAATTTTTATAGCAATTTTCACTGTCAGCTTGTTATAAAAATTTAAATTGGATAACAACGTCTTTAAAAACAAACTTTTACTAAAACACTTACGAAAAAGCAGCAAACTTTAAATAGAACTCAGCAGAAATAGGTATTCATATTTTTGAATTTAAAACTATGATTTTTTCCGACTGATTGTGTGTCCTCAATATTATAAGACAATGACTTAATTGCATGAAGTTGTAGGTATTCTTTGAACTAATTTTGATCTAAAATTACCTGCCATTAACAATGGCCCGAATCTCAAAACTGATTATAAATTGCAAAGTGTCGTCGTTTTGTCATAAATCCTTTGCCCTCGCCACGTTTTATCGGAGATACCTACAGTAAAATCGATGAACCGATTTGCATGGGACAAAGCACTCCAACTTTAATAAAGCCGTGTAAGAGAGCACCAGTTTTTTGAGTAAAATAAAGGAAAAAGAAAGAAAATCAAAGCTGCGGTATATGAAAACTTTGTTTTTGTTTAGCTGAATCCAATTCTTTTCACCAATGATTTGAAAGTTTTTTAGGTGTGCTTTACAAATAGCTTTTACTTCCGCGTGAAGTAAAAACCAGTGGCTGGCTTGATAACTTAAGTATCTACCTATTCGTAGTGGGTGCTAAAAGCGAAAAAATCGTGATAAAAGTAAATACAAAACTATATACATTTATTAGGGACGTAAGGTGTCATTACATTATAACTATGATTTATTATTAAAATTGCTTCTGAAGCAGCTCTGTTGCGGGTGCGCAATGGACGAATGCTTTATGTACCTACGCTTTAAAAACATAGGTCTGTTCGCCGAGAGTTGATAAAAAATATTAAAAGTCAAGGCTTCTTATTCTTTACCTAATCAAAAAATTAAAGGGAATGCTATATTTTTTTCATATAATATTTATTATTGAAGAGGCTGTATACCTATGTTCCATTGCTGGCATATCGTCAGAAGCGACCATGACGAGTCTCAGAGTCAGAGGAAGAATCAGAGTCGGTGATGTTTATTATGAAACGTTCAATTTCTTCGTCTAAATCAACGTGCGAAAACTCAAACGACACACTATAAGCGTATTCCAGCCATATACTTCTCTCGCCCGACCGTCGCGGCGCCGCGTTGACAACAACTGCTTCCCTCGTACCATGAAACTCAGTGCGCGCGGCGATAAGCAACGCCCGGCATACAGTTTGCGATAATTAAGCAACAGTCGCTATTTCGAGACGTTTATCAACTCTCGGCGAACGGACCTTAGTGTGCTAAGCAGGGGCGTAGCTACCGCCGTATCTGCCGTATTAATTATACGGGGCCCCCGGGCGACGGGGGCCCCCAACGTGCGTGAGCAAAAAATCTTTACCCTTCCTAAGGGCCGCCAAACAAATTTTTATACGGGGCCCCGCCAAGGCACGCTACGCTTCTGGTGCTAAGAGGTCAGGAGTAGGTATAGGTATGGGAGGTATTCGCATAGGAATAATCAAGCTATTCCATACGCGAATATTGCCATGTTCCTTGGCATGATACACGTGAAGCTGCCCTGGAAAGCCAATGTAAAAAAGAAAAGAGTAAGATACCTACTTATTCACACAATAATATAATAATATATTGGCTGTGTGGAAGGCACTCCTCGTTTCAATACACAAAAAAAATGTATACTTACGGTATAAGTTTGGAGATCAACATCCAAATAATACAAAGGTTCCAAAACAAAGTAAGTACTTACCTACTGAGGTTCATCGTTAACGCGCCATAGTACATACATTACTTAAGGCTCGGGCAAACCAAGCGCGTGTGCGGCGCGTAGCGTTTCTAACGCGGGCCCGCGCGATCTGTGGGGCGGCAAGGCGGATTTAACACGGCACACCAAAAAGCACGGGCCCGCGCTACTTTTTGCAATGCCGTGTTCAATTCGCCTTGCTGTTATACAGATCGCGCGGACCCGCGTCCTCTCGGACGCGCCGCGCACGCGCTTGGTTAGCCTTTAAAATAATAACGCAATAGAAACCAAGTCCGCGCGCACAATTTGAAGCAACAAAATCGGAGCCATACGCCGGGACGCTCCGTACTGTCAAATGTCAAACCGCACCGAACGCATATCGGTTTATTGCTTCACTTTTGTCAGGACGGCTGTATGTAAACTATCCTTCTATGGTTTATAATTCTATGGGTACATAACAAACGCCGATTTCACTCAGAGGGCCGACAAGTGGAGGTTGTTGCTAAAATAATAAACAATATGCTGAAACTCACGAACACTAGCTTTAGTACCATGTAAAAATACTGTCGCCACGAAACTAGTAGGTAGGTAAGAAGACTGGAAAGAACAAAACCATTTGAGTTAGTACTAGTGCAGTGCATGCATATAGTGCATAGTGCAAATAAGAACATTATGAACATAATGTCTTGCTCTTAACAGATTTAAGTAAAAAGATTTGATAAGAAGTTCATGCGAATCAACGCTCATTAGTTCATTCAAATTAAGTACGCTAAGGCGGCTTTCACTGCTTGGAAAACTAGGTAGCTACATAAAGAAAATCGCAGGCATCTTTATTAATAAATATTGTAATGTTATAAATTATTAATTTTCGTGAAAACTATTAGTAATATATTGCATGTAAACGACAAGTGCTAAGATAAGGAAATCGCTTTATAATTTTATTTTGTTGCAAGAAAAGGATAAACATGAGCATATAAGTATCTACATAAATTACACCAACAAGAATTGCTCGCTTAAAGTAATAAGATAGGTAGCAACTGCGTGTATACATATTATGAGCTGTTTTAATACAACAGAATTTAATTTCAATAATACAAAAACAACTCCATAAATACTTTTTTGTTTGACAACAAAACAAAACTGCTTTATCAACAGAGATGTTTTGGTTCTCAAGAATAAATAAACGTTCTACTTGCCACCAGAGGCGCCGTAATCGCTACATTCCTCTATTGTCTCTGATTCTGTTTTGTGTAATCTGTTACTAGTCTGTGGTATGGCATACTTACATGACAAGCTTCAGACCGACGCGTCATATGTCGGATTTTATTTAATTTTATAATTTTAGTGACAAAGAAAATTGTGATAAGTGTGATTTTACACATCTTGGTGATATACATTAGATTTAAGATTTGTTATGTTGTTGTTGAGCCATGGAAACCTAAACGAGGTAAGGAGTGTCACGGCGCTACGTCTAAGGAATTTGTTTGGAAGTGCGGGATCGATAACCCGGTCGGCTAACCATGAGGCGCGACGCCGAGGTTATGTCGCGAGCAAGCCGCAGAGTTCAAGTAACGGTTCGGGCGGCTGTAGCGTGCCGACCGCCGGCCGACTCGCGTTACAGCCGCAGAATCCGGTCCGACCTGGGACCAGTTAGTTTATAATAGTGTCTTGATCCTCATTCGCCGCCCTCATTCCGTTACGCTTGCCGACTGTCAGTGTAAATAAATATTCGGTAATCAGCTTCGCTTTTGAATAAGGACGAGTGCCCATGTCCCATACCTTTAGAACGCTCGACACCTCCGGACGTCCCTTTTGAGATGTACGCCTGTTTTCCAGCTTACCTTGCCTGCAGTGCGTGCCAAGAGCCCCAGAGTCCCAGCCATTAGATTGAGTGGAGTGCCCCCTGTGTCTGCCCACACGTAGCTCCATACGCAGCCAATATTCCGCGCGACTCGGACACATCCTCCAGCATGGACCTGGAGAAAACCCCCACTCTCCATGAGGAGGACTCCAAAGTCACCCTCACCATCAGACTGATCATGCAGGGGAAGGTAAGAGAAATCACTGTTCAAATTGTATATATCAAACATTTGACATTTTTAAATATATATATTGTGAAAGTGCTCACTTTACCTTCTTCTAAATTACTACTTAACTTCTATGTTAGTAAATGCTTTGCATGCATACCAATTTTCCTAGTTCATAGTCCCTATATAATGCACTCAAACCATACCTTAAGTGGGTTCTCAGGGGTTGCCAACTTGTTTTCAGCTGAATATATTATTTCTCAGAATAAGTTATAAAAATGTACCACACCACTAAAAATATAGTATTTTATAGAAAGACTAAAAAAGATGGTAGTATTATTACGTCACATTTTTTAATAAATTTAGTTCATAAGGTCATTTTTTATCAAAGAGATACTTGCTCTCTTTCTTTCTACTCGCCATTTTGAATTCATAATTGAAAATATCCTTTCTGTGAAATAATTTCCAAAACCTTAAAACAAAAACGAACAGTGACAGTTGCCAGACCAAGCATTTGTTTGACATTGATATAACAGTTTGTAATGCATCTAGAGGTGCTTTTGAATATACAAACATTGTGTCAGTCGAAAGGTAATCAAGGGCATTCATAAATTATACAAAGTGAGGGATTTCTGTGTTATTAGTTTCAGGGTTGCACAAAAGAGATTGATACATTCAACTTCAATATAGTATCTTTGTCTACAATATATTTCTCAAACAGTATACAGTGTGCAGACCTAAAACACTGTACAAAACTATATATTATGGTGTGGGTGGCAACCCTTGTTGTATATTTTAATGCAAACATGATTAAGAATGAATGTATGCCCTATGTGTGCAGGTTTTACATTTATCTGCATGTACACCCATCTTATCATGTATATTTAAATGATTGAGGATCAATCAAAATTGACTTATCTGTACCTTAACATGAATATTCTGCATGTACCTATTGCATGGTGCATAATTTGGTTTAAGAGCAAGCTCAAAAATCATCTTAAACATCCATTATACATTTTGTCATCATACTATACTCTCAGGGTTATTCTTGTAATTATTGTTTACTGCTGTGCCTTAATAAATTGTCAACTTACTTTAATTTCCTGTTTTTCATCACTTCGTATTTCCCTGTATTATTAATGTTGTCATTATTAGCTAAAATGCTGATGTTTGCTGTCAGGCAGACACTGTTATTTAATAGACACACACAAGTAGCAACCTACCTAAGTGTTTTATTTTTGTAGATAATGCGGCAAGTTAATGACTTTGTTAATTTAATTATGTCCAAAAGAGTTGTACATGTTTTCAAAGTATGGTAATCTAATATGACATTGGTCTTACAAATCTTGTTAGGCAGTGCACTTGTAGGGATGCTTGACACCAGATCCTGTTTGCTGCCCGTACGGGCTTGCCTTTTCCTTAGGCTTTTGCTTTAATGTCAATCAGTCTGCTCATGCTTGGGTATTTTGGTAATCCAATATAATTGTGTACACAACAAGGTATTTACCTATTATGCATACAAAGGGCTCCAACTTAACTTGATATCAGTATATGCAGAATATTTGCTTGTCATTTACATGCAGTAAAGAGTTTACATGCATACATATATGCCAACTACATTGCCCAATAGTTGAACCAATTTAGCACACCTAGATGCACCAAGATTGCCCTGACATGTGAGATGTATTGATGTTAAGACACAAGTATAACTACTTCATGCTAACTCTTACATCTAGTTGCTTTTAATTGGCTGTAATCCAATACAAAGTACATTTGGCATCTGTCCAGCTATTGGCACTTGCTCTGTTCATGAAACTTATTGATTTGTATCTTTTTCTAATTTATGTCTATATATATATTTTTTTTAGTTTTGGGTTGTGCTTCCTCGATCATGTGATTACCTACGTCTTTTTTATTTGTTGTTTTTGTCCTGGGCATGCGAAAGTATTTTAATGAACAACTGTTTATCACCGTATTTCAAGCAAAAAGACGTGTTTGACCCATCCCCTACTTAATAGTATTATAATTTCTTCTGATGTGACATTAATTATATCTAATGTAAACACATGTTACCCATGTGCACAGGCCATATGTCTCAAACTAAACGAAATGAATTGTGTCTGAAATAAGACAAAAGGAATCCTCAAGTTACTCTGAGACAATACACATGTGTTTTAATTGTTCTATAAATTAAGTATAACACTTAACATAATGTCTCCAAGTCTGACGCAAGATTTTAATTATGAAACAGTTCATCACTGTAACAACATGCTATTAATGTAGGTAGGTAAGTTGTTTGCACCCGTTTCGTTTCGACATGTATCAGCTTCGCTATTTGCGTCGCATTAAGTCGCGGTGCGTTGACGCCTAGCGCAAGAGCATTGTTCACATACTGCAAGAGTCAACCCGCTCCGTGCCAGGAACAAACTGATGCGGCAACCGCCGCACTGGTGCATCCCTGGTGCTATTATTGCAGTAAAGAAATGCTCGTCGTCGCCGCTATTATTGTCACAGGAAATCTTTGATGCTATAAATCTTATTGCGTCTACGTTAATTACGGGCGTTCGTTGCACAATACTGGCCAA
This sequence comes from Tortricodes alternella, assembly GCA_947859335.1. Classification (NCBI taxonomy): domain Eukaryota; kingdom Metazoa; phylum Arthropoda; class Insecta; order Lepidoptera; family Tortricidae; genus Tortricodes; species Tortricodes alternella. The sequence goes on along the minus strand of OX401979.1, from coordinate 8,374,717 downwards.
TTCTGCTGCAGATTTACTGTAGGAATGTGTGTATAAATAAAAAATGTAAATTTGACTAGCTTGATTAGGCTCCATTTTTTTTAAAGTCTAATAAATAGTCAGATTATCCGAAAAAGAAGTTGAAGCCTGAATTCAATAATATATATCTTTTTCTTTCCTTTTCCAGGAAGTCGGCAGCATTATTGGGAAAAAGGGAGAAATTGTCAAAAGGTTTAGAGAAGAAGTAAGTAAGCTAGGTACTACAATGCAAATAAAACTTTCAAGATTTATTTTGTACATTTTAAAATAATCCAAATTAAACTTTTTTCGTTTTTGGTTTCAGTCAGGAGCCAAAATCAACATATCCGATGGATCATGCCCAGAGCGTATTGTCACAGTCACCGGCAACACGAGTGCTATATTCAAGGCATTCACACTTATATGCAAGAAATTTGAAGAGGTAAGATTTTTCGGATTCATAAAGTGTTTAGTGGCCTAAGACCACAACATAAAAAAAAAAACAGGGGACAATCTTTGCACAAATTGATCTAGTCCCAAAGTAAGCTCTAAAGGCTTGTGTTATGAGTACTAGACGACAATATAAATACTTATATAGAGAAATAAATACTTAACCTCGTAAGTCCCCTTGTACTTTATATAGTACAAATTATTGTACCTCATTAAGACCTGGTATTTTGCTTGATTTGGTTCTAATTTCAACTTTGTCGTAATTGATTTAAGATTAAAAACTACTTCCGTAATTTGTTCTTATTTAAGTACACTGGGACGGAATCACTACAGAGCATTAAAAATGCGAGGACTTACGAGGTTAAATACATAGGAAACATCCAAGACTCAGGAACAAACATTCGTGCTCATCACACAAATATTTGCCCTTACCGGGGATCGAACCCGGGACGCTTGCTTCGGAGGCAGGGTCACTACCAGCTAGGCTGCCTCTGAAATAAATTTTCCAAGATAAACAGTGCTCTATAATTTATTCCGTTATAGAAACTATCGACTCTCCAATTTTCGTCAAAATCCGTACAAACTTTTAGGCATGCTTGAATGACAAAAATTCCAAAAATCTTGATACTCGAACTTAAGAAATTATACTACATAATTTCATTATAATATAATTTAATTTATGTGCATACAGTGATAAAGTTATTGTTTTTACGCTCGAGTTCTCAGGGTCTTAACAGATAAAGTTACATTACTCTAGTTATTTAATCAATGCCCTTTATATTTATATTAGTTCATAAATAGTACCTATAACAAACAACGTAGTAAGAGTGTTATGTAAGTATTATTATTGATACTTAATAATAATATTAGATATTTATAAAACCGACTCTTTTGACACACACATAACAAGAAATAAAAAGTAGGAAAAATCATCTAAACTGTGCCAAACGGTGCTAAGTCTTGACGGAGGATCGAATTGCCGCCATTACTGGTCATGGTTTTTTGCTGTTTCGAAAGTAGAATTGTAAAAAGTTATGTGTAATTTACATTTTAGTTGAAAATATGAATAGTAGTGACTCCGAGAACGATCTGAAAACTCCGCCGGATATCGTAAATGCAGCCACGATTGCAACAAATAATTTGCTGTCGAAAATATTGTTTATGAACACATCATGGAGGATTTATAATATGTGTGTAGATAAAGTTATGTATGCAACTGTACATAATTTAGCCTTAAAACACTGGTGCGATCTTATTATGAGACTCGCCTGTCGGCTCGTTTCATAAACCCGCATTCGTGTTATAAGGCCTATCATTATGCAACCGTTGCATAAACTACTATAACGAAACTGGGCTCGTTCCAGTGGTGCTCCCAGTTCAACGAGGGCGGCGGCGGAGGGTCGCGCGCGCCCATCACGCTGCGGCTCATCGTGCCGGCGTCGCAGTGCGGCTCGCTCATCGGCAAGGGCGGCTCCAAGATCAAGGAGATCCGCGACGTCACCGGCGCAAACATACAGGTGAGAACTGAACACCACACTAAATAAACTCGATGCTATATCTCGGGGGTCACCAAATGGAGGGGCCGAATCCGGACCACCGACCCATTTTTTGCGGACCGCGAGAACACAGCAACTTGCACTACAGAGAGCAGGGATATAATGTCAATAGCTTGCACCAATTTAACTCGGAACTTCAGACAGATAGTCCGTAACACAATGTAATTTTTCTCATTGATGTGTAAAAAAATACCTTCGTTATTTCCGTAATTACATTTTTTCTATAAAATGTTGTGCGGACCGCGATGGTCATTTCATATCTTAAAACGGAACCCGAGCGAAATTATTGGCGACCCCTGCTATATCTGATGCATCTTAAGAAGAGTGAACCTACAACTTTTCTTACAAAAGGCGACAACGATTCCACGCCTCAAATGTTAACGTGTTATGCCCATAGACAATTATGCAGCAAGAGCAAAGAAGTGATAGAATTTGCTTGACGATGTTGCATTAAATTCAAATCGGTTTCATCATCAGCAATATAGCCGGCTAGACTTCTGATGCTTCAGCTAGATCAAATTTATCCGCTCCCACGCCTGCCAGTAGTCCCGCCGCTCATGGATTTTTGCCTCTAATGCTGCCATATTATGGTCTATTATGCATTCTATTCTGTGATTTCACCAATATTTGCTGATAAGGTAACATGATATTGAATTAGATCATTCATGGTTTATAATTGATTACAGGTGGCGAGTGAAATGTTGCCAAACTCGACTGAAAGGGCTGTAACAATCAGTGGAACCTGTGATGCAATCACACAATGCATTTATCACATCTGCTGCGTAATGCTAGAGGTATGCATTTATTTAATACTTTATAATATTAATATATTTCTGTGGAACGGTAGCTTAACCCTCTAATACGAGCGAAACCCGCCTGGTATTGTGTAACAATCCATGTGGTCTGTATTTGAAGTTTGAAGGTGGCATGGCTTGCCGTCACCAACGGTGCATCTATTGTTATTCTATAGTATAATGGCCGAATTCAGAAAGGCCACTCACATTGAGATTTAATTAAAGTGACGTTTCAGTGACGTTTCTGTATAGGTTGACAACTAGTTGAGGGACATTTAACGACTTAATATCGAGTCGGCGAGAGTTCGGCCATAAGCCTCATACAGACAATGCTTTTTTTTTTTTCACGTTAACGACCGGTTTTATAAATTGACAGCGAATTAAAAAATGTAAATTATTATTAGTGATTTTTCCTTGAAAATGTGAAAAATTCACTACTACAATGCCATAATACTCCTCTGCTGCACTGGGAGTGAAGAAATAGCATAGAATGCGTGCAGATGCTTATCATCCTGGCATGTCGTAAAAGTCGACTGAGGGACGGGTCCTCTCCAACATGGTGGACTATCTGTATGGGCGATGGGCTGATCACCTGTCACCATACGGTTTCATCATACCATCTTAGGACTAATTAATCGAACGTGGCCACAAGTAGTCTTGTGGCTCTGCCCACCCCATTAGGGATTTCGGGCGTGATAATATGTATGTATGTATGTAAATATTTTTTATATTAATTACTATTACGAAGTTGAGGGCAAAATTTATGAGAACCTAAATGTTTAATGTTATTTTTTAGAGTCCGCCTAAAGGAGCGACCATCCCGTACAGACCAAAACCAAATGTTGCTGGGCCCGTGATTCTGGCTGGAGGACAGGCTTATACGATCCAAGGAAACTATGCAGTGCCTGCCCAGGACGTAAGTAACTTTATTAGCCTTCCAATATAACTTATGGCTTTAGTTTAATTTGTCATGTAAAAATGAATTAAGTAGCAAATCGTTTATTATTTGGGAGTTTTTGCGATCAATGTACCACAATAAACAGTCAAATCATCTTAGTTCGCCTTCTTATTGTCACTGTCGCTGTACACATATTTCAGTTAGATTTTGGAACTAGAATTGAAATTTTAACTAAAATGGCGCCGGCTATTGCGGCCGGGTTTTATAAAGGTCTATCAGAGAACATTTTAGATTAGTAGTGTCAAAAGCGACTGATTTCATCTGATATTTTTGACTAACGGGCCCGTTTTCAAACCATACTAGTCTAATACTAGAGATCCGCAAAAGAAGTAGAGTAACCGATATAGCTCTTCAAACATTTATAAAATATGTTAATTGCTTAAAATAAAGTCATATGTATATTTACATGTAAACTATAACAATAATTAATATATTATATGTGACTTGTATATATCATAACTACTTAAACAAGGCACACGTGTTATGTGGGCTCTTCACTCTCAATCGAAGTCCCGATTGAGGTGAGTGACTTCGTTCTCCGACTATGATTGAGGTGAGTGACTTCGTTCTCCGACTATGATTCCGAGCGCCTTCGACTCGAGCCGAATACCAACGAAAATGGCAGTCGCACGAGGCAAGCTGAAGTAGTACGAAGTCCCACACTAGACACTGGCACGCGGCCAACGATCTCAAAAGAAGGATATGGCGTTCAATACAATTGCGTTGAACAAATGACTTAGTTCGTCACGGTAGCGCCATCTATTTACAAGTTTACAAACTACGAATCTCTATTGCCGACGTCTTAGTTCTTATGACATTTACACAATCTTATTTTGCCTGATTCATCGCTCTGTTTCATTGCTCGCTGAGCTACGAATCACAAAACCGAAACGCATGAATCAGCCAATAATGGATCTTTCCTGAATGTAATCGGAACGCCGATGTCGGCAATATTTACCGAGTGAAAAAAGTGAGCATCCCGAAAATCGCGTCGGGCAGGTCCTTACTATATATTTGTATACACGCGGCCAACTTCGAGCAAGTTCGCGAGTAGCGAAGGGCAGGATTTCCGTGATTGACTCGTGTGTTGTTGTTTGTGCGCCCGGCTGCGTCGCGCAGGCGGTGTGCGCGCCCGTGTTCCCGCTGCTGGAGATGAAGCCGCCCCTCGCGGGCGCGCTGCCGCCGCACCACCTGCTGCCGCTGCACGAGCACCACCTTGTGAGTCGCCGGCCCACCGACCTCATAGAGACCCCCGCGCCCCGACTGCTGTCGAATCAAAAGAGTACAAGTCTTTGTTTTAGTAATCTGTGCTATGTTCAGTTAGCACAAAATACCGTTTTTTTTATGACAGAGTCGTTTCGACAGGCCTGGTAGTCGCAGTTGGTTTCTAAATACTTTTGGTTGGACGACATGGTCGCCGCTAGGCCGTCAAACTAAACAAGGACGATTATTTAATGAATTGTAGTACGTCGGATAATAGTAGATTGTTGCATCAAGCAGAAAGTGATTCATTATTGCGCCGAGTGTTAGTTTAGAGCCTGAGCGTAAACGAGGGCTCCAAAAACACGAGCGCAATAAATCACTGAATGCGAGGTGCATAATCTGCTTTTCTTTCAACTACTGCAAAAAGTTGGTAAAAGAAAAGTCAAAGTAAAGTTAAAAACTAAAACCGGATTAGCGACGTAAAAAGTATATTGACTCTACATTCGCTCTACATTGGGTCTACATTCGCTCTACATTGACTCTACATTGGCTTAAATTGGCTCTACATTGACTCTACATTGGCTCTATATTGACTCTACATTAACCCTACATTGATCTGCATTCGCTCTACATTTATTCTACATTGACTTAAATTGACCCTACATTGACTCTACATTGGCTCGACATTGACTGTACATTGACTCTTGAGTGTAAATATCTTGATCAACTAACCAAACTAAAAAAAATACAAAACAGTGCAATAATGAATTTTGTATGCAACTTTATTGCTCTAGGGCAAAAAAGGGCTGCTTTGTGCTGAGTATTTAAGGCCATAATGATGAAATTAAAGCGTAGTTGGAAGAAAATATCGTTATTTATTTGAATATTTTTGTGGTTTTCATACCATTATGTTTTACTATAATGATAACTACCAGCCGACTCTGAAAAGTAATCGCTTAGGCGAGACTCGAACCGATACTCGCACATAGAAACATTCGACGACCCAAGACTGACAAAACTCATTAAGGTTATCTACTATTTAACGTTCATCTACTACTAAAAATTAATTTTCTGAAATGGGACTAAGAAAAGACGGGAAGTCATTTGTAATTTCACAGCCAAAACAAAATTATGTCAATTTACTGGCCTACTCTGATATTGTGTACGTACAGTACACACTATGTCTACGCGTATTTAATGTAAGATCCTCGTCGCGGTGACCATTGTAATTCGACTCTACTGCATACCTACTTTTTCTTCCTTGTAGACTTCTCAGACTTGTAGTATTCGGAATGCTTAATTGGACGTCATTCATGGTAGACCCCCTTTGTGGATAAAATATTCGGCCTAATGTTTTCTAACATTTTTCTTCAATAGTCGAAAGACCCACTTGCCCTCAGTTTGCTAGTACACCAAAGAAAAATGTTAGTGAATGTTTTTTTTTATCCAATTCGTATGTGGTATTAATTCAATTACGAATACGGTGATTATACCTGAAGAACCCTTGTTATGATGAAAACCATATCTCTATGAGGTCGCGTGAATTCGGAGTGATATTATGTGATTGGTGCTGCCCCAGAATCCCTTAAATTTGTTTGGATGTGTGGTGTCGATTCCCCATTAGTTGCAGGTTAATTAACAATGTATATAAATAGAATTAGAGAACCCCGGTGATGTGGACTTGTAGGTATGAATTTGATTTCTTTTGCGTTGTAATTTCCCTTCGCTTATGGCTCATGATGAACCCCTTTATATTAAGTGCACGTAACTCCCGAGGGCTGTAATTTTACGTACTTAGACCCTTATTTTGTATCCATATTGTACTGGTCCTTAGAATTAGCTGTATCACGTTAATTTATTAAGCACACATTGATCGAACGTGACATTGGCGGATCATGCGTAGTGATAAACACATTCACATTTGAAAGCTTTATCTGTTTGTTTTCTGGCATCGCCGAGATACGAACCCGTTGCGTAAACGAAAACTGCTCACGCACATTGCGACGTTGCAACATGTTTTCGACCATCCCCGTACTTGCACCTCTCCTTATTTGCCTCTTCCGAATTTTGTTTACTTTCTTTGTTCTCTTGCGAAGTTTATTTGTTGATATTAACCATGGAAAAGCTAAAGTGAATCGTCGAATAGTTTTTAGAGTTCACATCTATGTTGCAGAGTTAAAGGTACAGGAAGTATTTTAGAAGGTGCGTTTTAAACTTGGGCAGCACCACTCAAGAACTCACAACGTGCATTGCTTTTGTGTTCGTGCTAAGGAAATTCGCAAATATGTGTCGCTCTTTATTTTTTAGTGTTTGAATATTGCGAATTCTCTTAGAGGTACTATTGATTATTTGACGTTAAGATTCTACCCAGGTAACCCTATCCAGCGATCCCATCCCGGCAATGTCAGAGAAGACGAAAACAAGCAGCTGGAGCTGAAAACAAAGAGTTAATTTATTATTTGATATAAAGAGTCGTCAGCTAAAAGCCTGGCATGTACTTTTTTATTTGACGGTGTGTGTTTATGTTTTAGATGGGAGGCTTAGCGAAATCCCCTCTGGCTGGACTCGCGGCCTTGGGTCTTGGAGGACTGGCCACGTCCAATACGGGCGGCCTCAACCCGGCAGGTATAGGCAAAAGCACGTACCCAGTTTTGTTACCTTTTTTATTTTTATTCTTTTTCCTCTATCCTTTTGTGCTCAACAATAACATTATAAGGTTTACACACGTTTAGGTTTAGTACTGTCCCTCGTGTTTCTGAAAGTAAAGGACCTTGAGGCCTGCTTGAGGCTTTTTTTTGTTTGGTCTATATCTGCATCAAGCATAATTTTAGCTTGTAGCTATGAAGAAAACTTGAATTTAACCCATCGTTTTCGTTAACTTTTGACTACATGAGCGACACATTTTGTTTCTTGACGTGTGTATTACTCTGTTATCTGTTGAAGTCGCACTTGGAGTTGTAGTTTTTTATCCTGCTTGCAACCTGAATAACCATTGTTTATGTAAGTCTTTATTTACCCTTGTCCGTATTAATACTCTGGCTCCATGTAGATAATTAACGAAATAATCAATTAATTGCTCACTCTTAATAACATAGCTTTGCCTTCTTACTCTACATAGACCATATACCAAAAAAAGCGGAAGCGGAAATGTAATAAAATAAGATGTCATTAAAAACGAAATGTAATTCCAAATTGTTCTATCTCAAGTTTAACTCTTGACTATTTTTAAACATTTACCACGCAAATTGACATTGGCAAGAGCCTCGGGACGCCATTAAAAAGAGAGAATGAAGAACTCTGACTATACTATCAAGTGTATAATGAATATACTTGGGCAGTTTTATTGTGCTTCTTGTAATCGGACTTTCAAAACCAAATTTGGGATTGCAAGTCACGCTCGGGGCCTGCAAGAAATAATGCAACCTAAAATAAATGATTCTGTCAGGGTGTCGCTGTCGACGGATACGTCTGGGAGGACATCATCATCATAATGATGATATAGTAATTTCGACGCTTTGTCCAAAAAAGAGTGTGATTCGTAGATAGTTTTTTGCGTTTTGTTTTCTGTAACCGTAACCTAATAAAAAATCAAAATCAATGGTTGTTCGCGTTCTATAGAACAATTGTTAACAGTTGGGTTATATTTTGCAGCTTTGGCAGCGTTGGCGGGATCGCAGCTTCGCACATCAAATCAGTCGCGCAACCAGCCCGCAACCAACCAGCAGTCGCACGAGATGACCGTGCCCAACGAGCTCATCGGATGCATCATTGGCAAGGTGGGTTCACTATTACTACCCTTCATATCTATATAAATACAATATAACTGTTCACACACGTTGAGATTGAAATTTCTAAGTTGGCTTATTATAATTACTTATAAAACAGTGCCGTGACTCACTTATAGACAACGCACAGCCTAAACTGGTGGTCCTAGAGGTTTAAAATTTGGAGGAGATATTCCTCGAGTACCCTAGAGATGCACTAAGGAGAGGTTTTTTTTGAAATTCCACACCTAAAGGGGTGAAAAGAACTGATAAAGATTGTATGGAAAATACCGCGGGCGGAGCTGTGGCGGATCCACTAGTTGAGTATAAAGCATGTGCGTAAACGACTCAGCTGTGAAAGTCTGAAATTTTCTGTTGCCAGACTACCATTATCTAGCTACATTTTTACTGTGTTGACGACTTTATTACTTTAAAAAAAAAAGCGCCATTGGTTTTACTTTCGTCTGTATTGTTTTTCCTTGTAAACATCGAACAGGATCGTCGAGATAGAGCTTTAGACTTATACTAATTGTAATGACGGTTAAACAAGTGTCGGTGACATTCGCAGGGCGGTACCAAAATAGCGGAGATCCGTCAAATCTCCGGCGCCATGATCCGGATATCGAACTGCGAGGAGCGCGAGGGCGGCAGCACGGACCGCACCATCACCATCTCCGGCAACCCGGACTCCGTGGCGCTGGCGCAGTACCTCATCAACATGAGGTGAGTGCACTCCACAGCGACTAGTCCACATCCTCCCCGATACCAACCACCAATTGACTCACCTCTGATCCGTTTTAAGATGCCTAGCCCTCGAGAATCGATTTTTTTAACATCCCACGATTATCCTCTGATTTATCTTTACCTTTTTATGGGCCGTTTCGATTGTCGCGCTAATTTTGATACATATCAATGCTAAGGGAGAATACATCGGTATTTTTCGCTCGTTACCTTCGTGAGATAGAGTCGGTGCTTACGCACAGTCGCGAGAATTTCTTAGATCGCTAAAGAAATGAAGCGAAAAAATTAAAACTGCTTATGCAGGTTTATTTGTCTTATGATAATATACTATTTCACCAAATATTAACCTTGAAATGCTTATGGTTTTTGAGAAAAAACAGAAAAAGTAAAATCTTTTATTATTATTCTTTTACTTTTATTCATTGATTTAGGTGTATTTTAAATATATTATAATTATACCCTAGATGCATCACTGAAAAAAAAGGTTCAAACACTTTTGAAAGTATCGATAACTTTCAAAAGGGCCCATAATTTCGTATTTTACTGAGGTTTTAGACAAAAATGGCAATATGAATATGGCCTACGTCATACAAACATTCTTAAAATACAGATACATACTAGGCATATTTCTATAAAAATATAGAGATGCCTTATAAAGTATCATGCAGAAAAAGGAGGAATACACGCAATCTAACAGTATTGTTGTGAATGTGCCTATGGGATGAGAATGGGGACACTCCTGTTCCCATGTAGCGGCAGTCATATATTACTCGTCGTATGGCAAATTTTTCTCGAGGATTCCGCGACCTAACCAAAAACTCAGTTCTTTGTTCAAGAACGCAGACTTAGATGTTACCATTCATACCGACAGTGATGATGATGATGAATGCTTATGTATAGATATATAATAGTATGTATCTTAGTCTAGTTAATAATAGGTTTAGAGTTACTAATAAAATGGAATTTATCTGATACTTGCTTCAAACTGAGTTTGCTAAAAAAAAATTATATTATACAATGTTATATAAAGAATAATTTATGAAAAAACTGTGGGTGTGCTTGCAAGTGGTACAAAAAAAATAAGAAAAATAAAAACATGTAAATTGATAACTTTTAAAAGTGTTTGAACCTTAAAAAAAAATTCAGTGATGCGTCTAGGGTATAATTATAATATATTTAAAATACAACGAAATCAATGAAGTTGTTTGGCTACAAAAATATAAAAAAGTTTTTACTTTTTCTTTTTTTTTCTCAAAAACTATAAGCATTTCAGGGTTAATATTTGGTGAAATAATATATTATCATAAGACAAATAAACCTGCATAATAAACCTGCATAAGCAGTTTTTATTTTCAGTCAGGGGCGATTTTTATAATGCCGACCGGCTAGACCCTTTGTGGAGATACTTGGGCGTCGAACCGTCGCACCGACTTCGCCTCGCGCTTTTCATCGTATAGATCCGCGTCCCGACCGACGGTAAAACATGATCGAATTATCGAGCCGGCCCGGCTTGTCGCCTAACCCTTTACAAGTCCTGTCCCGGTCCCGCAGTGTGGAGCTACAGAAGGCGAATCTAGAGGGCGGCGGGGCGGGCGGGGCGGGAGGCGCGGGCGGGGCGGGCGGCTCGGCCGGGCCGCTGGCGTCCGCCATCCCGCTGGCGCAGCTGCTCAGCAAGAGCGGCGCGCTGGGCGCGCTCAGCTCGCTGTCGGCGCTGGGCGGGCTCAGCGAGCTGCTGGCCGGCGCGCCGCCCGCCGTGCAGACCACGGGCGTGCACCGCCCGCACAAGGCCTTCGGCCGCCGCCAGGACGACGACGCGCCCTCCAAGACCTCCAAGGAGCGGAACAAATACAACCCCTACTAGGGGCGCCGCCGCGCCGCCGGCGGCTCGTGTGCACGCTAGCGTTAGTTCGCTCGTTTTGTGTAGCCGACGCGCGGGTACGGGGGGCCGAGTTGACGCGTCCAGAAGAGAGAGCGGACGTCCGGCCTTAAATCGCTTGAACTTTGAAAGTCGATGACTTCGCCGGGAACTGACAAAATCATATTATAAAGTACCCCCTGGAAACGGCGATTTATTTAATCCAAAGAACCGGAGGAGTTCTTCGAATCGTATACACGTATGGATATTCGGAGTCGAATTTTCCGTAACTAGATTTTAAGAATCGTTTTTCATTAATGTAAGTTAAGTCAGATCGAGGCGATTTCGCAACGAACTCAACAATGATCTTGCACCAAAAATCATGTGACCGTATTTTATTTGGGATGACTTGGATGACATGGATTGACTTAATGAATGAGATTTATAAGTCGTTTTCTAAAATGGCTTATGAAATAGCCAGTTAATTTGTTTGCTTAATACACGTAAATTTCTTATTTATTAGGTTTTCTTATAATATGTTCAATCTGTTTAAACCCAAAATAGGTGCACTGCTATGCATTTTTACAATATTCAATGTGTATGAAAGGTTAATTGACAACACATAACTAAGTAATAATACTTAGACAACGTTTATGCACTGGGACTAAGTTAAGGTACTAAATTATAAGTATAAGTAGTAGCTGGGTTGTCTAGTCGTTATTAATTTCATTCCTTTTCATTATAAAATTAATAAAAATCAAAAGAGTTAACCAACCACAAAAATGGAATGGAACCAACTGTAAATCTTTAATTTGGCGATGAAATCGGGTTCATTCTCCTCTAACATCTTATAATAGTAGTTTATGCAACGGTTGCATAATGATAGGCCTTAAAACACTAGTGCGGTTTTATGAAACGAGCTTTTAGCGAGTTTCATAATAAGATCGCACGTGTGTTTTTAGGCCGAATTATGCAGAGTTGCATACATAACTTTATCTACACACATATTATAAATCCTCCATGATGTGTTCAGAAACAATATTTTCTGGCAACAAGTTATTTGTTGCAATCGTGGCTGCATTTACAATATCCGGCGCATTTTCACATCACACAGTCACTCCGAGAAGACTACTATTCATATTTTCAACTAAAATGTACATTACAAACAACTTTTTACAATTCTACTTTCGTTCAGCAAAAAACCGACATGAATGATTAACGCAGTAATGGCGGAAATTCAATCCTCCGTCAAGACCTTTTTTTTTAAACATAGACAAACGAATGAAGTCTCTTTTCTCATGTCACTGTCACACAAACATACTGAATTGATGTTTCGTATCAATAACTGTTTTAATATTTACTATATAGAATAGAATACTAACTAAGTAAAGATACTAGAATAGAGACCCACTTGAGTTTTGACAGCTGTTCCGAATTTAATCTCATTACGATACTAAAATAGATACTGTAATAACATTACAGAACTGGTTTTACCTAATTGGTTGTCATAATGCTGGTCATTTCCTACGGTTTTTGATTACATTATGGAATTTTATGATATGGGTGTAGATAAACATTTTAAACAGCCAGCATGCGACGTCTCTACGAGATAATCGAGCTAAATTTACATCTAGGTACATGCATACACTACAGTTTGTACACTTTCAAAAATGGCAAAATCACTTGATAAGTTTCTTCTTGTAATACCAAATCTACGAGGATAGTAACATATTATTACTTGGTCTAAAATTGGAGAACGTAATTAAACTGTTGGATGTGCATCAAAATAATTTCCTAAATTTAATAACTTTGACGTGCGAGAACATTTCTAAACATCTTACAAATTATTTTATTTTTAGCATCCTGTTCAAGTGCTTTAGTCACTCTGAGAGGTGAACTATACTAATTAAATACTTAATGGAAAATTTTAGTATACTGCCTCGGTAAAACATTTAAAATATGTAAACAAGAAAATTTATAATTACAATGAGTATCGATAAATAGGAATTGTGACAATAGTAGTGATTACATAGATGCTTATAATAATTATTATTATCTAGGTAATACAATGCTTTGCATGTGAAAGATTGTATATAAATCAATTTGAATAAATACAGGGTGTTTAGCTAAAACATCTAACTTCATCAGAATTGCACTTTTTTATCCTAGGTGAGGAAATTTGTCGGATAGAATTTAAATACCTTAAAAGCAATATTATACGTTTTGATTAAAGTATTTTTGATGGCATCTGAAATGTTATAAAGCGTGTACTAAAAATACGTAGTTACTGGTTAATATTGTAGAAACCATAGCAATTCAGCTCCTGTTTAAAAACTTATAAACTTTATTAAATTCGTAGGTATGTCGTCGTTTTTCGCTCTTAGCTCTTGACATTGTAGTCGCTGCCATTCGTAGTAATTAATCAGGCACTCAAAAAGCAAGAGAGCTTTGGGCATCTCCAGATGAAGTTTTTAATAAGTTCTATACTCGAAATTAATTTTTTTAAATGTACTAACTTCGTCCATCACGGTCGGACAAACTCTTGAAAACCAATATGGGGACCAATATGTGGCTACATGTTGGTTAATTATATAATAATGAGCATTATTATTATTCATAATATAAGTAAATGTCAGAGCGCCAAAGCGCCCTTTCTCTTTGTTTTAAACGTCGTGTGAATTTGTACGATATCGTGAAATAAGAAATAGCTTGTGGATAATAAAAGCTACGTCAAAATTAAGATTTTTGTCACTAGTGATATGCACAGTAGATGTTTTGTAACTCGTTGGCAGAGGCGAAGCGTGAGGGTAAGCCGGTGCATAATTTCTTAACTCAAACATTATTATTATTATTAATTACTTCTTGTATTAACATAAAAATTGCATATTGCATATTTTTGTATGTAAATACAAAATTTTATGGGTAATAATATAATGTTTAGAATGAGAAATTATACACCGGCTTACCCTCACGCTTCGCCTCTGATCGTTGGCAAGGTAAAGGCAAGTATTTGTAGTTTGATGTATAGATGATAGATCATTGCCCTTGCGCTGTCTGTAATTAGTTAGTGCAAAATTAAAATCGAGGTCCAATGGAATGTTTGCAACGGTACTTGTAATACAGCCGCCAAGATCAGTTTTAATTGTAATGATAAATCATGTTAATTTTAAGGCACTTGATTAACATTTTTCATATCGTTTCAGGAATTATATTACTCGCTAGAATCGTTAAGTAAAAGTGTATTGTTTCAAGTACATATTTAATAAAATAATAATAAAGTGTTGGTTTTTTTTTACGACTTGCTTTTTATCTAAGTATTATTGTTAAGTGCAGGTAATCTCTTTAACTAACCGAATCTAAAGCCTCCCAATCAAGAACCCACGCCACTATCCTGCCTACCCAGGCACAAACATTCCCGTGTTACCTGAACGCCGAACTCTGCTCCACGAGTACCTACTCCTACAGCTCACTGGATCATCCAATGTCCCGGTAAGATGTTTCCTTTACATTTTAATTTACGTCCTAGAATATCCAGTCGCATTTTTGGGGTCATCATTTGGCATGTTTATAATTTTAAAGTCTACTTTCTCTGCCCTGGTACTTCAGGTTCCTCTTGATTCCATTTCCAAGCAATCCATATTTAATCATACCACGTTCATCATAGTATTCATGTTTTTAGTGTAAATAACGTCTGATCTCTCTGTAATATTGAGAATCGAGTAGTAGTGTAACTGTATTTTGTATTCGCCTGTACACTGTTGAAGCAATTTGATATGATTTAGTGAAGTACCTATTGTAACCTACGGGAGTGTTGGTAGAGATGTGACGGGGTGTCGTGTTGCAGGATCACGATGGAGACTGCGGGGCTGCCGCTGCCGGGCTACCACTACATCGCGCCCAACCACATCGTGAAGGCGCCGATCCATTGAATGGGGCTCCGCGGCCAGACTCCCGGCGTTGCGTACAAACTCCACACCGACCGCGCGTACTACATCCAGCCGCAACACGGGACTCTGGCTCCGATATACTTCTTCAAGTGAGTGCGAAGACCAAAGGGGGAAATAATTGGCAAGACACTAGATACTTAGCTGAACGTATGTTTACATTTGTTACAAGTTTATAAGTATTTTAGATATTCTTATATTTATTCTCCACTGTATTTAATTGATCGTTCGAATTGGTCGGTTGAGTATTCCATAAAACGGAATAAAAGGTTCGGCGAATTTTGGCAGCAAAAAGCGACTGACAGAGGGCAGCTTGCACCAACATCAAAAAATGTGATCTAAATCCTTAATTGTGTTTAACGACTGACAGTTATATACATTTTGATAGATCTTAAACGCATTTAACGATTTAAATATGATAAAGATTTTGGTGCAAGTGGGCCTCAAAAAAAATTATATTAATCCGTGAGCAGTGGCCAACAATAACACGAAGCACTTATTTTAATGGCGAACACTTGAAATTTAATTTTAACTTCACTAACGTTCACTGGTCACGGATTATCGATTTATTATTATAATAACAATGTATGCAACAGGATTTAGCTAAGCTGATCGAATTTACTATGGAGTTAAGTGGTCGAGTAATTAATTATCTGTTAATTTGATTTTATTATGATCAGTACTGACCACAAATAAATAAAATGTTCAAAGTATGTTTAGGCGAGCGTCGGCGTACAGTAGTGTAGCGTGTGGCGCGCTACAATCGACCTCGGACCCGCTGGCGTAGCGTAGCGTTAGTTTAGCGAACAGAGTGAGAGGGTTAAAGACAATATTTGTACATAAAATAATCGTAATCACCTGGAAATTAGGTATTACAGTAACAGTTGCGCCGCTCGGGCGCGGCGCGGCGATACGAAACCGATGGGATCAAATCCTTTAAGAAACTTACATAAGCGGCGATAGAGGCGAGGAGCATGAAGTACATCACGTAGAGTCGTCTTCGATCACAATCAGACGTTAGGATTATAAAAATAGTGTTGTTAAATGTGATAGTCTTCTAATTTATTTAACATTTGAACTATTAAGATCTCTGAACACATACGCAATATGTGCATCGGCTACTTGAAAAATAAAGTCGATTATTAAATAATATCGGTCTAGGGATCAAAGCCAAAGATTGTTAAAGTTTGTTTAACATTAATATTGTTGTGGATTTATCATAAATTATTCTGAGAGTATGTAGTTAATGTTTAAAATGTAACAAATAAAAGTTAATTTCAATTATTTTATCACCCTCTCCAGACTGCTCATCGTATTTAGTCCTAGATCAAGAATATAGATAGTCCTGTGGTAATCAACATATTTCCAAAAAAAGATAAAAAAAAGCTTAGGGTAATTTAGGTTAAGTTAAGTATAGGACCAGTGTAATGATATGCTTTCCAAAGTTTTTTCATCTTCATGGAGATCCAACAAATTTTAGTGCCACGAGACGACAAAAATGCAGTGCCAATGTTTTTATTTCTATTTCATACGTAAGCAATATTATATAAGTTTAAGCTAAGCGTACATGCAGATTTTAATTAAAGTGTCAAGTTAAAGCAAATATTTACAAATTGTATCCACACACTATTAATTGCATCCTAGGTAATAAGATTCACAATTTATTAGATTTACAATTTAGACTTGAAACATATCCCATTAACATATTTTCCCTATGTCTTCCCCCTCAGTATTTCAGTAATTAATTATAAAAAATAATAATGAATGATTGTGCCAAAGTTGTGACTAACGTTTTATGTATGGATTTGAATGTGACGGTGTGACGGTATAGTACTGATAAAATAAAAAACATACTTAATATTTTTTTGATATCACAGTTTATGCTAGTCAACTTGTTCTTACAAAAGACATTTTAAATTTCATATATTCTAGTCAAAATTTATTTCTATCTATGTTCATGTTCTTTTTAATTGTTTTGTATTATGTGTGGGATTGCTTGAACTAAATTAAAATAGTAATAATTTTTTTGATAAAATCAATTATATTATAGTGTAATGAGTCGCAATTAAGACAATGTATAGAGCTTTGTACATTAAGTACCACACGGATATTAATAGGTTTAATAAGTAGTTATAGCTCTGAAGAGAAGTTTGAGAAAAGACGTATAAGTTAATAAAGAGAAGAGATTTTATAGCTGTGATTAAAATTTGGAGTGTACTTTTGTGCAAAAAGTTCGCGGTAGGATTGCTGTCGCAAGTCGTCGATAAAGAGAAGCAGGTTAGAAGAGAAAGAGCAGTGCACAGGCGTGTAGGCAATATACAAACATCTGGCTGGCACGCACTCTTGCTAATTGTTTTTTCCCATACGGCAACTGTGTCACTGGCAGAATGTCAATAATGTTAATTCGGAATAATGCAATTTAAAAAAAAAATAGATTAAAGCGTTGATTTGTCATTGTATTACGTTCAGTGTCTATTAATCGAGTATCAAATATTTTTTTTATACTCATTAGTCTAATTATCATGGTTAATTATTGTTATTGTTATTATGATTTGCTCAATTTGGTAAACGTGTTATGCGCATAGTTTCATATTATTATACGATAATTTAAGTTTCTTTGGTCTGTTTAGCATTTGTATGTTGCAAAATTTATTCTTAAGTTTATATTTTTTTATGTGTAAGGGCAGTAATTGCTTATTCAGCGTATATATACAAGAGCTCCTAAAATAATATAACTTGAGCCGTTAAAATGACGATCTTCATGCGCTAAGATAATATTAATAGAAAGAATACCTTTACAAGTTTTATTTTACTTTACATATTCTTACTAGTTATCGTCAGATATCAAAACCCTTATGTAATGTGATCCATAAAACTTACAGGTTTTAAAAATATTCTTTCAGTTTTATACTTTGTGTGCTTTCCTTATAAAGCATGCCTTTATCAGATGTTGGTGCCTTTTTTTCTTGATTCGCTTGGTGTTTTACCGATTTCAGTTAATGTTATATAAATTAGCCTTTATTGACAGGGTCAGACAGCGCTGTATGATAGTGTAATAAAATTCAATTTTAGCAAATATTTATAAATGTAATAGCTAATTTCTTTTAAATATTCGTGTTAGCACCTGTATTTCAAATTTTAAATGCACCATTTTCAAAGTCCCCTCTTGAATTTCATGGCTACTAGATTATTTGGTTGTAATGTAATGATGCCTAAAATATTTACAGTACGTTTTGTACATCACGAGGCATCCTCAAAATGAGTGTATAGTGCAATATTAATTGAATATTTTGCTAGGTACTTTGTAATTCTAATCCGCATACAGGTTCGAGGCGTTTGGGTAAAAAGGGTTGTGTGATTTGTTATGGATTTACAAAATTCAATGTACATCGCTTCAATCCCTTTTAGATTCCTACTGAAACGACCTTAATGAAGATGATGTCAAGAGAATGTTTATCTTATCACTATACTAAATGAAAACACCAGGGTAATAATATGATACAGATAACTGCACTACTCTTCCACAAGCGTTCAAACTGAATTTTTAAATATAGTTAAATGCTTAAAGCTCTATTCTATACCTACATTAAATCAAGTATTGCTTTTATTCTTATTGAAAACAGAACAATAAAAATTAACTGAAAGTAATAAGTAACGTTTTCTGGTGATAAATTGTTATCCTTAGTAAAACAGGCATAGTCTAAAGAGTACGTATATACGATCCTGATCAAAGTGCGTGTGAAAAACATGGGAATAGAATTGGACACTGTTATCACTTATACATAATATTTGTATGGGCTATGCCAATGTGTGCAGTCATCAGTGCACTCTTTTAGTATTAATACTAATGGTATTGACTGAGTAACATTAAGAGAAAATATCAAATATGCCAAATAATAATCCATCTCGTTCTTCTGCAATTTGATCAAGCATTTAATTTGTATAGTTTTCACCGATGTCAGTGTTGGCAGTGGCTGTCCACTGCTGTCGGTAGGCAAACATATCCCGAGTGCTGACAGGTAGTTCAGTTGAGCGTAAGTAAAATGGGTTACCCAAGGCGATTTATTGTGAAGTTCTTGCGCCGCCAACTACATGGTCACACGTAAATCTCTTATTACTATTTGTCGACATATCTAATCGTTTTGTGAATTGTTAATAAATAATGTACTTATGGTTACAGTATACTGTCATGACGTTAATTTCAATATAAAAAGTTTGTTTCATTATGTTAATTCAATAAAGTGTGTAAATATATATGGTTTTTATTTACTACGGAGTATGCCCTTAGATCAAATTACAATACGCTCAAAAAGTTAATTAGATATTGAAGCGGGAACAAGCGGAGTGCAGCCGCGCTAACCAATGCTTGAAATATCATGACTTAGTAGAGCAATCTAAAATTGGTCAACTCGGCAACCCTGCGGACGTCTACGCTTCTTTGGAAACGCAAACTTGCCGCTGGCTGGAATAAAATAATCCACTAAAAAAAGACCACATTTCTTTGTACTGCCTGCCACCTAGTGTAAACGCTTCGTTTCCATCAGGGCATACAAAAGAAAATGAGCTGAGCGAGGAAAAAGTCCACCAATCTGTGTAGGTACAATGTGTTGTTCATTTGTCTAGAACCATTTCCTTCCTGCAGCGGCCCTAACATGCATGCCACAAAGATAAATTAGAACCGTTTATCTCTATGACTATCTCTTTCGTCGGCACTAGTGTGAGAGAGACGCACTTAGAGATAAACGGTTCTAATTTATCTTTGTGCCATGCATGTTAGGGCCGCTGACATGAATGCCACAAAGATAAATTAAACCCCGCACTTAGAGATAAACGGTTCTAATTTATATTTGTGCCATGCATGTTAGGGCCGCTGACATGAATGCCACAAACATAAATTAAACCCGTTTATCTCTATGACTATCTCTTTCGTCGGCACTAGTGTGAGAGAGACGCACTTAGAGATAAGACGGTCTATCTTATCTTTGTGTCATGCATGTTAGGGCCGCAGAGATGGTCATTAGGTATTCGAATAAGACATAATACACGATTTCATTATTAGCGAATTAATCATTCCTCCGCCTTTTCAAATGAAGAACAATTTATTTATTTATTGTGTTATTCGAATAAATCCACGAATAATTGGTTGTTTTATTCGAATAAATGACACGAATATTTATTTAAAATAATATAATTATTAAAATTTTATTAGAAGGGTGCTTTATATACGAATATAAGAAGTAAGTTAAGCTAGTCCGTTAGTACAAAAAACACAGTCTTTCAGTTATTAGTAAATATTATTCGAGAAAAGTTAATTTTTCAAATAAATAATTATTCGTCCCAATTCATTAGACGAATAAATTATTCGCTATTTATGCGAATAAGAATTACCTATCATTCGATAAATATTTTTATTCGTGTTTCGCGAATAATTTTTATTTTTCTTTATCGTTATTCGTCATTCGAATAAACTTTGCTCATCTCTGCCTCGCACAGCTCTGGTAGAAACGCAGTTTAAACGTTGCGAATGGCACATTGTTTCGTTGCGAAATTTTAACGCTCCTTAATTTACCTACAATAAAGAAATAAGTCAAAACCGGTATGATTGATTGGTCACGATATGGCGCTAACGAGATTAATAGAACTGAACTGAAACTGAAAACCCAGTTAGTGTTGACTTTTAATATGATAGAATAATCTCAAGCCCCAATACAGGCTTATTCTGGGAAAACCTGCGCCTCTATTCTGGAACTCGTAAGTGATGTTGTAGCGACTCGCGAGCGAGGTTTCTTCACTCTTCCGCACGACGAGTAATGCGTAAGAGCGAGATGCGAGTCTTGCTCGCGGGTCCTTGCAGTATCTCTTAGACGTTCCCGAATCGACGCCCTGTTTTGGAAGTGAACTTACCGTCTTTATGGAATGACATTACTTAATGCTTCAAATGTTCTTAATTCCAAAATTTCCTTAAACAAAGGGCTACACATTCTTTCGTTAAAAAAATACCTACCTATCTAAAGTCTATCAACATTAGCTGCATAAGTACCATTTTTCATTCAAATCAATTCAGCAGTCTGGCTGTGACCGCAAAAGATTACATTGTCCTTACCAAGATTTCGCGGCTATCTAGCGGCGAATAGAGCTTCAAAATGAATTACTATTTATGTTTTTTTTTGATATTTCAAGAAGTATCCTAAACATATCTATCATAACGCTAAGTTTCATTAAAATCCGTCCAGTAGTGTACGGGTCATGCGTGCCCAGACAAACATACAAAAATTACAAAAAAATAATAATTTTGTGTCTAGTGGTTCCAAATAGACCTCAAAAAAATTTTTTCCAAAATTAATTCAAAGTACATACAAACAGTCTAGTTTTATTAAAATACCTAATAGATAGATGAAGCTAGTTTGACTTATGTGTAGCAGCTAACCCATATACACGCGAGTTCTTCAAGCAAGCAGCGGCGCGGCGCTTTGTTATCGACCTCCATCTCTGTTCTTTAACTTCTCAACGTGTTTTCTGCAATTCAGGCTATCTCCATTGACACTTAAACGTTTTGTTCCCAGTAGTGATGATAGATGATAGATAATCATTTTGGGAATAGCCAAAACTGCATCAATAAAATGCCAAAAAACTTGCCCGTTTACAAGCCCCTTCAGAGTAATAAGTAAGAATAAGTACGAAAAAATTCTAGATACCTAATGACGTAACGTGTAGGTAAGTCCTAGGAAAAGCGCTGGGTTACCTACTAAACTTGGAGCTGTGGGGAATAATGTCCCGTCGAAAGATGTTAATGTTTTAAGAGAGAGAAGTTTTATGTCGGTAGCGGCGATCGGCGGGCGGCGCGACGGCTGCTGTGCGCATGCCCGCCACTGCGCCACTGGCAGTGCGCTGCCCCCTGGCGGCTAGCTCCGCAGTGAATTGCGTAACAAAGCACACTCGCCTTCAAACGCTACGCTGAAAACTTTCGTCCCGTGCGCGCCCACGACATGGACAATCGCAAAGCGACTCAACTTTCCCGCGATGCGCGCATTTCCGCTAAAATCGCTTAAAATCCACTGAATATTTTCTATAATTCGCGGCTTTTCTTTTTAAGTTTTTCAAGTTTTCTCCCGAAGTTGACTAGTATAAAGTGAGCATTGTGCGATTTATACAGTGTAAACGTTACGTGTTGTGTAACTTGGTTTTCCATTTGTTTTGCTTTGCTCGTTTTATTTAATTTCTGGCGAGTGGTGGGGCCGCTGTGACACGACGCTGGTGGTGAATCGATACCTACTGCGGTGGGAGCGGCGAAGGTAAATTTTATTAGCTCATAGTTTATCATTTATCAATAACTAAATGTGTTTTTTTATTTAGGTACAAACTAGCTATCACAGCGGCTTTGTTTGCAAGGGATTGGGATGATTTTTCATACAAATAGTAATATGTCACCTCCGAGACCCTTTGAGATATGATAATTAAATAAATGTCATTGTCTAAGTTAAAATACCCTTGACTATCCGTTGAAGTTTCATTTAAATCCATTCAGCAGTTTCGGAGCCTTTTAGTAAAGAACATTCAGACAGACAAAGTCTAAAACCGTTATTTAGTATAAGGATTTTCACTTAGATATTGGCATTGATTTATTGATTTTGAAATAATAGATAAACACTTCAATTTAATTTATTTGTATTTATAAAGAAAAAGTAGTGAAACTAAGTCAGAAGTTGCAGGAGGTACGTACCTATATTGCGAGTGACGAAATCTTCGTAGATGATATAATAACTATATAAATTTATTGTAGAGTACTTCGACACAGACTAAAGTATAATTGGTGATGAAGTTTTGTGCTCAATTACAATAATCTAACGTAGGTAGGTTTTGCATTGTGTATAACACTTTGTATATATTCCAGTTTTAGTTCGCTTAAGAAACTAGGGTTTTAAAATATTGGCGTTTTTCGCTATATGATTAAAATTATATTTGACACAAATCATAATGCGGGGTAACCTAAGATGTTCTTTCTTTGTCGGTAACATTGTAACGAGTTATGTAACTTAAATGAAAGTGGTTTTCCGAATTTGGTATCCGTCCAAACTGTGACGTAGGTAGGTAATATCCTCGGGAAACTAGGTCAAATAAATGGGCTAACTCTATAAAATCTTTAACGTGACATAGGAAACGTTTACAATGATATTTACCGAGGTATATCCTACTCTACAAAATTAATAGGTTTCTCATGTATTATGAATCACGTTACAACTGGGAAATACAAACAAGGCCTTATGAATTTAACTCCTAAGTAGTAAAATAGACAATGAATTTAAATAAAAGTTATAAATAATTGTTATGAAACAGGTACACATAGAAATATGATAAGTTCTGTCTTTTGTCATTGCCAACAACCCGGCTCGTTTTCGCTACAAAATGAAGGAAAAACTCTAGTACGTACTACAGGCACAGCGCGTTTTACCCTTTGAGTACGGAACCCTAAAAACCAAGCAAAGAAGAAGACGCAAGTTTAAATTGAGTCGTATACACAATTAGCATCAGAATTTCCCCTTCTGTTTGCGAAAGTTAAGGACTTTTGGCCTGTGGTGTAATTCTCTTACGTGTGCAGCAGCTGATCGGGGGATAAACGAAACTATTAATTTAAACAGTAAAAACAAAGTTATTCGGTCTAAATTTGAATGTGGATCATGGCTGATCAGCAGTTGTGCACGTTAAAGAATTTGTAATTCTTTAACGTGCACAACTGCTGCCGATATTTTAACTTTATGTGCCTGAAGGATGTCAAGCTTATATGTCATAGAAAACCGGCCAAGTGCGAGTCGGACTCGCGCAGGAAGGGTTCCGTATCATTATCTATAATCAAGCAAAAAAAACACGTTTGTTGTATGGGACCTGTTTTTTAGTATTTGTTATTATAGCGGCAACAGAAATACATCATCTGTGAAAATTGCAACTGTCTATCTATCACGGTTCATGAGATACAGCCTGGTGACAGAGGGACGGACGAACAGACGGATAGCGGATCCTTAATAATAGGTTCCCGTTTTTACCCTTTGGGTACAGAGCCCTAAAAACGTGAATTTGACAAAGACGTCGTTTAATTTTTAGCATAGGAAAGATTAATTTTGTTATTAACTATAAAAAGCAGTGAATTGAAAATACCTACTTATTAAATTTTGCTACTTGATAATGTAAGTGAAAAATAAGGCTTTGTGTCAATGCAGAAATTCTAAAGTAAGTATAACGTTTCTCCTCTTTAACGACAAAATAAAATGATTGGTTTTTGCACTCGCCTAATTAACCATTATTATTTTCCGTTATAACCATTATCATTTAATTTCTAGCGACGACATTTAATTATAGCTACCTGTAGCTACTCGGCATGCGTTACACTGCTCTGACTCAATTTAACCCTTTATAGAAATCGTTTGCAGTTTTGCAGACTAGGTACTCTTTGCTTGGTTTTTATAGGGTTTTTCTGTGGTTAGATAACGAATTTATCTCACCCAGTGGCCCTAGCAAGGTTGACACGAGGATAATTTAACACCGTCATATCTCTAAGTGCGTCTCTCTCACACTAGTGCCGATGAAAGAGATAGTCAGAGAGATAAGACGGGGTTAAGTTACCTTGCAGGGCTGCTGGTTGCATGCACAACAACTCACCATAATTTAATCGTAATCAGATGAATAGTACAGAAACGATAGGAGACAAACAAACAAATAAACATTTATTTAAATACAATATGTATATAAAAAAAATATTTGTTTGTTTGGGACCCATGCGTTTACTATACCGTTCATACGATTACAATGACACTTTGATGAGTTTCAGTTTCAACTTTAGCACTGCACGCGCTCATTGGTCAAATCAACCGCTCTCGCCCATTGGTCAAATCAAATAGCGCGCGCCATTGGTCAAATCAAATAAGCGCGTGCTTCCCCGACTTCAACTCTGCCACCGCGGGCGCTTATTGGTCAAATCAAATAGCGCGCGCTTCCCTGACTTCCTGTTACACACTTCCGTCCCTTCTCAAGAAATCACTCCCACAGATTGCATGAAAGCGAGAGGAAAGATGTTACTCATCAAAAAACTATTGCGATGTATGCAACATATGCACATCGCCAAAACGTGTTATTTAAAGAATTAACACTTTCAGCGCTACATAGTGCGTAGCAGCGTTTTTCGTCTTTATACCGAAAACTCGCTACGATCAAGGAATCCCAGCTACCGGGTACTTGGCTAGTATAAGTAGCAGTGAGAGGTAAATACCTAAGTTCGATTCTACTACTCTGTAAGCTCTATATAATTATTTTGATTCTTGACAACATAGGTACATTTTATTATGGTTAAAATAAGACGCAAGATGACTGATACAGAATTTAAAAATATTTCTTAAGATTTAACTAGGTCAAGATATGCTGGGTAACACAAAAAACACATTTAGCTACATGAATATTTTTTCATGTTTCCTGTTCGGTGCTACGGCGTAGAGCCCCGTAGCAGTCGAAAGCTCGTTCCGTCGACAAAAGCTTGAAGCTTCTGGAGTCTACTACTACCCGTTAAATATATTATTATTATAACTTTAGAACTGTTTTTATACGCTTTTATTGATCGTAGATTTATATAAAATGTAAATCAAGTAATGCGCTAACGTCCAGAAACGTTAATAAGAGGTTTACCATTATAGATAAAAATGAGTTCCGTTACTTATTTTTGAAAGAACTCACTTTAATTTGATGATAGGAAATCAAATTAATGGCAGCGGCATGCCGACGTGTACACACTGATGTGTTATTCGGACTTGCTCGGTCATAAAATTGAAATCGGCGATCGAACTTCGAACAAAACTCGGGCTAGGTTAGGTTAGCTTAGTTTAATAAATGTTTTTAGTATACTTATTAGTATAAAAGCAACTAAATTTTTGTATTTTTAGGGTTCCGTACCTCAAAAGGAAAAAGGAACCCTCACTCGTTTGTCTCTCTGTCTGTCTGTCTGTCCGTGTGTCACAGCCTATTTGCTCCGTAACTACTGGACCGATTGATTTAAAATTTGGTATACATATGTAAGCCGTTGATCGCAACACGGATGCGTAATGTAAACAAATTAATTTTAAACATGGGGGCCACTTTTATTTACTTAATTTTCTAATTTACTCCCAATTAGAAAATTACAAAAAAAATTACGCTAACTATATCACGTGACATATCAAATGAAATGGATATTGTTAGGATTTTCAATATGTCTTTTTTTGGAATTTTAAAATGAATGGTTTGGAAGTTATTTAGGAAAATAAGCGAAAATTGACCATTCCGAAACTACCGGGCCTACAATTTTGAAAAAAATATAGAAAATAGTTCTTTACCTATAGATTACAGGAAAACCTATGAGAAGTCTATGGTATTTAAAGTAACATAGGAAATTTCAGATAATCATGTATGGAACGGAACCGTCTCCACGCGGGTTTAACTCGCACTTGCCCGGTTTTTTTTATTAGAATTTATGGCACTGCAGCAAAAATCAGACAAAACAAAATATTTCTTTAGTGCAATATCTCAAAAGAACTTGAACTAAGTTTGAATGGAGGGCTCTTGCCCTACACTTCGCCTTATTAAAATAATAATCTACTTGTATATATTAGGAAACCAATTTCCTTTTATAGTAAAATAAATTTGATGACCTATTGACGTTTTCCAAGAAATAACAACCAATATACATATAATATATAATTTTGAAAGTAATTTATCACGACTTGTTTTATAAGAATGCACATAGTTCACTTTTATTTTCACGTACCCATATGAACAAAGTTCTAACAGGTTAAAAAGGTTTAAATATGACCAAAAATGACAATTATTTCAGTCATGACCTTGTGTTAGAATCTACTCGGAAGCTGTATGATGTCGCACTTCCCTTGTGTTCAGTGTACAGGGCCTCTATTCGGGAACGTCCTAGCGATATTGTAGCGACGCGCGGGCGAGATTCTCATCCCCCTCTTCCGCACGATGCGTAATGCGTGAGAGCGGGATGCCAGTCTCGCTCGTGAATCGCAACAATATCGCTTGGACGTTCCCGAATAGAGGCGCTGTTTACACTCATGTGTGTTTTTTTACTTATTAGTGAGATTTTTTCCCACAACCGTTTATTGTATTTATTTAAATACAATAAACAACAATAAAATATCTTTGAAATCAGCTAATGCCCAAGAAATTCAATTGAATATTATCATTTTGGGTCGCTGAGTCATAGTAGTTTAGCTAGTTTATATTTTAACTTACCTTTTTATATTTTAGTACGGTGAGTAAGCATATTATAAGAATAGCAGCTATTGTTAGTGAATTTGAACTGCAATTTGCAATTTATGAAAGGCATTCTTAGAACGACATACGAACGTATTATCAAACCATTATACGTTTACCTTCCGGCTGCATTATAGTATTGCAATAATTGAACCCTGTCAGACTCACAGGAGCCAAACTAAGGGGCTAGGTTAATAACGTCAAAATTATATGCTATTTAAAACTGCGTAATACCTTTTCTTCAAACTACAATTTAATTCCATCCTAATATATATTAGGTCCTTAAATACTCAGCACAAAGCATGGCCTCTATTCGGGAACGTCTAAGTGATATTGTAGCGACTCGCGAACGAGACTAGCATCCCGCTCTTACGCATTTCGCATCGTGTGGAAGAGTGGGATGAGAATCTCGCTCGCGAGTCGCTACAATATCACTTAGACGTTCCCGAATAGAGGCGCAGCACTTATTTGGTCTAGAGCGATAAAGTGGCATACAAAATCCATTATTGCGCTGTTCTGTTTTTTATTTTGTTTAGTTGATAAAGATCAAGAAGTTTACATGGCGAACCACTTATTCCGGTCATTTATATCGCGACGGGACGGCTGACCTGGGCTTTTGTTCGGGAACGTCCAAGCGATATTGTAGCGGCTCGCGAGCAAGACTCGCATCCCACTCTTACGCATTGCACATCGTGCAGAAGATTGGGATGAGAATCTCGCTAGCGCGTCGCTACAATATCGCTTGGACGTTCCCAAATAGTGGCACAGTTCACTTGACAGGGCCTCTATTCGGGAACGCCCAAGCGATATTGTAGTGGCTTGCGAGTGAGACTCGTATCCCAGTCTCATGCATTACGCATCGTGGGGAAGACTGGGATGAGAATCTCGCTAGCGCGTCGCTACAATATCGCTTGGACGTTCCCAAATAGAGGCGCAGTTCACTTGACATGGCCTCTATTCGGGAAGGCCCAAGCGATATTGTTGCGGCTCGCGAGCGAGACGCGCATACCACTCTTACGCATTATGCTTCGTGCGAAAGAGTGGGATGAGAATCTCGCTAGCGCGTTGCTACAATATCGCTTGGACGTTATCGAACAGAGGTGCGTCCACATGTTAGCAGCCATATCGAACTGTGATTGCCCAATCTAAAATGTTATGTTCAAAGTAATGGCTGAAAAGATAGTGATACAGTGATAAATGATATAGTTTTGCGAATAATTATAATCGCGTAAAGGGAACGAGAATCGAACGGATAGAAGTTTGCAGTGATTTTGTTTACAACTTTTTACAGTATTGAAAGAAAAGCAGATTATGCATCTTGCAGCTACTATTATTTAGTAGACCGTACATACTATTGAGTCATTGCAGGTAATAAAAAACATGAATAAAACATTTATTTGTCTATAGATATTACCTGCAATACTTATGTATAATTTATATCATACTTTGCCTAGACAAACTATTAAACCAATATTTATTGTATAAAACTTAGTATTCTATAAAATTACTGATTTATATACTTTGCTATTGACATTTATAGTTAGTTTAGGCAAGTCTATCAAAAAATTCAACAGAATTTACCACCCAGGCAGCACACAAGCTTTATAAGAGCTTATATAGCCCTTATAGCGCTCAAGTAAGAGTTATAATGGCTGTATTAGCTGTCATACAGCTTGTGTGCCGCTCGGGCAATCGTTTCAAAAACCATATAGTTGGTTAACTGCTGCACAAATCTTTATGCCTAGGCTATAACGGAAGCAGATAGCACTTACCGCTCTATTATGTCAAAGTCATTGCCTATTTATTTACTGACGTGTTTGCTTAAAAATAGATCCTCAGCGTAGATCTTCACTCGCCACGTCGCCCGCGCATGGTCGACGCGCTGGCTCCCCACTCGTCTCTTACACTATATGCAAATTTTCTATGATTGACATATTGACTACTGAAAGTTATTTTTAAATGATAGCTGCAACTAAGAATGTGTTACACGTGTTTGCAAGGCGGTCGCCTCCTTTTGCTAGTATGATTGGATTGAGATATTGTTGTGGCAAGATTGTATTGTTCTACCCATGTGTGAAAATGTGCTAGTGTCAACGCTGTTTTCCATAGAAATATTCATGAAAATGATTTATTGTCTAGAAGTCGAAATAATTGGTTAGCGCTGTAAGTATCGAAATGTAAGCACAGTGCATCTATTTTCGTAATCGGCAATCATCGAATTTCCGCATACAAACGAATGCAACTGATACAAATCCGACGACTGACGAAACAAGAAGTTTGCCGAGAGACATTAAGAAAATTGATGCACTGTAATACAATTATTTGCAACATTTATGTCGTCAATATTATGATGAAATAAGACAGTTTAAAATTAAATACCGTCTGGGATTGTAATAAACTGTTTTGTAGGCCTGCTGTTTGGTAGGCCGGTCTAAATAAAGTTCTTTACTAATTTATATACATGTAAGGTTTGGGCACTGCTAGCAGGCGTTTTAATAAATTATGCGGACAAAAGTAGGTCTCCACGAATCGATTAGCGGGCAAGCCTTTAAATGTCACCTTTCTTAGTACCTAATTGCTCTTTATTTTTAAAACATGCCATGGTTAGGTAAGAGACCTTTTCCTGGATTCGGTAGAATATTTTTAAATGTCGGTCTTGGGTTTACGCGGGCTCGAGTACCTAATCCAAAGGGATTTGTACAATTCGTCCACCTTTTCGTATGCTTCCATGTTCAGACGGTCGCGCTTTGTCTCAGCGAATTTCCTTATTTATTTTGAATTAACGTTTGTAACTATGTCTTTGGAATTTGCAGCTTGAACTTTGTACTTAAGACTACAAAAAGATACCTACATAGACATTTATGATTTATTGCAGTGCATAAAACAAAATGGACGTATTAATTTTACGTAGACGTAGCCTAGCACTTTTCATGCGATCACATAAAGTTTAAAGACCTCTGGAAAATCGATAAGTACTTACTACTGATAGTTATAACACAGTATAATCAAGTGTTATAACTACCCTCGTGGCTGTTATTTATATTTGTTGAAAATAAGCAATTATGGATTATTGCGGGAGCGTCGCGTGGTTCACTTATCGATTTACATTCTGTAGCTATTTATGTTCTACTTATTATAATGATTATTCTATTTTCATATTGTTTGTCATTCATTATTTTACTTTTAACTGATAAAACATTATTCGCAAACAAAATAGATATAACTGGGTACACACACACGATGTATACCTAGGTTCATATTTACTTGTTCATAAGCTTTTGCTACGTAACATCATTTAAAACAATTTTCGAGAAACCACGCACGTATGTGCTATTATTGTAAGTAAATATCTGCCCGTATTTTCCACCTAAATTCGTGATAACAATCATTGATAGTTAATGTTTACACGATTAATCACTACATTGAAATGAAATAAAACATGTACCCACTACAGTCAGAACTCGACTTAGTATGTTTTCTTTTTATTAGTTAGTAGCCCTTGAATTTGTTCGCGTGAAATTTGCTATAGTTATTTCCTCGGGAACTTTTAAATTTTCTGGGATGAAAAGTAGCCTAGCTATTCCAGACTAAAATCAATCTCTGTGCCAAATTTCATCCAGATCGTGATTGAATAACAAACATACAGTTATCCAAATTTTGTCATTTATAATATTAGTAGGATGAGTACTTCCAGTAATGGAAGCTACTCGTATTATTGAAACCAATAAAACTATTATTGATCAAGTCCTAGTTTACAAACTTCTCAATATTATTAAGTTTAAGAAAGAAAGAAAGAAGAAAGAAAAGACATTTATTCACTTCACAAAGACACACAATAATAAAAATACAACAAAATAATACAGAAGAAACGTGGCATGTGTGTCATTGCGGCAGTGAATCGGTCACTGGCTCAGCATAATGCTGTGGTGTCAGACACCCGCAGCGCTGATTTTCAGCCAGCACCGTCTGTAGCAATCGGAGCGCTATACAAACACACTAAACACTAATAATTACACAAAACTACTTGGATAAAAAGTGTTATATATAAGAATAAATATTGTTATTGTGGCTTTTGAAAGAAAAAATAAATAAAATGCATTACACGCAAACACTTACATGAACGTACTTAGTTTCACATCCATAGCTGCGTAGATCCATACACATTGGTTACTTTTCTTCCTTATGGTATTGGTAGACACCAAAAGTATTTGAAGGAAGCAGGCGAAGTAAGAGTTAGGTACCTTGCCTACGATATTACAGTCGAGTCGTTAATCTTAGATATACCTTAGGTAATTTAACTTAAAGTTTAATTTTATTCATAGCAACTCTTTAGCGTAGGTATTAAAAGTGCATCATCATGATCGTCATCATTGCTGGTGATGCAATGGGCTTTCTCTCATATTTTTCCCCACGCGGGCCCTTGCGGATTAGAGACTTATTAAATCTGAAAATAAACTATAAATTGTCAATGGTAAAAACCTTGTCGGAAATTGCTTGAGACGGACAGGATCAGCTGATCATCTAATACCGAACAAGTGTCATCGCCTACAGCCTAATCCGCTAAGCCGACAAGCGTTAAGTAAGCCGACTCCTGCTCGATTTTGACAGGTATTTAGACACCTCTCAATAGATTCTGAGTTAGATATTCGAAAACAATAAGAATTGTACAAAAATACCGACAATATACTTCTTTTAGACAGTCGTGTTAAAGGGCAGTGGTGTGTCTCCTCGATCTTCCTAACTTATAACATCAAATACTTAGATATTTACTGTAATTTAAAAACATATGTGAATAATTTTACGCGCAAGAAGTCATGGACAAAAAACAAGTGCAGAGATAATGTATGGCAGACATATCGCACATGGCTTCTCGCCTACAAAACCTCATTTTCGACCCTGCGGCCCATGCATGACACAAAGATAAGATAGACCGTCTTATCTCTAAGTGCGTCTCTCTCACACTAGTGCCGACGAAATAGATAGTCATAGAGATAAACGGGTTTAATTTATCTTTGTGGCATGCATGTTAGGGCCGCAGGGACCACGGTAGCCATCATGGTGAATCATCAAAATCGTCGCCACGAGAGCAATTACGATCAAACAAATTTTCGTCCGGAAAGCATTTATTTATTTTGTTTTATATTCAGATGTTTTATGAAATGTAATGGTAAATAAAAGTAGTCTCTGACCGGTTTGTTTATAAGAATTATTTTGATAACCATGAAAAGCGTAAACACCGTTTTATTTTAAATTGCCTACGAGGCAGATAAATAACCGTAATATTTAAAAGGCAATAACGAGTAAAGTAGCTGGCATATTTTCTCAGAATATCTACACAGTGGAAATTATCATTAACTCAGTTCCTTTTGCGCGCAGCTTCGCTAAGCTACGGCTGCTTTGGTAATTTTATTTCTACAAAAACTCTTTGTTCGGAAAGAGAGCGTCTCAATCGCTAAAACAATTAGTAATCAAACTCTCGTAATGGAAAATTGGTCTAAATGAAGGTCCGATATTCCAGGAATCTCATTTAGACTAATCTACATTTACATCTAAACTAATCTACGTCTACATATACCAGTGGCGAAGCCTGCCTACAAGTCGATTCCTGACGGATTTACCAAGCTAGAAAGCTAAGGCTTGCTGGCAGTGAAGTCCATGTTACTCTAACTAAATTTCAGACTCGCACGTAACGGTTCTAATTCTTCCGGCTTCCCTTAGGAAATATTTGAGGCTTCGACATCTACACTAATAATATTATAAAGATATTTAAAAAAATGTGTATTTGTATGTAGAGGTTAATGTTTGGAAATACTGAACCGATAAACATTCTTTCATTAATAGAAAGCTACACTATCCCTGAGTGACATAGGCTACCTTTATATATCCTAGAAAAAAACATTGCTCCCGAGGGAACAGCGATAACCGAATTCCATGCTTACGAAGTCGCGGCCAAAAAGCTAGTCCTGTATAAACATGCTGCAAAGAAAATCGAGGCGGAATGTAGGCAATTTTCGAATAAACCGGGACGCAGTGTTATCGAGTTAACCCAAATCTGGAATGTTGTCGGAGACATTATCTCGTCCCCTAGAACACCCGCACGTTAGCTACGTAATTGTGAATTAGAGGGTGGATAGTGTGAGACATGGCACGCACACGACTAGACTACATTTGGTTCAAAAAAGTAAATTATAAGGCTCCGTTCACGTTTTGGTTATTAGGCATTAAAGTCCCATTTGGAATTTACCTAGACCGTCCTATCTTTTAGTTATTTACTTAGAGGTAATACAAATTTTTAACCGTATTTACTGAAAAAGGAACATGTCTTGTCTTACATATGCCTGAAAAATAATAAATCCCTGATTGCCCTAAACCTCGTATCCAACTTCTAACCTATGTAATTTAGTTTTGCGTCAAACCGCAACAAAAATTACGTCAGTCAAATATGAATTTAATAATTTTGCGTGGATGCACAGATCCCAAGTGATACCGCCCTTTTTTCCAGCAGAGTTATTATTGTCCAGGTCCACCACCACCAGGTCTGATCTAAGTATAGAAATACGGCTAATCTGTTTCCTGTTCTTAAAGCTTTTGTCTTTTTACCGGCAGCCATCGCATTTTTACGCTGTGAAAGATTATTCTACCGCACAGCTCTTATATGTACGCGGGCAATCTACAATATTCTGAAGAAGGTAAGTTGTAGCTAAAACCGACGAAATAGTAGTTTATGCAACGGTTGCATAATGATAGGCCTTAAAACACTAGTGCGGTTTTATGAAACGAGCTTTTAGCGAGTTTCATAATAAGATCGCACGTGTGTTTTAAGGCCAAATTATGCAGAGTTGCATACATAACTTTATCTACACACATATTATAAATCCTCCATGATGGGTTCAGAAACAATATTTTCTGGCAACAAGTTATTTGTTGCAATCGTGGCTGCATATTTCCGATATCCGGCGCATTTTCACATCACACACACTCCGAGAAGACTACTTACTATTCATATTTTCAACTAAAATGTAAATTACAAACAACTTTTTCTATTCAATTCAACAACAATTCTACTTTCGTTCAGCAAAACGTCAACGCGGCGCGGCGCGTCAATAATGGCGGCCGTCCGTCAAGACCATTTTTTTTTTAAATCATAGACAAACGGATGAAGTCTCTATTCTCACGTCACTCGAGATCAAATATTGTGCAGTTTATATTAAAAAAACATACTGAATTGACGTTTCGTATCAATAACTGTTTTAATATCTATGGATACTAGAATAGAGACCCACTTGAGTTTGACAGCTGTTCCAAATTTAATCTCATTTCTTTACTAAAAACGATAAAGAAGTCATGTTATTTCTTCATCGCAGCATTGGTTTTTCCTAATTGGTTGTCAAAATGGTGGTCATTTCCTATGGTTTTTGATTAACCAATGGAGGTTTTATGATATGGGTGTAGATAAAAGAGTTTTTATAAACTAAAATACTTACACCTTAAATGTGTATGCTACCTCAAAAATTTTGTCTTCTTACAACATGCCTTTTGCGAAAAATATTCAGTGATTTAAAGGGTATGGTGATTCTGGTCTGTTATTTTTGCTGTCTGACTTGCTTTAAACTAACAATGTAGTCGTCCCTTTATTGGTTTGGTTTTATAGATAATTATACTTTTACAGCTTACTTAACAATACAATAAGAGCAAAAATAAAATCTTATAACCTACCTCGGAAATCGAAGTCCGGGAAACGATTACCGATGTTATACCGCCAGCTTAACTTCTCCGCTAACTTTGGCAATAACTCTTAGGCAAATCCTTTGCGATTGCTATTTATCGCCTGGAGCGCTTTTCATAACGATTCTAAAGAGATGTTATACATTACACATTTTATACGTGCAACGTTCTTTATGCGACCTCTATTATACATATACTAGGAGTGGTCTGAATAACGCATAACGAGATGGAGCGAAGTCGGGATGAAAGGACGCGCTGAAACCACCCTAATGAATAGTAATTATCGCCAGTAGAACGGCATCCAACACAAGCTCTGGGTTGCAAACTAATAAGTTGTTAAGTGACTATGGCTGACACCGTGTTTGTGCGATCCTAAATTGTGTAGTCAACTCAAGTTTCAAACGTAGCTTCAAATAAGCCCAAATTTAAGGGAAACTTAACCCAACTCTGCATACGCCGACCTCTTATCTCGTTTTTTGTACGGCGTCTAGAAAACTAAATTTTAACGGTCTCAACTTCGAGAGGAAAAATTTAAGTACCCCTATACGTATATTTGTTGACAGTCCGTGGTGTCGAGGCTGGTATTAATTATATGAATTTAATATCTAATATCTAATATTTAATATTTTAACGATGTTATCGTCAGCCCGTGGCAGTCGTTGATGGACGACCAGATAATAGGAGCTTGCTACGATTCATGCTTATAAATACGAACTGTTTAATGCCTGTCTTTACTAGAATATAGTGGTTGAATAGCGTAATAGAAATTCTTGCACTTAAGGGATTATAAACAACATTAAAATGACGCGGAAATTATCGGTTACTCCTAAACAAAAGCGTCAGTGAAGGTAAAAACCGCGGGCCACGCTCGCTTCAGAGAACTTTATTTATTATTAAAATTTATGGGGTTTCATATTTCTCATCAGTAGTTTTTATTTCTAAGTGGTTTATCTACAATACCCAGTGCATTGATTACAAATAAAACAGGGATGCGAGCGTGTTTTTTATGACTCCACCATTGTTAGAAAGTATTTTGATTCAAGGGAATCATAAGGGACAGACGGTCTTTCCATTAAACTCCTTATTTACGGGGTTTTAAAAATAACGTTACTTTTTTTTGTAACAACTGCTTGTTTAATCGTTTTTTTTTTAAATAATAAAGCAGAAGTAGGAAGGTGTATTAATTTGAAGATGTTTGTTTAATTTTGTGAAGTGGTTTTGTGTTTTTACAATTTTATTTTATTTTATTTCATAAGACAAAGGCGTACCTCGCTCTAGTCATGGCTTACTTTCCATCAAGTACATCTAGACAAAATCGATTAGAATAGTCTATTTTAAAAGCAGTTTCAGAAATAAATGCAGCTCACGGATCGGGCACTGAATTTAGTCGTATCGCTCTAGATATAGATTTATTTCGTATACAAGACACAGTCCCAGCCACTTCGTGATGTAGAAACTTAAAATTGAGTTTGTAAATTTGTAAAGCTCCCTGCCTACTGTTAGCTTATTGTTTGAAGTTAGTTTGACAAGGCAATTGGCCTAATTCATTGTTTGTTTGCTAATAAATTGTGTAAACTGTAATATATCTTCGGCACTGTCTGAAGTTTAATGGCCACCAGAGGAGTGATGGAAGATGAAAAATGGTTTATTAAGCCAACTTTTATTTTGCATTCCATATAAATTCTTACCTGTTTATGGACTTTATACAAATTTGTACCTAACTTAATATTTATTCAACATTTAAGTACTTTCTATTCTTTTATACTATAACCATTTTTAGGGTTCCGTTCCTCAAAAGGAAAAAACGAAACCCTTATAGGATCACTCGTGTGTCTGTCTGTCTGTCTGCCTGTCCGTCTGTCACAGCCAATTTGCTCCGAAACTACTGGATGTATTGAGTTGTAATTTGGTATACGTATGTAAATCGGTGACCGCAACACGGACGCATGACGTAAATATATGAATTTTAAACATGGGGGCCACTTTTGGGGGGTAAATTATAAAATTTAAAAAAAAAGTTCTGCATCCTATATTGTGTGACATATCAAATGAAAGGGCTTATTGTATGGATCTTAAATATATTTTCTTTAGAATTTTAAGTAAAATAGTTTAGAAGTTATTTAGGAAAATAGGCGAAAATTTACCATTCCCCCCCCTTATTTCGGAAACTACTGAGGCTAAAATTTTGAAAAAAATACAGAAAATAGTTCTTTACCTATAGATTACAGGAAAACCTATAAGAAGTCTCAGAATCAGAGTCTATCTATGTAAATTTCAGATAATCATGTACGGAACGGAACCCTCTCCACGCGAGTTTAACTCGCACTTGTCCGGTTTTTTATATTCATAATATTAATGGGGACAAAAAGTTTGAATGTAAACTTTTGAGAATAGTCCGAATTGCAGTAATAAATTGCCGAAAAACTAGCCCGTTTACGATGCTCTTGAGATGTCGCACTATGTCAATCAACACATTTTCTTGCTCGTTGTTTTTTTCAGTATCGGCGTGATCACAATGACATCAGCAAATTCCAGTCCACTTTGTCGTGCAACATTGACATATTGACATTTTGATGCCACTGATACTCGTAAAATGCCAAGCTTTATGAAAATGTTGTCCAGTTACGGGCAAATAAACAAAATTACGCGCAAAACTGTCGCTAACATTTCGAGTTAACTTCTAGTGTTCATAAAAATTCTTGGTTCTAAATCACCCAAAAGGGCTGTTTCCTGGGTAAAAAAAATCTAATTCTAATAAGTCCGTCAGTAAGATTATCAAAAATTATTGAACACATATTTTTTGCTTTATGAAATCTATCAAAATTGACAAAGTTCGGGAGTGTACAAAGTCGTGACATCACGCGGAACTTCAACGCGCGATATCTTCGTAATTTATTGTTTAATTGAAAAATTAAAAATATGTGCTCAATATTTTTTTTATAATCTAAATGACGGATTAATTAGTCTTTTTCAGGAAACTAGCCTATAGCCTATGCCATCATCATCGGCATAAAGGTTAGCTTTACTAGACTAGCTCGTAATCTTTTCGTAATAACCTTAAGTTTATAAGGTAGGCAGTCAATAACCGTTGCTTTTTAATAGGGTGTACGAGATAAAACGTCGCTGTTGCGTGCGGAGTTTAATAAGGCCTTTTATTTAATAGAGCACACTTTCATATATACACGTGAATCGTTATTGAAGTGAAACAAACTTAAAACTGGACTATCTGTATGGGCGATGGGCTGATCACCTGTCACCATACGGTTCATCATACCATCTGAGGACTAATTAATCGAGTGTGGCCACAAGTAGTCTTGTGATTCTGCCCACCCCATTAGGGATTTCGGGCGTGATAATATGTATGTATGTACAAACTTAAAAGTAACCAAAAAATTACCTCCAAGGTTACGGAAATATGTCTTGCAGGATTCGCTGGTTACGTTGCAATATTTTATGGGGTAAATTCGAAATTTAAAGTAAAATTTTGTATCTGTTGTTATTTTACATTTAAGTAAAAAAAAAAAAAAAACAATTGACTGACAAACGAGCTGATGGAAGCAGTTTCCAGTAGGCTGTGCTAATTGATTGTTTGCTCTTTGTTCGGAAATCCTTTAAAGCTTGTTAAAAATGTCAATAGGTAAATAAATACCCATGCCCTTTATTTTGAGTTCAGCAAAGTCAATAGATGGAGGCAGAGC
Source organism: Tortricodes alternella (assembly GCA_947859335.1). Lineage (NCBI taxonomy): Eukaryota > Metazoa > Arthropoda > Insecta > Lepidoptera > Tortricidae > Tortricodes > Tortricodes alternella. The sequence continues at coordinate 8,335,747 of OX401979.1, read as the reverse complement.
ACTTACATCAATTTATTTACTACGTACTAAAATTGTGTAAGTACGTAAATTCTTGAAACGTCATGAATATCTCGCTTGCGTTTTCTTTCACAGATTCCATGAAATGAAAGGCGAGCGTTATATCTTTTATATTGCTTGCCATCACATTCATCTTTAAGATGTTGTAACCGGCATCGACAATCATCAATCATGATTGGTCTCTTCAGAGCCCTTCCTGTGCGATCCGTATCCATATATATCAGAGATCGCGTTATCGGTTAACGTTCACAGAAAAAAAACATAGATATGAAAATATTGCAGTCACTCTCTATAACAGGGACACGAGATAGTCATCTAGGTATGATTTTTATAACAAAGGAATTGGTTGCCATTGGATAGATCGATGTAATTAACACAGAAGTGCTTGCCAAGTTGACCACTACTGCCCCTGAACGAGTCTCAGACATACATTAATGTCATTAGCGCTGGCATCTTTCGCCTTTTTTCTTACTCTTTTTCATTGCTTTGTAATAAAATACTTTAATTTTTTAGTTTCGCCACTAGCTTAAATGTATTTAAACGAAAGAGGAAAGTTGAAAAATTGCTAGAAGCCAAGTAGAACGGCTTCGTATATCTCGATTGAGCGAGCGCAATGCATACGAATTTGTTAGTCGGTCCATCGTTATCGGTATTTCACCCTTTAGCATCGGCAGAGAGTAGGTTAGAATTCTTCTCTGAAATCTTGTGCGGCGATGGGCTTTTCGCTAACGCAATTCATCAACTCTCGTCTTGTACAGGGTTGACCTAAAAATTCAGTGAATCTGATCGAAAGTTAGGCTGATGTTCTCTGGCGTTTGGAAACGAGTTCGTAAATTACCCACTTTGCAATACACATCTTCATTATTTAACACTCATAACAAAACTTTTTCCTGTTTTGACTGTAAGTAGTAGATAGTTTGGGTGAGAGTGTTTATTTGTCATGAAATAAAGATAGTTTACTTTTATCGTTGCGTAAATTATAAGGATATAAGGTAAGTGGTAGTCGTCGCGGTTAATTTAAGCCAAAATGGGCGCTACGGGTCGACGATTTATATTCATTTTATCGCCAGCCCGACCACCGTGCAAGGACAGTATCTGAGGTACAAATACTGTCACTTGACGGGCCGTTTTTATTTGTAGTAAGGTCGTCAGAGGTAAACGTTGCTTGCTTATGAAGTATTTTTTAGGTCTCGTGCAGATGCCTTTTTTTGCGTGAAATAATAAGTCAAAATTTTAGCTAACACTATTGCTAATTTTCATTTAGAGAATTAATTTATGTCTCAAAATAGACTCTTCTTTAGATTGAGATCGTCAGCAAGTAAATTAAAATTACAATGCAGATTAAAACAATCAACAAATTGACTATTATAAAAGTATGTGACATGCAATTAAAAGATTAATAAGGACTTTCTTATACTAAAATGCATACTCGATTATAATATTAGGCTTACGCGCATACAGACTCGTTAATTCACTTAATTCATAGGAGGTGACCAAACCTCGTAGTTCGTAAGAATTGTGTATACCGCCAAATATTAATGGAAGCAAATCATCTACGTATTTACGTCCCACGGCTAGGCAGAGGCCTCCTCTCAGGCTCCCTCAGGACACTCTTACCTCATATAAAACAGATTTGACTATTTGGATACATTGATTGCACAGGGTTTTAATAATGTAGTTTCATAGAGTTGTGTTGTTTGTGTAAACAGGCTGTGAAGCGGAACATTGATGCAATGAACTGTAAACTATGACATTTTGTGGTCCACATCATTGTTGCTATAGGTACAGCTCCACTTCGTGTGCCATATAATATGTCACATACAATGTATATTTAAGCAGGGACGGATTACCCATTAGGCAGTGTAGGCAACTACCTAGGGCCCCGCGCACTAAGAAAAGAAATAAAAAAATGTTTCATCGAGTGAAAATTTCATTTGAAGATTTGTATCCTCGATGACAATAATTGTTTGTTTTAATATTACATGATTAAATTCGTAATGTAGTGAAAAGGTCACATACTTAATTATAAATATAATTGCATTGTGGTAAAATAAAAAATTATAGGATGTTAGAAAAGGGTAAAGGGGGCGCAAGAATTGCATTGCCTAGGGGCCCCGACACCTATTTAAGCGCTAAGTATTCAAACCTCTAATTCTATCCTTTTAAAAATAAGTTGGTTGTTCCTATCTTTCATCAAATCAGTTTTTATGGCTTGCGTGCCTTCGCGTTACCCTTGAATAGAGGAAGTGTTTGCCCAATAATAGCGACCGACAGTGCCGACGTATCTTTATGAGCGAAAATCAAATATAAATATTTATATGACGCCTTGAGCTGTTGTACATACCAATTTTCGTGTGGCTTACCTATACTTTTGAGTTTGAAAATAACTTTGTAGTGTAATGCATAAGGATATTGTAGAACTACGGGTGTCTGTTTTAGGGTATGTTTCACAATTTCCAAGTAAAATATATATGTAGACTAACTCATACAATATTGGCAGTTATCTGCTGAGTAATTCGTTACTTTTAGTCCCATTTTTTAGGTATTTTTCAGTTTTGTCATCATCTACACTCCGCTCTTCTGCTGCACTGGGAGTAAAGAAATAGCATAGAATGCGTGCATATGCACATCATCCTGGCATGTCGTAAAAGTCGACTAAGGGACGGGTCCTCTCCAACATGGTGGACTATCTGTATGGGTGATGGGCTGATCACCTGTCACCATACGGTTTATCATACCATCTTAGGACTAATTAATCGAACGTGGCCACAAGTACTCTTGTGGCTCTGCCCACCCCATTAGGGATTTCGGGCGTGATGCTATGTATGTATGTACGTACAGTTAGGTCTAGGTTCTCTTTGGCTTGCTTTAACTGAACCTTTAATGCCAAGGAACCAAAGCGCGCAAACAGCTAACTTCTGATAATCGGCAAATTTTCCCGCCTGGAAGCTGCCTGCTTTGTATAGAAGACGGTTGTATAGAAGCATATAAATAGGAACCAGCCTCATCAAGCGCAAGGTGCCGTTCAAAGTTTAGCATAGTTAATTATTCAGCGCACCTGTTCGCGCACATTCTCTAGGGAATGTCTCTGTAAGCAAAAGACACGGCTTTCGTATGGAGATTTCACGCCGCTATATATTTTCTAAGAAATACCTATGCTTCAGCGTCGTGCTGACACAATACGTGAGATAATTTAAACAAATGCTTTCTTTATTCGCATTGTTGAGTTTATTTTATGAAAGCGATGTATACCTATCTGAAACTTACCTACTAAATATACAAACCGTGAATATTATTCAGTTGGGAAGATGTTGATGTCATACACATAACAGCGCCTCTATTCGGGAACGCTAAGTGATGTCGTAGCGACTCGCGAGCAAGATTTCTCATCCCACTCTTCCGCACGACGCGTAATGCGTAAGAGCGAAATGCGAGTCTCGCACGCGGGTCGCTGCAGTATCACTTAGACGTTCCCGAATAGACGCCCTACTATTATCAGGAAAATGTCAATAGTTGCTGTAAAATTTAATCTTATAAATCCTTTTTAAGTGTTACGGCCTAAATAAACGAGCATACGTAGTTAATCCTTTAACCTTTTCAAAACCAACGACGGATATATCCTTCATGGTCTCATGGCACACAGGGTAAAATAGTCCTTTATTAGTTTGATGTAAAGTTGAAATTCGTGTTACTTCTCAGACATGCTTGGCGTTTAAGAGGTTAATCTGTTGGCTTGTTTCTCAAATGCGTCGTACAGTATCGTTAACATTGTGTTTGGCACATTGCTTGCCGCCTCGCGGTGCCACTTCAAACTTTATAACTTGTATCTCTACAATGAAAATACTATAAACATCATCTACTGAGTTGCAAATCCAGGGCAGGGCAGCACTTTATTGTACCTACTAGCGATCGTTATCTGGCCATTTCTTGTGATAATTTTGGGATAAGTCATAATTGCTACAGATTGCCATCAAATTATACCAAACAAATAAATACTAAGACTTAGAAATAGACTTTAAAATAGTTATTTACTTAATTTAGTTATTCAAAATAACCGTCAATTACTTTCCAATTCCACTTAAGTAGATATATATACATTTATACATTATGATATATATATATTTTATAACTGCCTCTTCTTGTTTTTTTTTTTATTACTGATGTTTTTGTTATGTACAAGGTGAAATTTATTCCTACTAACGCTATGTGTGCGCTGAATAAATGGTACTTTCTTTCTTTCTTCCTTCTATTCTGCAAAAAATTAACTAAACACTAACACAAACGTGGAACTACCGCTAAGCAAGAATCTCGACACTTTTCCGGGTCTCTGCCAGGCGTCCTCGGGAGAGATGTTGACCGTCCGGCGCTCGACCGATTTAATTCTATGGGGAACCAAGTGCCGGCAATTAACTACACGATAAAATATGCATCTACAACATCAGCGTAGTAAACTTGCATTAAATCCTTTTAATAACTATTGCGGAATAGCGAAATTCAACATAACTTCATGGAATTATAATTAGATGATTTTCTTGCGGCGTTTCTTCCCAGCAGCGGCCCTAACATGCCCATGCATACCATGCCATGAATTTATCTTTGTGCCATCACAAAGATAAATTAGAACCGTTTATCTCTAAGTGCGTCTCTCTCACACTAGTGCCGACGAAATAGATAGTCAAAGAGATAAACGGTTCTAATTTATCTTTGTGCCATGCATGTTAGGGTCGCAGATGTCACTTTCGAAGCGCTGGTACGAGTAGCTTCAGCATGTCAGGGCCTACTTGCAAAATAAATATTTTCACATTTTCATTAATTATTCACACTTAATATTATATGTAAATTCCAAAGTTTTTGAGTATGTATGTTTGTTACTTCTTCACGCTGAAACGGCTCAACGGATTTCAGTGAAACTTGGTGTGGAGATAGCATATACTCTGAATTAACACATAGATTACTTTTAACCGGAAAGTTTACGTCCTTGAGGGAATAACTATAATCGAATTCCACGCGAATGAAGTCTCAGGCAGAAGCTAGTATATTATATTCCTTTGCATTTACTGAACATGAATAAACTAAACATCAGTCTACCTCGAATAGGTATCACGAGATCAAGGTTCAAGGTGAGCTGTAGACCTTGCGACAAACTTAACTTTGCCGTTGGAAAACCGATATCCCCATACATCGACATAGGTTGTAGTCTGTTTACCAACACCGCAAACAAGTCTGTAATCGCAAAAACCCCCATAACTTTGCTATTTAGAAAAAAAAAACGAAAAACTGAATCGACATAAAAAACTATATAATAATCGAACCTGCTCACAAAATTTCATGACAATCGGTTGAGATCTGCGGCCTGTAGACGAGAACAAATGGACAGACGCCGGACATACGAAAGCATTTTTGCCCAAGCTGAAACAGAGACGATTCGCTCGCTTCGCTTGCTCGTTCGATAAGTACCTACCATAACACTGCTTATGTTTGAAGCATTACACATTGAATATCGATTAGTAGAGTAGTTTAGCTCGCCTTCTAGGTAACGTGACATTCTCAACAAGGTTTAACAATGCTGTTTTGACGTTTAGGTTCAGAACTGTCCCCTCCTGTTTCCGAAAGTTAAGGACCCCGAGGCATGATTTTATTGCTAGGACTATAACCGCATGTAGGACGTAAGTAGGAAGAAAACGTAAAATTAAGCAGTCGTTTTCGTCAACTTTTGGCCACAGCGGCCCTAACATGCAAGACACAAAGATAAGTTAAACCCGTATCTTTATGACTATCTCTTTCGTCGGCACTAGTGTGAGAGAGACGCACTTAGAGATAAGACGGTCTTATCCTTGTGTCTTGCCTGTTAGGGCCGCTGGAGGGACATTTTTTGTTTCTTGAAATGTGTTACCCACCTATACATAAATGTTACTTCCATTTTGACCACGCAAGTCCGCACGAAAACCTTTCAGCATAATCTGCCATCTGATATACCTAATGGATGGTCCGGAAATACATCTTCATTATTGTACACATGTCTGTTTCGCACTAGCAAAATTCTCGCTTTTCCATTAGTGCTTGGTATATTAGTGAATATGATCATAGGTGGGCACAAGACCGTTAATCCGTTAATCGTTAATAAACGAAGTTAACATCCCGAGTAACGGCTTATAAGTGTTCACGTTACTGTTACTTTAATAACTGTTCACAGTCCCATTAACCTCCGTAAAAACAATTAATGTCCGTTAATCGTTAACTAAGTACCTACCTACTATTTGCCAAAAGGACACCCGCAAACCGCGCCTTACCGCGACGTGCCGTGAAAAACACGTTTTGACAAGTTTGAGCCGGTCAGCGGTTATCGCACGTGAAACTTTTTTCATAAGTAAATAACTCACGCAACGACATATAAAATGCAAGTTCTATCACGAGTTAACGTTAAAAGTTAACTTCCGTTAAATCTTCTTAAAATGTAATGCTTTAACGTTTAACGAAGTTAACTTTTTTATAGTAACGAAGCGATTAACGAAGGTAACTATTTGAGTATCGGTGCCCAGCTATGCATATTATTTGTCCGCGACTTTGTCTGCGTAGAATTTGAATATTGATATTTCATCGGAATACGTAAAATTTTTGGGTCTTTCCCCGACTTTTGCTAATCAAATCATCACCAGCCATGAAAGATTGCAATATTAAAAGGTTCCTGAGGTTCCTATGTAGTAAACATAGGTACTTAAAAATACCCCTCAGAAAGTTTTAGCACAGAAAGTGACCGATTCTGAAAGCAATGGAGTTGTAAATTATTGCGGATGGTAATGATTTGATTATCCAAAGTCGGGGAACGACCCTGCACAGGATGAAACTATGTTTTCCGGTGTAAAACAACACAGAATAATAAACATTCAAAATGTGAACACTTTTGCATTTATAATATTAGATAATTAATGATGAAAAATTAATGAACACCCTAAACCAACTCGTAATTATCCCGTAATATACCGTGGCATACAAATGAGGTTAACTTTCCAACCCCTGACCACTAAAATAACATGCGTAGCGGCCGCCCTTGACACACATACAGATTTACACCATAAAAGTGCTTACTGATAGACATAATGTAATTCCTTATGTATGTTTTACTCAAATAGCTATTCACAAACATTCTGTTCTGTTTTTCATTCTGCATTTCGGGTCTATAGCCATAGCTGGGCACCGTAATCAAATAGTTAACTTCGTTAATGGCTAATCCGTTACTAAAAAAGCTAACTTCGTTAAACGTTAAAGCGTTACATTTCGGAACATTTAATGGAAGTTAACGTTAATCGTTAATCATTAACTCGTGCTAGAAATTGCATTATGCGTCGTTAGGGCGGACGTGAAAAATGTATAAAAGAAGGGAGAGTGAGAGTGAGTGAGACAGAGTTACATGAGAGTTTGTAATAATACTTACCTAATTTTATAAACATCATTCTATACGGTCCGCGCGCTGCCCTTTTGGCAAATAAAAGGTGCTTATTTAACGATTAACGGACTTTAATTGTTTTAACGGAAGTTAATGAGTCCGTTAACAATTTTTGAAGTTAACTTAATAGTTAATCCGCTACTACAAGTGTTAACTTCGTTAATTAACGATTAACGGATTAATAGAAGAGGATTATTAGAATGCAGTGCTATAGACATAGCTGGGTGCTATGTCTATAGCACTGCATTCTAATGACATTCAATAACAGCTACTTAAATATCTGCAACCTGTTTTTAATAATTGTTTAGCAATTCTTTGGAAATTTAATGCGAATAGGTCAATGTTTGCGCTTGTTGTTTATGGTTCCTAAGTGAACGCCCGCCTGTCCACACACGCCATTTTGTCTAAAAGGCTGCATTTCCGACGAAGTTTGGAGAATAACGACTCGTTTTACTCACTCTTGTGCAGTTACGTTAAAAGCGAATATCACGAGAGGTGCAAGTAACGTAGTTTTCGCTGAGATACGTACTTAGTTATAGGTGTGTAATTACTTTAGCCCAAGCAACACGTTCCACTTTATGGCGTTTTTACGAGTTCTGCTTGTAAATATTATTTCTATCTTATTATTATGGGGGTAATTCGGGTAATTACATTCTCTGCCCTTTGCAAAAGAAGAAAAGTTTTCACATGGTGTAAGAGGACGGACTGCGCAAATGAGACAAATACCTACAAAAAATGTTTTAGAAGTGCGTCAGCACTACGCCTTCAAACGAATGATTTTGCTAATGGAATTCACCGAAACATACGGTTTGCTAAAAAATAATACAAAGAATAGTGTGTAAAACCTAAAGCTGGGCATTGTTAAAAAAATAGTTAACTTCGTTAATCGTTAATCCGTTGCTAAAAACGTTAACTTCGTTAATCGTTAAATCGTTCGAGTCCGCCAACAATTTTTAGGCCCGTCACACACATTCGTTTTCCTGATTCGATTTCCGAATCCGTTTTCCGTATGCGGACACACCGAACGCAAACATTTCATATAAATAGTTCTACATGACACACACGTTCGTAATTTTTCCGTACGGAATTCCGAACGGAATTTGTTCGAATGTGTGTGCCATGTTGAACTATTTATATGAAATGCTTGCGTTCGGGGTGTCTGCATACGGAAAACGAATTCGGAAATCGAATCAGGAAAACGAATGTATGTGACGGGCCTTAGTGTCAACTTAAAAGTGAATCTGTTACTCGAAATGTTAACTCGGTAATTAACGATTAACTGATTAACGGTCTTGTGCCCAGCTATGGTAAAACCCTAAATATACAGTCCACGCGCGAGTTGAGTGAGTGTGTACTCACTACACTATCACTACTGATAGTATTGTCACAGCACTACAATGTTGGCATCATAGGCGAGGCGTGCGGGCGGCGGGGGGAGCTGCACCCGCGTTTTACTTCAGATCCCGAAGGCACTCAACTCGCGCGGTCCATACATAATATCCACTCGTATTTACTACTAGCTGTGCCCGCGACTTCGTCCGCGTAGAGTTTGATTATCGTTATTCCTTCGGGAACTTTTCAATTTTCCGGGATAAAAAGTAGCCTATGTGTTAATCCAGGGTATAAGCTATCTTCATTCCAAATTTCATCAAAATCCGTCTAGCCGTTTTAACGTGAAGAGGTAACAAACATACACGCACACACACACACACTCACACACACAAACTTTCGCATTTATAATATTAGTAGGACAAAAGAACTTCCCTTATAGTGCAGTTACACGAGTAATATTGTCACGCCAATGTGTGACCAGCAACTATAGAAGTCTTCTTGTAACGTACGAAGCCTTCCTGATCAGAATGTCTAACTTGCAATTCGTCTACGAAGCAAAATGACTAAAAAGAATGTATATTTGGCAATAGTAGTTTATGCAACGGTTGCATAATGGTAGGCCTTAAAACACTAGTGCGGTTTTATGAAACGAGCTTTTAGCGAGTTTCATAATAAGATCGCACGTGTGTTTTAAGGCCAAATTATGCAGAGTTGCATACATTACTTTATCTACACACATATTATAAATCCTCCATGATGGGTTCAGAAACAATATTTTCTGGCAACAAGTTGTTTGTTGCAATCGTGGCTGCATATTTCCGATATCCGGCGCATTTTCACATCACACACACTCCGAGAAGACTACTTACTATTCATATTTTCAACTAAAATGTAAATTACAAACAACTTTTTCTATTCAATTCAACAAAATTCTACTTTCGTTCAGCAAAACGTCAACATAATGGCGGCCGTCCGTCAAGACCATTTTTTTTTTAAATCATAGACAAACGGATGAAGTCTCTATTCTCACGTCACTCGAGATCAAATATTGTGCAGTTTATATTAAAAAAACATACTGAATTGACGTTTCGTATCAATAACTGTTTTAATATCTATGGATACTAGAATAGAGACCCACTTGAGTTTGACAGCTGTTCCAAATTTAATCTCATTTCTTTACTAAAAACGATAAAGAAGTCATGTTATTTCTTCATCGCAGCACTGGTTTTTCCTAATTGGTTGTCAAAATGGTGGTTATTTCCTACGGTTTTTGATTAACCAATGGAGGTTTTATGATATGGGTGTAGATAAAATACCTAAGCAGTACAGATGTAGTGCATAATTAGTTTCCATCGTGTTTTATCGGAAAAAGTTCGTATTTATCGTGCTCTCTCAATTAGCTTCGGCAGGCCCCCAATTCTCGGCGCATTCGAGATAATCTAACAATCGAGATTAAACGTCAGTGCATACAGTCATTTGACGCAACTGTATGAATCTGACGTTTAATCTTGCAATCGACATTATCTCGAAAACACCGAGAATTGGGGGCCAGTAGCCATCATACCATGCTGTAATTTTTCGTTTTGACATTTGGCAGTAAATAATAAAGTTTCATATAAATGAATATAAACATGTCACTCATTTAATACAATAATTAATTGACACTTCGGGTCCCGTCGTCTTCCGATTTAGATCCGAGTTTTACCGATGGAAACATATTATTCACTATATCTGTAAATCGTCTAAAGATCAAAATGTCTGCCAAGCAGAATGCCTAAATTGCAATAATACCTAAGCAGTAAATTGTCTAAAGATTGTCCAAGGATAAAGATAAAGATAAGGATTAGGTTAAACATTGTAAAGGTTGTCGTTAGTCATATTGCCTGGTAGGCCGTCTGCTTCTTAGTCAATATACAATGAAGTTCAAGTGCTGCATAGTCATATTGCCTGGTAGGCATTTTGCTTCTTAGTCAATATAAGCTTTAGGCTAAATTTCACGTAGACATTTTGATTTTTAGGCAGCATGATCAATAAGGGTCAAAATACTTTTTAAGCGAAGAAGCAACTGCAATCGTCGCGGATGCGACGTAGTTTACCTGTGACGTAGTTGGGAGAATCTGTCAAACGATTTGCGCAGGCCTGTCTTGTTCGGCCATGAGTTTTCATCTTCTAAATTGGCCGCCTGAAATTACTCCATACATTATTCAGCAACTTCACAGAAGTTGTGAAACTTGATAAATCAGGCGTTCATATTTTATTTAAGGTACTTAATACTGGTTCGTTTGGTCTCCTCCGTCCAAGGTACAAGAGAATTGTAGTATTACGTGGCATCGTCGGGTCTCACAGTTGATTAAAACAATATCTTATTCAGGGCTTGCAGGCGGGCCGAGCGTCAAGTCTATTCAGTACGCTATTCGAACACACTCATTGCATTCCTGCGGCTCAGCGAAGCCATTATTGCATACATGTGTACCTGCGTATATACATTGTTAAGTATGTACTTACCTATAAAGAATTAAGCAGAAGTACTAAGAATTAATACTGAAATTTATTTATTTTATAACTTTTATCACGCTGTTTAGAAACAGAACTAAATATGATATCAAAATACTTCAGAAGAAGGAGAGTCAGTTTTTTTGGATATTATAATCATGAGAACCAACTGAAATATGAAAATTCGTCAATTTGTGCAGGGAGCCCTTAAGAATTAGCAAATGAGCCACGTGCGTACTATTGCTCTTTAATATTTATTTTGTAAATCATTTTAGAACGACATCAACTGCTGCAAATATTATAAAATAATTAATAACCTGTGTTTCGCTTTTATTCCTTCCATTACCCTTCATGGTCATGACTAAATATCAGTTCTAGTTAACCGTCCCTAACAATTAGCCGAGAGGACAGCATGTTCAATTCAATTTAATCTTGATTGGTTTGCACTAAACCACTCGGTGGCGATTCACGCTAGATTTCCTCGACCCCCACATGCCGACGTAATTAAAATACCTACTTACGCGCCCTATGTTCGCACTCGATTGAATCCTTTTGTAGAACACGACATGGTCATTGGTCAAGGTAACAGAATGAAAGAGAAATAGTCAATCAAACTAGTAGGAGTCATTTATCCTCCTTTTTAGGGTTCCGTACCTCAAAAGGAAAAAAGGAACCCTTATAGGATCACTCGTGTGTCTGTCTGTCTGTCTGTCTGTCTGTCTGTCCGTCTGTCACAGCCAATTTGCTCCGAAACTACTGGACCGATTGAGTTGAAATTTGGTATTTATTTTTAAGACCAAGTTCAGCGCTGAAAAATAAAATACAAATGATGTTAAATTAACACACGAATTACGGACCTTTTTACTATAACGTGTGAGTATTATATATATTTTACTATTTAAACATTATTGCATAAAATTAAGAAAAAATACAAATAGTGGATTAATGCCATACTCTACCAGTCAATCGATGGGCTAAAACAAAATTTGGTGTAATTAATTCATAATCTGGGCATGAAAACATTAGGGTTCAATCCTAAATTTAAAGTTCCCTAAACTTCAAATTTAATAAGAAACGTCATACTCGATTTTGTATAGCATCAAGCTGTCAAAATCGAATTTGACGTTTCTAATCTGAAGTTTAGTCACTTTTAAATTCAGCGCACACTTTCAAATTGGCCCCATTGTTTCATTCCCTAAATTATGATTACAGTCTTTTATTGCCCAGGAAAACGACTACAGATCTAATTATTATTGAGTCGAGCTGTATATAGCCGGAAAGTTTTCGTGACACAATTACAACTTACGTGACCAGCAAACGAGAGGAGTGGTTCAATGCGAGGACCATTTAACAGATTCTGAGGATATTACACTTGATTCCCGAAACTGCGTTGACTAATAGGCCTTCCGACGGATGACAAATGAATTGGCTTAGATTTATTGCGACTAACAGACGGAATGCCTAGCTATATCAAGGCCACTATTTAACATTGATGAAGTGATAAAGTAACGGATTGCGTTTTCGTATTATTTAACTCCAAAAAAACACTCTGTAGTTCGTTTTGGTACCTCTTATACACTATAATTATATTAATTATAGTAACAAGAATAAGTACTTTTAATTCAGGTATTATTTAAAGGTATTTATTATTCATTATTGGAGGTTCATTGGGCCATATATGTGCCGCTTCGACCATTGCTGATCTATTGTGGCAGCCCTTCGTTTTGGCTAGTGCTAGCCTCGGCGGGGGTGGTCCGCTAGCCGCCCTTTCCACCGTGTGATCAGACCCTTACCGTAAGAGCATCGGTTACCGCAATTCACACGCAGATAATGTACATAAGTTAGCAAAACTCATTGGTACATGGCCACCGCTTGGATTCGAAACCGGACCTCACGATCACGAGTCGACATCTTTAGCCATTAGGCCGCCGACGCTCCGTATTGAAAAGTAGGCATTATTCTATAAATTATTCAAATATGCATAATAATAATGAAAAATAATAAATTTATATGTTTCTATGTCGGCATTTATCTAACTTGGCTACCGAAAAAATGCTACGCTCATTTCCTGCCTTAGCCGCCACACTGTTTTGACTTAAAAACATTTGTTAATGCTGCTCGAACAAATAGATTTCCTTCCGACTCAACATACCCGACGTAATGAATGTTTCGCCTTTTCTGACCGGAGTCGGGGTAACATTTTTCAAACGTGTAGGAAATACTCGGTCAGCTCCACTTTAAAGGAGGAGATGAATTTAACATAAAATGTAAGAGTTAGGATAAAGTGGTGACCTAAAAGTGTTCATAGTGAGATTATTGGTATGTATTTGAGATATTGATGCTATAATTTACCAAACGAACACAGTTTGGTAAATTATATCATCACCATCATCAGCCTATATACGTCCCACTGCTGGGCGCAGGCGTTCCTCATAATGAGAGGGACTGGGCATTAATCCCACGCGGGCGCAGTGCGCATTGCGGACTTCACACACACATCTTTGAATGACTTCACAGATGCATGCTACCCAGCATGCATCTGTGAATTCCTCACAATGCCAAATACCTAACTATGTTTCACTATATAACATTTCCTGTGTTAAGTATTTCTCGTAAATAAATTAAATTAATATAATACTTGTTTGACCATATAAGTACTGTAGGGTTACGGACCTGCTAATTAATTTCGAGGATTTGCATTTTTTAATGGTAATTTTAATTAATTTTGTACTCTTAGTGTCTTCAAAAGCCCAAGGACCTACCACGTATACATATTAAGAATTTTGATAAAATCGTCTCCTTAAATATGACTCCGAAATTTACCTCACGGCAAATTATGATGATGTTTGTTACATTTCATTAATATTTAAATATCCAATCTACACGGACATTACATTACAACTCAGTGTAGTAACTAAATAGGTTAGTAGGTATATAAAAAGAGATCATATTATAAATGAAAGTCACGAAAGTCGCGTTAATTTCGCTCCATCTTATTTAAGTTAATATTCTGGCTAAAAGCCAGGGGTTTGGTTGACAAAAGTTTTGGCAAGTTAGAGGGTTCTCCACGGCTAAAGATGCCAGCCAGAGTGGCTCGCGCTGAGAGGGCTCGAGTGGCTCATTGTGAGACTACAGACAAAAGACATAACCACCCTTTGTCGAAAACTATTTTGCACTAGAACTAGTTAAGTATTGATGGAAGAAAATTTTAGCTGTAGATATGATTAATCAATATTACCCCCTGAGTCTCTCTCTTAGGCACCAATGTATCTATACAAAATATTCAAAGTCACGTTTTTTTACTACAGTCTCTACCTAATGGAAAGTGATAACCCGGCCGATAGTATAACGCGATTGCTCCTCCTCCTCTTGAAAGTGCCCACAGATCATATCAATCCCGGGCAGACCAGCGCAGGAATTTTATTTTCATTCCTTACTTCCTGCGTCTGTCTGTACAAATGCAACAAGTTACCGGTTAACAGATTTTATCCCAGTTTTAACAGTATTTTCTGAGATAACTAAATAGACAATATTTTTGTGTAAGTTAGCTAACAATTACGTTAATGTCGGCTAATTTACACAAAACCAGCGCCTCTATTCGGGAACGCTAAGTGATTCTGTAGCGACTCGTGAGCGAGATTTCTCATCCCACTCTTCCGCACGACGCGTAACGCGTAAACACTTAGCGTCCGCGAATAGAGGCGCAGGGCCAGCAGATGCTATTTTAATATGATCATTGCCAAAATACTCATTCTCTTGCATAATTCATATGAAGGATAAGCTTAGGTATAAGTACATTGATGATTGTATTCACTTTGTATTCGTTGCTAGATGTAGTGAAAACTTACATCGTTTGTACAGAAATCACCATCATCACAAAAATCCTAAGCTTATTTATAACTAAAAGTCCTAGGAAAAACACCATCAGTTGATAATAATAAAGTAAACTCGGGGTATGTTTCACATATCCAAAGAAAACAGTCATATTTTCTTTACGACAGGGTAAAAAGGGAACCAATTGGTTCTTTACTTGAGGGAAAGGAAGTACCTACTTGGGTTTCGGTGCGTCAATCGCCGTTGTTCGGGCTGTTTAATCCTACCCATTGTTATTCTGAGGTCTGCTAGCAACTTACGGTTTATTATGTAATACTGTATGATAAAATGGTGATATATTCACTGTAATAACCCGACCTGCTAAATCTGGAATCATTTTCAAAGCGCACCGATTGGAAATGGTGTAACGAGCTGATGAAGCTGATAACGAGATTGACGGCTTTCAGGGTCTCGACTTTCGAGAACCCGGCAGAAACCAGGCGCGGTCGCAGCCTGAAATAGTAAAATATATCTAGT
Organism: Tortricodes alternella; assembly: GCA_947859335.1. Lineage (NCBI taxonomy): Eukaryota > Metazoa > Arthropoda > Insecta > Lepidoptera > Tortricidae > Tortricodes > Tortricodes alternella. Next base: position 8,320,110 of record OX401979.1, on the reverse strand, counting down.
AACTTAGACTTTAAGACTAGACTTCTTTATTTTGAAAATTTGTAGAAGATAACGTGAATATTTGAATTTTACGTGTACGATTTGGCGGGGGGGCATGTCCCCTGTGACCCCCTTTCTTCGGACCGCGCCTAAATGTTCAAATGCTCTACATTTAAATTAAAAGAAAAGGAGAACCAATACGACACCATCTTCTAAAATACTGGATATCCGGTTGTAACAAATTGCCTATCGATTATTGGAACCACAACAAATAAGATGTATGCCATCCGTAGTTTCCACCAATTTCCTGAGTAATGCAATGACATAGTTGTCAAGGTTTGATTGATCATGCTAAGACATTTCTTGTATCTGTTTTTATGGAAAATCCTTTTTTCCGCTTGGATTTCAGCGAAAAAAGCACAGAATATTGTATTTATTTAAAAATAGCTTACAATGCAAACGGCTTACAGGCCAGCGTTTCCCGCGTTCTTACGAAATTCCCGGACAAACTTAGGCCCTCGATTTAATTGGTAAACATCCAAAAGGCACCAGAATTCCAGTTTTCAGTTAGCCCACAAACTATTTTTGTCATTGTGTGTTGAGTCTTTATTGAGTGAATACAGTGGTATTAGTTACTATACATACATAAAAATCTTAAATTGCAAAAATATTTATATTGACGGTGACAATCTTTCTATATACATATATAATATATATTAATACCTACAGATTATGTAGATTGACTATATAAACATCATAAAGCTCACCAAAAATAGGCATATAAGTTTAGATTCGAAAGCTTTTTACACATCATCTAGAATTCGATAAAAGTGAAAAGTCATAAAACATTGCTAACAGGGAGCCTTTATGTGCTCGCCACCGTTACGTTCGATTTTAGTACAGCTCAATAGAATCTACATGAAAATACAATTTATAACACTAACTATCCATACATGATACTTGTCAAACCCGCATAAATAAAGTGTTGTGAGCCATAACGTACCTAACTACTTAAGTATAATATAATTTTATTTAAAGTGGATTACTATAAAATGCTTACATATAGCATAACTTAAAATTTATTTTGTGATGAAAACTATTGTTATTTTTGTATGTCTGTGTCTGCCGTTATGATGCCTATTAAATATAATAAGTACGTATTCATTAAAATATATATGTAAGTAGACACATACTTTGCTGAGTGGTAATACACCGAGCTCCATGTGGTCAGCTCAGCATGTGGAGTGGACTCTCACGCAATTAACATTAACCGTGTCGCCTATGAGATCAGTTTAAAACAGAAAAACAACAGTTGTCTCTTTCTCTCTCAGCAAGGCAAGGGTTGTGGTCCGCGAGCCTGCAACACATTTTCATGACCAATTCCCTCCCGGGCGATAAATCGTAAAATGCTTCAGAGAGTTGTACCATGATGGTTCCTCGAAGTCAGCTCGGGTTCCATGGGTGGGTTGAACAGTGGTAACATCAAACGCAAGTAGTTTTTTTTTTTTTGCCCTCCCTATTGAAACTTTGTCAGATTATAGCTAACCCAATATCTTGAAAGAAAAAAGTCAGCTGACTGTCACTAGAAAGTGGTGGATTATACGTCGGCTTTCATGTTCTGCACGTCTAGCACGACCTGCCCGCGAGTCGTTTGTCGCTCAGTGCGTCCCTTACGTATTTGACTAGTTTGACAGGGACGCACTGAGCGACAAACGACTCGCTGGCGTGTCGTGCTAGCCCCCCTGGTGACCAGCTGACGTATAATCTACCTCTTTATAGTCAGTAAAACAACTACTATATTATGAGTTCACCGCCGCTCAAACCTCACGAGGCTTCATGGTACAACTTTTTCAACGATTTTACGAGTTATCGCCCGGGAGGAAATTATGGACGAAATTGGTACCTGGCTCGGGTAGTATTTGGCGTGAATTTCACTAAAAAGGCAAAAGCTAAGTTTCTAGGATGTTATAATGATATATCATGATTATCATTTTGTTTAATGTTGCTTTGTGGCTTAACCATTATTTAATTACCTAGAGCTTTTCACTGCGTGTAGCTCACCCGTAACTAAAGGTGACTTCTATAAATTGCAGGCAAACGTTGCTCCAAAGTCAATAATAATAATCTTCATGCGGTGAAATTCGCCTGATAGTATTAATCGCAATCATGACAGCGTACTACAATGTATATGTCGCTCATAGCAGCAACACCTCGCGTGTACGTGCCCGCTAAAAGTATGTGCACAAATCCCACTTGTTGTACAAGTTTATTCCTCAACACGTCTGGTACAATTGGCACGCTCGTGCCGCCGGGTCGATACGCGGCACATAGACGACGCGTCGCCGAATCGCTCCCAATCCGCTCGCCGGCGGTCATCGCTCTTGGAAACATTGTAACTGACCTTTTGCACTAAATACTTGGAAAACTGGTCGTAAAACTATACTCAGAAGTACCTAATTCAACCATGTAAATTAAAGTGTTTTATAAAAGAAATTTTTATCTACATAGGTGCCTTGGACTTTGAATAAAATTAAATTTTTGGTGAGTCTGTTTTTAAAACGACTAAGTAAGAACTATGCTTCCATATTGATTTTCATTGGCACACGTTCATTAACAACTTTTTCATAGCGCTACGCACGAAACAACTAGCAGCGGATTTTTCCGTTTTACAGCAAACCAAACAAAGACTGCGACGAACGGATCCTTGGTAATGAAGGAGCAATCGAGATTTGTCATCCTACCCTGATTACCATAAATTCAAAATTGCCTACCCCAAGAAAGTTTCTCGCTCATTATTTAATTTTGCTTAGCGCTATGTAACAGCTTCATTTCCAAATATATTTGTAGCGCTAGGAAACAATAATTAGCAGCCGGGTTTCTCACAATCCAACGTTTAATCGTTGACATTTAACTGCCTTAGGATCTACTTACTCCATTCCATTGAGCGGGCCTAATGTCACGGACTAAAATACTTAGAAGTTCATTCACTAATTGTGCTACGCTCGTTATTACGTATTTAAGAATACACTGAGATATTTATTCCCGGTACTCAGAGTTCAAAATCGTCAGAAAGATTATTTAAAAGCGGCATAACTAATCATTTCTTTCTCAATTAAACTCCATTTGCGTTCCATATTTGGAATGAGTATTTCTGACCAGGATGACGTCGAGGCTGTATTTTAGTCTTTTATCTATAAGAAGTGTCGTGAGCTCGTGACAAAGTGTATAATTTTACATAATAATGATCGGTCCAAGGAGCGTAAGAAAGAATTATTAATAAATTTGAATAATATCGTTAATGGGTCAATCGGTCGATTACATGTAACATCAGTTTTGATATAGACTGGTTTGTGGTAACCAGGCGCGGTCGCAGCCTGAAATTTTGGGGGGGTCACCAATAATAAAAAATGTCGAGTAAATTAAACTTTATTTTTAGACTTGATTTTTCTATTTGACGTGTACGATTTGGGGGGGGGGGTCATGTCCCCTGTGACACCCCCCCCCCCTGGGACCGCGCATGGTGGTAACGAATTAATAATAATGATCATGTAGCTACCGAAGGGCTAGACGGTACTGTGCACCGGGGCTCTCGGGCTCAGGGGACCAGCAAACATCGTATTGAACTATCTAAACATTCTCCCACCTTCGGAATGTAAATAAAATAGTTTTTTTTTTGCGTAATACACTAAACAAGTAAACACTGCAATGACGCAAGACTTTGTTAGTTTATGTTTTAAATAAAAGCTCGTCATGAAAAACTTGGCCACTCCTTCAATGTTGCTGCTGCGGAAATGTCGGAGGACCAAACATTGCTAGCAAAATGGAAACGGTCACGCAATGAATCGTAAACGGAGCTAAACGCCCTACATTTCGCGATTAATTTCACCGAGTAAATATTCAATACATTAAATACGTTTTGGTCGGGTTGAATGAATATTCATCATGGTATATTAATAACTTGCAACTGACAGCTCTGTTGCTTGTAATTGTAACGAATGGAAATGAAGTGAATAGTAAAAAGCTTTATCGCGTTTCATATATTGCGGAGGACTCGAGTAAAACACCTTGATATCGCAATCACTCCTTTGGGGACATTAAAGTTGCTTGCCCGCCATAAATACCGACAGTCGTTGTATCTTCACTTCTACTTCACAACGAAAAATCTTGAAAAGCAATTTTTTATTCTTTCACATGTTATTTAGTACAAACGAATATATACTAACTATTCACTCTTCTGCTGCACTGGGAGTGAAGAAATAGTATAGAATGCGTGCAGATGCTTATCATCCTGGCATGTCGTAAAAGTCGACTAAGGGACGGGTCCTCTCCAACATGGTGGACTATCTGTATGGACGATGGGCTGATCACCTGTCACCATATGGTTCATCATACCATCTTAGGGCTAATTAATCGAACGTGGCCACAAGTAGTCTTGTGGCTCTGCCCACTTGGGATTTTGGGCGCGATGCTAGTATGTATGTAATCACTCTACTTTATAACTGCATATTTGCATGAGCGGAGACAGGGGAGGCAATGCCCCCATTGCCTCCCACTCACGACCGAATCACCCCATTTCTACCAATATTTTTGATTAGAACGAATTTACCGGAAGAGCTTCAGACGATCACAAAGGAATTGCCCCCAAAAGAAATCCTTCTTTGCGAATAGCTTCGTTTTTGTTTAGACCAGCAATGAGGGTCCGCGCGGTGGTAATTCTTTGAAAAAGTTGTTTAATTTAAAAGCGCCACACTAAGTCAATAATCAGACGTTGATTCTATTAATAAATGTACCTAACCTTTTTTAACGGTACATATATTTAAATGAATTTGCAGAAGCATTTCTTATATTGCACAAAGAAATTACAAACGTATAATTTTTATTAAAGGTGTATATAATATATCTTTGTGAAACTTAATGTTATTGAGAACTATTAGGTTTAATGCAATAAGAAAATAAAGTGGCAATATTATTCTCACATTTCACATTTCAAAAAGACATTTTAAAGTTAGCTCATAAAAGTATATATTGCTGCTACTTTGTATCGTGTCTGGATGAAATATATTATCATAAAGCGCAATGTTCCAGCGAGCCACGCCGCGACGCGTAAGGAGTTGGAAAGTTATTACAAACTCTTAAAAAGTTAGGGGACAGTGTCGGCTGCCGCATTAACTCCCCGCGGACCGCGACTGTTACATCGCAACAAGACTCGCGTATTTCTTACAATGAAAATAAACTTTGACAATAACATTTAGAATTACATTATCTGCTATAAACATGGTTGCAATTAAAATTTTCAATAATTGAGCCAGTAAATGTAAATAAATCAGTGCACCTGTTTACACAATGCAGTATCAGTGTAGTGAACAGGTACACAGTTATGATCATAAAATGTCTTAACTCTCTCTTTCGTTTTAATTCGTTGCGGTGAAAGAAAGGAAAGCGAGTTAAATGAGTGCGGTCACGCGATGAGCCAGGGTTAACATTTGGAAGGTGAAATGAAAATTAAGTAGAGGGTAATGTCTAACTTGGACCGTTTCACCATATTGCTGCCATCTTTCAGCCAATCCATTTACAAAATCGGAATGTAACCAATATTAAATGTTACTATAGGCTTTTCAGTTAAATTAACTTCATCGCTTTCACATGTACCTCTATAAAATAATAACACAATTGTGGTATTCTAATATTGTTTTGCATCGCTCTTCGTCAAGAGACCCTCAGTACGACCTTTAGCGATATATTTGCAAACTTGGAAGGGTACACTCAAGGATATTGTTTCAAAGCAGAGAATAAAACCGACCTTGAGCGCTATGAAAGAAGTAAATTATTGCTTGCTCTACATAAACTGTAATTTCAAGCAGATTGAAATATTAGTTTCCGCACTAGAGTGCGCAGTGAAACGAGCATTAACGTTTTAAAATAGTTTCGGTAAATTCACTTTTTCGAAAGTGAAAGTGAAATCTTTGACAACGCCTTCTTAATCAATATAAAACACTGCAGTTTAAATGTTGGTTTCCGTTGGGAAATTAAGGAAAGCCGATGTTCGCTCAATATCGATCCGACAAATTTTGTTATCTAGCCACGTTCGGAGTTGGCGGTCGAAATCGCTTATTGCGCTCCTTTTGTATCTCCCTGGGTCGGCATTTGTTATTCAGGAACTCTGCGGTTCAGGTATGGGTACGTGTTGACACATGACACGTACGGAAGTACGCTGATTCGGGGTTGCTTTGTTTGGTGGGCTCGCGGTAATTTACGGGTACAAAACACTTAATTAATGTCCATTTCAAAAGGTTGCTAGAATCCGCACATTAGCACCTATTCAAAATTTAAAAAAAAACCTTTATTTTGTAGCAGTTCCTATAGCAGACGAATTGCAGTGACAGAATGAGATACTTAATGAAACAAATAATGTATTTAGAAATAAAACTATTTTTCAAAATTCACAAAATTAGGTACGCTTGGTACGAAGAAACAAACAATATCGTAGAACAGAACTACAATCCCGATATTGATATTGCAAAAGCGAACACACGGGATAAGATTAAAATCAGATGGAAAGGTCTGGTCTGCACTTTACCCTTATTGCTGGGCCCAGAACATACACCGACAATACAATGTGCTTGCTAACGAGAAAGGTAGAATAAATCCTTTTATTTAATAACGTAGGGAAATAAAACAACTTCAAAAAGTATGCAAGATTTATTCGGTTATGTAACAGTTAATTTATGTCTCTCGGAACGCTTAAAAATTGCCAACACAATATATTGTCTGCACAGATTTGCCAACCGCCATTATACGACTGGATGTACTTACAGTCAATAATTGATACTTTATAAAAATACTAGTATTTCCTATATCATGAACCAATCGGTGCTAAGTTTTTTTTTTCAAATTAGATCCCGTTTATTTTATAGAAAAAGCGGACCAGTTTCAACCCAATCGATAAGTACCTTTGCCACGCCGTCGCAACCAACAGAAAACCTTTCCATTCCTTTCACTTCCCTTTGTCCGCTCATTCGGGTTAAAAAATAGAAGATAAAAGAACCTGATTCCAATTTTATTTCATGACTTGTTTTTAGGTGTGTATACTTTATAACGGAAGAATAAAAGAAATGTAATATTTATAACACACGGATATAATATTCGTTATATTATAAATTTTATAACAGCACTTCGCAATAAAACGACAAATTTTTATATTTCATAGAGTTCGTTCTTAATGCAAAAAAAAACCGGACAAGTGCGAGTTAAACTCGCGTGGAGAGGGTTCCGTTCCGTACATGATTATCTGAAATTTACTAGGTTACCTTAAATACCATAGACTTCTTATAGGTTTTCCTATAATCTATAGGCAAAGATCTATTTTACGTATTTTTTTCAAAATTTTAGCCCAAGTAGTTGGGGAATGGTCATTTTTCGCCTATTTTCCTGAATAACTTCTAAACTATTTTACTTAAAATTCAAAAAAAAAATTAAGATCCTCACAATAAGCCCTTTGATTTGATATGTCACACGATATAGGTGGCGTAACTTCTTTTTTTAATTTTCTAGTTTACCCCCAAAAAGTGGCCCCTATGTTTAAAATTCATACATTTACGTTACGCGTCCGTGTTGCGGTCACCAACTTACATATGAATACCAAATTTCAACTCAATCGGTCCAGTAGTTTCGGAACAAATTGGCTGTGACAGACGGACAGACAGACAGACAGACAGACAGACAGACAGACACACGAGTGATCCTATAAGGGTTCCTTTTTTCCTTTTGAGGTACGGAACCCTAAAAAGTAAAGATTCGTGTATTGTATGAAGCTGTCCAGTTACATAACAATGCTACATTATCCTCAAATGTCAATTGGCCTAATTCTACGAGAATTAGCTGCACAAAGTCGCGGCTGACTATTGCGATAACCGTATTATTGTCACAAACCTGCATACATAATAAATAACAGTATTGCTCATTACTCAACTTACCTACGATATGCGATTCCATATATATAAGCGTATCCAAAGGGTGTGTAAATATTGGTACAGTATAATGCTTGCGCTAATTAACTCCGCGTAAAACGAGGATAAAAATGTACGGTTACAAACCAAATATTTTACATTTCCTCATAATAAAGGCTATCCTCGACCGTGCCAGTTTTAACTTCATTTGAATTTTAAATATTTCAACCAGAAATAAATGTATGTTGTATTTATCATGTCAATGGGTCCGATTTGAAACGGTGTCTTCTTAATTTAAAAGTTCCTATACTTAAAACTAGAGTACCCGCCACAGCTTTCCCCGCAGTATTCTCCATACAAACTTAATCAACCATTTTCACCCCTTCAGGGATGGAATTTCAACAAATCCCTCCTTAGTGCACCTCTAGGGTACTCAAGGAATGTCTCCTCCAAATTTCAAACTTCTAAGACCACCCGTGTAGACTGTGCGTTGTCTATAAGTGAGTCTGTACTGTTTTATATGTATAGATAAGAAACGTCAAAATTAAATTTGACGTTTCTTATTTTAAGTTTAGCAAATACACTTTCGAATTGGCCCCAATGTTTGTTTATGTTTGCGCTGTCGTAATAATCGTCGGACTCGAACAATAAAAGCACCGGTAAGAGTGTTACAAGGGTATTTCGAATTTCCCCAAGGCAACATCTCCAGCGCGAGTTACTCTCATCACGAGGTCTCACCGGGTTCTCTAGGGCCCGCGCATCTACGGAGCACGAATGTAACGTTATTGAGTTCCAAATATGAAAATAAACACAATTTCTAATTTTAAAGTTTACTAAACAACAGTTTAAAAATAGAATGGCTTGTAAATTTTACTAAAGTATGGATACGTTCTGTAAATATTGTATTTACTAACAACAGAGTAAAGTTCGAATAAATCGAAGTCCCTTAGTTACTGGCTTTTTTGTAACAATTCGTATAAAACAAGGAATGTGATAGTATTTATTTATGCAATTACATAAGATTGCCCATATCCAGAACAAATGAAAAACAATCAATAATTATTATTATTCGCCAATGTCATGTGTTAAACATAACTTTTGGTAAATTAGAAAATTTCAAAAAATGTTATGCAACTTATATTGTGTGACATATCAAATGAAAGGGCTTATTGTGAGGATCTTAAATATATTTTCTTTTGAATTTTAAGTAAAATAGTTTGGAAGTTATTTAGGAAAATAGGCGAAAATTGACCACCACCCCCTCCTTATTTCCGAAACTACTGGGGCTAAAATTAAAAAAAAAACAGATAATAGTTCTTTACCTATAGATTACAGGAAAACCTATAAGAAGTTTTTGGTATTTAAAGTAACCTAGTAAATTTCAGATAATCATGTACGGAATGGAACCCTCTCCACGCGAGTTTAACTCGCACTTGTCCGGTCTTGTTTTTCTCTTCACGTTTTAACAGAGTTTCATATTTAACCATCGAGCAGTTTGTGAGGCAGTGCATTAAACATTTAAATCATAAACCGACGCAACACATAGGTACTCTATCCACACCCAACATCGCATCAACCTTTCATAGATCAGCCCGGGCGGCCTGAACGTTATTCTTCATTTATATTTAATCTGCGCACTCTATAACTATCAGGCTCACTCGATATTGATGGCAAGTTCCGGCGTACTACTCTGTGCGTGCAGCTACATATATTAGACAAAAAAAAGAAAAAAGATTTAAAAGAAAAAAATGGGATATTATGTTTATTAATTCTTTTTATAGTAAGTAGTCTCAAAAATAAAATCCCTATAGTAAAATTAAATATTATATGCATACTTGAAACACTTGAAACAAGCGAAAAAATAGCAACAGCGGCAGTCGCCAGAGGCAGGCTATGGAGACTGTTGTCGCCCGCAACGTAACACGTAGTTGCCATAACCAGCGACACTGTCGCTTTTGGAGTGTGTCGTTTAAATTTGCTTTTGTGCCAATTTTTTTAAGAAAGGAAATCCAGTTAGACCATTTTGTAGCCTCATTCTACAGTTCAAATACAACCAAGTGGAGATTCTGTGGTTGGAAAATGGTTTTGAAAGTAATTTGCCGAGGCACTCCTGTTAGCGTTTCTCTTCACGGTATGAACCTACGCACACCAGAATTCCTTTCACGTTTGCATATTTAGGTAAGCGTCATTAGCAGCTGCGGCCGCGTCTCGTCATCCTTTTGTTGCAATGAGTTCTTTCACAGTTCACTTCCTTTGACCGAAACCTGCTTCTATTAGCTAGATCTGTTTGTGTTAACTACGATATATTATACTATGTTATTCATTGATAGTGGACGGTAAATAACTATCAGAGGACGTAAAATAGTTACTTTACTGACCTGTTTTTACCGGGCACGATAGTTAGACTTAGTAATATTTAGAAAACTGTATTTTTGATGATTTTAATGCAAATCTATGTTCAATAAGGAATACTACTTACATTTCACTGCAAAATAACTCCTTGACCATACGTCATGCCGAAAATATCTAACTTGAGCTTTATGTCAATTGACTGACAAACGAGCTGACGGTCCACCTGATGGAAAGTGGTCACCGCCGCCCATGGACATCTGCAACACCAGAGGTGCTGCCAATGCGTTGCCAGTCTAGGGAGGATGGGGAATGGGGATGGAATGGGGATGAGGGGATAGGCCTCCGGATCTCGTCACTCACCGTACGAAACGCAATAGCAAACTATTACTTTACGCCGATATTCTGTGAGAGGGTGGTACTACCCCGGTCGAGTCGGCCCATTTGGAACAGTAATCATCTAGTGAGGATTACTGTTTGGCTCTTCCACTACGAAAAACTAACGGGATTGATATGTTTTCTCAAATCAATTTCATTTTCTTACATAGTTAACGGCGGACGCCACCTAAGCCGGGCGAACGCCGTGTCTTGGCCTTCATTAATTATTAACATGGCATTTAATTTCGGAACAATACGCCTTCTCGAGGCCAAAGAGTATACTCTGTAATTGGAATCGCTTCTGATTTAATAGACTACACCTATGTTATAATAAACTAGTGGACCCGCCACAGCTTCGCCCGCGGTATTTTCCATACAATCTTTCCACCCTCCACCAGATGGCTTCGTTTTATGTAACATTTCGTTTGGTGTAGCTATGTATCAGAGATGGCGCTGTATGTGAAAAAAGATTTTCCCGCTTTTCTGTTGAAATTTTTCCTGAATTTTCTTTGCTATAAACCTCACGGAGCCCGAGACCTTTCCAACGAATGCACAACCGTGGAAATCGGTTTGTGCGTTCTGGAGTTATAGCGTCAGGAAGGAAAACCCGACTTATTTTTATATAGTAAGAAGATAACCGCATTTGTTAATATACCAGTGGCGCAGCCTGCCTACAAGCCGATTCCTGACGGCTTTACCAAGCTAGAAAGCTACGGCTAGCTGTCAGTGAAGTCCATGTTACTCCAACTAAACGTCAGACTCGCACGTACGGTTCTAATACTTCCGGCTTCCCTTAGGAAATATTTGACACTTCGCCACTGTAATATACCCCATTGCTATGAGTACTTGCTTTTGCGCATGTCGTGCTTTAATATGCTAACTTACATACTGTCTTTCAGTAAGACTGAGACTTCCTTTGTTTAATGCAGGAATAAAAAAAAAAATGTTTAGCTTGGTAATATAATGCGATAAAAATATAAAGTAACTGTCATCAACTCAACTTTTTCGCTCCCAGTACTAGTTATTGTCATCGTAAAACATTCCAAAAACCATTGTACTAAGTACATATTGTGCTAAAGTAGAATTTTTGTATAGTGAGTTAAATTTTAACTTTATAATAAAGAAGTTTAAAATTGGATTAAGTTGCTCGCCTTGGAATTAAAATTAGAAACTCAATGACAAAGAAACTTTGCTGTGTTACTCAGTGTTAAGTATAGGGCATTCAGTTAAAATCGATTTTGGATAATGTTAATATTATGAGGGCTAATCCTAACTTCCTAAGTAATATTATAAATGCAAAAGTAACTCTGATTGTTACGTTTTCACGCGATTAGGCTAAACCAATTTTGATGAGTTTTGGTATAGACATAGATTGGACCTTGAATAAGGACATAGGCTACTTAAATAATTATTCTACGCAAATGAAGTCGCGGGCACCAGCGGCCCTAACATGCATGCCATAAAGATAAATTAAACCGGTTTATCTCTATGACTATCTCTTTCGTCGGCACTTAATGTGAGAGAGACGCACTTAGAGATAAGACGGTCTGTCTTATCTTTGTGTCATGCATGTTAGGGCGGCTGGTGCCCGCGACTTCATTTGCGTAGAATAATTATTTAAGTAGCCCATGTCCTTATTCAAGGTCCAATCCAATCTAGAAGAAGTGCTAGTACTTAAATAAATAATAATAACAGCTGGCTACCAAGCAATCAACACTCATACCAATTTATAAACATTCACCTAAAACATACCAAACAACACTTTTATTCATCGCATACCAAACTAAATTGATAAACCTTTACTAATATACAAATTATTGCTCAATCTCACATTACTATAACACAAAGCACAAACTAATTACTAACAAAGGTAAGGAGTTAAACATATCAAAGCAGCATCAAAGGATAACATTACGATGCGGTCCGGATGGGATGAAGGGATTTACAGGGGGGGGTAAAGGGTCGTTCCCACTTGCCAGACAGAGGTTTGGTTGTACATGCAAGTTGTATTCACTAGAGCCATTAAATTTTTGGCCACTGCCGTTCACCGACAAAGCAAGTGAGCTTTTGACACAAATCGGTTAAATTTTAGACTTTAAAGACCCGTTCAAATTGCAAACGCGGCGCGATCTATCCCGCTCAAACCAATGCAATACGACATAATGCCGTCGCATTCGCGCAGTGCGGTACAACGCCATTATCCTGTGCCTATTGCATTGGTGTGAGCGGGATAGATCGCGCCACGTCGCGACACGTGTGCAATGTGACTTGGGTCTAAAAGTGTGTTTCTCCGCGCGCGCAAAGTACCTTATATGCGCGCAAGTGAGCGACTGCTTCCTGGCGCTTAGTTTTTGAAGCAAAATTATTTTTTAGCTAAATGGTTTTCGTATCTATATTTTATTCAGGTACGGTATTATCATACCTATTACAACTTCAGGCTTTATTCTTCGTGCCACCACTAACTACGGAATCTGTATTATAATAAAAAGAGGTATTTGTTTTATTCGAGTTGAATACTAACAGCACTAACGTTAACGTTAATTTTTCCCACGGCTAGAATTAGCTCTCTCTGAGATATGGCGGCGACCTTAAACGGGTCGTCAGTTTTTCATAAGCTGTCCTACGCTGCATACATTATGTATTGTATTGTATGTTTAGTACTCTATTTATTAAATCATGTCATATCATAGCTCAGTGTATGCGTTTTATTATTTAATTGAATTAATTTATGACAGGATGTAGGCAAGCCTTTACTCTTTGGCACTCGGAAGCGGGTCGTGAGAGGGATAATGTGCTCTCGCGCCGGCGAAGCATACCTCCGGCTTAACCTCTAATTATACACAACTCCGCTGATTCTCTTACTAATATGGTTAAGTTCAAAAAGCAGAATTGTGTAAAATAAATAATTGCTAACGTGACTCTATGGATTTTTTTTAATTTATCTTAACATCGTAATAATCAAACAGATTAAACCTTAGTTAAAGGGCATAAAAATAAGTCATTTCCACACGGATTTATAAAAAATACAGAGAAACAAAAACAGAGTTAGGTATTTTAAAGATGAAGACTCTCCCGCTTAATTATAATAAAAAGACGTTTCTAAATAGCTTTGACTTTCAAGATTGAATCAGAGCGTGTAGCGCCTAGCAGGCCTACGAGCTGCGCGCGTAGCCTTCGCGCTACGTCATGTCACGTCCCGTAATTGCATTAGTCGGCGTAAGCCGCGATAGCCTCAATTTCCCTATTGTACACAAAAGTTCACCCATTAACAACTACGTAGCTTAATGCTCATTACATGATAATCTAATTCCATAATTTTGTCATAGAAAAATATGATTCGGATTTTCAATAGTAAATCATTTTCTTGGTGTCACGTGGTAGTTTAACTAGAGCCTCTACTCGGTACTGCTATGTAAATGTGTCGTTTTTAGGGTTCCGTACCTCAACAGGAAAAAAGGAACCCTTATAGGATCACTCGGTTGTCCGTCTGTCTGTCTATCAAGACCTTTTTCTCAAGAACTGAGTGGAGGTATCAAGTTAAAATTAATATCAAATACTCAAGTCTGCAATCTCTTGAAGCTATGAAAAAATCAACCTTCTAAGTCACCGCAATCAAAAGATATGGCCGTTTATGTCTCATATTTTAATACTTTCAAGGGAATCAAAACCTATAGGGAACTTCCCGTTGAAATAGAATCATGAAATTTGGCAAGAAGCAGTGTCTTACAGCACAAGTAAAGGAAAAAGTCCGAAAACGGTGAATTTGTAGATACATCACATAAAAAAAAAGTTAAACGGAATAACCTTTGCGAAGTCGTATCACACTCTACGATTGAACAGAGATAGGAGCTTGCGAAAGTAATTTTTTTGATTGGGGTTTTATCATATATACCTAGAGTCTCGTTAAACTTTATAGAACATCCGCACGTAATTTTGATAATCTTGCACTTGCAATCTTGTTTTAAAGCGTCCTAAAATTTCACTGATAATGATACTTGTATAACTAGGATAATAATCTACTAGTAACATGTTAGTCTCAAAAGATATATCTAACTAGGACAGGACAGAGCGGGCAGAAGCCCGCGACTTCTCGTGGAATTCGGTTATAGTTCTCCCTCGCAACTTTTAAATTTTCTGGGATAAAAACCTATGTGTTAATCCAGGGTATATGCTATCTACATTATAAATTTCATCCAAATCCGTCTAGCCACTTAAGCGTGAAGGAGTAACAAACATTTTAACTCATAAATATGCATCGCATACTCACAAATAATCGCATTTATAGTCTAATTTAGGTATAGTCTAAATTCATTCGGAAAAGTTTACCAAATTTAAAGTCCATAATTGAAGAAGAGAAAAAGAAGAAGAGAAACATTTATTAGTTAATATAGAAGACACACATATACTTAAAAAAAAACCGGACAAGTGCGAGTTAAACTCGCGTGGAGAGAGTTCCGTTCCGAACATGATTATCTGAAATTTACTAGGTTACCTTAAATACCATAGACTTTTTATAGGTTTTCCTGTAAGCAATAGGCAAAGATCTATTTTCTGTATTTTTTTCAAAATTTGAGCCCCAGTAGTTTCGGAAATAAGGAGGGGAATGGTCATTTTTCGATTATTTTCCTGAATAACTTCTAAGCTGTTTTACTTAAAATTCAAATAAAATATATATTTAAGATCCTCACAATAAGCCCTTTCATTTGATATGTCACACGATATAGGTGGCATAACTTTTTTTTTTAATTTTCTAGTTTACCCCCAAAAAGTAGCCCCTATGTTTAAAATTCATATATTTACGTCACGCGTCCGTGTTGCGGTCACCAACTTACATATGAATACCAAATTTCAACTCAATCGGTCCAGTAGTTTCGGAGCAAATTGGCTGTGACAGACGGACAGACAGACAGACAGACAGACAGACAGACACACGAGTGATCCTATAAGGGTTCCTTTTTTCCTTTTGAGGTACGGAACCCTAACAATACAAAACAAAGTGGTGGTGTGTGTGTGCCTCGCGGCAGTGAATGGGACACTGGCTCAGCATAATGCTGAGGTGTAAGACACCTGCAGCGCTGATTTTCAGCCAGCACCGTCTGTGACTCACGGAGCGCTATACAAGTACACTACATGCTAATAATTATTTATTCACTACTAATTAGCTGGATTGGTCTTTGGTCATATCATATATATATATACTTAATAATTGATAAGTATTTATAAAACCCTCAAAAATTTATGGTTACAGCGGAATAAAATGACATTTATGCGAAACCTATCATTATAAAAAAAAATAATTATGCGATGTTATACATTTAAGGCTTCCAATGTTGTCATGCAAATTTTTTAGTCGTAGGGTTAAACAGCATGCAGGGAAAATAGTAGAACTAGCTATATGTTTTGTTCTTCGTACGAAAAAATTATACATCTAACTGACCTGTGAAATATTAAGCTAAATACTTTTGCATCTACTGAAAAAATCGTACATAGGTGAAAATTATTTCAAGTAAACATGACACCAACTATCATCCTTTTATTCGTATGTATTTATTAGTAAAAAGCGTGTGTACGTCGTTATTTATTAAAAGGGTACAATTCGAAGCAGTCTTCTTAATTTAAAATTTCTTAAACTCAAAATAAGAAACGTCAAACTCAAATTTATATAGCACAAAGCTGTCAAAATCAAGTTAGACATTTCTTGGTTTTAGTTTAGTCTTTAAAATTCAGCGAACATTCGTATTGGCCCTAATGTAAACAACACTCATGTTCGCAATTTATAAACTTCTAAATAACCATTGCGTTCAATCGTGAGCCGTAAATACTTGGAATGTTCTGGAGAAAAATGGAAACCTTTTCTCGTCATAATAAGTAAACTTGTTATAGCCTATCGTTAGAAAATAGAGACTGTTTTTCTTTTTGAAACTGATCTCGAAGGCGCAAATCCTTTATTAGCATAATCCTCCCACGGATAGCGACATTGGTTTCTTTATCCAGCTACCTACTTTACATTGTTATGGATTTGGGTGTTAGTACAACTATAGCTTTCATGGAACACAGCTCATTTTCACAGATATTTACAACCTTGCTACAAAATATTGATTATGAAATTTATAATTTACCTCAATATAATTTAACATTGTTACAATTAAACTCGGCTTTAGTATTTTCTGAAACTGCCACAATTTTAAAAGACGATAAACCTTTTTATTACATTCGTCTTCTCGTATTTTTCCTATTCCCATTTTTTAAGCTCATAGATGTTTCTTTGCGTAAACTTTTTTGCTAGGTACTTCTTTAGAATAATTATAATATATATGCCATAATATTGTAATATAACACCTTCTAATTAATACAATTCTTAACACTAACTGACAGACAACGCACTGTCTAAACCGGTGGGTCTAGCTAGAACCATGAAATTTTATACCGGAGTTCCTTATGTGCCAAAACAAAACTCGTCCGGGAAAGAATTGCGAAATGGGAAGCCGGTGTCAACTTAATTAAGCTCGGGGGAGAGGTGATGAAAAAGGGTATATGATGTTGAAATATTACCGCCGCGTCAACATTTATACAGGCACGGTAAATTAAACTCTTAATGGAAACATTACCGTAAGCCGAGCGCCGGCCGCTTTCTAGAAAACTCCGAGTGAGGATTTAGGAGCCTACATTTCAAACATATAAATTATAGTATTTTCAAACCTTGTTATGGAGTTTGTCCCCGTAACCCCTAATTTGACATCAAGCCCATCTTCAAGGTTGTTCCAACAGTTACTGTTTAAAGTTGCTTTGGATAATACATAGACCAAACTAATTAGAACAACACTATGTTACTTCTGAGTCGCTTATCTCATCTTCCTCTCTACTACTAAAATAACAACTATCTCCTTGAATTTTTCAACCATTTATCGCTATGATAAAAGGTTTTTTACGCCACAAAAATTGTAGCTATGCCTGCAATTAAAAGCGTGACTGTATCGTTTATATATAATTTATTTATCATGTCTTGATGACATATTAGCGACATGAAACAAAACCACAAGGTCGCTTGTAATCGGCGCCATCACCCTGTGGTACGATAGGGCTTTTCACCCGAATATACTATACATGATTGCATCCTTTACAATACTAGTCGCGTTTATTATTCGTAAATTATCTATTATTAAGTTAGTGATCTTACCCTCAGTAGATATTATCTCTAAGGACGTTTTGTGAAAGATTATTCATAATTTTGTTTTGTAGGACGGGAAACACTAAGGATATAAAATAAAATAAAATAGTGCTATACAGCAAGAGATGACTGCCCTCGTGTGGGGCAGTGTACTGATAACTATTAAATGGGAAACAGCTATCCATTGTGATGGACAACCTGTTAATTAAAGCGGTCGTAGTTATTTATTCACATACCTATATATAGGTACGCCCTACATAGAAAGACCGCGAGCATGATTCAATATAATATTATATTTTTAATGTTTTTTTTATGTCAATTGTCTGACAAACCGGCAGACAGCGCACCTGATGGAAAGTGGTCACCGCCGCCCATGGACATCTGCAACACCAGAGGTGCTGCCAATGCGTTGCCAGTTTAGGGAGGATGGGGAATGGGGATGGGATGGGAATGAAAGAATAGGCCTCCGGATCTCGTCACTCACCGTACGAAACGCAATAGCAAGCTATTACTTTACGCCGATATTCTATGAGAGTGTGGTACTACCCCGGTCGAGCCGGCCCATTAGAACATTAATCATCTAGTGAGGATTACTGTTTGGCTTTTGTTATGTAGAGGTTAAACCTTGTTGTTGCAGATAGAAGCATGATGATGCGGCGGTCGGCGCCGGCGCGGTCGCGTTGATCTCATGCCGACTCCACTCTGCAGTCAGCAGAAAGGTAATCGAAGAAAATAACTGTTATGATTGCCATTAATAATAATATTTAATAGTAAGTAATAAAATACAAGATATTCCAAGAATACACTTGGGGTCGAATAATTATAAAATTCACCTTGATTTAAACCTTTTCAAACCTAGTCACAGTATAAACGAAGACTTTTTCTATATTTACGTTGACCTAGCGTGTTGTAATCCCATGATACAAAGATGCTTGTATCCATGATGATGCAGGAATAAAATGTTTAAAAATATTTTTAATTTTACTGAAAAAGGCCAATTGTGTAAGTTTATTATTTATTACCAAAAATTTGCGAAAACTGACCCCCCCCCCCTTATCTCCGAAATTTGCCTACCCAAAAATCTCAAATTATTCATGCTGAGAGAAACGGGTACATTTTACAGAAAAAACTAAAACAAAGTTCCAAATATTTATGGTTTAGAAGCCTTTTCAAAGTCATATCTCATACACGACGGTTGCATAGAGATATATATTTTCTTTATTTAATAGTGACGTTTCAAAGGGTTGCCCGGTTATTAAAAGCAATTTAAAAAAAATGGGTTCCGTACCTATAGGGGTGTCTTTTTTCAAAGGTAAGTACGGGGCCCCCGGCGCACGAGTATATACAATCAGAGGTGGTAGAAGTAGGAGGTTGGTACACTGGAGAATCCATCCGTAAAAACTACGAGGCACTCGCAAAAATGCCCGTGCTAGAATTAGTCTAAATCACACAAGGTTATCAAACCGCACAGGCTATATCCGTCCATAATCAATATTTGCACATGAAGGTAAAAAAGCAGTCGATTTCATTCCAAAATCTGTGCGCTTTTGCCAGAGGCTGCATCCAATTAGCAATCTGTCCGAAGCCGGAATGGCTAACTGAGAATAATAACTAACCATGTTAGTTTCATTTACATAGTTGGACACCCTCTTTATGCAGAAAGAAAGCTTTTATGGAATTAGTGACTTCGTTCCCGTGGAATTTGTTTATATAATAGTTCATATAAATAGTTATTCCTCGTTCATCGGGAACTTTTGAATTTTCCAGGATAAATTAAATTTATTTTCATTTGTTCAATTAACAACGCAAATTATGAAGCTATTCCCTATTCTAAAAAAACCGGCCAAGTGCGAATTCAGTTTTCATGGAGAGGGTTCCGTAATTATAAAATTTCCTGTTACTTTATATACCATAGACTTCTTAGTATTTTTTTCAAAATTTAGGCCCATTAGTATCGGTGATAACGGGGGCGGGGGGGAATGGTAAATTTTCGCCAATTTTCTTAAATAACTCGATCCCTTTCATTTGATATGTCACACGCCATAGTTTGAAAAACTTTTTTTTTTTAATTTTCTAATTGACTGCCTAAAAGTGGCCCCCCTGTTTTAAATTCATTTATTTACGTTACACGTCCGTGTTGCTGTCACCAACTTACATATGTACATATGTGCCAAATTTCAACTCAATCGGTCCAGTAGTTCCGGAGCAAATTGGTTGTGACAGACGGACAGACAGACAGACAGACACACGAGTGATCCTACCCAGGCAGCACACAAGCTGCATAAAAGCTTATACAGCCATTATAACGCTAAAACTACAGTTATAATGGCTGTATAAGCTCTTATACATATTGTGTGCTGCTTGGGTAATAAGGGTTCAGTTTTTTTCCTTTTGAGGATCTGAATCCCAAAAAGTACCCTATTTCCTATTGCTAACTAAGTTTCGTGACAATCGGTTCAACCGTTACGGAGCTGAGTGGTAACAAACATACGTACAGACAGACACACACACTTTCACATTGTTAAATATTAGTAGGGAGTATGCTAGGCTCGCATAGCATAGGATAGTTCTAGAGTTTTGATGAAATTGTCTGAACACTATATTTTACAAATAACTGCTATGCGCAACACGAGATTTTTTTAACCCGAAGCACGATAAACTCATTTCCAACTTACCGCCAAGAAAAAAGTTTAGTGACTCAGATCTAAAAGGAAAGTTTTTATCTGCGATCCAGACCACACCAATATCGCTTGCAAAGATCTGCGGAATCCAATATCAATGAAAATTTCTAGCGTATTGGGGTTCCTAGCTCGACTACTGAGCCAATCGAACTTGATAGAGAGCTTCTCTCTGGTGGGGCCTCCGGGGAGGAAGATTGTTGGTAGTTTTCTTTCTGCGCTTTAACAGTTTGACATTCACCTTATTGTAAGTCTGTTCGGTGAGAGTTGAAAAAAAAAGTAAAAAGTCAGGGCTTCTTAACTAATTACAAATAGCGGCCCGCTAATTATTTTTACCCATGATAATAAAAAATTAAAGGAGAAAATTATATTTTTTTCATAGAATATTATTATATGCCTAACTATAAAAACGGAAAGCAACACGCAAACGCAACACCCCAACGACACACTCGAAGCAAATGACATACTATATGCATTGAGTATATGTAGAAAGACACAAGACACGTCATATCCATACTCAACGCGTTTTAAACATTGTGTCATAGATCATTTTTTTCTTTTTCGTTTCTTTGGCCGAAGCCAGTGCAGATTATTGAATTTATGGGCCGCGCACATATAAGACATTAATTTGCAATATGGCGATTGTGTATATGAACAAAAAAACTAATTATTTTTTTTCAACATCTGCGTTCCTCGTACAACGAAACTCAGTGCGGGCGGCGATAAGCGACGCCCGTCATACAGTTTTCGATAGTTAACCGACAGTCGCTATTTCGAAACGATATCATAATTTTTATTAGCTTTCGGCGAACAGACCTTAATTTATCTAATCAGAATGGAATAGAAAGGTTAAAGCTTCGAATAGTTTTGCCATAAACAAGTTTAGGAAAAATGCCTTAAAATGTTTCTATGCCATTGAGGACTACGTAAAAATGCACAATGTATTTTGTTTCGTCGGTCGCAATTTATATTTCATACTGAATATTTTACATCAAAAGCTTCGAGCCCAAATGGCTTACAGCGTTATTGACGTCATAAGCATAACAACTTTTGAAAGTAGGTCATGTATTCAATTCCGGCCAGTGGCGAAAAAAAGTATAATTATTATTCACGACCTTGTGACATGTGAGTTACTCGTGAGCTGCACCTTGCATGACTGTTTGTATGGAAATTGTGCATTAAAGTTATATCTGCGGCGGGAATCTTATTAAAATCAATAAAACTGCCATATGGTACTTAGTAGTTATTTGGAAAACATGCAATAAAATTTCTAAAATAAAAGACAGGGTAATTTTATTTCAACTGTTTACTATCTATCTATCTATATATACGAGAAATATGAGTATAATAAAAACGTAAAGTGGAAAAAATATGTACATTAAAGATAATATTGAACAATGCTACGGAGAGCTTAAGACTGAGCAGCACAACACATACTAATGGTTAATGAATTTCATGTCTGTCGGTCTATTTGTCTCATTGTATGTGCAGGATACACTTTTTAACTTCTGGACGGATTTCAATGCTGTTTTCGATATTATATTAAGGCTAAGTATTAAGGGCAACTTCAGGCAGGAGATAGGCTATAGAAACTTTTGCAAAATAAACTGGACAGAAAAGAAAGGGTTGAAGATAATATTGGAAAGAACTTTCCTTAAACTCTTGAAATTATGCATTTAAACCATTTATCTAAAATGTAAATTTTCTTTGTTTGAAAGTTCTTCTCCTATGCATTTCTAAACTATAAACTTCATCGGAATGCGGAATTTATATTGTTATCGAATAAAAAACAAATACATGCCGGACACGGTTAGTACTATATAAAGAGTTAAAGGTACAGGTAGGTATTGACGCTATGGTATTTTACGAACTGTTCGGTTCGCTTTCATGTAAGAATTTTGTACCTGGAAGCTTTCAATATTATGCTATGCTCAATTGCATCAATTTTTACCTTTATTACGCCAATGGGTTTAAACCAAAAAT
This sequence comes from Tortricodes alternella, assembly GCA_947859335.1. Taxonomy (NCBI): domain Eukaryota; kingdom Metazoa; phylum Arthropoda; class Insecta; order Lepidoptera; family Tortricidae; genus Tortricodes; species Tortricodes alternella. The sequence goes on along the minus strand of OX401979.1, from coordinate 8,297,629 downwards.
ATGTACAATTAAAATTTCTATTTGCGCCTACCTGAACGCGGATACTAATCTATATTTGTTTGAAGCAAGAAATTAACCAATTTTTTTTTGTTTCCAGATGTCCTAATATGGGTTGGTCATGCACCGTGGCACGCGCCGTGGCCTTCCTCCTCATGCTCAACCGAGTCTCGGCACTCACATCCGACATGTAAGGAAGCTTATTTCCAAGAGGATGACTAAAATTTTAACTTAAAAGGCCCTGCCCCCAATTTTCGCATCAATAGAGATATGGTCACATTCGAGTTTTGTCAAAAAATATGATCAAATTGTAATCCCGAATGTGAATTCATCTGTATTGATGCGAGAATTGGTCAGTATACCTCTTTTAGTACGAAAATTATAGTTATGTTATACTCATAAGATCATCAGTGTACAGCAGGTAGATGCAACGCTTGAATATTAGCGGTGTCCCTTTTTCTTCTTTATTAAAGCATAAAGCTCCATATTCTCCGAATTTAGGGCGGTATTTGTGGGTCCATGAGAAAGGAAGCCAAACAGTAAGGAATGCTAAATTCGGTTAAATTCAAACACCGATCGATAATTTACCGACTTGGGTTGGCAAAAATCGGTTAACCGGTTTGAAAACCTTTTTATTTTTTTACTATTCATTGTTGGACTACTTTAAGTAAAAAGTGTATTGGATATATGGTTATTTAGTAGTCTTATTTAGAAATACATTTTGAAGGAACGGTTATGTTTAAATTCCAAAATGCACTAAATAGCACAACTTATCGCCACTTTAGGGAATCCTACACTCCACAGACCATTATATTAAATAGATTCCGCATAGCCGGGTGACCTCCCTGCCAGCATTAGAGGCAAAAAACCATAAGTGGCGGGGTTACAGGCACCTTGAGCACCAATCACAGCGCTCTAAAAACCCCGCGCGCCCCGCAAGCTTAGCAGCTTTATTTGCTAGTAAAACTTGGTGTCCTCCTCTGCTGCACTGGGAGTGAAGAAATAGCATAGAATGCGTGCAGCTGCTTATCATCCTGGCATGTCGTAAAAGTCGACTAACGACAACATGGTGGATTATCTGTATGGGCGATGGGCTGATCACCTGTCACCATACGGTTCATCATGCCATCTTAGGACTAATTAATCGAACGTGGCCACAAGTACTCTTGTGGCTCTGCCCACCCCATTGGGATTTCGGGCGTGATGTGTATGTATGTATGTAAATAATACAGGTAAACCGTTTGGATTTCCTACCAAGAACGGGAGCCATTTTGAAAGTTGAGCGCTTGCCGCCAACGCCTTTCGGAATAGTCTACCTTATGACACCTTACTCAACATGATGTGACATCAATACATCATTTACACCAAACAAGATTATATTACAGTATTTTAAGCGAAAAATCCCAATTCCCGTATACCTACTGCGGCCGAATGCGATATCAAAATCGATATTTTGATTTAATAGGCATCTATTGATTGCTTCGCACGAGGAGCTGAGCTCTATAATGCAAATTGGTACAGTTTAGTAAAACGTGGGCTTTTACACATTAATATTCAAACTCATTTCTAACACATTGAGTACGAGCATGAAGAGGCGAGTGGCGAGCGGTGAACCGAAGGTAACGCGGTAGCGCGCGAACGCGCCACCCGAGCGTGAAGTTCCTCACTCCATTTATAGACCCTTTGGAAGGTGATATGTAAATTCAGTTCAGCCCTAACGCCCGTCATATATATAATTATCGATTTACAGAGGGATTTGCGAAAGCTGTTACAATAAAGTAGCTTAGGTTAGGCTACCGTTAACTTAATTATCTCGGATGTCTCGTGATATTTGTACGAGTAATTTAGAAATGGCACTTTAGGTTCAGAAATGTCCCTGCTTTTCCCGAAAGTTAAGGATGATGAGGCCTGGTTTTTTTTGTTAGGACTATTATCTGTATGTATCAGCTGGCTATCAGGCATAGTTTTGGCCTGTATAAAGAAACCGTGAATTGATCCCTTCGTTTACGTTAACTTTAGGCCACAGGAACGACAAATTTTGTTTCTTAAATCATGTTACCCAAATACTTCATCCTAATCTTCCGCGCATATACTAAATGGTGGAGATTGCCTAATTTATTGTGGACTTGACCAACAAAAACAGTCGATTGTTGTGTTAACAACGGATTAGCGGCTAGGTCTCTTTCTTAGGATTTAATCGGCTGTTAAAACGATTAAATCCGACATTAGTCCTTGTTATTGTCTATCTCAATTACGATTGTAAACCTCAGCTTTTTAGACGTCATGGAGCCCGACCCTTTGTTGTGGCAAGGTAATGGGTGCTAATCTAAAATCAATACTAAGTTTGCCATTCTGCACTCACACACTTAATTTGCCGTGATAATACGCGACTAAGATTAATGTTTGTTCTGTTCGCGATGGCCGACGCTATTCCAGTTTATTTGTGACTTATAGAGAAATTAGCATTTATTTGAGATTTACACTTTTCTAAATTCTTTCCAGTTTTGCAGCGGGAAAGTCGGACAAAGAGATATTGGACAACTTACTGAAAAACTCCCGCTATGATAAAAGACTGCTTCCACCAGTAGATGGTACGTCAATTTTGAAAATGCATTATTGTTGTAGTTTGTAGTAATATGTGCTTGATATGTATTTAGTTACTTTATAACTTTAGATCAGTGTCACTGTTACTACAGAATCTTAAAATTGTGTAATAATTGCAGATCCAGAATTTTGTTGTGGTCTAACGTCACCCAATGACTCTCTGGCGCAAAATAGGGTCGGACTGTCATCGCTCCGGCCGCGCTCGCACAACCGCGGTGCGTTGTGTTTCATGTTTTTGAAAAGAGAAACCCTTCCATGTGCAGCGTCCTCTATATATTATACTAGCATCCTTTCGTACAAAGCGCCTACTCCTTCGCACGCTATTTCTGTGTTTAGGACTTTTTTCCACGTTTGCTTCTCTTTGCGATATGTCTGTCTACAACTTATGATTTATTTAAATCACTCTTTTATGTTTACTCCGTGCACCTCTTTCCAGTGTGTTAGTTGTACATTACCACTATGTAGGTAGTTCAACGTAAATCTCTGTGGCTACGTCAGATTCTAGACCAGGCATTTTCGGCTAAAATTTTAACCCAAATTAATTTAAATCTTGATTTGATAGGCAAAACCTTTCAGTAGAGTGCCTTTTGTTTTATTTTCCGCTTTGTTACTTCCTACGTTTTCTCTTTTCACAAACATTAAACACAAATCCTAAAAGAATATTATACTTACTATATTTACTTTGTCTTTCAAGTCTCGGGTGTGCCCATTCTTAGTTTGAATTATTATTTCAAATTTTTGCGGATGCCGAGCCTCTTTAATTCTGATTCCTTACTGATAAATGTTCGGCACTTTTATACAAATTTGATGATTATCTTTTACGAAAAATAATATGGCCACGCTTAAATTTTCACAGTTAGATTAGGACATATATGCTGGTGTGAAATTTAGGTTATTGCACAATTAGTCACTTCCTGATATATGTATAAAACCTATTATAGATGAGCATATGTGCATGTCTATACTGTACTGTATGTCTTCTGAGAATGAAACTATCTTAGCCTTTATTGAATTAATGTGAAACTTACGATATCTTCCTATTCCTTTTCAGGTGTACTCACCGTAAATGTTAGCGTGCTACTTCTTAGTTTAGCATCTCCAGATGAATCTAGTCTTGTAAGTAGCTGTCATATTCCATTAAATAGGTATATTATAACTTCGTGGTTTTAAGTATGTCAGTTAAAGATTTTGTAAACGGCTAACAGTCGAAGCCAATGTCATTTAGCTGTAGCATCTATAACGTTATTTTACAAAACTATACGATTAGTCTTATATGAACCTCATTGTATCTGAACTGATTGCTTGTTAGCGGACTGTAGGCTGTAGATTGAATACATGAAACAGATCATTTTGTCATTTAGCGTCCTGAAATGGTTTTTTGAAAAGTAAGTATCATACATGGAATCCAAGTCGACATACCGACTATGAAAGTATCAATTGATGAAAGGACATTCATTACAATGTTAATAGTCAAATTAAAACATTCGAGAAACAATGTCCACGTTACAATGTCCTTTACTTTAATTGATACTTCCATAGTCGATACTTGAGATTTTGCAATCGAGTCATAACTGTAAAATGGCTCAAGAAAATAAATACATCAACAAACTATTAAACTAAAACAGAATGCTAAGAGTGTTAGTATATTTCAGAAATATGAGGTGGAATTCCTCCTGCAGCAGCAGTGGTACGATCCGCGGCTGCGCTACTCCAACCAGTCGCAGTACGACTTCCTCAACGCCATCCACCACCATGAGGACATCTGGCTCCCCGACACCTACTTCATCATGCACGGAGACTTCAAGGTCAGTCCCACTATAACGCCCCTTAAATGTTACAAAAATTAACCAGTGTTCTCCAATTTTTATAGTACATTGTTTCCACCATGCTCTCGTTTGAAGGAATTTTCCCAGCACTCATGGGTATTTATGACATGCAACTAGTTTTAAACGCTTTTGAACTTCTTGGCCATTATGTATATATTATAGCCTTTTGAAATTTCATTTAGGGTTCACGAAGGTCGTAAAGTAACCATCACACGCTGTCGCCTCTTATCGATATTGCATTTTACATTACGTGTATTTGTGTTCCAGGACCCAATAATACCAATGCACTTCGCGTTGCGTATTTATCGTAATGGCACTATAAACTATCTGATGCGGCGGCATCTAATCTTGTCCTGTCAGGGGCGGCTCAACATCTTTCCTTTTGATGACCCATTGTGTTCATTTGCCTTAGAAAGTAGTAAGTAGAACTTCCACAGGAATATAGATACATTGTTGCTTGGCATTTGTTTCAAAGCTTTTACAAATTCAACACTTTTTCGAATTTCAGTATCATACGAGCAGTCAGCAATAACGTACGTGTGGAAAAATGATGAGGACACGCTGCGAAAATCACCATCGTTGACTACTCTGAACGCGTACCTCATCCAGAACCAGACCATCGCGTGCCCCATCAAAGCCAGCTGGAGAGGTGAGCGCGCTTCCCAAACCATCCCATAACAACATTGCTTATTGTAACATTATATTATATATGTATATGTATATTCGACGATACCCTAATTTAAATTATGTAGCTTAGCCTCCCAAACTTATTTTTTGTTCTTAAAGCACATCCTTACACATTGCACACGAAGGGATAAGTGATGTTTTCATAAATTTAAATTCTAATTAACTCTTTTCAGCTTGGTCTTGATTTATGTTCAAGGTTATTTTGAACTTTATTTATGTCATGTAAACATCAAGTAGAAGCTTCTAGAGTGTGGAAGTTATATAATTTAGTATAGCTAGCATGTTCATTAGTGGATTGATCAGTAAATCAAATAGTGAAAGATAAACAGTACTCAAAATAGAGTTGGTAAAAGTAACAAAGTTTGTTCTATAACATGTAGTTGTTACTTAAATGTTAGACAGAGTACAAATAATTAGAATATAGAATGTAAGATTGTATTAACGTCTTTGCAAGCAGCTGAGGGTAATTCACTTTACGAAGAAGACGAAGAGCTGACATGTAATCTTTGCCAGAGACGCTTTGAGGAGCAAGGTACTCAGCGCTGGGCGCCCGTCGTCCGGCTGGGCCGGTCCCGTCCGGTCGTATATACAGTATTATTCCGCTTATGTGTGAGTAAATGCGTTGTTGTGGACAAGTGCTCAATATGCCACGACCAAATACTTGGAAACTCTTTAACTCAGCGTCACGCAACGGTCGTAGGCGGCGGTGCCATACCATATAACATTAGGTTGTTTCATATGTCGCTACAGTACGTCGTAAACCTTAACCAAGCCTCACTATTCGTCTCAGTAAAATTAAGTATCAACAAACCTGAAAATCATGCAAAAAATTTAAGAGCTACTAGATTATACAAATTTTAGCCATTAATTTAACTATTTCTTGTTTTTGTAGTTCTCTTTGAACCCTTTTAGCTGTAGCCGCGACTGAAACAGCCGACCGTTGTACCTCATCCTCTCATACCATGCACGTAGTAAACTTGATGTACTTGAATGCACGTGTTTGACTAGTTTCATATTTTTGAACAAACTACACTTCATACAATAAGCTATACGCTTTACTCATACATATCGGATAGTATTTTAGTTTATTTATTACATTAAATATTTTTCTTTGACTTGCTTCAAACATTTGGTGTTTACTACAAGACCACAGACTGAATGGAGTTACTTGGAATTATATATTCACGTCACCTTCAACCTGTTATACTTATCGTATACATCAAAGGGTGAACGTTATATTGTTTGATGTGCTAGTTTTCGTAACAATGTTAACTCCGCAGGTAACTACAGCTGTCTAAAGGTCGACCTAATCTTTACAAGAGACCGAGCGTTCTACTTTACCACAGTGTTTATCCCGGGGATTATATTGGTGACGTCATCATTCATCACGTTTTGGTTGGAGTGGAACGCGGTGCCGGCGCGTTCCATGATAGGTAACGGCCCTGTGGCGGCGGCAATGCGCGGTTTAGCATCTTCTGCATCCTTCTTAGCAATAGATGTCTGCGCTGCCTGAAACACGCTAGCGATTATTCCGCAGGGCCCCGCAATGTAAATAATTATATAGCCAGATCACGGCCACCCGCTTTTTTTGTTTATCATTTTTAGATTATGCTTGCTATTTCTAGGTAATTACAGCTGCCTGAAGGTGGATCTCATCTTCACGCGGGACAGATCATTTTACTTCACCACAGTTTTCATTCCGGGCATCATTTTGGTGACCTCATCGTTTATTACTTTTTGGCTGGAATGGAATGCAGTGCCTGCTAGAGTTATGATAGGTTGGTGTTATAATTTTATTTATTTGGTTTCGGATTCCGTATAAACATAATACTTACTAAACGGACTATAAACTTCTTAATTATGTCCAAATTCGTATACCTACATATCATTCGAATTATTACCAAGACTCGACAGACTCACGAAGAACCCATCATGTGCCGTAAATGGCAGTGAAGTGATGAGCGTATAATATGACTCATTACACACAAAAATAAGTACCTAGTTTCTGGTCCTGAGTAATTGACAGATTTTTACAGAGTTCTAAAAATGGTTCTGAAAAAGCGGTTAATATTGTTCATAAAACTGGTTTATAAGGGAAGGGTTTTATTGAACCGAAATCATTTAGGTTACCGGTTAATAAAGAACGAAATTTAAAAACTCACGGTAATTGATAATAATCGGATTTTTGGGTGTATCAACGTACTGACTAAGCGTAGAGAGAGCCCCTATTTATAGTGTGTTAAAGAGATGACAAATAACTTGCTTTAATTTTACGGGCAAATTTAAAAAAAAAGAGTTCATTAGACGCGAAATTTGTAAAGTAACAGTTTTTCAACCGGTTGGAATAAAGGTAGCCAAACTAAACCAAGATAATGGCCGGCTCGGAATCAAAGACGGAATCATGGGATTTTTGCTTAAATTTGTATATTTTACGCAACGTGTTTTACTCACAAAGAGGTAAAATTTATATTTTGAGAGCAACCGCATTATTATTTTTACGAATACGTTAAGCCTGAATGTATAAAAGCTATTTTATTTACATTTATATTTAATAAAAAAGCTATAACGTATGACATTTTATGTAGTAAGAAACTCAGCATGAATCCGTTACATTTTTGATCACAAGCTTTGACCAATTTTTTTTATAAAGAAACACAATGGGGCCAATTCGAAAGTGTGTTGCTAAGTTTAAAATAAGAAACGCTAAATTCAATTTTGTATAGCACCAAGCTGTCATTATCGAATTTGACCTTTCTTATTTGAAGTTTAGTTACTTTTAAATTTAGCGAACATACGTTTGAAGTGGCCTCAATATTGTACTTAGTTAAATAATATTATAATCCTGTTCATACACTTTAACTTGATGTTTATTAATATTACGTAGCTATTAGTAAATGTAGGTACTAACGATGTTTACTTAAATGTAATGTTAGTTAGGTACATAATAATTGTACGTAGTATTTACAACTAATTATTTTTTTCACCGTTTCTGTCTGACTTTGATTTAAAAATAACGTTGTTAAGTTAATAACGCTTTTATACTAAAATAACTAGTTGCCAAAACTGTAGAGAAGATCCTTGCATTGTAATTTTTACAAAGTATCATCTAAAATGCTTTTTTATTTTATTTGATAAATTGAATTCAATTTTAAATCTAAGACATTATTTTTTGGTACGCAGGTGTAACGACAATGTTGAATTTTTTCACAACATCAAACGGTTTCCGTTCAACCCTGCCAGTAGTGTCCAACCTGACGGCGATGAACGTATGGGACGGCGTGTGTATGTGCTTCATATACGCATCGCTGCTCGAGTTCGTGTGTGTCAACTACGTGGGAAGAAAGCGCCCTCTGCACAACGTAGTCTACAGGCCAGGGGAGAATCCCGTAACACAGGTGAATAAAGACTACTATAGACTAATCTAAATATCTCTTTGACGTGGTTTTGTGTCCAGACAATTTAGATCGCATGCAGATTCCACCATAATGTGATCTTATATGTATGAAACAGAATTTCAATGTGTGAGTTTAATTTCAATAAAATGCAGTGCAATCATAATTTCAGTGTGTGAGTTTATTTATTTATATTGTGTATCAAGTATTTGCTTACTACATATTTTTGATGTATTATTTGAATATTATCTGCGCACGTTAGACTGTGAATAAAAATTAATTATTATTAAAACAGAGTAAAAACCAACTCCACACTAAAGAGAAAAGAAGAGAAAATTAAGCTAGTGTAACCTAGGTATAATGATTGTTGATATGGAGCAAATATGGAAAAAAAAGTTATTACAATTTATGGCCGTCAGCGCTCTTTATAAATGTAGCAAGGTATACCATGCGTCGTTTTTTCGAAAAAGCAATTATATGAAATTGAAATGATAAACTTTTTAAATGAATGCCTAGTTGGGTAAATTCCGCTTTTCAACTACTTCCTAGTTATTTTCTAAACATCTATGCTTTAAAAATGTATGGTTATACTTGTACTATATCTAGTAAAGCAACGCTATTATTCAAAGTTATGTAAGCAAAGATTGAAGGGGTAAACAAAATTCATTTATTTGTAAATAAAGTGCGCCTCGCTTTCTATTTCAATATTTTGAGCAAAGCCATGTCAAAGTGACTGTGTTGCATTGTCGAGACTGTAAAACTGTTATTTCCTGTATTTACTCTTTGCAATGTTTTCCCTTTTTATTCAAATATCCTGTTCATCAATTTTATTGGCACATATGGTCCTTGGTAATACATATTCGTCCATGTTGTTGGTTTACAAAGCACCATAGTTAAAGAACAATCAGCCCATATACCATGGCTTTTTAATAATAAATACATTATTTTCTTTTAATTTCATTACTTCTAGTTTAAGTTGAAATTATAACAGATTTGTGGTGGTCTATAAGATATTCTACAAAAAATAAAACGGTTATTTTGTCACACCAACAACATAACTTACCTTGCCTAGTACGTAATTGTATCAGCATGCTCACAATGTCAAAACATTACGGTGCATGAACTCTCTCCTCTCAGACGTTTATGTACTAAGGGTAGGCCAGAATTCATCACATGGTTTTATTTGCAATAGCAAGAGGTGCAACCATTCGAAAAAGTAGTCCAGTCAAAATGTCTACTGTAAAGTCATCTCTTTTGTCACTGAGCTTCGCGCCACCTTTTGACGCACGGTAACGTTTTCATATTATTTATTTACCTATTATCATAGGTTTCATGTCACAGAATCAACACAAAGACTTTTTTGTGTGGCCTTTGCTTTCATTGTTAACATAACACTTATAAATATGTTTGAAATAAGAAAACATTGCAAAGATAACATTGATATTGCTTGTCGTCCTATAACCGCAACCTCGATGTCTTTCGTGAAACATTAGCTTCACCTGGCCACAACAAACTAGTCCGTGTTCACGGTTGCCCATCGTAAGACCATCAGTCACGAGTCAACAAAATTGTGTGTGATGTGTTCACAGCGACTGCCCGCAGTCCTGAGCAGAATTGGCATTATACTGGCCAGCCCCTTGGTAAGAATATTCGCCGCATTCATTGGCACTTTCCGAACATTACGTTGTTATATTTCTGTTTCATTTATATAGAAATTATCTTTATCTACACCCATATCATAAAACCACCATAATGTAATCAAAAACCGTAGGAAATGACCAGCATTATGACAACCAATTAGGTAAAACCAGTTCTGTAATGTTATTACAGTATCTATTTTAGTATCGTAATGAGATTAAATTTGGAACAGCTGTCAAAACTCAAGTGGGTCTCTATTCTAGTATCCATAGATATTAAAACAGTTATTGATTGATACAAAACATCAATTCAGTATGTTTTTTTAATATAAACTCCACGATATTTGATCTCGAGTGACATGAGAATAGAGACTTCGTTCGTTTGTCTATGATTAAAAAAAAATGGTCTTGACGGAGGATCGAATTGCCGCCATTACTGCTATCATCATTAATGTTGGTTTTTTGCTGAACGAAAGTAGAATAGTAAAAAGTTGTTTGTAATTTACATTTCAGTCGAAAATAATAGTCTTCTCGAAGTGACTGTGTGATGTGAAAATGCGCCGGATATTGTAAATGCAGCCACGATTGCAACAAATAACTTGTTGCCAGAAAATATTGTTTCTGAACACATCATGGAGGATTTATAATATGTGTGTAGATAAAGTTATGTATGCAACTCTGCATAATTTGGCCTTAAAACACACGTGCAATCTTATTATGAAACTCGCTAAAAGCTCGTTTCATAAAACCGCACTAGTGTTTTAAGGCCTATAATTATGCAACCGTTGCATAAACTACTAATGTCATGCGGTATCTGAGTGAAATTTCCAGGTGTATTTAGGCTACGATTATATTCCTAAATTAATAAGAAATGAAAGAAATATAACATTCGCAACATCGCTATCTTTTTCAACTAAAGAACCATCGCATGGTTTATTTATATGCATGCTATAAGTAAGTATTTGTAATTGTAGAACTAATGCATGTTGTACAATATTCTAGGTAAGTATATTAGAAGCCCTTTTCTTATAAGACATGTACCTACAAATATTACCACTGTACTTAATTAATAAGTTATGTTATAATAGGTAATGCTGTATATTGGTTAAGGGTGAAATACTAAAAGGTGATACTTGCATGATCTTTATGAAAGTAGTGAAAGTAAGTTACGCCGTTTAATTATACAATTTAAGGAGATAGGTAGTTATAAAAAATATGCTAAGCCACATTTTAAAAATCCATCGTATCCGCATCGCAGCCGTTTAAGCAGCATCATCAAATTTAATAAATAAACACGCTACAACTCAATACCAAAGAGTTGCTTCTTGGTTATTTGCCCCATTACTTTTGGTTAAAATTAATTATTCAGTCACAGCTTGTAGCAAATATTTATATATACCGTACAGTACTACAATCTTGTTTTTTGGCTGACGCAGACCAAGTTGAGCAAGCAGACATCAAATACACAATAACTGCTTAAGGTTTCTAAAGCTTTTTAGACTCGGAGTAAAAATGAAATTTACTTGTAGAGGTTTGACTTACTCGAAAAACGTTGATAAGCTTCTGCCAGCCAATTATCACAGGTAAATACAACGTGGATGGCCTCATGCTTATGCTAAACATAGTTAATTTGCATAGGAGGCGATGACATTTCTCCAATGGGCTAAGTCAAGCACGCCCCAGCCTGAATCGAGCGACGCTGTAAGTGATGCCACTGAGTCATCCAAAAGCATTGCCCTCATCTTGATCACAGACCTGAATTCACAAAATTAACGCATGATTTTTTATATTTAATGCTACATTGGATCGCTCCAGCCTGTAAGTATCACAATCCATCTTTATAATTTTCTTATCATATATTTCTGTCATTTGATCTTGATTTCCATAACCCAATACTCCTCCAAAGGCGTGAATCTTGCGCGAGATGTGCGGTTGGCGGACTTTTGTTTCCATTATGCTGACGCTAGAATCTATACTATTATTTTTTAATTATGTAATTTTAGGGAGACAAAAAGAGAGAGTCAACGAGTGCCGCAGACCTGGTGACGTGCACCACTTGCACCGGGGCTCCCGGCTCTTGCACGCATACAGCGAACAACGGCGGGGTTTCCGAGGTAGATACCTTATCTGCTAGTTTAACATCGAACAATTATAGCACATAGACAAGAGCTTAGCCACCGTGGGTTAAAAGGAGGGTTATGACTTTTTTGTAGTCTATACATGTTAGTTTGTATGTATGTTTATCGTTGCTCCTAAATCTCTCATTATATTTTGACATTTGGGGTGTCGTTGGCATCGCCTTAGTGTTTCGCGTATCATAGGCTTATATGACGTCATAAGAAATCGAACATGGTGAATATGACGATTCAAATAACTCGAACCAGAATAAGAATAGGGTGTTAAATTTTATACCAGATGAAAGCTTGAATTGTGAAAAAAATACCACACTTCTATAAAGAAACGAATGTTGAGGATTTATAATAAGGAAAATGCCCTTCTTCATGAAACTTAGTGGTTGGTACTATTTAAGAGGGCATTGTCATCATTATAAATGTTGTAATCGGGTATTAGTTTTCAAATTTATTGGTTAATCAAACACTTATCATAACAAAATAATCGTTTTGGCAAATATATAATGTAAATATATTTTTATTCGTGCTTACATACATACGCCTTAAAACATTACAAGAATGAACATCATGACAGTTCTTGTAGAGTTTTAGTACATCTAGAAAACAAAACCACGCGACTACTCGCATATAACATTATTAGAGGTAGTGGTTATTCCTAGTTTATTTATTATATATAAACTTTCAATAGCTTGTAGGATGTTATTCATGGTTAATTATTGCAAATTAATTTCTTTCAGCCATGTTTCGTCCAGGTTCGCAAAAAAGAACCCCCTCATCCGATCCGCGTGGCCAAGACGATCGACGTCATCGCTCGCATCACCTTCCCCTCTGCCTACGCCGTGTTTCTCATCTTCTTCTTTATTCACTACAAAGCCTTTTCTTAATGCTGCCTTAACTTCCCGCTGCAGAATGCTTCAAGTGAAAAGGACAGTTGTCTTTTAGATCTTACAATTATTCGCCTCACGTAAGAGAGTACGGAACGCAGTGTGTTCCGTCGATGAGTAACGACATTAGTTGCCATTGCAAACTGTGATTATTACTCACCATAGTGATAGAATTTGATATTAGGGTAAGGACCATATTTAAAGCTGAAGATTAGTATGCAGCTTGCTGTTGTTAAATAGAACGTCTTTGAGAATAAGATATTCGATTAGAGACGAGTGCGAATTTTCTACATGTTTTGAAATAGTTTTCATAATAAGTGGACGATGGGGAACGATTTTATTAGTTTCGTGTCAATATCTGGAAACTGATATGATAAAGAGGGATCAATGAAATAAGTGTGAAAATAAGCTGCCGCAGCAGTTGAATGTTACCCAACATGTTTGTAATGGACCGGAGGACGACAAACGCTCGAGTGGGGAACGTCGTGGAACGCTGTCATTCTGATAATAAAGGAATCTATTTCAAACCTGAAGATAGTCCAAATGAAATTAATTGCTTTAAGTTCATGAAATGTATTATAAGATAGCTAAAGACATAATAATTTTTATATACGTTAGATTAAATCACCACAGTTATTCCTTTATTAAAATTTATATAACCTATATATACATATATACACCCACACGAGTTAAAGTTGTGATAATATCATAAATCGATGTAAATGTTTGCTTTTTAGAAGTGCTACGTAAGTCAATGAAGGAAAATTTGTAGATTTTATTGAAATGTTTCTGGTATATGTCTAGTCAAAAGGGTTTAGTTTCCATTGTTTCAATTAGGTAAAGTCAATACGAAGCTCAAGGTTTTCATTTCGTATATATAAATTTGTATCGTAAGTAGTAAACATAAGTTCAATTCTTGGACTGTCTGTTTTATAATTACCACAGTAATTGTGTTTGTGAACTGTGTTGATGTAAAACCATGAACATGCCTTCTAACGTTTATATTATTTGCAGCCTTGAGTACCTATATAATGTACTTCGATGTAGCTTTAGGCCATTGTAGATAAAATAGTTTTATGGAATACTATTTTGGCTACATTATCAAGATAATTAGTAACTTAATAAGACCCTTACACGAAACATTGCCAAATCAAATAAAATCAGACGGTTTATCTTAAAACTTAATTTTTGACTTGGCATAATATCATTAAATATTGCACTTATAATTTTTGTTTTGTCATTTTGTAGAAGGTACCTACCTAATTTGGATACCTTCGAAACTTGCAAGCAGTTTTTCTAATAACCCGCCTTTAAAAGAGAGATGTAGCTAATCGCTAAAATTAGTAAGTTAATGGGTCCAATTCGAAACTCTGTCGCCTAAATTTAAAACTCCCTAAACTTGCTTGTTGCTATACAAAATTGAGTTTGACGTTTCTTATTTTAAGTTTAGGGAATTTTAAATTTAGAAGACACCGTTTCTAATTGGACTTAATATTATGATTTCTTACATTGCTCGTTTGGTGAATACTTTAATGTACCTAGACGAAATTTTAAATAACAAAGTGATTCTCTGTGAAATTTTGCAGTAAGACTAGGTAGGTTATACACAGCATGTTTATCAAATAATGCCAAAGTGCCAATTGGCACTCTACTTAAGTAATCATGCTGCAAAATTTCACGAACTTAAGAATTAGTGTCAGGGTCATACTCCTCATTGATTAGCCTATAGGCGCACATGATACATTTTTATCGATAGATCCTAATTCGCCGATTGAATTTGTATAACCAGCCGATTATCAGACCAGACATGCGCGGGTTATACATTTGACATAGTGGTCGTATTAAGACGCTGACAAGAGCCAATGACTTTAAGTGATCGGTCACCGTCTGTTTGCACCGGAGTGAACGAGAAGCACTGTGCTGTTTTTTGTATGGGCAAAATAAAAAACGAATGAATTATATTAGTACTATTTATGTTACTACACGTTACATATAATTCAGTAATTTTTTTAGTATGGGCGTCATGTAAAAGAGTTTATAATAATAGACCCATAAGTAAAAAAAAAATTAAGAAATAGAACTGTTTAAAGAGACGTAACTGCACGATTTTTTTCTATCGTATCGTTTTCATGAAATCGTGTTTTGAAAACAGTAATTTTTTCGATAATATAATGAATATAAACATATATTTTTTTCGGTTTGCCAAATCAAATAGTTTTTGTTAAAAAAGTGTTTAAGTAAAGCCGATTTAGGTCTTGTCAGCGCCTAAACCAAACCGATCCTACTATCGGCTCGATTATAAAAAGGGCCATGTGCGCCTTGCCTAACACTTTGCTCACCAGAGTGCCTAGCACACTAGTTTTTATCGCGCACATAAAGCATCTGCCACTTTTTAACTAATGCGCGGGTGCGAAAGGGACGAATGCTTTATTTGCGCGATAAAACTTAGTGTGCTAAGCCCTCAGGAATACTCACGATGTAAAATGTATATTTTTCTGGTCATAGATGTTCTACTTTTGAAAGTGATCGCCGTGGATAAAATATTTTTAATAAAATCACCACTTAAGTATCTCTATGCCATGCCTTTTGCTTATTAAAAGAGCGGACCAACCAGTCAACTGTTTTGGAAATTAGATTTTGTAGGTGGTTAAGGTGTATTATAATAATGAGTATATTTAAGAACGAACGCGTTTTGGCTGTGCTTTGATTCAACTTATGTAAAATTAATATACCTGTAAGGACCGTTACGTCTGTTCAAATTAAGTTTAATACATTCTCTTTGTATAATATTTACTGGAGGTACTCGGTGTTAACGTATGTGAGTGATGCGTTACTGTAGCGTTAGCTGGGCGTTTTTCAAAAACATTGTACGAATTAAGGAGTAGTTAAGAAAAGTTTAAAAAGTTCCTATACGCTACTAAATTAACCATACAATTGTATGGCTAATTTTCGTAACACAGTGAGTAAGAGAGAAGCACGTGGGTGAATTTCAAAAAAAAAATACGTTATTAAGGCGTAGTTAAGAAAAATTTAAAAAAAAGTTCCACTGAGTTACGAAAATTAGCCATACAATTGTATGGTTAATTTAGTAGCGTATACGAACTTTTTTAACTTTTTCTTAACTACTCCTTAATTCGTACAATGTTTTTGAAAAACGCCCAGCTACACGGCTTTAACAAAAAACCCCGGACAAATTGAGGGCGCGGAAGCTGCGCGTGCGATCTATGCAAATATGCCCTCAAGCGTGGTGTAACGCCATTATAGGCATGTACCATTACCATGAGTTGCGCAAACCGTTCTCGCTAGCGTAAACTATCGGAAATGATGCTTGTTGCCGCAACAAGTAAAAGAGACCGAGCGATAGTTTACGCTAGCGAGAGCGGTTTGAGCAACTCATGGTCATGGTACTGGCCACAACACCACGGCACGACGTCATGAACGTGAACATGTCGGTCCACGGCGCCGCTACATAACCACGGTACGTCGCTGTGCCGTGAAAAATTCCGAAGCACGTCGCCCTTATTTCTATACCTATAAAGGTTATGTGCAACGGAATTTTTCACTGCACAGCGCAGTACCGTGGTTATGTAGCGGCGCCGTGGCACGAGACGGCGCCGTTACACGTTCACAACGTCGTGCTGTGGTATTGTGGCGAGGCCCTATGTTGTATTGCATTGGTGTGAGAGGGAAAGGCTCTGCTGCCACGTCCACAATATGAACGGGCCTTTACCTACATAATGTAGGCTACATTACGCTTGATTTAGGATCCAAGTCTCTACTGACCGATGCTTCACTTCAGTATCTGCACCGTAGGTACACAACACACTCCTACGAAAAGTACAGAACATATAAAAACAATGATCTCTTGTTATATTCTTCTACGTTACTAATATTTTCAAGTTTATATTGATGTTAAATTACTGTGGTCATTCCTTAAATTCTATAATAGATACGAAAGTGATACAATTCGCAACGTTTTTTAACTATTTAAAGTAAGATAAAAATAACATATCATTCGCTTTATAAGATACCTACCTAAATTATGCTATATCCTGTTAAACTAAAAGTTATTACTGAAATGTATATTTTATGCTGCCTTTTTATATGTATGTATTTTTTATTTATTACGATAGGCGTATTGTAGGTATAAGCGTCGTGCCTGGTATTGATATATAAGAGGAAAGCCTCGCGCGGCCCGCCTTAGCGATTTCTCCATGGATGTATTATTATATAGATCCTTTCGCGGTTTTGCTTTTCGATCTTGGCTCAAGAAAGAACAAAACGTAAGACCATGCGATTCTTATTTTACTTACAACATTTTATTTAATGTCACTTGTTAGTTTGTGAGTCAAATCTTGTTAATCCATTTTGAACCAGCCATCTGGGGGGCTAGCACGACATGCCCGCGAGTCGTTTGTCGCTCAGTGCGTCTCTGTCAAACTAGTTAAGTACGTAAAGGATGCACTGAGCGACAAACGACTCGCGGGCAGGTCGTGCTAGACGTGCTGATTCATTCTCTAACGAGCACAGCGGCTGATCGATGAGGGATACATTCAAATTTAGACCGAATGACTTTGTCCTACAGTCTAAATTAATAGTTTCGTTAATCCGCTGATGAAACACTGCGTGCGCACGTTATAGAATCGCACCACTGTTTCCGTGATCGGAATAAGCTAAATTATATTTAAAATATGTAAACCCAATGACATTGCAATATTAGAGTCAAAGATCTCAAAAGAAGGATATGCCTATCAGTACAATTTCGTGTAACAAGTCTCGTAGAAGGTTGTCAAATGCCAGCTCCATGGCTTCTTAACAACGCCCTATTGCTGATGTCTTAGTTCTTATGACATATATACAAAAGGGTAATATTGCTTGATTCACACGCTAGTATATCATTGCGGACGGTGGGGTCGGTGGTGCTGCGGTCTCACACCGCACGTGGGAGGGCATTTTTTCACTTATAACAGTGTCACTTAAACGGGTGTCATGGACGGTGGTTGCCATGCGACTGAACCTGCGATGGTGTCAGATTCGCGTTCTGACACCTCAAAAGTAAGCATCAATAGTTTTTAACAGTTCTTTATTATTTATTTCAATGATTAAAGTACAATGGCTGAAAAAGCTTGTCTTTTTTTATCAAAAACCTTTTTAAACATTTAATTTTTACAGCGATGATTTTGAATGATTAATAATGATACTTTAAGGGCTCCGTACCAAATTTTGAAAACTGAACCCCTACAAAATCGCTTTGATGTCCGTGTGTCTGTCGGACTCTTTTTCTCACGAACAGGTTAAAATTACCGCACAAAAAGACATTAAAGAAGATAGTAAAAAACACAATAGCAACCTCAATCAACCAAAAAATAATTATTTTACGCCATGCGGACATGCGGTAATTCATATAAATGATTTAAAATTATATAGCCTAAATGTTTTTTTTAAAGATATTTATGTTGTTTCGTTTGAGAGATATACGTCATCGTTTAAGAAACGGTTAGAAAGTGTACCCTTTGCCCCTTTATCTCAGAATATTACGTTATAAAAATCTAAAACAAATGCAATACTAGAAATATACTTTTACACATGATCGGAAAAGTACAACGGTCTCTATAGCTTTTATTATTTAAGAGAAATTAAATAAAACCGTTGAAAAATACTTTTGTATTGACTCCAGAGCAGCTGGACAGATTAGCAACTAGAAAGAGTCTCCCTTAGACGAGTTGCAGTTGGACGAAGTTTAGTCAGGAGAAGTAAACATATAATAATAATAAAATAATTTTATTAAACGGAGATGTAAAGGGCATCTTCTTTTCTAAAAACTCAGACGTAGTCTTCTAATCTAACTAAATTAAGTCAAAATAAAAATAAGTTTTGGAAAACCGTGCACTGACATGTTATCTTATTAATTATGCTTAAGCGACGCTAAACGTTCTAGACATGTTTTTCAGTGATTTTTCACTTATTTTTTTCACTTTTTCACCATTTTTCGCTTAAATAATCCTTCAAAATATTTTGTATTTGTCCATCAAAACGAATTTACTTTTGGTTTCGTTACAGTGATACAAACTCAAGTCAAAATAGACCTTATTGCATAGGAATCCATCTTATAAAGCGTCTGTCGGTAAACAAAGCAATTAGAACTGAGTATACACATAGATCATACCGTTTATACAATTTTAATTTGTCTATGCAAAAATGCTGTCCCAAATATGGAATTAATACGAAGACATGTCTACACCCATGCCACTGCAATCATGAAAGACAGCATTAACGGTAGGTATGACCATAATATACATTATACATAATGCTTAATTGATGAATAAGTTACAAATGTGACAGTAAGTAAACCAACTAAACGTCATTAGCATAGTTGCGATTGTTTTGCTTACTTAATATCGGCCCGAAAATGATACATCTTAGGGATTAAAACTAGTTGTTCATATGCATTGCTAGCGCCATCTATGATGCTAATTTTAACTAATGGATAGCATTTTAGCAACCGCAAATAGGCACAAAAGCCTCCAGAGCAGCTGGACAGATTCTCATCTGAACAGATTCTCAGCTGGACAGATTCTCAGCTGGACAGATTAGCAACTAGAAAGAGTCTCCCTTAGACGAAGTCGCGTTGGACGAAGTTGAGTCAGGAGAAGTAAACAAATAATAATAATAAAATAATTTTATTAAACGGAGATGTAAAGGGCATCTTCTTTTCCAAAAACTCAAACGTAGTCTTCTAATCTAACTAAATTAAGTCATAAAATAAAAATAAGTTTTGGAAAACCGTGCACTGACATGTTATCTTATTAATTATGCTTAAGCGACGCTAAACGTTCTAGACATGTTTTTCAGTGATTTTTCACTTATTTTTTTCACTTTTTCACCATTTTTCGCTTAAATAATCCTTCAAAATATTTTGTATTTGTCCATCAAAACGAATTTACTTTTGGTTTCGTTACAGTGATAAAAACTCAAGTCAAAATAGACCTTATTGCATAGGAATCCATCTATTATGTCGAGAACGTTTAGCGTCGCTTAAGCATAATTAATAAGATAACATGTCAGTTCACTGTTTTCCAGTGGCGAAGTGTGAAATATTTCCTCAGGGAAGCCGGAAGAATTAGAACCGTACGTGCGAGTCTGACATTTAGTTAAAGTATAACATGGACTTCGCGGACAGCTAGCCGTAGCTTTCTAGCTTGGTAAAGTCGTCAGGAATGGTCTTGTAGGCAGGCTGCGCCACTGAGGTTTTCCGTAACTTATTTTGATTTTAAGACTTAATTTAGTTAGATTAGAAGACTAAGCTTTTAGTTTTTGGAATAGAAGATCCCCTTTATATTCCCTTTTAATAAAAATATAATTATTATTATTTGTTTACTTCTCCTGACTCAACTTCGTCCAACGCGACTTCGTCTAAGGGAGACTCTTTCTAGTTGCTAATCTGTCCAGCTGAGAATCTGTCCAGCTGAGAATCTGTTCAGATGAGAATCTGTCCAGCTGCTCTGGAGGCTTTTGTGCCTATTTGCGGTTGCTAAAATGCTATCCATTAGTTAAAATTAGCATCATAGATGGCGCTAGCAATGCATATGAACAACTAGTTTTAATCCCTAAGATGTATCATTTTCGGGCCGATATTAAGTAAACAAAACAATCGCAACTATGCTAATGACGTTTAGTTGGTTTACTTACTGTCACATTTGTAACTTATTCATCAATTAAGCATTATGTATAATGTATATTATGGTCATACCTACCGTTAATGCTGTCTTTCATGATTGCAGTGGCATGGGTGTAGACATGTCTTCGTATTAATTCCATATTTGGGACAGCATTTTTGCACAGACAAATTAAAATTGTATAAACGGTATGATCTATGTGTATACTCAGTTCTAATTGCTTTGTTTACCGACAGACGCTTTATAATACTTGCAATAATGTTATTGTTCAAATCCTCTTTTTAAAAAGTTATAGTAGTCTATAATCATACAGAAACTAACAAAACACGGTAAATAACGTATTTTTGTCAGTAGGTAATATTACCCACCAAGAGATGGTGCTACTTAGGTATAGATTAAATAGCGCCATCTTTGGACGATACTAAAAACTATAGACGTATATACCTTGAAGCAGTTTGTCTTTCTTACCTTTTTATTACTTACATTTCGTTGTATTTGATATAATTTTACATCATATCAACGACAATCATGACCTTAATGTGACGGACATTGCATCTGTTACTGTCTCTACGCAACTAGGGTTAGAGCTCGAGTACAATAATATAAAAGTACGATGGTACAGAATTGGTACGGTTTGACTCGCACTTGACCAGTATTTCTATTGAGTACCATAGAAAAATAAAATTAACCTCAGGCCAAAATCCAAAGGAAAATGAGAAAACTGTTTGTAGAAACACATTTTTTTCAAAGGAATTAACTGGTCTTTGCCCGCCTAGCCTCGGTTTTATTTCGAATGACTATTTGTTAGTATATGAAATAGAAAAGTGTCAGTCAGTTGTTAGGCGTAAAAAGTGAAAAAACTCGAAAGAAAACACCAGTAGAATTAATAATCATGGCGTTTGTTGCATTGTGCTTAATGCTAAAACCCAATGCTAAATTGTTAACTTATTAGCTGGTATGAAGATAGTTTATGAGCCTATTTCTTATCTAATATACTTTTATCCGACTCCGCCAGTTTATAAAGGTTTACCATGTAAAGTAAAAAAATTAAAATCAAGAAAAGTAACGAATACCTTAACATTTTAATATGCAGTCTCGAAATTACCAAGATTTAAAAAGATAATTGGAGCACTGGCGACCTCGATCAAAGTATCAACCTGACGACACCACTAAAATACAGATAGTCGTTGAGTTATCTGTTTTCATCTACAGTTACATAACGTCGGCCTAAATCGCAGACCTACCTCGTAACTCCATTTTTTTTGAAAATCATGTTTTGACACTTTTAGATAGTAGGTACTATTCTGAACGCATCTAACGGCAAAACTTTTAAATACCAAAAAAAACCGTTTACGTTTAAAAAGCAAAATAGAAAACCTCGTAACTCCCGACCGCTATTTTCTAAAAGGAATACCTCGTATCTCCCCCCGTCACTCCGTTCAAAATTTGGAGTTACGAGTTTTACTTGAAAATTTTAGAAAGCTAATCGAGAGTTAAGAGTTTTGCTATAAAAAAAATTACGGATTTTTATAGCAAAACGCTTAACTCCCGATTAGCTTTCAAAAATATTCAAGAAAAACTCGTAACTCTCCAGGTAATCCGTAATTTTCCAGGTTCAGGTGATTTAAACAAAAAAGTTGGTTTCAACAATCTGACGGCAAAATTTAAAAAAATACAAAGCAAGTCTTCCTGCAAAATTTTTGGTAATGAAGTATTTTGTGCCTCCTGTAAAATTTGGTCAGATTGAGTTACGAGGTTTGCGATTTAGGCCGACGATAACTGAAATGGGCAAGTTATCGGCCGGCTGTTAATGTAGACCGTTTATAATATAAATAAATAATAAAGTAGATTTCCATAGATCAATAACTATTACAGCGATCTTGTCATCAGTATGTTTGAAACTGATGTTTTATTTAACACGACGCTAGTATACTTATTCACTTTTTATTCTTTATTTAGTATACTTTTAAAGCCTTTTTAACTTTTGTTTATAATGTAATTAAGAAAAACATGTTTTAAAATGGACCCGGTAATATTTATTATTTATGGTTGGAATGAAAGTGGAAGCAAATTTCACTACTAATTGCTTCATATTATGCCTCAGATATGCGTCCCTCGAAAAGGAATTTGTTTCTTATCTTTAATATTAAACATAAGTACCCTCTGACGTCAGAATCGCTGCTGTAACAGCAAATATGAAACGTTACTACATAAAAAAATTTCGTAGTTAGCAATTGTTAAAACGCTCTACAAAATTAACTTTTATTCCTATGAGCCCAATACCATTTGATAAATTGCCTGTAAAGTAAACGAGGCCAGAAAGCTTTCTTTGCACGCCCTCACTTTTGAATTCCTTTCAGTTACATGTGCACAAGACGATTTAGCCGCCCATAAAACATTAGTTTTTGTGAAAAAGTTTTGCAATTGCACATGTATACGACTACCATCCAACTCGGTCCGTATTAGTTTTGAATTAAATGAATGTTTTAAAACACTATGTCCCGTCCATTTCGGTAGCTAATTAAGTAAGCAAATGGTGGTCATGCTAAAATTGGCACGATTTCCAAAAGTCTATTAGCGAAATAGATGTTAGTAACGGTCGGTACTGGCGGAAAAGTCAGCGCTGCAGGTGACTGGACCTCAGCCTGACCTAGCTAGGTTGACACAAGGATAAGTTTTACCGTAAACCGTCTTATCTCTAAGTGCGTCTATCACACACTAGTGCCGGCGAAAGAGATAGTCAGAGAGATAAGACGGAGTTTAGTTATACCCGTGTCAACTTTGCTAGGGCCGCAGCATTATGCTGTTGCGAGGACACACATCTCAGATTTGTTCTTATGTTATTGACTTAATTTTGTTTAACCTTTTGACCGCCAAGCATGTCTGAGAAGTAACACGAATTTCAACTTTAAGTCAAGGTAATGAAGGACTTTTTTACCCTGTATACGATGACGGCTGCAGCTGACTGTGGCGGTCAAAAGGTTAACCAGTGTGTGTTCTGTGTAGTGTAGTGAATAAATATTTTTCTTTATATCTTTCATTCCGCTCAAAAGACGATTATAGTATTTGATTAAAACTGATCATGCCAGGAGTCGTTGTATTAGTTTGTTAACCATTTTTGATATTTTTTAGGGAAATATCAATACCACTTCGTCGATTAAATAACAGCTAGTATCTATGACTGATACAAATTTTATGCCGTCAGGCCCAGGCTCCCAATTCTCGGTGCATTCGAGATATAATGTCGATTGCCAGATTAAACGTCAGATTCATACAGTTGTGTCAAACGACTGTATGCACTGACGTTTAATCTCGATTGTGAGATTATCTCGAATGCACCGAGGCGATACGCAAAAATCCGGTTTGCTATAATAAGTACCTTATTTTTAACATTACCAAACAACGTTTATTGCCACAAGATAAGCGACCAGTTCAAAAAGGGAACAAAGCGTTCACGATTTCTTGTTATTTACATTTATGATTTAAAAGAACAATAGATACAAAATAATACGGGAATAAGAGGCAGCTATGATTTAAATTGTATATTTTGTAATAGAATGCTGAAGCTGCGTAGGTAGTTATCGCCAGCTAGCTGAAGCAGTATAACCAGTATAACAGTGATTAGTCAAGATGACCATTTCGGCATCATTTTATTCGTTTTTTTTTATTAATCTGACATAAAAGTACTTAATTTATAAAAGAACAGTTGTATAATTTGATACTGTCTTACCCGGAAGTAGGTACTTTAGATTAAAAAATCATATCCCTCCTTACGTATTCCACAGAAAAAAACCAATTAGCATGCTAGCCTTCTTAGCTAAGGCTGTGACTAACCGAGATAGTTATCAGATATAATATCTTTGGTAAGTACCAAAGATATTATTTTTAAGCAGATGTTGTAGATAAATATAATATGTTTTAATCTGTCTGTATGTAGGTACAGTTGAATAGATTATTCACACTGGTATTCAATACTTTTAAAAAAATACCACCGTATTTGCATACACACAAAAAACTTCAATATTATCCTGGCCGTTCCGGACACCGCGTTCTTTTAGTAAATACATAGAATATTTTAAGGCAAGTAGGTATATAAATAATTAGGTAACAATATATAAAATGCACGAAAAGACATTAGTGAGATAAATAATAACAAAAATCAACAATATTAACTAGTAGTACTTATCATTAATGCTACCTTATATTGTTCAGATCGATTTAGAGCGAAGAAGTAGGATATCGCAATTTTGACAAGGGGCCCTGAGATTGGTAATTATTTTATGCTCTTTTCCTGCTTTAACCTTTAGGAATACAATGAAAACAGAAGAAATTCAAAGATCTTAGAAAATAAAGGTTAAACAAATCCTCCGTTTTTTTAAATAGGGATGAAGTGTAGTGAACTTTGTAGGTAGTGTACTGACGTAATTTCACTACCTACACGCGCAATATGCATCTCGATCCAGGATAATACTGTGGTAAATAGGTGAGCGTGTAGCATTCACCTAAGGATTATTATACGAAAAAGAGGCTCTAATAATTTGAGACACATCCAACTAAATTTAAATACTTATATCCATTCGAGCTCCCGTGGTACAAACATGTGTCTGAGACCACTTCATTGCTATAAGTGTGTCAGCTGCTCAATTACGTAACACCAATTGGTATCGCTTTGACGAAAAGTAAACCAATTGGACCCTTATTATATCGAGTGTTGACTTAATTGGTTTACTTTTCGAGCCAAACCCATACCAATTGTGTCACGTAATTGAGCTGCAGGGGAATGTTTATTTTTTGTTTGGTATTTCGATTAGTGGCCGGTATTAACCGGTTATTTCATACAAAAAATATCCGGCGGTATGTGCAAAAGCACAGGTACCTATATCTTTAGATTCTACAGCCTACAGCGCTCCCAACGCTGATAGGTAGTTATTCGTCCAGGACGTCCGAATCTTTAAAGTACCTAACTTAAAAAACGCAATGATACTTTTAACTTTGGTAAATTTAGATGTGAAAAAATAACGTACATACTCAGTGCTGCTGGGTTCGATCGATGACCAGGGAACCTCTTAATTAAATCGAAGCAAGTTTCAGGCTTTGGCTAAACTATTTACTGCGATATTCATTAAAAAAATGCAACTAAAATGTTTAGGTAACATTTTAGTTAACTATGATTTTTGAAAATGTACCAACTCGTTAAATAAAAATAACAAAAGATGCAATATTAAATGTAGCTAATTCAAAATGAATTTCTATTGTTAAAAAGCTGTTAATTCGCAACTTAAGAAAAGCTTTGGTCTGTTCTTTTTTAATCTTAAGAAGAAAGCCGTCATGTAAACATTAGCTGTGTATGTATAACGTTTAAGATTTTGTTTAAACATACTTAGATGTAGTTTGGAAGCGCTACATGTAGGCGTAAGTACTTAGTGCATAATCACAGCCTGACTTGTCACAGAATGCGCGTTATTTTGTAGGTACCTATATCTACTTAAGTAGGTACAACTAAAACTATTGCACACTAGCGTTTATTGCGATCATACAACATCTCTCCGTGACTAACTAGTTATCTTGTTACAAAATAGATATAATTAGTTACCACTAGTATAAAATGGACGGACACTTTGTATCTCTGCAATAAACGCTTAGAGCTTGAGGGTTGTTTTGACACGCATAGCCTTTGTAAATAAAATGTCCGATAGGCCATCATGTGGCTCCAAAATTGTAGCATTGTAAATACTTTTAATGTAAAATTTATGAATTACAATTTTCATCAAATAAAACACAAATTCTATTTATGTTATTCTTTTTTTAAACTTTCTGTTAAATTAAACCAACCCTAAAAATCGTTCCAATCCGTCTGGAAAACATTGCTTGACTATGAGGCAAATGGTGGGCAAAATATTACGATAATGCCGCTATAGGTAGAGATTAAAATAGGATTGTGTATTTTTCGCGAATCTAATTAACGCAGAAACAACATGATAGTATATCCCCGATCCGCACTGGACCTGCGTGGGACGTGATTGTGACTACTGCCGAGTTCCTCCTTCTATACGAGAAGGCCTGTCCAGCATTAACTATTAGTAGCCGTCAACCAAAGTGACGACTGGGGCTAAAAAACCATTAGAATCGAGCTATCTCTTTCGCACTTGCATGGTCTTACGAAGCGCGTCAAGAAAGAAAGGAATGTTTTATTGCCCCAGTCGTCACTTTGGTTGACGGCCACTATAATCATGACCATGAACAGCAGCAAGTCAATGATATGTAGGCAAAGGTACCTAGAGGATATAATTTTTACCTACTCACACGTTCGATATGGAAACCAGATAGATTGAAACATATTATTATTGGCTAGGCTTTACAAAAAATCAAGTTGAGGCTCCACTCTATTAGATAGGTATACATAATTACTCAAAGGTTCCGTCCAAGTAAACCAACGCGTCTAGTCCTTGCCAAATTCGGAATGATTCTTCTAATATCGGCGATGTGAATTTAGTATAAGCGCCATCTAGTATCGAATAGTATAGTAATGATGGCGTTGTTTACACTGGAAATGATATGTAGCGTCATCTAGTATCGAATAGTATTGTAATGATAATGGTTTATTAACCGGAAACGATAATGTATAGAGCTGCCACTTTTCATATGTCAATGTCACCCAACAATTGTCAAGTTAAAACATAAGTTAAATCGTCATGACAACAGACCGCATCAACCTGTAAGAAAAAATATGTACAGTGGAATGATAATAATAAATTATCAATTAAAATGGTGATCTTAAACCTTTGGTCGGTGATACAATGGTATTTAAGGCCTTTCATAAAATGGTTTCTTAGGAAAACAACTCGGCTATGCGAATTACAGAGGATATGTTATGGTGACAAACCTGGCGCGGAGAGGTCGTGCAACGTAGAGAAATCTCTCATGCTTTCCCGTACACAAGACGTGAAACAAGTAGTTTCATACCTTAATTCTGTAGTGTACGAGCGAACATTTGTTCCAAGGAATTTTAATGAAATATTGAACCCATCTGTGTCTATCATCTTAAGGGCTAAGAAAATCAATCCAAAACTACATGATACTTTTGTTGTGTCTTTCCGGAGATGCGTGGAACAAATCTGGAGTTATAGGCTATTATTGGGTCAAGTGGAAGAGATGCGTAAGACTCACTATGACAGCACAGTGCCTGCACATGAGGAGAAACTGCTAAGATTATGGTCTTTGTTGGTACCTAATGAAAATCTAGAAAGTAGAGTGACTAAACAATGGCAATATATAGGGTTCCAGGTCAGTAGTAGTCATAATGATAATGTGATTTTGTTTAAGTATTCAAAAATAACTCTGTGGTAATGGTGTAAATGTGTATGGTTTCTAATTTAGGTAACAAGTTGTGATAATCTTTTATTTTTCAGGGTGATGATCCTAAGACTGATTTCCGTGGCATGGGTTTGCTTGGATTAGAAAACTTACTGTATTTTGCATCAGAGTATCCTCAAGCGTCAAGCCATGTTCTGAGCCATTCTCACCACCCAAAGTATGGGTACACATTTGCAGTTGTAGGCATTAATCTCACCTCTATGGCATACTACTTACTCAAGGATGGTTCTGCTAAAACTTACATGTTTAATGCTAAACGTTACTTGCCTAACATGAATTTATTCCATAAATTTTACTGTTACCTATTTTATGAATTTGATAAAATGTGGATAGAATCGAAGCCTGAAAATATGATGGAATTTTCAATCATATTCAACAAGTTTGAAAATGCTGTCAGAAATGAGTTAGCTGATCCTGCATCAGTGTTTAGAATTAATATAGAAGTTGATACAATATAACATTGAGTTGGTGCTAGTCCCATTTTGAGCATAATTAATTTAATTTATTTAAGAACATAAAATGACCAATAACCTTTTGTAAGTATGGATAAATTCAGGGGTCCCTGGGCTTTGTATTCTTATATTTTTTAAGTGGTTATTAAATAAATTAAGATTTATGACCTCTTCAAAAATTTATACAACTTATTCTGTAATGAAAGCCTATTATGGTTTGCAGCTTTTTGCCTGCGACTTCATCCATGTAGAATTAAGGGAGCACCCATACTATGTGACCTGTTCAGGGGGGGGGGTCTTCAAAGTACCATGTTTGGTCGCAGGGGCTTTGGTTTTTGTATACTATGGTGGTCACTGAGGGTGGGGAGGGGGGTAACAAATTGTAATAAATGGATCATATAGTATGGCTATGTCCCCTAAGTATCAGTGTGTCCACTTAGGAACCTTGAATTTTCAGGAATAAAAATTTGCCCATGACACTGTGGCCATACTATAATCTCAATCATCACTTTACCTAGTATCAACTAGAGAAAAACATTCCTTTTCATGAATATTTTTGCTATATGTATGTTTGTGATACCTGTATACATACCAAATTTCAACTTTTTCGTCCTGTAGGTACATTTAGAGAAAATAGTCTGTGAATGACAGACATGAGAGTGAATCTATAAGAGTTCCGTTTTTTCATAGGACATATGGAATCCTAAAAGTGGTCAAACGTTTAAGGGTAGAATAATTTGTTAAAATATAAGTTACAATACTGGCAATGAAATTAAATACTAAGTAATAATTAACTTATTTATTGTATTTCCAGGATACAATTAGGTGTGATGGAAGGTAATAAACCTTTTGAACGCCACGGCAGCGTGCGAGAAAGCGTGCCCCGGCGGTTTGTGGCGTTAAAAGGTTAAATCTCCGAAAATTTAACCATTTGACCGCCACAGTCAGCTGTGGCCGTCGGCAGTTTTCCGTGCCCCTGACACCACGATATGCCATTTTCCATACATTTGCTTCTGCTACAACCGTCGTCAAGCGCTCGTGGCACGCTTTTTCGCCGTTAGTCGTGGCGTTCAAAAGATTAACAAAATAATCATAATCACATCTCGGGTGTCTGCCGCCAGGGATAGGTCATTTTGTAAAGGAATAATTAATGTAATGCAATTTAGACAGCACATTATGTTTAGATTTAAAATATAAATGTAATATTAAAAATGTATTTAGTTTAGCAGGATGTGTTTGTGAAATTAGGGAAAAAGCTTTAAGGGTGTGCAATTTGTCAATCACCATCACCATCTGCCAGGTAGGTATTACATTTTTTGTGTGAGCAGCGCCCGCTTTAGTAGGGGGGAGGAATCTACAGGGCGCCGTGCGGCCCGGCATAACTTCACCACTTAATTTTAATATCTCTATCGATTTAAAAGGGCGCCAAATGCATGACTCGCCCGGGACGTCTAGATGCTTAAGGCCAGACCTGTGTGTAAGCCACATGTGTGAGCATTTTTACTTATTGATTTGTGAAATTTCAGCACATTCAAAGACTCTACAGGCTTTTGCTAAATAAATGGAGCCATAATATTGTCTGTATTATTTTATTGAAATGTAGTGATCTAGGTTTAGTAATCGTTTAACCCCTAAGATATCGGATTTATATAGTCACATCGAGCTACTACCAACTAGCGAGACACTTGAATTTACAATTTGTATGCACACATGCATAACTAATTATAATGTCATTTAAATAAGGCATAGAATATATAATCTCAAGATCGAAACAATATCATCAAAAAATATAAAGAATTTAATATTTACATGATGAACATAAAAATATGTGAACAATACACACAAATGATGTTTTCTCATTTAAATTCTGGACGGAACTATAACTCATTATCTTATTACCCTATTGAAATGCCAACAAAAATATATCCTTATGAATTATGATCCTTACTTACACAAATGACCAGTGGTCTGAATAGGTAGAGTTTATTTAGCTAAACTTGCAAAGAGAAAGTAATATGAAGTGTTGTATTATGTGTATATAAATTCGCTGGTTATTTATATAGGCTTTAAGTATTAAAATATGTTTCTGATCTACAACTAACTTTTTCATAGTATTTAGTCCTCTACTACTACTCCATATTACTTCCTCTCTGCAAGTCTAGGTAAATACACTCAAGCTATAATGGCCACTGTTAATTACAAATTGATGTATATAAAAAAACGACACAAGATACATAAAAGATTACAATTAAGTATTTGTCAGAGATAGTGCAAATCCGCAGATTGTAACATTGGTAAAGAGCGCGTATCTGCGAAGAGCTTAGTAAGGATCAATTGATTAAAACTAGGTACATTTACTACTATATTATTTTTTTGGATGCCCCCCAGAAAAAAACCCTTGCTACACCCCTGGAAATATCCTCCTAGATCCTTTGCATATAGGAGAATTTATTCCAGACAGACAGACCTTTTACCAATGCTATATTCGCAGATTTGCACTATCCCTTATGTATTGTTACGATAACTCCCTGTTTCCTGTCATAAAATAAATGCTTGTTCTGGCTTATGACTACTTAATTATTTGCTCTTTTTGTCTTTTTTCGCCTGTTTCACTGGTTTGGAGCGCCCAGCTTTCACAAGTGCAATCAGAGCTGTAATGGCCACAAGGCCAAATCCTATGGCTCCTATCAGCAACACATATGGGTGTTTCGCCATTAAGTCTAGTCCAAATGCAACACCAAACTTGATCATCTCCACACACCAGTCCACAAGTTCATCACTGAAAACCAAAGCATTAAACTTAATTATCTGTCATTCGACCAGCAAGAGAAATTTTCAATAAGAATGGTCTGTTGAGAAATACTTACAATGGAGATGCAAGTAGTGGAACCGTTTCAGCTTTTGCATTTTTGTACCAATCTTGAGCAAATGTGACAAATGATTTGACATCATTCTTTGGTATGTTATACCTGTAAACTTTTCCCAGGCGGAAACTGCAATACAAAATATTTTGAAAAACCAACTGTTAATGATCCTTTATCAAACTTTTCATGGAAACAAACTTTAAATGCAAATTCAACCAAACTTTAAACATCAGTCAGAATTTTTAATTATCCAAAAAATGTCCTACAGCGTAAAGGAAAATCCCTATAAAAAGGATATGGTATTTTTTTTCTTTTTTGTTTAACTTGTGTTGTGATCTAGTGTGTAATAAACAAAACCATTGATAATTTACAAATATAGGACTTACAACAAGAATGCTGGCAGTTTAGACACCTGGAAACGCTTAGCAGTGTTAAGGCCAGCCAAGTTAGCATCTATACGAGCTACATTTATTCTTCCTCGGAGTGTAGCTCCAACTCCCTCCCAAACTGCATGCAGCCACTGACATTCCACACAAGAGGCACCATAGCTGAAAATATGTTTTATTTTAAAACCAGTGAACAATATACAAGAATATAACAATATTCCCTAGATAATCACAACACCATTATATTGGTATTTACACCATCATATGCAAGGGGTTATATTAAATTGAAACAGTAACATAAATATCTTTTAACAGGTGTTTTACTGATGGATAATGAAAACATACTTTATATATCAATGTTTTAAGTCAGCTGTTAAAATAATTTCTTATAATGTAGACAGAACAGTTTAAGTACATAATTATTTCCAATATTTTCTTTAAATGTATTTTAAAATATGTCAGAGTCAGCTAATGTCCCTCAATCCCATGAGCCATATTCAGATAGATAAGATACAAACCATTCAAATATTAATATATGATATATATGTTTAGGATTGCAGATCAAAATATACTAATCTAACCTCCTTGCTGATGAAATAAAGCCCACAGACCTAGTGATTCAAGCTAGTTAGCAGTAGGGCTCCTTGGAGTTAGACTGACGAGTATTAAAAACCCGGCAATTTTAATTAAAAAAATAAAACATACCTACTTATTACTTAATAATAACTTACAACATAATAAACCAATCTCCAGTGGTAGCACCAGTAGCAGCCTGTGTCATGTGCTCAAAAATTTTGTCATTGAGCTCCTTCACAGCCGGTGATTGGTTCTTTTCAAGAAAACCATAGACTTCATTCTCATCAGGCTCACCTTAAAAAAATAGAACTCCATTTGAAACTGAACTATTCTGCTGAACTACAAACCTAACAAAAACCAAACACAAAGGCTTGGGATTGCTTAAACCATCTATTATAGATTGGGCCCAATTCGAAACAGTATTCACTAAATTTAAAATAAGAAACATCAACTTCGATTTTGTATAGCTCCAAGGTTCAAAATAGAGTCTGATGGTTCTTATTTCAAATTAAGCAACTTCTAAATTTAGCGAAAACACGTTCGAATGGGCCCCATTATTTGACTATACTTAAACTGCATCAAATATAAAAAAGTCAACTTTTTTTGATATTTTTAAGGAGTGCATCTATTTTTATTTATTTCTTACCACTGTACAGTAAAGGTATTCCATGTCTAAAGAACACAAGTGCAGGCTCCTTAGTAGGACTATATAGTCGTGCTAGGTGACTGTTAACAATCTTCACAGTCTCAGCATTTAAGTGCTTCTTAAAGTCTTCTCGTAACCCTTCTAGGATGCTGTTTAGCTTCACGCACAAATCACAATCAGGTTTAGCTAAAATCAAGGGTTTTGTATATTACCTGCACAAGACTGCGAGCTAAATATCTGGTTTTAAAGAGTCAGAAGTCAAATTTGTATGAAATTCAAAAATTAACATTAAATCCTTACTAAATAAGACGATTAGCTTTTCTCTTTCCTTTATTAATTGCAAAAAGTCATCATCACTGACGGTTTGCAAAACATCACTTTCTGCATATACTGCACTAAACAAAAATAAGAAAATACCGACTTTTAGTTGCATTTTGATCAAATTAAATGAGTACAACAATACACTCGTAATTGAAAAGTGAGGTTACTTTTATTCACCTTTTATTTCATGACAATGTCAAGTATTGTCAAGTCAAGTCAGTCAAGCTTGAATCGTGCTTGAATCTTAAGCTAGCAACAAACAAGGCATCATAGTCCATGACTTTACCCTGTTTAAAAGGACAAACAGAAAAAAAGAAGTAATGTCACTGTCACTTGATGCAGGGTTGCCAGACTTACGAAATTTATCGTATATGTACGACAATTTTTACTCAGGTACGATGTACGACACAATGTGTATTATCGTACTTATGCAAAAGTACGATAAATCATAGGTCTCCTGGGAAGTATAAAAAAAATAGTACTAATAGGCTACCGGCTAAGTTAAGCTAAGCTAAGTAAGGCTAACCTACAATATAACTGCAATATCACTAGTAGATATTGATCGTCAGTAGACAATATTCACTGTCAAATTCCCATTTTGTTTATACTTCTTCCATCCAAATTAGAAAAAGGTGTAAAAAATCTTGGTTAGTACTTTGATTGGAAAATAATTTTAAAAATAGATTAAAGCTACTAATAAGGAAACTAAAAACAAATAGCGTCATTTATGTCGTCATATCTCTGTTAGTAGCTTTTATTTATTCAAAAAGAGACTTTTCTATAAAAAGACTAAAGTACCAAGATAGCTAATCTGAAAAAAAATATGAAGTTTTGCAATGTAAGCGCTACGCTAGTGCCGCTTTCAGCGTCGGCTGCCGGATTTAAGGGGGTGGGCGCCGGGATCTACTGGGCACCGCGCGCCCCGGCATAACTTCGCCACTGAATTTTAATATGTATCTCTATCGATATAAAAGGGCGCCAAATGTATGACTGCTTACCTAGGGCACCTAGATGGTTAAATAATAATAATAAAACCATTTATTTCAGGTATCAGTGGCCCGTACTAGATATGAGCGCCACGCCGGCGCGCCGCCGTCGCCGCCACCAACAGCCACGCCGTCGCCGCCGGCGCGGCACCATCGGCGCGCCGATCGGGTGATCCGATGAATCCGATCAGTCGAAACTTATTCGCCGTGGAGCGAACCCACGTCAAATATAAAACAAAATGGCGACTGCATCAACCGCGAATAATACAATTAGATATTTACCGATTAATTTTCGATCAATCGATTTAGATGGCAAAAGCAGAAGTGTTTTATGTGACCAAATATTTTGCGATTGAAAGCGGCCTGCATCCAGCGTTTTCCTGCCCTCTCTTTTAGGTCGTCTGTCCATCTTGTGGGTGGCCGTCCCACGTTGCGCTTACCGGTCCGTGGTCTCCTTTCGAGAACTTTTTGGCCCCATCGGCCATCCGTTCTGCGTGCTATGTGCCCTGCCCACTGCCACTTCAACTTGCTTACCCGGTGGGCTATGTCGGTAACTTTCATTTGTCTACGGATCTCCTCATTTCTGATGCGATCTCGCAGAGAAACCCCGAGCATAGCCCTCTCCATAGCTCGTTGTGCGAATTTGAGCTTGCTAATAAGGCCCATAGTGAGAGACCATGTTTCAGTGCCCTATGTCATTACTGGCAACACACACTGATTGAAGACTTTCGTCTTAAGGCACTGAGGTATTTTGGACGAGAAAACGTTGCGAGGTTTACCGAACGCTGCCCAGCCGAGTTGGATTCGTCGATTGACCTCTTTCTTGAAGTTGGACCTGCCTAGTTGGACTGTTTGTCCTAGGTAGACGTACGCGTACCCAACTTCTAGAACTGAGTTCCCAACTGATACTGGGGTGGGCACGACATGGATGTTTGACATGACCTTCGTCTTGTCCATGTTCATCTTAAGGCCCACCTGATTGAGGCCTTCGAGCATCATGCTGAGATCTTCCATCGATTCTGCCATGACCACAATATCGTCGGCAAATCGAAGATGAGTGATGTACTCGCCATTGATGTTGATGCCGAGTCCTTGCCATTCCAGGAGCTTGAAAGCGTCTTCCATTGCGGCAGTGAACAGTTTACCGGAGAGATTACGATTCCCTGTCTCACGCCTCTTCGCAATGGAATTGGCTTCGAACTTTGCTCCTGTACTCGGACCGACATGGTGACGTTATTGTACAAACACTTCAAAACTTCGACATACCGATAGTCAATACGGCATCGCTGGAGAGACTCTAGCACCGCCCATATCTCGATCGAATCAAAGGTTTTCTCATAGTCCACAAACGCTAAACATAGTGGCAGGTTATACTCTTCGGTCTTCTGTATAACTTGCCGTAGCGTATGGATGTGGTCTGTGGTACAATAGCCTTTTCGGAAACCGGCTTGTTCGGTAGCTGGAAGTCATCAAACCTGCGATCGAGACGATTTGTGATGACCCACGAAAACAGCTTATAAACATGGCTCAGAAGTGAGATGGGTCTATAATTTTTAAGCAAGGTGTTGTCACCTTTCTTAAAGAACAGCACCACCACACCTTTGTTCCACGCTTCTGGCGTTATGCCTTCGAGTAAGACGGAATTAAAGAGCCTCTGAAGGACTTTACGTTGATTATTTAAAAAAAAATGTTTTATTTAAAAAAAATAACCCTGATGTATTGCAAAGTCACGCCGCTGACAACGCCGCCGACGCCGATGGAAATGTTGACCCACGCCGCCGCCGGTTAAAATGCCATCGGCGCTCATATCTAGCCCGTACATAAATACCTTGCAGAGTAACGTACATAATCAAAAGGCCAAGGCGAAGGCGGTTAAGGCCGGCCCTGGCCGCTTTGATAGTTGTACGATATTTTATCACTGGTTACCTTAGTGTATAGAATAATATAGAGTAAACGTTGAAACCGTCAAACCATGCCGCCCAAAACGTCAACTACAGGTCACACGGATTCATACAAACATATGCGCAGTTGTTTGGCCTGTAAGGTTATGATACTAAATAATATAGGTAATTTAATGTTTATTTGTGATAGCATTATTACAATCTTATTAATTTGGTCATACTGTCACTGGCTGACGCAAGGCGAAGAACCATATTTGAAATCGACGTACTAATAAAATACAGCCATCATGTTTTTTCATTAGGGCGCTGATGTTTGCGGGAGCAGCGTAGCATTGCAGTCGTAGGTTCAATTAATTTACAGCGTATCTTTTACTTCTATAATCTAAGCTGGTTACGATAATTTTTAAACGTTGGTATGATAATCCACTTGCACTAATCTGGCAACTCTGGCTTGATGTCAAATCTGAATCTGTCAATGTCATGCAGACCAGTTAGAAATAGTATAGTGCTAATTTTCATCACTTTCAACATTTTCATCCTTGAGTGTGAAAGGGTTTGTTTATTTTTATTTTGATTCCATTCGACTACAGATTTAAAAAACAGGTAAGGTGCCATGCGATTTTTAGTAATGAATTGCTGTATATTGTTTTTATGTTCTAGTTTTCCAAGTAGTGCTACTGATTAATTCTAGTTTCAAACAAAACAAGCTTGCCTTGTAATACTTCGTTCGATACTCCCGCTTCATAATCATAATCTAACTGAGTATAAGTGACCTCCTACATCTTTAAGTAGTATAGTACTGGTGCAACTCTGTACCATCCATTCATTCGTCATAAATTAAAGAAAGAAGTGACTCATGAATGCCTTAAGGCGGGAATGGGCGATTGTCACGGAATTTGGTACTCTTGTTTTTTTATTCCTAAAATGTATCCTCTGTTGACAAACGAATCCAGATAATAAAATTAAATTTGACTTCATTGGTGATGATGATTTAAAGTTTAATTAACAATAAAAAAAAAGTTTTAGTTCCTTTGCTTTCAATTTTTTATTTACATATAAGCCTAAATAAATAAATCAAAATAGAAAAGTAAAAGAATACATTTTCAGGAAATTTATTTTTACATTATAAATAATGGCAGACACAATGGAAGAGAAAGTAATAATGACACCAAAGTGTAAAACAGCGACATCCACAACCCTAGTAGTGGAGCGGAAAGCCGTGCACACCGAGGCTAGTGACAAGATACATGTGGCCGGTGGCGACCACACTGGTATCATTATCAACAAGGAACAAGTTTACGGTAAACAAAACTCATTAATTTACTCCTATTTAAGCTCTCTTTGTTATATTATTTATATGCCCCTTCAAATCGGGACGTAATGTACAGTGGCGTAACTATACCATCTGGGGCCCGTGGCAAATTCTTTTGATGGGGCCCTATAAATACTCAGGTGCAATGTAAAAATATATTTTTGAGCTCACAGCCGGGGCCCTCTTGGGTTGGGGGCCCGTGGCATTTTGCCAGCCCTGCCACCCTATTGTTACGCCACTGGTAATGTATATTTTCATATCAACTTCAGTTGGACTCTTCCTTCCAACAGGAGCAAATTAATGAAAGGAGGACAGAGTAGAGTAACTAAGTACAAAATTTTGTAAAATACATTTTATGATGAGTAAATAAATAAAAAAATACTGCTGTATATATTTTCAGAGCTTCTTATGCTATAAATTGAATGTATATTTAAATAATGCCGTATGATTCATAAAAATGGCATCGCAGTGTGCTTGATGATGTAAGCTCTAAATCACTCATTGTATCTCAGTCTAATAATATACTACCTACGTGACCAAGCTTTGCTTGACATCTTTCTTTCTTTCTCAGAGATGACACCCATCTAGATAAACTTAAAAAGTAAAACATTATCTAAATACAAAATTTCATTCAAATTGTAAGAGCCGTTTCTGAGAAACAGGTACATATATATATATTCTTGTTATGATCAAAATAAAATTATGACATGTTTAGAATAATAGATAGATAGATAGGTAGATAGATCATTTATTGTACTAAGCATACATTGTCAACAAGGGTATATTCCTTAAGTAACATTCATAATTTCAACAATAAAGTAATAAAATTTTAAAAGTAAATCACATTACATTATAACAATTAGCACTTTTTTGGTGACCTTAACTATTTCCTGTTTGGCTTATTTCCTTAACCTACACATCTGTAATCGTACATTTAATGCAACATATTCTTAAGGACTATTTTACTGTAGTTCATATTAATTTGATAACAATAATAATAACCTTGAGTTGGCATACAAATTATCTCAATACTCAATACTTTATTGTATTCCATAATGTAGTTAATAAAAGATGATAGGTAGATACATTAACTTACAAGTTAAACAGCTCATTATGCAGCGTTTAGGGCATAGGTAGCAACTTATAAAAGCAGTGGGCCTAGTGAGAGGGTTTATTTATATTTTTTACAATACTAGGTATTATATACATTACTATTTATCTATTATTGACTATTTATATATATCATTGGATTGGTATTTTTACGTGAATCGAAAGAGGAAATGAAATATTTTTATGCACCTACTTTTATTTGCATTGTCTTAGTACCCAATGTATACGCATAGCGATGAAAATAGTAGTTTATGCAACGGTTGCATAATGATAGGCCTTAAAACACTAGTGCGGTTTTCATGAAACGAGCCGATAGGCGAGTTTCAGAATAAGATCGCACGTGTGTTTTAAGGCCAAATTATGCAGAGTTGCATACATAACTTTATCTACACACATATTATAAATCCTCCACGATGGGTTCAGAAACAATATTTTCTGGCAACAAGTTATTTGTTGCAATCGTGGCTGCATATTTCCGATATCCGGCGCATTTTCACATCACACACACTGCGA
The DNA here is from genome assembly GCA_947859335.1 of Tortricodes alternella. Taxonomy (NCBI): domain Eukaryota; kingdom Metazoa; phylum Arthropoda; class Insecta; order Lepidoptera; family Tortricidae; genus Tortricodes; species Tortricodes alternella. The sequence continues at coordinate 8,258,353 of OX401979.1, read as the reverse complement.
GAAGACTACTTACTATTCATATTTTCAACTAAAATGTAAATTACAAACAAATTTTTCTGTTCAATTCAACAAAATTCTACTTTCGTTCAGCAAAACGTCAACATAATGGCGGCGACACCATTTTTTTTAAATCATAGACAAACGGATGAAGTCTCTATTCTCACGTCACTCGAGATCAAATATTGTGCAGTTTATATTAAAAAAACATACTGAATTGACGTTTCGTATCAATAACTGTTTTATTATCTATGGATACTAGAATAGAGACCCACTTGAGTTTTGACAGCTGTTCCAAATTTAATCTCATTTCTTTACTAAAAACGATAAAGAAGTCATGTTATTTCTTTATCGCAGCACTGGTTTTTCCTAATTGGTTGTCAAAATGGTGGTCATTTCCTACGGTTTTTGATTAACCAATGGAGGTTTTATGATATGGGTGTAGATAAAAATGTTTTTCCTTGTTTATTCATCCATCTTCCCCTATTTGGGGAATATTCCTGGGCACAAGGGAATATTCCCGGGAACATGGGGCATTTAAGTTTTCAGTGGAGTTATGTATTTTTATTACATGCTAAAGAAGAAAAGAAAGAAAAGAAAAACATATGGTTATATGTGATTATTTTTAAATTCCCCTATATTTCCGTTCATTGGGAACATTCCCGGGAACGGCACATTAGTAGTAGTATACAGCAGCAGGCTCTACCGCCTGTACTATACCGGACTCTGTATATATCGCCACCTACCCTACAATTGCACTGCGCCATGGCCATTGGTTGAGTATATATATATATATATATATATATATATATATATAGTTTTATTTTATAATTGTTTTTATAATATAAAACATGTTAGAAAAGTAGGTACTTACCAAAAATACAGAGGATATAGATCTTCCCTCTGTAATGATACTGAAATAGGCATGTATGCCATAGTAAATTTTCATGGAGAGGCCAACCGCTCGGAATAGTAATTATCTCTAATTACATTCATTAAGTTTCTTCGTCTCAAGATAAGATCGTACAATGAACTTTGTGTCTAAAGTTCCCTACTGTAGCTACTCCTTGACCATTTACCCACTGAGCAATTAATTTATTAAATGAAGTTGATTGTCTTTTCCCGCACGCAATATTTATTGATAAGCAATGAAATAATGTCCTTGGAAAACAGGTATTGTCAAAGAAGATCCTTAATCAAGAAAAATAAATACGTTATCTTAAACAATAGTATGGTTATGATATTGCTTACTATACTGTAACTTGAATAAAAATGATAAAAAGTTCATGCCAGAAACTTGATAAAAATTAGATCCAGTTTCTTCTGTGATTTACAATACCCCAACCAGCATTAGGTAAACAGACAAACACTTTATTCTTAAATACTACAGATCAGTATTTTAGCAAATTGGTATATTAGCACCCTGGAAACCAGTAGAGGTAAATTGTTTTGAAATTTCGCAATTAGCACCAATTGTATCCTATTAGATATGGTAAATGTGAAAGTTTGTGTCTACTTATAGCCGTCCGTATGTGTGTTACCACTTCCACCAGCTCTATAAAGGCTATACCTATACATTTTCATGAAACTTTGTACACAAATTTATCTTAGGCCCTGAAATAGGACATATTTTTTTTCCATCTGACATTTATATTTATAATTGTTTGTTATTACTTTAATTGGACTTTTCGTTATTATTTTTATTTAAACTATGATAAAAAACTTAAATTGTGTACTTATACTTATTTGCATGCAGCCCATAGGCGGAATATGTGACACTAAGACTAATACTTCATCAACATCCCATATACCATATTTATTTAAATAAAAACTTACTTATCGCTATAAGTTTGTAATGTAATTGAATTGTGGAATGCAATAAATGATTGAGTATTGAATATTGGGAGTAGCAGCTGTAAAGACTCTAGAAGCGCCACTATTTTCAGAGAACGGAGTAACAGAGCCATGTCACGCGCAGCTAGAGTTCCGTGTGTACCTGGTGTCGGGAGCGACGGGGTCGCACACACGGGAGGCGCGCGCGCTCCGCTTCTGGTTCAAGCCGCAGACGACGCCCGGGGAGCGCCCGCATGAGGCCCAGGCCTTCTTCCGGGAGCTCGTCAGCCCGCAGGATTTCCCTAAAGGTATACTTCATGGCAGAATAATGTGCTCTACCGCCTCTTTTTTCCACGTAGCCATGCGTGTGACACTACCCTACGTCGAATCGTAATCGAAAATCAATATTTATTATTTTCTGCTTTTGTGTTAAATTATGTCCTGCTTCCAAGTATGAGAGATGAATATGAAACATCGATGAAATCTCCCGACGCCGCAGTCAACTCTCTGTCTGCCCTCTTAGAGCGGGTACACACGGCACAGACCTAAGTCTGCGCAGAGTGTCTGTGCAGAATTATGTCGGTGCAAATGATACATGTGGCGTGAAGTCTAAAGTCTGCAATGATTTTCGTATCTGACGTCAAAAAGCCGGCGGATACTTTCGGTTTTGCGCATACTACTGCACTGTGTGGACGCATGTTCAGATTTTGTCAGACTTATTCTAGACATGTATCGGCCACACGTACTTTCATTAGCAATTTGCATATTTTTTATTGGAAAAAAAAAATGAATGATTTACGAATTTATTCCAGGGAATTTTTACTTTAGAATTTATAGAGTCCCTTCCAGCACAGTATTGAAAATTAAATCTAAAGAATACAGGAATAGGGATTTAAAGAGTCAGGCATATAACCATTCTTTAGACCATTTACTGCGTTTGGTATGTTATTTTCCAACTTAAATCGTAAAAGCAGCTAACTGAAGTAAACGACGACGGCGATATGTATCCGCCATTGTGAGCTACCGCACGCCACGAGGTCTCAAAAACAGCTAAATTGCCTGTATCGTTTGGACGATGTAAGTCACACAGACTTTTATCCGCGCAAAAGTCTGCACAGCGTATGTCTGTGCCATATGGACCCAGCTTTACATACAAAGCCTTAGAACACGAAAACTCTTACCGCGCTGGCGCTGCCTCTGTCTTCACGGCTTTATTCCTTAAATATTCATATATTAAAATATTATTTTGTTGGGTATTATTATACATACCAATACATCATGTGTAACTGAACCTTGGTACAATCCTTGGAAATATCTCTTAAAATACCCATATTTGGTATTTTTCACAGCCCTGATGGAAACGTTTTGAAAAGCCGTAAATTTTATACAATATAATCGCGTGAGATAATATTAAATCTTGGTTTTTATAATTTTCCAGATTACGTCGGATTCATAAAGAAGATAATTAAACTAATGCAACACAAATATCAGCAACTGAAAATACTAGAAGTTGAGTTACGGCAGGAGGGATCCGGAACACCACCGCCAGGTATTGTGTTGTTATACAAAGCTTTGTTAGTTGTGAACTAATTACCAATTGCATACATTTATTTATCAGCCCACATTGTCCCACTGCAACGAGATCCGGAGGCCTATTCCCTCATCCCCATCCCTTCCCCATTCCCCATCCTTCCTACACTGGCAACGCATTGGCGGCACCTCTGGTGTTGCAGATGTCCATAGGCGGTGGTGACCACTTTCCATTAGGTGGGCCGTCTGCTAATTTGTCAGCCTACTCCTTGCTCAAAGGGCCGGCGACGCATCCGTGATTCCCCTGGTGTTGCGGGTGTCCATGGGCGGCGGTGACTGCTTACCATCAGCTACCCCGCCTGTTCGTACCCTTTCCTCCTGCCAGTCCTCCTTTGGGTACTGGTCCTGCAAATCCCTAAATATACATCGAGCTCCTCTCGCCATCTCCTGCGGCCCTAGCAAGGTTGATACCAGGATAAGTTAACACCGTCTTATCTAAGTGCGTCTCTCTCACATCAGTGCCGATGAAAGAGATAATCTGAGAGATAGACGGGGTTATGTTATCTCCGTGTAAACCTCGCTAGGGCTGCTGGGCCTTCCACGTCGCAGTTTTGTGGGTGGGCTCGTTTCTGTGGGATTTTTAGATCACAGTTTGCTGGATATGCGACAGACATGTCCGGCATAGTTCTGTTTAAGGTCGTACCTCACGCCGATGACCTTGAGCGTTCCAACTTGGTCCTTCCCCACTTGCCTTAGTTCACGCGCCGCAGTGAATAGTAAAATTTACTCAAAAACTACAAAATAAATTGAAAAACCGGCGGATGAAATTATAGTGTACATTATTGTCTTCTGATTAGTCAAAGTCTCATGTATAAGCGTCGCATAATAAGAGAACCTTTACGGATTTTAGTTTAAAAAAAGGGTATACGGTTTTTTTTTTGCTCTTGATTTATCACTTTTTTCAAGATTCCAGTCCTGTGGATGAAAATAAAGAATAGATTCCAGATGTGAGTTTTGAAGTGCATACATGCCAAATTGAAACGTTAAAACCGTGTGTAGGTGTAAATAAACATGGACTTCGAACGTTCATACGATTTGTGAAGCCAATTAGCATATCGGAATGTACTTCACAAGCATATAAAGCGCTCTTTCTGCTAATTACTTTCTCAGAAACAGTATCTCGATAGTTCAAGTAAATAATTGGGTAAATGAAGCAGCAACACAATTAGACAAATCTATGTAAGTTTCTTAATGCCCGTTGACCAAAAAAATACATATTTTTATTTAGTTCGATTCCATATATTTTTTAATTTGGTTTGTTTTCGAACACATACAGAAAGACAGGTGTTAGAAACATTAATTGATAGTTGATCAAGAAAATTCGCGATATCCAATCTGTTAACTGGAGGACCAGGTAGCAAAATAATTAAAGATAGGTGTGGTCAATGTGGCTAATTCCGTCTACGGGGCTATGCCGTCTATTACACGCCGGCGTTGAATCTAAGCACAGTACGCCGCTGTAGAGTCAGTCGATAAATCAGCAGGGTTTTCTAGTTTATCGATTGAGTCGACAGCGGCGTACTGTGCTTAGATTCAACGCAGGCGTGTATATGACGGCATAGCCCCGTAGACGGAATTAGCCACATTGACCTTACACTAAAATGGGCTGTGATCTCATATCTTTAACACCGTAATTTACTGATGAATTAGACAGACGATGTGACAATCTTAATTAAATACTACGTAGCCTTAACCTTGAGCACCGAGAGCGCGCTATATTCCGTTGTGAATTGACCGTACGCATGCTATAGCGCGCTCTTGGTGCTGTGAGTACGCTTTAATCGCGTCTTGGAGCGAGGGGTTATTCTATTCATATGCTAAAGATCCGCTCGGGCTTCGCACGGGTGTTTATAGTTACATTAAAACCATCCTCAAAAAACCGGACAAGTGCGAGTTAAACTCGCGTGGAGAGGGTTCCGTTCTGTATGATTATCTGAAATTTACTACGTTACTTTAAATACCATAGACTTCTTATAGGTTTTCCTGTAATCTATAGGTAAAGAACTATTTACTGTATTTTTCTCAAAATTTTAGCCCCAGTAGTTTCGGAAATAAGGGGGTGGGGGTGGTCAATTTTCGCCTTTTTTCCTAAAACTTCTAAACTATTTTACTTAAAATTCAAAAGAAAATATATTTAAAATCCATACAATAAGCCCTTTCATTTGATATGTCACACAATATAGGATGCAGTTTTTTTTTTTTTTTTAATTTTCTAATTTACTCCCCAAAAGTGCCCCTATGTTTAAAATTCATATATTTACGTCACGCGTCCGTGTTGCGGTCACCGACTTACATATGTATACCAAATTTTAACTCAATCCATCCAGTAGTTTCGGAGCAAATTGGCTGTGACAGACGGACAGACAGACAGACAGACAGACAGACAGACAGACACACGAGTGATCCTATAAGGGTTTCATTTTTTCCTTTTGAGGAACGGAACCCTAAAAATATCAAAATTATAGTGAAACCCGCCGAAGGCCCTTAGTAAAATACCTAGAAACATCAGATAATATTTGTTAATTCAGTAATAAATTTAATTTAACCGAGAAGTCGGTGGCATTCAATTAGGTATACAACTAATACATCGCTCATACTGTGTTCATTTATTCACCACCGACTTCGATTAAATTTACTACTAAATTAACTAATATATTCTGATGTTTCTAGGTATTTTACTAACTATTTTAAAGGGTTTTTTGGAGTCGGTTTTGTTTTTTGTTAATTATGGATTATGTTTAATTAATTATAAAACAAAGTCGCTTTGTTTGTTGATGTATTCGATTTATAACTTCTAAACTATTTAACGGGTGAACTTTTCACCATCATTGAAATTTTTTTTTCAAGAACGTTTTAATACAAAATAAACCCAGGCCACGTGCGCAGCCTGCATGGATGGCTATCATCTGCTGCATCTATGCATCGCCGCACGCACACTTAAACAAAATCTCGACCGTTCGCACTGAGAAACGGGTCGGGATTTTGTTTAAGTGTGCGTGCGGCGATGCACAGATACTTTGGCGCACACATACAAGCCGCGCGCGGTGCGTTGTATGAAGATAACCTACTTCCTCCCTCTTTATACTATGCTATTACATTATAAAAGCTATGCTTCTTATGGTGGTGGGTAATTGGGGATATATGGTTGGATATGTTTTATTTAATTTGTACTGCTGCATTATTTATCATATATTATTCATTGATTTTTTTGTTATGTATCATACAGAATCGAATGGCGTTATTTCAAGTAAGACATATACTCGTACTTACGTCTATTGTAATGGCTGTATGTATACAAGTTACTTTTACACTTTTGAGTGATGCATGGTGTTGCTTTATTATGATTATTGCTAATAACTTCTTAACAAGTTTAGAAATGAAGATAGCATTATAAACTATATTCTTTTATCGACTTTATAATATAGAAGAACCAATTTTATTGCGGTCCATAAAATCATTGTCATAATAAATTGATTTGTTGGACTATGTGGGTGTATTTAAAAAAAAATTGACGTAATTAAGGCGTAGTCAAGAAAAGGTTAAAAAGTTCTCCTGTGTTACGAAAATTAGCCATATAATTGTACGGGTAATTTTCGTAACACAGGAACTTTTTACACTTTTTATTAACTACGCTTTAATTACGTATAAATTTTTTGAAATTCACCCATATGCCACTTAATTCGTCACTTTACTACGACTTCATTCAATGGATGGTCAAATACAACTGGTTCAGCTATAAAGATATTAATTAATATTGCTGAATAATGTAAAATTGTAATAATTCAGTATGTACGTGCATGTAGGTGTTTAGTGTGTGTTGTATATGTATGTCTCACGACAGTTAATTTAGTATGTATGGCAGAAAACATTGCATGAATGATAATTATTTAATTATATATATCGCTTTTGATTATCACTATGTAAATATAGCAGCTTGACCTTAACTTTATTAAAATACTGCATTTTTAGCGAAAAATTACGTTCTTGGGACAAATGTCCAACATTGTCGGGTTTTTAAAAGTGCATACAGATTCGAGCATTTTCGCGGCCAGTACAGCGAGCCGCTTGGTGTTTTTCAAGCAATTAAAATTTACCAAATGGGTCATCACAGGGAAATGATCAAATCTGTATACAACTTTACGGTTAAACAAAACACTGCCGTGAGTAAAACTTAACTACTGACGAATAATGACATTTGCCCTGGGAAATAGTTATTAATTAATAGTCAATTAATACAGTAGTATTCGCGTAGGCAACTCTTATTTTTAGTAGGTCACTTAAGAGGATCGACTTGACTACCAAATACTTTCCATACAGAATTAGAAAACGATTATGATCATTTTGTAATAACTTATCAACCTGACCAATATCTAGGTTTATAGGTTTTTATTATTTGATTAATAAATTCAAAACTATTGATGTTTTAGTGTTTTTTTACAAAACACATTTTTGCCATATACTCCTTGTCTATGATCAATATAAAAAAATCGAATGGCTAATTTCACAAAGGCCACATAAAAGTGCCATTTATCTATAGGTTGACCGCTGGTTAAGGGGGTATAACTATTTATTCGGATCAAATGATTTGTGGGATGGATTTGAGAATTCGGCCATAAAACGTATTAATCCAAATGTTTACGCACTCAGAGATAAGACGGCGTTAACTTATCTTCGTGTCAACCTTTTGCTAGGACCGCTGACATATTATAAAATTATTATTTAAAAGTTCAATAAGAATAAGAACTTATACTATCTGGAAATATAAAAAAAAACTTTGATTTTTTTGGAAAAATATATATTAGTTTTAAAATTCACTTAAAAGACCAAGAATTATAGGAATTCCTGTATTTCTGTATTAGTCTTGACCAGGCATCTGGGCCGAGAACATGTACACTTGTACGTATCTAATAAATATATGAATTTCTCAAGCATTATCAGTTATTGCTTTAAATCAAGAAAGAAGCCTAGTCCACAGCTAGTTCTGCCATTGAGCTTTACCTCATCATCACATGGTGGAGGTGCGGGGTAGCCTTTCTTGATTTAAACAATAACTGATGATGCTTGAAAAATAAATATATTCAAAAGAAAAGACTACATTTCCAGGTAAAATAACTTCTTATTAAACATCTTGTTTAACCATAACCGTAAGAATGTTTGTCCTTCTTCATAGGTTTAAGTATATACATTTCCTAGTATAAACTGAAAAATTAATTCTTTTCAGCGTTTATAGAGGACAGCGTGGCAAACCAAACGCCTCTGATATCAGAACAGCGAGTGTTGGACATGATCGAAAATGCATACCCAAATCCTTTGACCGTAGAGGACTTCATAACGTAAGTTGTTATAACCAAAATTTAAAGATAAAAAGAACTCGAAAAAACAATTATGTGAATATTTAACTTCACCCTTGACGGCCCCAACTAGTCTAACGAGTATAACGGGGAAGATGCATAAAAATCAAAATGAGGTTTACTTTCATAATATATCAATATTATGAAAGTAAACGTAAACAAAAGCATATTACAGAAAAAAGTAAATCATTTTGACTATTCATTTTTATTTTATTACGGGTCAAAATTAGTGAAAAATATATATTGGCTTTTACTTCTGATTTTAGTTTTTTGGACATCCTTATCAAATTTATAGCATGTTTTATTCCTACGATGATGGTCTAAAAACAGTATTTTCGGAAATAATTGCAGATTTCGTTTAAACGCCAAACATTTTGTACAGTCAACAAAAGCTGTGTCGTCATAGTTGTCGTTCATTTTGTATGGAGTGTTTTTGCGAGTGGTATGAACAGTGACTTGTCAAAGCTTTTTAACTCATAAAATAAACCACATAATAATCTTTTGCGTACACAGATCGTTTTCTATTTCTCAGCACTTTCCAATACTTTCCTTTGAATTTTCCGGGGTAAAATGTACTTACCCTATGTCCTATTCACACACACACTTGCAAAGTAACTAAGTATTCATCACACAAGTTCGTAGGTATTAGACTCTTTTTGCCAAACGTAAAGAGAATCGCAGTCCATTTCTTAAATGCTGCTAAAACATTACCTATTTTAATTTTACTCTACTGGTTTCATAATATACTCGTATCTTTCTTAGGATCTAGTTGTTTGTGTGTTCACAGACGCAAGACACACGTTTAGGCCATTGAGTGTGACTTTTTTATAAATTCAAACACTCGCTAAAGTAATCGAAAATAGAGCCGTAGCAACCTTTTTTTGAGCTAGCTAGCTTTTTTTAGCGCGGGACCATGGTCTAAAGCTGATGTGAAGGATGCACTGGAGGCGCTAGAAGAGAAAGGGCTCACTCGAGCTATGTCGGAAGGTCTATACATACGACAGCACAGCGTTGATACCCAGGTAACATCATCAAAGAGAAGTTGACACAAGGATAAACTGCCCCCATCTTATTCCTCAATGCGTGGCACTCATACTCGTATCGAATAAAGAGATGCAGTGAAAGATAAAATGGGAATAATTTAGCTGATGTCAACCTTACTACAGTGGATTCATCCATACTTGTCTTATTTGGTAAACAAGTTTCTAACCTCAAAATGTGCAATTTTTGGGTGAAACAGCTGTTTTATCCTAAATAAAGCAAACCTAGGCTAAAAATTGGCAAAGTGACGTCTGAAATATTGTCTCCGGTTCCTTCAGCTGAAACAGATGTTTCAGCTAAACTAGTGGCTCCGTGAGCTGTAGACTTATTTTCAAGGACCTAGCGCTTGTGGCATGTACGCTGCCAATGGCCACTTTTCACTCACGGGCGTGTAATGTCTTTTCATCTACTTAATAAAACTCTAACACTGACTAACAAACAACGCACATCCTAAACCGGTAGATCTAGAAGCATGAAATTATGCAAAAGAGTTCCTTATATTATTATAACGTATAGGTGAGCGAGCATTAAGATATATTCTTTGATCATTCTTCCTCCAAGGGGAAATAGGGGATGAATGATTTTACATGTCGAATGGTTCCAAAGATGTCGCTGGTGGGAAATCTCATATAAGACATAGTCACATAGAATCACAAACCATAGAACCCAAGCAGCACACTAGCTGTATAAGAGCTTATACAGCCATTATAACTCTAGTATGAGCGTTATATGGCCTGTATAAGCTCTTATACAGCTTGGATGCTGCCTGGGAAGGATAGTTTATAAACAACCGCCCTGACAAAAGTGAAGCAATAAACCGGTGCGCTTTGACATTTGACACTATCGAAGTGTCCCGGCGTTTGTACGAATTTCGAGCCATAAATGGCTCTGATTTTGTTGCTTCAAATTGTGCGCGCGTACTTCGTTTCTATTGCGTTATTATTCTAGACATTATTTATTCATAATCATTGTATTTGCAGGTGGTAAAGCAAATGCCGACGCTATGTTCCTCACGACAACCAAGCATCGCTGTTATAACCGCTCTCTACTGTGAAAAGCAAGCCGTCGATGCTATGATGGACAACCAGGAGACGTTTGTGCGTTACACGACAGTTGGTGAGTTACCTTTTATCATGGATTAATAAAACGAGAGGACTGACAATGCCCTTACAGTCGAACATTCCTCGGAAATTGTAACGCCATCTATCGGTGAATTACTAAAATTGCTGCTGCAATTGGGTAGGTAAAGTTTTTTGAAGACGGGCTGTTATAATTTTTTTTAATAGTGGACGTCTCAGGGACCAAAAAGTTAAAGATAATTAATCTTGATTTCATATCATTTATTTAGGAGATTTTTTAAATGACTGATGTTATTTCCCCCATTGCAACCGTTTGCCGTTGCGTCTGTTTGATTAAATCTTTGCTAAAAGTTAAATAAAGAAAAAGAAAGCGGCAGATCAGTGAAGAAGAACTGTCACTTTCTTTTTCTTTATTTAAATTAAGGCAACGAGATAATCAAACAGCCGAGCAAACGGCTGAAATGTCATTGCAGTAATTTAATAAATCTCCTGAATAAACGATATAAAATAAAAATTAATTATATTTAGATTCACAGTCACTGAAAGGTAGGCTTTAAAAAAAAAAATACAATGCCTGTTTTCAAAAAACTTAATGGTTTCCTGCGAAAAGCTGGTAGTTTACACAAACTACGTGGAAAGGCTACTTTTGGCGGCTAAAGGCGGATTGGGTGGCTGGTGGTGTAAACTTTTTGATAACTAACCAAATAAAATATAAAAAAAAACAGTGCAATAATGAAGCAGCCCTTATTTGCTCTAGAGCAATTAAGTTGCATACAAAATTCATTATTGCACTGGTTTGTATATATTTTTTTTTAATTTGGTTAGGTGGTCGGGAAGTTTCCACCACCAGCCTCTAAATCCGCCCATTCACAGTCCGACGGGACAGCTGACCACTTTTCTGTGGACTTGCTGTTAGCAAAACAGTCCACATTTCCATGGCCATATCGAACTGTGATTGCCGCGTCTTAAATGTTATGCTCAAAGTACTGGCTGATATCATAGTATAGGTTACTAAAAGATTTAAAAAAAATTGGCGTCATATAAAATGAATTGACCAGTACAAGTTTTCTGTGTTTTTTTTTTGATATTATACCTTAGCTTCTGAACGAGTGGACCGATTTTAATAAATAAGGTATCTTAAGATTCAGGGCGAATGTGCGAGGGTCATAGGCTGTATAAAAATTCTCAGGGTGCGTCATACCAGGTGTAAAAATCCTTTTTACGTCGCTAGTCGGGTTTAACTATACTTTTACTTTTTTTAACTAATTTTTTGCAGTATTTGAAAGAAAAGCAGATTATGCACCTCGCATCAAGTAATGTATTATTATTGCCCTCGTGTTTTAAGAGCCCTCACTTGCGTTCGGGCTTCAAACTTACACTCGGCGCAACAATGTCACTTAACTTGTCCAGACGCGGAGACTATACATCTCCCTTATTAGTTATTTATTATAATTAATTTGTATCCATTAGGTTTGCTTGCTGCTGTTTTTAGGGTTCCGTACCCAAAGGGTAAAACGGGACCCTATTACGAAGACTCCGCTGTCCGTCCGTCTGTCTGTCCGTCTGTCACCTATCTGTCTGTCTGTATCTCTGGAACCCTGATATTTCACAGATCATGTGTTTCTGTTGCCGCTATAAAAAACAAATACTAAAATATTTAAGGGGGCTCCCATACAACATGATTGCTTTGCCGTTTTTATAGATAATGGTACGGAACCCTTCGTGCAAGAGTTCGACTCGCACTTGGCCGGTTTTTATGTGTTTAATCTAAAACGGATAAAACTCTAATGTAAAAGTTGAAAAAAAAAGACTTACTGCTGAGTTTCTTGCGGCGTTTCTTCTCAGCAGATGTCACCTTTCGAAGCGCTGGTAACTTCAGACATGTGAAAGAGCCCATGTGGCCTACTTTTAAAATAAATATTTTCATTTTCATTTTCAATTAATCACTTTCTGCTTAGTGTAACAATCTACTTTGGATTATAATATTTAACCATTTCTTACTAACTAAGTTGTTGTGTTGATAGTTTCGTCGAATATATGTTATTTCTATTGAGATCGTCAGGTAACGAATTAAACTCACAAATAACCTTTACCCACATTATATTTTATACAATCCATTTGTTTTAGATACATTTAACAGAATAACATGAAAAAGAACTTTATGAGTTTTCATTGGCCTTAAAAAAGGAGGAGGAGGTTTTTTATTGTCGTTTTGTTTGTTTGTTACGCGATATCCTCGCCTTTTGTTAACCGAATTTAAAAAATATTTTTTATGTTATGCTACTCAAGGTGGTTCCATATTGGTTAGGCTTGTTTGAAGTCGGTTGTGATTATTTGTATACCTGCAACCCTAGCAAGGTTGACACGAGCTAAGTTATTCCCATCTTGTCCCTCAGTGCATCTATCTCTCTTTTCGATACTAGTATGAGAGAGACGCACTGAGGGATAATATGTGGATAGCTTATCCTCGTATCAAACGTGCTAGGGCCGCTACTGTTGTCGATGTGGCAGTTGCTTATCGTCCTATTAGGTACACTCAAAACCTTGTATCTTAAAATCCATTTCTAATTGTTACAATCAACCCATAAGGCGTCGTCCTAATAGAACGCGATTGCGCGATCATCGCTAGATCGCGCGAATTTTGTTCGCACGAGCACGCGATCAAACATACTGTTATTTAGGGGTTACCCTTGTTACATCAAAAAAAAACCGGTCAAGTGCGAGCCTGACTCGCGCGCCGAGGGTTCCGCAATTACGTATGAAAAAGAAACAGTAACTTGTAAGTACGGAACCCTAAAAAAGAAAAAAAATAGCTTTTAACAACGGCGTAACCATTTACAACCTACCTATGAAATAAGACAAAAAATAACTTTCGCAAGCTCCTATCTCCGTTCAATCGTAGAGTGTGATACGACTTTGAAAAAGGTTATTCCGGTTAACTTTTTTTATGTGATGTAATTACAAATTCACGGTTTTCGGACTTTTTCCTTTATTTGTGCTGTAAGACACTGCTTCTTGCCAAATTTCATGATTCTAGGTCAACGGGAAGTACCCTATAGGTTTTGATTCCCTTTGGATTCCCTTGAAAGTATCAAAATATGAAACATAAGTGGCCATATCTTTTGATTGCAGTGACTTAGAAGGTTGATTTTTTCATAGCTTCAAGAGATTGCAGACCTAAGTATTTGATATTAATTTCAACTTGATACCTCCACGCATTCCTGAGAAAAAGGTGTTGACAGACAGACAGACAGACAGACGGACAACCGACTGATCCTATAAGGGTTCCTTTTTTCCTTTTGAGGTACGGAACCCTAAAAATTGACAAATTATCACTTCCCAAACAATTTTTCGTATAATTTCATTTGCCAAATTATTATTTTGTTGTTGCCAACTGAAACATCGTTGTTGCGTAATGAAATTTGGTATAAGTACCAATTGGCAAGTGAGTCATTGTTGAACCGTTCACTTGCCAAACATTAGGTTTGCGTTACAATTATTTGTGAAGAGTTCATTTGCCAAATAATAATTTGTCAAATGGAATTATACAAAAAATTGTTTGGGAAGTGATAATTTGTCAATTTTTTTACGATGAAACAAGGGTAACCTGCCCTAAGGAGGGATTGTTTGAAATTCCAACCCTGAAGGGATGAAAAGGGGTAATAAAGTTTGTATGGAAAATACCGCGGGCAAAACTGTGGTGGGTCCATTATAACAGAATATACCAGGTGCCAAATGAGAGAATCAAAAGACATTTACCTTGTCAGTGTGTGTTCTCAAAGCATCAGATACAGGGCCACTGGACTTCTTCGTGCTAGCCAGACTTACCGTACAACCCTGGGTTACCTGCTATCTGATGACCACGCAATGGAAGTGTCCTCTGGACCTATCGAGCCATTATGTTTCTGGTTCTAAGTAATCCGATAGTAATTAAACACTTTAAATACAAAATTTGAAATAGCTATGCTATATGATCGGCGTGCGATTTTGAAGAGAGGGAAACGAAACTACTTGATATTTAACTAATGTTGCAATTGTTAAATATAAATTAAGCGAAAACGGAACACACTGAAATAACATGATTAATTTCGAGAAGCGAGGTTTTGGGAGTAATATTTAGATTTTCTTAATAGAAATTGGTTCATCAGGTTTCCCAAAATTATAGTGCTCAAAAATCATAGCCCTGATTACGAAATCGCTTAAGAAGGTATCCCGCATTATATTCTTTCCAAGAAATTAATAAAATAACTCGCCACTGATTGATTGATATTATCAATAGACGACGAATAGTTGATGATAATTAACTATTCTTAGTCCATGATATTGCCTAACATTGTTCAGACAGTAAATAAGAGAAAGGAGCAATAAAATTCAAAAAGTAAACAAGTATTGAAACATTTATTTATTCATATCCAATGTAGACTTTGTCACACTGACATGTAATGTACTTAATTATAAAATTAAATAATTTAGTTACCATTTTGAAACAACGACCAATACAAATTGGTATGTAACTTAAAAAAAAAATGTGTTGTAATATTGAATATAAAACAGAGTATTCGGCTTATCTATTGGAATGTTTCTGGTATATATATATATATATATATATATATATATATATATATAGATAATCTTTTAATGTTCATGGATGATGTTACAGCCCTGGTTTATAGTAATATAACACTGGTGGTTTAATCAGAAGATGGCTCACAATTGAAGTAAAAGGCACTGATAACAAAAGTCATGTTTATTGGTTCCACACTATAATATATACTACACCTACATTTAATATCATGTGATATTTTCCGTATGATGGGTTTCAAGGGTTCACGGAAATAAATAAGATTATTATTTTATTTGTTATCAGAAATATGAATCTTAAACCCATAATACAAAGTATACTATAGTATTGACAAATTAAATATCTTTTTGTTTTCCTTAGACCTTTAATACCTATAAGACAGATAGCAAATGAAGTAGAAAGGATGTATAATTTAAAATCATATGACTTTCTATTAAGCCACTACCTACAGTCAACTCTTGAAATAAGGGCTCCCATGACTAACTATTAATAAATTAAATTAAAAGAGCTTGTTACTCATCAACATCATCAAATTATTAAAAAGCTATATTTCTGTCAGTTATATTTAAACATAATTAATCCTACTAATATTATAAATGCGAAAGTTTGGATGGATGTATGTTTGTTTCTCAATTACGCCAGAACGGCTGAACGGATCTGGGTGAAACGAACGAACGCGGACGAAGTCGCGGCCAGAAGCTAGTACTTCATATATTTTAAGAAGGAAGGGTGAATTTCAATTATAACAAGGTTTACATAAAGTCATTTTAAAATAGAAAAGAAGGATCAACTTAATTTTCAAATACAAATTGGAATTCTTATCACATTAATAAGATAATTATTAATGATTGGCCTATCTTTATAACGTAACTGTTTCGTTTCTAAACTGTCATAGAAGAGAAAATCCGTCATATTTTATATATAACTAGCGGACCCGTCAGACTTTGTCCTGCAGCGCCATCTGCCGGGCTGATTTGTGAATCTAAACCAACCAGGGCGCCACCCAAACGCACCCAAAAAATTCATTCAAAGGAGCCGTTTAGGAGGAGTTCAGTGACATACACACGTACAGTAGAATTATACATATATAGTCCATCGCATAAAGTGGTGGGATATAATAACCAATACTAACAGCTGCTACATAATAATCATTATTCATATTTCGTAAATCATAAAATTAATACTTTTTCAAATTGTAAACAAAACAAATACAATAAGTACTGTACATTAAAAAATACTAACTACTAATAGTTTTTTCACTGTGTGACAACACAACTTATTTGCTATAAATTAGTCAGATATCCAGGAAAAGGAATGATTTTCTTACTTTAGTTTAGGTAATAAAATGATTGCAAGCAATTTCAGAGACTGACTCACTGAATCAGCAAACTACTAAGACATACTATAGATACAAATCTAAGACTTCATTGGCCCGTCAAGTGAACATGATTTAAGGATGTATGCCACGTCAAATCCGCAGTACATGTATTTTATTTTTCAAGTTTTGTTTCATTTGCACCAAATAACGGCAATGAGTAATTTTGTATGAATAATGTTTTATAATGTACAAATTGTGTGATTATTAATAATTATTTAGTATGTGAAATAAAATCAGAACCTGATTTGACTACTCGAGTCATAACCAATCAATATGCAGTTTTTGAAACGGTCCGGGACACATGGTAATTCAATCAAGAATATTTCCGTGGGAACAACGGTAACGATATATTTTTTTTGTCATCAAAAAATCGAGGAGAGTACAAAGTTATAGAAAATACATTTTCTGATTATAAAAGTACTATGGGGCAGAAACATTTTTCGCTTTTTCTTGTAATTTAATCAACTTCCGGTACAAATAACAAGGGCACAACACAACACATTTAATCTTAAATGTCATTTATCTCCTTTAAAAGACCGTTCTTTTACCGTTAAAGTGGTTATATTTTTTATTACAATTATGCGAAACGACTAATACTACCATACTATTCAATTTCAGCGAAAAATATACAAATCGATATATTGGGCATACATCCTTAATTAATTTTGCTTTTTAAGTTAATTACCTAAACTGATACTGTATAATATAGTTCCTTTATGTTGATGACTTGATGACGTATTGTTTATAGATTTTCAGACTTACTGGGGAACTACAGTAAACCATTGCACTATTTTCTAAATATGGAAAAGATGCTTTAAACCATGCTGTCTATCTGTAGAAATACTTAGGCTCCGCAAATAATTAAGAAAATTCAAAATATAATGCAGTAATTTTAACATTGCCATCAATTTCTAAAAATGTAATTGTGGATACATCGTGTTTCATCTCAATCGTTTCTATTGACGATCCATGTTCATAGACTGACAGAAACCCATTGTTTTCAAATTTAAACTCAAAGTTGAATTCGGGACCTGTAAAAAGAATACATTTTTAATCCACCTTGAATAAGGATGTAATACTACGCATATGAAGTTGGTCATTAAACTTGGCCAGCAAATAAAACCTACACATTGTAATCGTTTTGTATAGTTCCGAACATCAGATGAAACAACATAACCCTTAACAGAATACTCTCGTGTCTATCTGTCTGTACCTGCCTATAATCTATGAATTGAATTAAAATTTGGTATATATTCAGAGTTAGGTGACTTAAACACAGACGTATATAAACGAGTTCTGATTTCGGGGATAAATTAGAAATTTAAAAATCGATTATATGTGTATATATTCACGATACATATTCACATGCCATATTGAATTGAAAATTGTTATGAAAAATTCATTGATATATTATAAAAATTGTCTGTACACAAAATATTTTCAATATGTACCTGTCATCATGTCACTTGCTCGACTGTCCATGTAAGATCCTTCGATGACTTCAACATCACCACTTTCTATAATTCGAAGTATGATTCCATCGTTTGTAGATGAGAAATTTGTCTCTAATTGACAGACTATATTGTCATAATCTGCAGGTTCGCCCGTCAGTAAATTAATTGTAAACCTTTATTAAAAAAATTAGATTAAAAAATGTTAATATCTACTATAATATTGTAATCTTGCCTCATAAGTATCACCCATTAATTATGTCACTCAATTAAATTAAATTAAATAAATCATTCCACTATCAGTTACTCTTTTTTTCTATAGATGACTTATTTTCTCGAGCGATTTGCACTATATTTGTGACCAAATTTATGAAGAGCTAATCACAAGGGATAAGAAAACTGTTGTACCTATCTTTGTTGATGAAGGTGCCCTTTAAAGTCACTTTGTTCCCTTCATTGAGCGGCCTCGGTACCTTAAACATGTTTCCTCCCGGTCGCGACGGAGCTCTCTGACTGTCTCCATTCAACTGAACGCCATAACTGCCATCATTTTCGCGGTCGTTTTTAATCACACTGCTTCTGAATCAGTAAAACAATAATTAATTTATTATTAAGGAAAACTACAAATAATACACGGCGTTTACGATCATAGCTTAAAATGGTCAAGGAAACTCGACTCATAATGTCTATTAGGCACATCTTAATGCACGACTATTAATGCAAATTGGTCGCAGTTTCTTCTAAAATACCTATTCGTTTACATAAGGTTACGGGATAATCTCTTATTTTTTCAATACCTTCAATCATTTGGGTAAGGTACCTAACCTTGAAATATACGGAGGATAACGGTGACATTGACATTTGGAGCGCGTTCGGAAATTTGGGCATAGATATAAAAATACAATTTTAAAGAAAGATTGGTAAAATTAAGACTTTTCATAAAGAAGAATTCGTCCCGATAAGTATTAGCAAAATTTCTCACGTGGAAAATTAAGAATTAGGCACTAATCGCCGACAGGATTCCAATGCCGTTAAAACAGTTATTTATTATTAGTCAATGCCTCTTTTTATTATAAGATCACTGTTATTATAACAGTGATCTTATAATACTTATCGGGACGAATTCTTCTTTATGAAAAGTCTTAATTTTACCAATCCTTAATTTTCCTAATTATAGATAGTACGCATTCGGAATTTTTATAACTGTTAATTTTCCGAATGCCTAATTTTTCTAATTATAGATAATACGAATTCTGCATTTTGTAATCAGTATAGTCATATATATTTTAGATGACTAAATAAGTAATTAATTCGTTTATGTCCATGAAGAAACATACGTCTACTATACTCGTTAAGTTTAAAAAAAACATGTGTCCGTTTAAGTAGGTAAAGTAGGTAAAATTTTTGTGAGCATGCTATACAAATTCATATTTGTTTTTTTAGTCATCAAATAGTAGTTTATGCAACGGTTGCATAATGATAGGCCTTAAAACACTAGTGCGGTTTTATGAAACGAGCTTTTAGCGAGTTTCATAATAAGATCGCACGTTTGTTTTAAGGCCAAATTATGCAGAGTTGCAAACATAACTTTATCTACACACATATTATAAATCCTCCATGATGGGTTCAGAAACAATATTTTCTGGCAACAAGTTATTTGTTGCAATCGTGGCTGCATATTTCCGATATCCGGCGCATTTTCACATCACACACACTCCGAGAAGACTACTATTCATAATTTTCAACTAAAATGTAAATTACAAACTTTTTCTATTCAATTCAACAACAATTCTACTTTCGTTCAGCAAAACACCAACATAATGGCGGCAATTCGATCCTCCCCAAGACCATTTTTTTTTTAAATCATAGACAAACGAATGAAGTCTCTATTCTCATGTCACTCGAGATCAAATGTTGTGCAGTTTATATTAAAAAAATATACTGAATTGACGTTTCGTATCAATAACTGTTTTAATATCTATGAATACTAGAATAGAGACCCACTTGAGTTTTGACAGCTGTTCCAAATATAATCTCATTTCTATACTAAAAACGATACGGGAATAACATTGCAGCACTGGTTTTTCCTAATTGGTTGTCAAAATGGTGGTCATTTCCTTCGGTTTTTGATTACACTATGGAGGTTTTATGATATGGGTGTAGATAAAATATATATGACTTATTACAAAAAATCAGAATTCGTACTATCTATAAGAAGAAAAATGAGGCATTCGGAAAATTAAGAATTATAAAAATTCTAAATTCGTAGTATCTATAATTAGGAAAATGAAACATTCAGAAAATTAAGAATTGGTAAAATTAAGACTTTTCATAAATAAGAATTCGTCCCGATAATAATTAGCAAAATTTCACACATGGAAAATTAACAATTAATAGGAAGTAATCACCGACATCATTGGAATCAAAGCATTAGGAACTGCAAAACTTAATCACTCACTTAAGTAGTGGTATTTCGATACGATAATTCACCATTACCAAAACAGCAGTTTTGCCTTTCCTAAGTTTTTATCTATAAGTAAACATTTATTTTATAATCATACCCAGCGACGCATTCCCAGCACGCTTTCAACATGTTCGTTCACTTGTTTACACTTAACTACGAGGTTTTTAGATGCTTACGAGATTCTAAGCCGATTTAAAACAAAACCTGAACCGCAAAGTACTTA
Source organism: Tortricodes alternella (assembly GCA_947859335.1). Classification (NCBI taxonomy): domain Eukaryota; kingdom Metazoa; phylum Arthropoda; class Insecta; order Lepidoptera; family Tortricidae; genus Tortricodes; species Tortricodes alternella. The sequence goes on along the minus strand of OX401979.1, from coordinate 8,237,364 downwards.
ACATTCCAAGACTAAAAATGGTAGCAATTAGGAAGATGACGTAATGATGAAAATAAACAGAACACACCGTTGTTAACAGGTATCACGTCATCTCGCGTTTAGTTGTTCTACAAGATTCCGCACCGGCACTTCTCACTACTACACCTCCGCTCGACTTGAAATCTGAACTTCACTCTATAGATAGATACAATTCGTTGCTACTGTACTTACGTGTAGAGGCGCGCACTCCTCTACCTAGTAATGCTAACTAACTCTTATAACGGCTATTCTTACTTCGCAGCCTTCTACCAGACTAGGAAACAAACTTGTTTTTGCGGTGTTAAAAGGTCACTCAGAGCCATGTGGTTTCTTCATAAGGTTGAGATTTCGCAGCGCCTTTGAATTGTCGATTTAAAGTTGGTATGTGGGTGTGGGAGTAAGATTAATTGGGTATGCGTTGTTTCTTGATGTAGACAAAGCGGTGTATGTGAGCGAGATGTACGAACGATGCGAGACGATACCGTGAATGCTTTTGAACGTGTGCTGCAGTGCGTGTTAACGCCGGTGTTCTATGTGTGTGTTACATTCCATCGCACACCAACATTTCTCCGATCGAAACGTGGAACTGGACTGAAATGGTCAATGTAAATATAGACATCTATATGAAGGTTTAATATTTCATTTGTTGACGGAATAAGATTAAATTGAATTATTTTCGATAATAATAATATAATATATTTATTTAATAATATATTTATGAATATATTGATAAGTAACCAACCAACAGTTTTGTTTTTATAGTGATAAGTCCTTCACAAAATTTTATGGAGAGTTCAAAAGAATACATACTCTTTTAAGATAGATTTTTCTTTTTCTTAATTGTATTAGTAGGTATGTACCTGTATACATTATTCAAATGTAAAATATATTTATCAATCAATCAATCAATCAATCAATCAAAATTTTATTTGCATAAACAAGAGTATAAAATGGTGTTAAAAATAAATGTCAAAAAGCACATTTCTTGTTTTACCATAATATGGTGTGCAAAAGTTACATTACGTTACATTATATTAGGTACATTAAATTAGTGTGACATTGGGGCCAATTCGAACGTGTTTTCGCTAAATTTAGAATACGCTAAATTTTAAATAAGACTCGTTAGACTCGATTTTGAACCTTGGAGCTATACAAAATCGAGTTTGGCGTTTCTTATTTTAAATTTAGGCAATTTTAAATGTAGCGAACACCGTTTCGAATTGGACCCATTGCATAACAAATTAAACAAAACAAGACAAATTAATTAAAGTAAAATAACTATAGTTATCATAATAAACAAACAGTGGTAAAATAATTAAAAATCACATTATAAATTAAAATTGTCAATAAATTCATTAATGGAATAATAACTATGCTGTATAAGATGGTCAAATAATGTTTTCTTAAATAAATTTAATGGCAATTCCTTAAAATGGTCTGATAAGCAATTAAATATTCTTATTGCCATGCAGTACACATTTTTTTGAAGAAGTGCTAACCTGGTCTTGGGCATATATAGCTTGTTTCTATAGACACCCCTATTTGATTTTGTGGTAAATGACTGGAAAATTATTGGATTAGTTTATTTAGTTCAAAACAAATAGTGATATATTTTAAAAATAAATATTCTACAGCCTAAATCACGTTACGTTGTATTTTATGGAGCTAAACTTACCCATTTGTACCAAATCTTTAGTACCAATTTTGTTCAAGTGAAGTGCGAGTCGGACTTGCGGGGAGAGGGTTCCGTAGTTTAAATCGAGGATTAATTATTTTGTTTAGGTAGTTCAACAAAACGTTACAAAACCAATTAGATCATTTTTAGGGTTCCGTACCCAAAGGGTAAAACGGGACTCTATTACTAAGACTCCGCTGTCCGTCTGTCCGTCTGTCTGTCCGTCTGTCACCAGGCTGTATCCCATGAACCGTGATAGTTAGACAGTTGACATTTTCACAGATGATGTATTTCAGTTGCCGCTATAACAAAAAAATACTAAAAAACAGTATAAAAAAATATTAAGAGGGCTCCCATATATACAACAAACTTGATTTTTTTACTTGTTTTTGCTTAATATTGATAAATGGCAACAGGTAGAAGCTTGAAATATTCACAGAATATTTAGTTATACATATATTCACTTTAAAAATTAATAATTATTTTAAAATAAAACAAATATTTACGGGGGATCCCATACAACAAACGTGATTGTTTTTGCTTGATCATATACATGGTACGGAACCCGTCATGCGCGGCCAGTTCTTTGTCCATTATGTAATAGTTTAAGTGTTTAATAAGTTAAAAATAGTAGTTTAAGTGTTTAATAAGTTAAAAGTACCTAACGTAGGTTCAAATTTTAATCTACGTCAACGTTTTATATTTGTTTTAAGTACCTACAAAGTTTTCGTTTAGGTTTTTCTGTAAAGTATGAGCGAGGCCTTATCATCAGTTTTTTTTTATAGTTTTGGAATTAGAAGGGCTTGCTTGGTTTTCGTATATTTTATTTAATATCCTTTAAACTATGATAAAATTATATAAATGCATTTTAAAATTATAAAAATATAGTTGTATTTCTCATAACGAGCCCTTTCATTTAATACGTCACGTGATGCACTTGACAAGATTTTTGCACTGAATATGATTTGCTCCCCTTAATTTAAGTTCTTCTATTTACACTATAGAGATGCAACGGATAGTGGTTTGACCGGATACCGGATATTCAGATGCACATTAGCTATCTCTAAAGCCGTGTTAGATGGCGCGGCCTTCGCGCGGAGAGCAATTCTCAACTTCTTACGAATCGCGAGTGCGCGGGGAGGCCCTTTGAGGTTCAATACACGCTCTATTACGTCAGTTGGGAATGTTCAAACGTGCATAAAGTGATTTTAAGTAAAGTTTAATGTTTAAATTACAAGAATTTAAGCTTTAATTTGATAACTGACGTTGATTTCGTCTTTTTCTGATTATCCTATTTCTGATGCAAGTTTTTAATATCTGGTATCTGCCCGGATAAAAAATAATGGCATAGGTATCCGTTGCATCTCTCTAATTTACACTAGTGATTGGGTCACCTAACTTTGTATACGTAACAAATTAAAAAAGAAAGCGTCCTGTAATTTCGGAGAAAATTGGCTGTGACAGACGAACAGACGGACACGAGAATAATTCTATAAAGGATCCGTTTTTTCATCGTATGTATGGCACCCTAAAAATGTGGAGGAAACAAATACGATGGCCAAATAAGTTTGATACAACTTATAATTTCTATTATATTCAAATCAAAATAAACAGAAATGTTTCCACTAAGGTAGGTACTCGAAGTATTGGCAATTAAGTATGGAAACGACAACCCAATCTATCTCCTGTTGATTTACGTTCATAGTGTTTTTTATAACGATTTTACATACTTCCTACAATATCACAGCTGCTAAAAAATACTGCTAAATTCGATTCAATACCTAGGTGATACAATATTAGAGATAGTTAAGAGTGGTGTGGCGTCGTCATTATACACCAGGGTTAGGATCACGCTATTCAAATCTCTCTAACGCAGTGTTTTTCAACCTGCAGCCCTAACATGCAAGACACAAAGAGAAGTTAAACCCGTTTATCTCTATGACTATCTCTTTCGTGGGCACTAGTGTGAGAGAGACGCACTTAGAGATAACATAGTTTAACTTATCCTTGTGTCTTGCATGTTAGGGCCGCTGGGGGTCGAAAGCCCTTGCTCAGGGGATGGCAAACCCTTGCTCGAGGGGTCGCGGGTGCAAGCCACGTTTTTTAAATAGGTACCGCGTCGTTGAAACCACTGACATAGTATTAATACGGTCATGGAGCGTCGCCAGATTTTTTTTACTTGTAAATAGTACGCGACCTTACTCAAAAAGTATGGAGGCGTCCGTCGCTCTGAATTGCCTCGCCTGGAATGTGTATAAGCTTTCAAATTTAATTACGGTCGGTTCCAGATAGAGTGGTATCGTTGAGTGTTGCTATTTATCCATTTCATTGCACGCATGAAGCGTTTCAACGAATCAAGCCATTAAACTGAATAAACATATGAACGGTAATGTTCAAAAAATAGCACTTAGCGTTATTCGATTTTATACTTACTTATAAATCACAATAAACAGAAAAGTAAAATAATAAAAATTAAATTATTAATTTCAATAACATGGAATAATAATAATAATATAATAACGTTGAAAGTAAAGGGCTGAACAGTTAACATCGAACGAATGGATTTGTCATCTTGTCAAATCGCTACCGCTATGTAAATCGTACAAAAAATCGATTTCATTTTCTATGGGCTCTTTCGTCGATAATCGTTGAAAGTCGATTTGATTTTGAGGGCTACATCACTAGAGTAAATTATAGTCGGTTCCAGATAGGATGGTATCGCTGATAGGTGGGACTTGACGTGAACTTGACATATTAAGTATTAATATCGTTAAATCGCTGTAAGGTGGGACTTGACGTGAACTTGACATATTAAGTCTTAATATCGTTAAATAAACCATCCTATCTGGAACCGACTATAATTTACTCTACTGTTCAAAACAATAATAATATGGCGAAGAAAGCGTCTAAATAAGTCGTATTGATAATAAAACCAAGGAGGTTAATGGCAAGTATTTTCGTTTATTTAAAAAATATAGAACAGATAGTTACAATAGAACAGACATCTCAAACAAATGACGGCGAGCACTTGATGACGGAGCGGGCATGCGCGCCGCGCCCGGCGGTGATCGTTTTCTTACAGGCGTTTGTGCCATTTGGCCTCAACAGGCTTTACAAAAAATCAAGTTGAGGCGTCCACTCTGGTATAAGTAGGTACATAATTACTCAAAGTTTACAGCATTTCATTATTTGAGACGTATAAGTTACAATAGAAATGAAGACATTTATGCCTCCTGAACACCTCAATATATATTAAAATATATTGATTACAATAAAAAAATTAAGCTGTTTCCACGAAAATAAAAACTGACATAAATATGAAATTGATTTTATTTTTAAAGAAATCGGTCCATAGTTATTGCTTCATTGTACAGTACAATTATTGGAGTTGTCTTTTGAGAATGAGAACGTATTCATAAATGATTAGTACAATAAATATTAATCCTAGGGCGAATAATAAAATATTGGTATCTGTCTCTGTTCACGCAGAATACAGCAAAGTTGTAGTGTTAAAAATATGAAATGTTGTCAATTGATTTATTACAATAGTGTATTAAAATATATTAAATAGTTACAGGTAGGTAGAGCAAATAAAATGTTTTATACCTTATACCTAATATAAATGTAAAATGACTACGGTATTCAAACATTTAATTCGCGTGACCTTACCTGCGAAAACTATTGGACTGGTCAAATGTGTACAAAATTAACTATCTTAAATTTCTACTTTATCATTAATATCTACAATATTAAGTCTTTATTGAACACCGCACATATTGGAAAATTACAACGAAATAACTTACAAAGTAGACAATAGGCGGTCTTATCGCTAAGAAGCGACATGAGTACTCAATAACATAATAACTAACTTAAACTTCTACTTTATTTAAATACATTCATATCAACCATTTTTTACAATAAATAACGATCATACTATTTTGCTCCATAACGAAATACATATTATATAAAAAGAGAAATCAAAGAAATAACATGCTTTGTATTTACCCTCGTTAGGAAGATGCTTAACAACAATTAAAAGTAAATAAATAAATAATAATAATAATAACATCAATTAGCGAGTCACCCTGGCTTCGCAAGGTTCTTTATTGTGCATTAAAGCCTTTTTCAAGAAATTCTCAGGATGATGGTGAAACCCCCATCGAAATCCGTTATATGGTTTAGAAGCTTTAAACGAATACAGCGACAAACAGAATGAGAAACTTTGTTTTATACTATTTATATGTACATATAATATAAAAGCAGTGTAAATTATTTATTTATTGGGGCCAATTCGAGAGTATAACCCACTGTTTCGAATTGGACCCACTAATGAAGTATGTAGTTACTTTATTAATTAAAATTGTTTTCAGTTCTTTTTCATAATACGGCCATCGAAGTATGCTTCAGAAGATAAACACAGATTTGTAAAGATTTCGTACTGGGTTAGGTATACCTCGCCAATTGTAAAAGAGCGCTGACGACCATATAAAATATATGTCCGGCAGCGCTCTTTTTACAGTTGACGAGGTATACTGGGGCGATGGCCGTTCCGTCGAAATGTGCTACCAGTTTTAATTTATTCGTCATTATTTTCAATACCTATTTTATATCGTAAACTAGTTAATCAAGGAAGTTTTTTCAGCAATTCGTACGTTGCAATGATGTGATTCATTTTTTGTGTTTTTATTTGAGAAGTTTTGTTAAATAACATTAAATGTAGCATTGCGTTTTTAGTTATTTGTCATTACATGAAACTGCTGATATCTAAACTTTCAGAAAATACATACTTATACATCATAAAATGGCAATTTTTTTTAAATGGAGGTCACTAATTTTGTTAGAACATTTTAATTTTTCAATATGTCCGAAACTAATAATTTTCGGACAGCGTACTATATGACCTTTTTGCTACAAATGAGTTGTACTATATCCCCTTAAAAGGAATGTATCGAACAACCAGTCACCTGTACATATAAGATCAATTTAACCAAAATATCGGTCATTTAGTTGAAACAAAGCCTTGTTTCACTGATTGGCTAAAGTTAAATTGCAAATTTTCAATTTCCCCTATAACCCCTCCCACCGTAACATGCTTGAATTCTTCAAATGTAGTTGGATATTCCCCTTTATGATTTCCGTTTATATATCCTTGCAATAATAATTGGTCTTCGTCGTCTGGATGTTTCATTGCGTGAATTCGAAGTGTAACGGTGTTCGGTTCTGAAAGAAAAAAATCCCCTTTAACATATGTATAGGTAATATTATTCCGATATTTTTTAATGGTTTACTAAGTAAGGTATTTAAGTTAAACAATAACGAATGTAAAGTATTATATACTTACGAGGGATGTCGCCTGATTTACTTATTAGTCCTTCCTTCACCGGCACAATGCAAATATGCATGCCTTCGACGTTTTTAATTTTGCACCACTCCGACGCATTATCCGAATTCAATGACAAGTTCAACCTAAAATTATTTTATTTGTTAAAACAGGACAAACCTTATGTTTACAAAAATAAATACAATACTGTCACCTGTCCATTAAGTAAGTTAAGCAACTTTATCAATGAATATTATATTGATAACCTACAGTCTTTTGTAAATACATAAGAATGTAGGTTATCCTAAACGACGGTAAAATAATCGACATAATCGGAGATTATTACGAACATTTAACTATCCAAGTAATAGTTGAGTTTGATTATTTTAAGGAAAAAAGTCTGCAAGTTAATACACTTACGGTTGATTTTTAAATGCATCATCAATTTTCGCTTGTACTGTCATTTCGAAACCTTGGCGCGCGATCTCAGGAACATCGAACTCGTTGTTGTGGGTCGGGAGGTTTACCCTGCAATAGAAAGTATTAATGTAATGTACTAGCCAAAACTTGGATAATAAAAGAGCCAAAGGAAGACAAATGATAAGATGATATGGAGGACGGCAATGGCGTAACAATAGGGTGGCAGGGCTGGCAAAATGCCACGAGCCCCCGACCCAAGAGGGCCCCGGCCCAAGAGGCTGCGAGCTCAAAAATATAGTACAACGTGACGATTTTTACTGATAGGACCCCATCAAAAGAATTTGCCATGGGCCCCAGATGGTATAGTTACGCCACTGGAGGACGGCATAAGATATATAAGAGTAGAGGAACTGGGGAGAGGCCTTCGTCCAAAGAGCGTGCTGAGCTGATCACCTAACAAAATTAACTGTATTCATAGATAATCAAATACAAAATTATAATTACATTATAACAAATGACAAATTCTAAAAAAGAATGAAAACAATGAAATAATAATATAATAGTATAGTAGTATTCAAACAGTACCTAATCACCAAAGGAAGAATAAATAAGACTGAGATATTATGCTACATACTTATAATAAAATATATCGTGACAATATTTTGTTATATTAATTCTCAGCAGCATACGGCTATAAATAAATAAAATAAAATTATATTTCTTAACTGTAAGAAAGACAATTACAAGGCAACAGTAATAATAATAAAAGTTGAGATGTACAAAGTCGGGCTTATCCCGTTATGGCCTAATAAAATGGTCAAATAACTCAGGGGTTTTTTGACACAAGTTGTCACATTAACATCGCAATTATGACTTCTTAGAGACAGATTAAAGTTATTCGCGACGGTAATACGACGGTTATACGACTATTTGGTCCTTAAATGCGCCCGAATCCGATGGTACCTATAGAACGCGATTACAACGTTTACGCGGCTTAACAAAATTACTACAAAACGTCGCCTTGACCATTATACGACCAAATTTTGTTAGTTAGGGGATCTCTTCCACTCAAATCGTTACAATTACGAATATAGGTGCCATACGCTGGCTCTTTAATATCAGTTATTAATATATACATACATACATACATAGCATCACGCCCAAAATCCCTAATGGGGTGGGCAGAGCCACAAGACTGCTTGTGGCCACGTTCGATTAATTAGTCCTAAGATGGTTATATATAGGTACTTCGATAATTATTGTAACGAGTAGGTACTTACACTTCGTGGCGTGGTGCACCATGCGTTTGGGCGATCACTGCCATGCATAATACTATTCTCACAAACTCCATGGCTGCACTTGAATGTTGAAATAAACTTGATATATAAATTGATGGAAATTGTCCTTCGTGGACACAGTTAGACGATGTGAACAAATTTTTGAAGTCGACCTTAGAGAACAAAATATTGGCTATGCTAATAGATCCTGACTTATTTGAAACACTTATTGAACTGCGTTTGTTTAGTAAAGGTATCATCCTTTATACCTTTTTACTCAACAATATTAGTCATTACACGGCGTAATTGACTACGTTTATTATAATTAAAGTTATACCTTTCCGTTTTCCCATACTCGTTTTCATAGTATTAATTCCATTCATGGTTTTAAGTAAATACACAAAATACTCTATACGAGGAAATATAATTGTATCAGCAGGAAATAAAACTTTTTTTAGTTTACTTCTGTATTTGACTTGTAAATGTTACTCAACTCTATCTGTTCATAGGGGAATCCAACGTGTACACTTTAGGCACTATCGGGGCGCATCGCGTGGTGACCACAAAACTGCCCTCCGTCGGTCGGACGAGGGAAGCTATGACAGCCGCTGGAAACACAACTACGAGACTGCTTGGTATCTTCCAGAAGGTAAACCTTTACAAGCCCAAACGACCCCTTACGTCAGATTTTGACCCATCAGTAGACGTAGCATTCGTTTAGTTCAGATCAGGGGGGCAAGAGGGTCCGTGTGTTAAAAATAACCAAAAATCTTGGACACTAACACACCGATGGCCGAATTCAGAAAAGCCACTCAAATTGAGCTTTAATTAAAGTGACGTTTTAGTGACGTTTCTGTATAGGTTGAAAATGCTTAAGTGGCGTTTCGGAATCGGCCATGAATCTAGTCCCAAATTAAGATATCTGAACTTTGGGTACTATACAACAATCTTACTGCTTAGATAAATACTTACATATGTACATAAATACTACATCATGACTCGGGTCGCATTATTGTTCATCACATAACATTTGCTCGTAGCGGGATGCGTACCCGCGACCTCTGCACATAGGCAGTTGCAATTGCAATACTACTGTGCCATCGAATCAACAAACCATGACTAGCCATACTTTGAAACATTGATTTAATGACGGCATCTCTAAGACACTTAGATCAAGTTCTCCAGGGACCCTATACATGTATGTGGCTTTTATCTGGCCAGTGCACGCCAACATAGCAACCTGGAACCGGTTTTTCTTCCGACTTGTTTTACAATTATTGATATTTCAGACTGAAAACTTATTTTTAATAATAAAATATAGCCTATATTACTCACAGATAGTGTAGCTTTCTATTAGAGGAGGACTTTTCAGAATTGGTTCAGTAGTTCCAGAGATTACCCCCTACAAAGGAGAGTGTGCCCAGGAACTACATGACCTCATACCACCCTCCACATTTTTCCTTCGGTCTTCCATCCGTAGTATTAGTTGAATTTCCAAGGGTTCTTACGCTGCGGTTTGCTTCGTCATTTCTTATTCGCACTAACTGTAAGGTGATTTGCAGTTTGGATGGTAAGTACGGGGATTTTTATAACTTTCTGCCTCTTGCAGGCTAAAATAATAACTTGGGTGTTTCACTTAGTTAAAGTCTTTATTTGCATAAGCATATACATATTGCACTGTGTACTACCTCGAACTGATTCTTTGGTCGCGTGCTGATGTCGTTCCTACTATATTTAAAATTGAAATTAAAAGTAAAAATGGCATTTTAGACAATACCAGCATTCAATCAGACATTATTCCCTACCTAGCAACCTATTTGCGCTACACTACCAAGGAGTGGAACGCTCTCCCTGCGTCTGAATTACCGGAATCTTATAACTTTAATGGTATTTGCAGGGCGGGAGTGAATAGGCATTTTCTGGGTAAGCGTGTAACACCCTCGAACATGTCATCACTTAGCATCAGGTGAGACGAGGTGAAGCGCAAACCCATTTTTAGATAATTAAAAAAACATACAAACACTCAAACAATCAAACAATAGTGTAGATGTAGATAAAGCAGCAGCAGACCATACAGCAGCAAGCAATGCAATATAGGGATAAAGGTAAAATATTGTATGCCCCAAACGGGTAGCCGTCATGGCTCACAATGTAAACCTAACAGCTGTAACTCTAACAAGTTAACTAAACTAAACTAGTCGTCGATAAGAGTCAGCTGTCTCATTAAAAACACGAATATATTCATACGTAATAATAATACTTTCGCATGAAGCCTATAAATTGAATTTACCTACTAGTAAATTTATATATAAATCTAAGAATCAGTTCCTATACGCAGAAGTACTATAAAAGTGTGGTCTATAAAAGACGCAGAAGTACTATAATAGTCGTTTATGCGACGGTTGCATAATGATAGGCCTTAAAACACTAGTGCGGTTTTATGAAACGAGCTTTTAGCGAGTTTCATAATAAGATCGCACGTGTGTTTTAAGGCCAAATTATGCAGAGTTGCATACATAACTTTATCTACACACATATTATAAATCCTCCATGATGGGTTCAGAAACAATATTTTCTGGCAACAAGTTATTTGTTGCAATCGTGGCTGCATATTTCCGATATCCGGCGCATTTTCACATCACACACACTCCGAGAAGACTACTTACTATTCATATTTTCAACTAAAATGTAAATTACACATGAACTTTTTCTATTCAATTCAACAAAATTCTACTTTCGTTCAGCAAAACGTCAACGCGGCGCGGCGCGTCAATAATGGCGGCCGTCCGTCAAGACCATTTTTTTTTAAATCATAGACAAACGGATGAAGTCTCTATTCTCACGTCACTCGAGATCAAATATTGTGCAGTTTATATTAAAAAAACATACTGAATTGACGTTTCGTATCAATAACTGTTTTGATATCTATGGATACTAGAATAGAGACCCACTTGAGTTTTGACAGCTGTTCCAAATTTAATCTCATTTCTTTACTAAAAACGATAAAGAATTCATGTTATTTCTTTATCGCAGCACTGGTTTTTCCTAATTGGTTGTCAAAATGGTGGTCATTTCCTACGGTTTTTGATTAACCAATGGAGGTTTTATGATATGGGTGTAGATAAAAGTGTCTTTTAACATTGTTGTTATATATAGCTCCACTAAATCGCCCGATGTCATTGCTAAATGATTCAATGTGCTAAGCTTAGAATGCGGATTTGTTACATTGTAGTAACATAATGTACGTCCCCTGATATGTTACTTTAATATCGAGAATTTGCGAATTTAATATGCCGCACTCAAGAGTCACTTAATGAACCATTAACTCGTTCCTTAGTATAGATTTAATATTTTCAACGCGAGCTGAGAGCCGCCTTTATTTAAGATATTTAATGATAATTTACTAATTGCTATTTAGGCTTAATTTAATGAGCGTCTCTGAGTGCGGCAGTAAGCATCTCTTGATCATTTTTCATAGGATCCATAACAATTTGTCGTTTATTAAGGTTAAGTGGGTTAATTTATTTACGGTGTCGTCGACGTTGATCATCATTTGATTCGATTCTTATTATACTAGTTTAATACTAGTTCTTTGAAATTATTCATATTTTACGTATGTATGTCACTTCTTTTTTTGGGCGTCTTTAATAGTCTGATGGCTGAATTCAGAAACGCCACTTAAGCATTGATTAGAGATTAAATAATTAAATATGCGTCAACTGGTTGTCATCCTATAAAAAAACGTCACCCAAACGTCACTTTAATTAAAGATCAATTTGATTTGCCTTTCTTGAGTTGGCTATAAGCCAATCATCCACAAGTATGTATGTATGCGCGTCTACATAAAGATTGGAATGTATCGATACGAAAACGATATTCTTGAGGAAGACAAAAATAATAATGACGTACGAGTGATTATTATTTTTATCAAGGATGTCTGCAAGAGTGGGGCCGCTAAAATAGATCAAGTGTAACTTCATGTTGTCTTACGGCGTCTAGACTAGACGTCACGTAGTTATCTTATCTTATCTTAGAGGGTGGGGTCCTTGCGGATACACTTCGACCCTATGGGATCTTTTGTGTAATTACCCCGATTTCCTAAGCACTATCCATAGCATTCTCCACCACTTCAATGAAGTGACTTGTGGAGCGCAGTGGTAGTGCCTTGAATTCCCCTGGTTCTGGATAACCATTGCCAAGTATTTTCATTCTTAGTCTGGCGAGGGCCTCGCATTCGCACATGATGTGTTTCATTGTTTCTTCCTCTTCGCCGCACATTCTACAGCTTGTGTTGTCAGACAGTCCCATCTTGGCTAAGATATACTTGAACCCGAAGTGACCCGTAAATACTCCGATTATGTATCTGAGCTGTTTACGGCTGAGTTTCCAAAGTTTATTGGTCCAGCTTGAGTCTACGCTCCCTGTAAAGAGCTTTGAATGCCTTAGGCCAGCCAAGGAATTCCACTCTAGGTGGTGGATGTCCCTGGTATGGTTGGTTAGGGCTGTTTTTATGGTTCCCTGTGAGAGTCCCACGAAGGGTTCCGGTCCAATGTGTTCGTTCATTGACCCTTCCCTTGCAAGCTCGTCCGCTGTCTCATTACCGGTGAAGCCTTCGTGTCCTGGGATCCATACCAGTGTCACCTTGTTCTGTCTACCAAGTTCGTTTAATGCTTGGACACCGTTATAGACCAGTCTTGAGTCCACTCTCGGCGACTTGAGCGCTTTGAGTGCTGCTTGGCTGTCACTGAGTATATAGAGATTTTCCTCTCGTGTTCTCCTGTTTATATTCTCCTGTGCACAGGCAATTATTGTATACATCTCTGCTTGAAAGACGGTGGCATAGTTGCCCATGCTTACGCTACTGTTGTAGTTTTGGGTGTGGATGCCTGCTCCAGTACCGGAGTTCATTTTTGATCCATCCGTATACCATGTGATGCCGTCCCCATTTGGTGGTTTCAGCCCTTCATTCCATTCGACCCTAGTCGGAATGTGAACATTAAAATTTTTGCTGAAAACAAACCTAGACTGCATTTTATCGCAGCCCATAGTAAGTAGTCCGTCCAGAACTCTATTCGGTTCTATGTTGGTATGCCTGCTCCTCGGCGCCAAGTCACTCCATATGCCCATCACCTTCATCCTATGTAGTGACTTGCGCGCCTCGGACTGTATGGCAATATGCAGTGGTTGTAGGTCTAGGAGAACTTCCAACGCTGCCGTCGGCGTTGTCCTGAACGCCCCAGTTATGGCCATGCATGCCGTCCTCTGTACTTTCGATAGAGAGTCCTTGCATGTGCTCAATTTTGTTCTCGGCCACCAGGCCAAGCAGCCGTACAGGATAATGGGCCTTACCATCATAGTGTAGATCCATTTTAGTACCTTAGGGTTTAAGCCCCATGTTTTTCCGTAGGCAGATCTACACATGCCAAATACTCTGAGAGCTTTGGTTGTGACACTGTCTACATGTTTCTTCCAGGTCAGTTCTTTATCTAGTGTGACTCCTAAGTATTTCACATCACTGGACAGTGCTATAACCTTACCATACAGTTTGAGTTGCTGCATGTTTCGAAGGTCTCTTTTCCTGGTAAACGGTATTACCACTGTTTTGTTTGGATTAATAGATAGCTGGTGTCTATTGCACCAGTTTTCCACCTTTACCAAGGCCCCATTCATGATCTCTGATACTGTGTATGGGAACGTAGTTAGCCTAGTTTGTTGGTAGTGACTAGAGCCATGGTTTTACTATCCGGCCGGATACCGGATCAACGTCATTTATCAAATGAAAGCTTAGTTTATTTTTATTTAAACATAAAACGTCAATTAACATCACGTCGTGCACGTTCAAATATTCCCGACTAAAGTAATAAAGCGCGTATTCAACCTTAACGGGTCTCCCCGCGCACTAACAATTCGTAACAAGTTGAAATTTGCTCGCCGCGCGAAGGCTGCGCCAGCTTACACGACTTAACAGATGCCTAACGTGCAGCCGGATATCCGGCTATCCGGCCAATGGCCATGCCGGTTATTCGGTATCCGGCCAAACCACTATCCGTTGCATCTCTAGTTCGATCCCCGGTAATTATTTGTGTGATGAGCACGACTGTTTGGCCCTGAGTCTTGGATGCTCCTTATGTATTTAAGTGGTTATTTATCTATATGAGTATGTATACCATCGTCTATTACCCATAACACAAGCATTTAAAACTTAATTTGGGACTAGATCGATTAGTTTAAAAGATTGTCCCCTGATTTATTTATTTATTTGATTTAATGAACATTTAATTTGTTTGTAATTAAACGACCTTTTGTTTCTTGGCAGGTGGAGTATGTGTTTTTAGTGGGAGTGGGTGGTGGAGTGCCACATTATACCGACTACGCTCGGCATGTGAGACTTGGTGACGTAGTCGTTTCCACGCCGGCGCCTGACCTACCTGACAAGTGAGGCAAACTTATCTACCTACCGATCGCGTGTATAATACGCGTAATAGGTTTACTTTCTTACAAGCCGTGAGCCCGATGGTTTTTCCCGTCGGCAACACCTCATAACTAAGAAAAATGACGAACGTCGAAACAAACTTTCAACCCCTATTGCTCACTTTAGTTATATAGGGAACTTCTGTACAAAATTTAATGCAACTAGACCCACCGGTTTAGGCTGTGCACTGTCCATCAGTCAGTGTTAAGAAAATTAAGTAGATATTAGATAAGCAATAGCAACACCTGACGAACTTAGCGTACCTGCCATAAAATAGATGTTTCGTTCGTGAAAGGAATATCTTTAAAAACCGGCTCAATCTGTAGTTTCTATACAACTTTATCTACCGCTATTTGTCTTTCATTGTTATTTCTATGATAAGATAACTACACCGATTTGTAATTATCGGTGAAACAAAGCTATAAACAATAGGTGCAGTTGATATTACTTGTTTTTGCAGATTTTCCTCAGAAATTGGTTTTAGTCCAAATAACTTGGTTCGCTATATGTTTGGCGTTTAACGTTTAGCTATTGTTATTTTTAAAGTAACTTCTTTCTATGCTATTATTCTAGACTTTAGATTTTTTCGACATTGGCAGACTATGGCCGAATTCAGAAAGGTCACTCAAATTGATCTTTTATTAAAGTGATGTTTCAGTGACGTTTCTGTATAAGATGACAACTAGTTGAGGAACATTTAACTATTTAATATCTAATCAAATGATTAAGTGGCGTTTCTGAATTCGGCCATTATAATATTAATATTTAATAAGGATACCATGAAAATATATCATCATGAAGTAATTGTCAAATCCCTAAAAATATGCTTTATATTAAAGCATATATGCTGTCTTGCTATGGCAAAATTCCACAGGTGCATGGAATCAAACGTGCCGATTGTCAAAAATAATTCCGTCTTGACACACCTGATCAATTACGCACACGTGACGTGACACATTGACACATAGCTACCGCGCGACGTGACGGGCGGCATAATAATGGAATGAAAACGTTCGAAAGCCATTTGAAGTAAATAAAATAAAAAAAAAGATTCCGACGAATTGAGAACCTCCTCCTTTTTTGAAGTCGGTTAAAAATAATGTGGGTTGAGAAATGAAGGGGCTTCAAAGAATGATTGATATTATTTTTAGTGGAATCTGTAACTGGAGTGTAAACACATGAGGTTCACATCTATATTGTACATTAGCTTCTGCCCCGCGACTTCGTTTGCGTGGAATTGGTTTGCGGTTATTACCTGGGGAACTTTTAAATTTTCCGCGATAAAAAGTAGCCTATGTGCTATTCCAGGCTATAATCTATTCCTTGCCAAATTTCATTCTAATCAGTTAGCCGTTCTGGCGTGATGAGTAGGTAACAAACATACATCCATCAAAACTGTCGTATTTATAATATTAGTAGAAAGTAGGATAAATACGACTGACTGACTGACACGTATTATCGAGTCTCCAAAATTTTGCAAGAAGGTCTCTTTTAGTGTGTAGGCTCGCACTAAGAAAGGATTTTTCTCTTGAAAAGTGGTTACAAAGTTTATAGGTATGTAGTTAAATTACCACGGGCGAAGCTGTGGCGTGGCCGCTACTTTTATTTAATTATATTTTTAGTTCACATTAAAAAACCCTTCGTTTTGCTACCTTACATAGGACGTTTTTAGTCTCAATATATGAAGTGGAAATTCTTCCGTTTCGTAAAACTCTTTACATTTGACACCTTAAAACTTACAAAATAAATAAACTCAAATTAGTACAAAGGTGAACTTATCCCTTTAAGGGATCTCTTCCAGCTACCTTTTTTATATTTTTCGAATTGTGATTGTACCCTGACACTCGCCACATTGAGACGAATACCATGACAACTGATTAATTGAAATCCACCCAGCCGAATTGCTCCTAGACGCGCACAAAGAAACGGAAAGACATGCATTGCATACACATGGATGTAAGTCTGTAAGTATTTTTGCGCGCCCTATATAGCCCGGCAAAAAGTAAAACTGACAGAATATATTAAAAACAAAAACCGATTGCAACACTTCTAAAAAAATAGAAGCAGTCGGTGACTTCGAATATCCTATTACAACTATGTATTAAGGATTTTATGGAGACTTTTTATAATTAATCATTTATTTTCATCTTTTTAGTTTGAGTCGTGTTATGATTTATATGGACAGTTCAGATAACGAGAAATGACTGGAAATGGATTTCAAATATTTCTAAGTAGAACTAGAAAGCACCTATACAAAGCAACGTATTATATATTTATGGAATGCTCTCGTCAAACCCTTTCATTTGATAGCAATAATGAATGGATGGAAAAATATAAAAAATGACTTGTGGGCATCCGGCATACTTCTGACCTTAGTTAACCTCATATGACCAGTCTCACCCGTTCATTTTCCCGAATGTTTTGACACCCCATTTATTAAAATCGAGTGATTACATACATACATACATATATGTACATACATTACATACACTTATGATCACATACATACATATTAGCGAAAAACAAGCCTACTATTTTCCTAGCTGCAGTCGGGTAAAAAATTATACTGAAAATGATGATGAAACCTAAATCCTGTTTTATTTGAATTTGACTTTCCCTGCCTCTATTGAGAAAAGGTAAAACCAATGCAAATTGTCTTCAGCCCCTGTAGCAATCTTTTTTTATCGTTCAGACATCAAATTCGTCACTTTCGGACTCACCAATAAGTAATATTATGTACTTATATAGTTATGCCCGGTACTCTATGACGTAGATAGGAATGCACCAGTATGAGTCAAGCCATCACCGTCTGGGAAACACCCAGTGCGACAATCTATCACCCTGATTCAGCGATTGACCTACTTACGTCATTAGACGTGAGCGTCAAGTTGGCGTACCCTTCGAAGATATCCAGGATCTGATGATTCCAAAAAATAGTGCCTAATTAGTACCGAATTAGTACCGAGTTCAAAAAAATAGTACCTTCGTAATTTCGGAGAGATGAGCCCTGTTTAACGGGTACGCTAACTTGACGTCAAGCTGGCGTACCCGTTTTGGTTCTCGAGTACGGTGCTGTTCCCAAATATGCTCTATATCCCAAAAAATAGTGCACAATTAGTACCCCTGGCTCCCGAAGTCACAACTTCGTAGCTCTTATAGAAACTGAGATATTTCATACCAAACACGGGTAAAATATTTTGTACCGTCAAGCTGGCGTACCCGACTGAGATCACACAGAAAGCCATTGAATTCCTAAGCCAGCTATATACCAAAAAATAGTGCCTGAAATAGTACCCCTTTTACGACAAAAACATAACAGAAAAGCTAAGTAGAACATTGAAAATATAATGGATGAATATTCTTCATTGTCATAGTACTGTCACGTACAAAAGTCTTATTTTATTTATATTTATTATTTGTTCTTTCAATCTTTTAAGCAGAATGTAAGTGAAAGTTTTAATTTACTTAATATTCATTGCAATAGCCAGATGGGTTGGCATAACGCAGATTATAGCAAACTAGGTTTTATCCTTTTGCGGTACTTTAGTATTAGGAGTTTTTCGGTCCTATAGCTACATCTGCGTACATTTACTCAGCACGTTAAATATGGTTAAAACATAACAGTAACGGCATCTGTTTACTTAAGTTTTCAACATAATCGTTTGCTAACCGTTATAAAGTTCCTCTCTGTTTGCGTCTGTGCCAAAATGAGTTTGTATGTAGAAGTTGGCATTCATTTTTTTCAATGTTCCACTTAGCTTTTCTTTTATGTTTTTGTCGTAAAAGGGGTACTATTTCAGGCACTATTTTTTGGTATATAGCTGGCTTAGGAATTCAATGGCTTTCTGTGTGATCTCGGTCGGGTACGCCAGCTTGACGGTGCAAAATATTTTACCCGTGTTTGGTATGAAATATCTCAGTTTCTATAAGAGCTACGAAGTTGTGACTTCGGGAGCCAGGGGTACTAATTGTGCACTATTTTTTGGGATATGGAGCATATTTGGGAACAGCACCGTACTCGAGAACCAAAACGGGTACGCCAGCTTGACG
The DNA here is from genome assembly GCA_947859335.1 of Tortricodes alternella. Lineage (NCBI taxonomy): Eukaryota > Metazoa > Arthropoda > Insecta > Lepidoptera > Tortricidae > Tortricodes > Tortricodes alternella. Next base: position 8,218,132 of record OX401979.1, on the reverse strand, counting down.
TCAAGTTAGCGTACCCGTTAAACAGGGCTCATATCTCCGAAATTACGAAGGTACTATTTTTTTCAACTCGGTACTAATTCGGTACTAATTAGGCACTATTTTTTGGAATCATCAGATCCTGGATATCTTCCACGGGTACGCCAACTTGACGCTCACCATTAGACATGCAAAATTGCAAGTATGTCGGTCAATAGGGAAGTTGCATGAAAATCAAAATGAGGCTTAAATGATATATTATGGAAGTAAACGTAAACAAAAGCATATTAGTCAATGTGGACAATTCCGTCTACGGGGCTATGCCGTCATATACACGCCTGCGTTGAATCTAAGCACAGTACGCCGCTGTCGACTCAGTCGATAAATCAGCAGGGTTTTCTAGTTTATCAACTGAGTCGACTGCGGCGTACTGTGCTTAGATTCAACGCAGGCGTGTATATGACGGCATAGCCCCCGTAGACGGAATTGGCCACATTGACCTTACAGAAAAAAGCAGATCATTTTGACTATTCATTTTTATTTGATTAACGGTCAAACTTAGTGAAAAATGTATATTGTTTTGTAGCTCTGGTTTTAGTTTCTTGGACATCCTCATTAAATTTATATCATGTTTTATTTCAACGATACATAGCATCACTCCCGAAATCCCTAATGGGGCGGGCAGAGCCACAAGACTACTTGTGGCCACGTTCGATTAATTAGTCCTAAGATGGTATGATGAACCGTATGGTGACAGGTGATCAGCCCATCGCCCATACAGATAGTCCACCATGTTGGAGAGGACCCGTCCCTTAGTCGACTATTTCAACGATGTTGGTCTAAATTCAGTATTTTCGGAAATAATTACAGATTTCGTTTAAACGCCATACATTTTGTACAGTATAATGACAGCTGTGACGTCATAGCTGTTGTCCATTTTGAATGGTGTTTTTGCGAGTGGTATGCACAATTACTTTTCAAAGCTTCATAACTCATAAAATAATCAACATAAAAATGTTTTGCGTACACAGATCGGTCCCTATTACTCAGCACTTTCCAATACAAGATGAAAAAAAAATGCATCTTCCCTATTCGATTTTAAGTTATGGATGATCGAAAATGGTTCGAAATGGTTCGTGTAATGTACCCACGGCTGGTGTGTCGCCTTTTGCTTTGCGAACTTTGCTAACCCACTGCCGTGTGTCTAGATCTATTAATATATAAGTGAGATAATTTGAGTGGCCTAATTCGGCAATTAGACTTTCGTAGTCGGGTTCTTTTTAAACCGGTTTTTACCTAACTTGTTTGACGAAAAACGTGTCTAAAAAATTACATTTGTAACACACGTACAATAGAGTAAAACATAAGTAGATTTTCAAAAAATAATCAATGTCAAATGGTCAAAGCTTATAAGGTCGCGTCGCGTAAATGGATCTGACGCCTTATAAAATGTATGGCCCTCAGCGCTCTTTCTACGTGATGCGAACTGTGCAGTCAACTGAATTAGAAACGGGGAAAAAGCGCTACGAAAATGAATGTATGCACACTTATAACTGTCAAAACAAATCTACACACAACTCTAGAGCATACTCGTAAGTATATTTTATTTGAATAAATCACGGGTGTTCAAGAAATTTGAACCACCATGAGACCTTGACCTAAGCCTTTACTTCGATATTGAGCAAGCAATGTGTGTTCCATATAACCATATATCCTATAGCCTGGACTCCGCATAACCTGGCTCCCCAGGCCAATATTAAAGTCAAAAAACTATATATAATCCTACAATAAACCTCACTAGATGACAGTGGCGAAGCCTGCCTACAAGCCGATTCCTGACGGTTTTACCAAGCTAGAAAGCTACGGCTAGCTGTCAGTGCAGTCCATGTAACTCTAACTAAATGTCAGACCCGCACGTACGGTTCTAAGTCTTCCGTCTTCCCTTATGAAATCTTTGACGCTTCGCCACTGCTAGATGATTACTGTTCGAATGGGCCGGCTCGACCGGCGTAGTACCACACTCTCACAGAATATCGGCGTAAAGTAATAGCTTGCTATTGCGTTTCGTACGGTGAGTGACGAGATCCGGAGGCCTATTCCCTCATCCCCATCCCATCCCCATTCCCCATCCTCCCTAGACTGGCAACGCATTGGCAGCACCTCTGGTGTTGCAGATGTCCATGAGCGGCGGTGACCACTTTCCATCAGGTGGGCCGTCAGCACGTTTGTCAGTCAATTGACATTAATATATATATAAGCGGCGGGGCTACGGGCAGGAAAGGGATACACATAACCTTGAACGCACCACACAGCGCTCGAAAACCCCCCAGCGGCTCTAGCAAGGCAGTAAATTATCCACATTTTATCTCTGCATCTCTTCGATACTAGTATGAGAGCGACGCACTGAGACACATCTCTCCTATAGATATAACCTATAGATATAACCTATAGATCTAAAGGTTATTCTTGTGTCAACAACTGCTGGTTTTCCCACGCTTACCATAACACCTCCAGGTTACGTAAATCGAATTTTATGAATGGTTTGCGACGTGTGCCCTTGCGGGGGAAACCACACCTGTTGTGTTGTTGTGAATAATTCTTTCCGACTGCACAATAATGTACAAATACTGAGAAATTGTGCTACATATTCGAATGAAGTGATCATGTAACGAGGCGCTATCGCGACTCGTACAAAACTCCTTCGACTGACTTCTTCTTCTTTCAATTTCTTTTCCAATTCCAAATTCGAAATACAAACGTTAGATCGATAGATCGATTTGGACGACAATTGACTTCACTTCATAAGAGAGCTCGGTCTAGAAAGGTCTTGGACTTATAAAGAAATATAGCTTTATTTTATTACATACAATACATACTGTAAAATACCTAAATGTTTAGAATCATTAGAACCACAGTTAAAAAGTGCAGTGCGAGTTATAAAGGAAGCATTATTTTACCCGTTATCCTGTTATTAAGAATTACCAGTGAGGCACTTAATCGTAAGTAGAGTGTCACACAAAGCCTCCAAATCATCTCATTCCATAGCCTTACCAGTAGGTAAGGCTATGGAACAACATTATAAAACTTATGAATATAAGTATATATTCATAAGTTTTATAATGTTGTTGTTGTAATGGAACAACATTATAAAACTTATGAATATAAGTATATATTCATAAGTTTTATAATGTTGTTCCAGAGTGCCTCGTATTATTGATAATAAACTACCCAATACCATCCGTTGTTTACCTGTCTCCATCCATCCTCACCTGCATCCATCCGGACTACATTCCAATCACTCACACGCCAAGCACTGTTGCGTTATCAAAAATAAAGAAAAAAGAAAAACAATTCGTAATAGATTTTATTCATGATCAAAGTACACCTTCACTCCGACCCTTTTAGTGGTTGTTGGCGTGGTGGGCACGACGGCACACGACCACTTTAGGGGTTCTCGGCGTTCAAAGGGTTAAAAGCATAATAAGTTGTATGGTGTAGGCTAGGCGACGAGAGTTGAAGTGACGCACACTGCGTCATGTCATGTGTTGACACAAGAACTTTAAAATTGTTCCTTTTTTGGTATCGATAGCAAAATTTATTTTTTATTTATTTATTCTTGATCGACGTTGACTAAATAGTTTTTTTTGGTATAAGTATCTTCTATGTTTTAATTTTTCGCTTAAAATGTATCCGTATGAAGTGAATTCATTCTTACTTGTCTTATTTGGTAAACAAGTTTATGCCCTTAAAATGTACCTTTTTGGATGAACAACTATTTCATCCTAAGTGAAAAATATACAAAGTGATGTCTAAAATATTATATCCGGTTTCTTTATTTACGATGAAATATGTAGCTGTTTTAGCAAAACAAAGTGCGTTTTAAGGTTATAAACTTGTTTACCAAATAAGACAAGTAAGGATGAATCCACTTTACTTTGTAAGTAGGTTTGTACGTATAAGGACACATTTTTCAATGAACTGTCAAAAACAACAAGAAAATAAATGGTTGGGCCTCGCAATGATTTTGTAGTAAAACTAGCATTCCTTACATTTTATTTTAAGCAATGCGATGTGAGTTAAATATAAATGTTGGTTAAATACCTAAAGTGTTTTCTATATACAAATACCTAAGTTTGGAATTATTTCTCGCTACCTGAACTATTCATATAAAGCATAACATAACTTAAACTAAAGAGATGAATAAATATTATATACCTTGTAATTATATAAATTCTTTAGTTATATATATATTTTTTTTTTTTAAGGAGTGTGTACGTGTTCTGCGAGAAAGCGGAACGCAACGAGAAGGGCGGTTGGGACTACGAAGTGAAGCCCTACAAGCCCGAAAGCTTCTTGCTGCAAGACATCGCGCTACGTCTGGCCCAGTCACAGGCGCCCTGGGACTCCTTTGTCAATGAAGGTAAAATAAATGCGGGTAGTTTAATAAGGTCACTAAGTTAACACCTAACCATTGAGTGATGACGGCTGATTTAGGCTGTAGAGACTATAAGAAATAGAGGGATCTGCCTCCAGGCTGGGTGTTATGCCTGGGGACGAAGTCCAACTTAGGAAACTTCGTCACCGGGGTCTAGGGCAACGACACGGCCCTAATAAGGTTGACACGGGGATAACTTTCGTCGGCACTAGTATGAGAGAAACCCACTTAGATACTTATCCTCATGTCAACTTTGCTAGGGCCGCATGGGACGCACTTATAGCTAGGGAGCTGGATGCCAAAATTTCTATATGATTTGTTCGCTTGGCAGACCTGAATTGTTCGATTAATGACAATGTAAAGAACCACAGAAAAATAGTCAGCCACCATGGTAGCGCTGCGTTTTCAATAGGCAGCGTTTTAAGAATTAAAAAAAAAACTGTGTGCTAAATCATTTGTTCGTTTCTGCCTCTTGGACTGATGGTCAGAATCATTCTCAAAATGATGATCATCGAAGAGGCAGAAGTGCCGGGCTCTGTTTTATAACACGAAGTAGTTCCAAAAATGTAAATGAAAAAAGCTATACTAAATCATTTGTTCGTCGTTCTCGTTGCGTCCATTCGATTCATTAGGACTACCAGAATAGAAAAAAAATGTTGGCAGACGTCTAGGTCGCTGATTTATTTATGTATGATTTTTTAATGTTGTAATTCAAAAACGCAGGGACATACGACTTTCATTTACTGGATCAAATCGATTTGTATTGACATCAACTTTCATCCCTATCAATATGAAAGACGAACAAATCATATACCAAAATGGCACCCAGCTCCCTTGCTTTTATATATTAAAATCATCACTGTCCCGCAAGTTGGCCATGGTTGGTTGATGGTTGGCTTGGTTGTACGATGGCCCAACATGTATTAAGATCCTAACATTTACATCCTACAACCCAATAAGGAAGTTTTCTGAAAAATTCTAATTAGTCCGTCAGTTAGATTATCAAAAAATGTTGAACACGTATTTTTTGCTTTATCAAATCAATCAAAATTGACAAAGATAACGCGCATCAAAGTTCGGGTTTGGGGACTTATGACGTCATAAGTCCCCTCTTATTGGTACAAAGTGTGCAAAGTCGTGACGGCATGCGAAACTGCAACGATCGTCGATTATACAAAAAATGACTAAGATATAGTATCTTAGTCATTTTTTGTATAATCGACAAAAGAAAAAATATGTGTTCAATATTATTTTATAATCATTCGTCATCAATCTATCATCTGTCATTTACATGAAGGACTAATTAGATTTTTTCAGAAAACTTCCTTATTACCTCTATAAAACAGAGCCCAAGCTTTGTATTATGAATGAATTGGGCTACGTAGGATTTCGAGCTAGTTTACCCGACTGCGCGAAGCCAAAAGGAGGGTATAGAGTTTAAAAGTATGTGACCAAAAATCTGATGTTTTAATTTAGCTCCTGAACTATTGGACCGATAACTGATTTTAATAAATGAAGTATCATAATGATTCCTGGAACGCGTGCAAGTATCACAGGCTCTATAAGAATTCTTAGGGTGCGTCATACTGGGAGCAAAAATGTTTTATTAACCATACCTTAAATGGAACTAATTGTAAGGGAAAACGATTGTGTAAAATTTGTATGAAATTTGCTGGCCTGTTTTATGGAGGAAGGAAAAATTTAAGCACACAGCTTGCGTTAATAAAATTATACGTATTATAACATAAGATAATTATTTTCCTGTCAACAGTAAATATAATAACTAATTTAAAACAAAGGTCAGGAAACCTCAGCAAAGAATAGATAAAATTATATACAGAGTTATTACTATTTGTAGCTAGTGCCACTTGAAAATTATTGCTAAACAGGATAAATATTAATCAACATCTTACTTTAACTGCCAAATAGTCTCATTAATTTGCTAACTTCTCAACGCCACTAAAAAAGTGGTCGTCAGTCGCTACCACCATGGAGGAATAAAGCAAATCGTCCTACAATTAAGACTAGGCGCGGAACTCGTATCGCTATCCATGGAAACTTCCTTAAATTGCGGCTAAATAGGTATGGTTTGTTCCCAAACAGGGATCCGACAACCCCTTCGTCGCCATAGTCCCTTTGAACGGCATATATCTACATTTCAATAACCCAGTAAACTTGCGTACACAATCAACGGTCTCCTATAAGCTGAAGCACTAACCCTTGCTCTCTCTCACCCAGCGACAAGCTTACTTTCTCACTGCCCGCCATCGAACGTCAAAACAACTCCCGCAAAATTGACTCGCTGTGTTAAGATAAAAGGTTAAAATTGGCCAATGGGTTACCACTAATTGAACTGCTTTCAACGAGCAATAGGTTTTAAAAGGTTACTCTTACAGATAGTGCATTAAAAGCCAAATCGAACTTATAGAACGGCTTTTAACCTTTTGGCCGCCAAGCATGTCTGAGATGTAACACGAATTTCAACTTTAACTCAAGGTCATAAAGGACATTTTTACCCTGTATACGCTGTCACGCATAGTCGACAACGGCGGCCAAGAGGTTAAAGCCTTTTGAAAACCCCGGAATGGGATAGCGGACCGGTCCCTCTTCCCAAAAGCTGGTAGTTTTCACAAACTACGTGCAAATAATCCTGACCCAAGCAAAATCCTTGAATACCGGTGAATTTTAAAAAAAATATACTCAATTAAGAAAAAGTTGAAAACAAGTTTGTGTAACGAAAATTAACCATACACTTGTATGGCTAATTTTCGTATCACAGAGAAACTTTTTTAGCTTATTCAAAAATCTGATTGTACAAATTTTTTGAAAGGTGTCTTAATTTCATATTATTTAGTTAAAAACTCCGCAAGCTATGATAGTGCAGCCATGTAACTACTTATGTTTTTAAGCATTTAATTCAAAGATTCGAGCTACGATTATCATAAGGCGATTGTCCGTCCGTTCATCATGGATAAATTTATTTGCTGGGCCACTTTGACAATATTCAATTATGTCGTTTAATATCGATCGATAGTACCTACTTGATTTTGGCGTCAGCAGCATGACTACGGCGAGATTTCATGAGTGTATAAACCGTCGAAACAAGAAGTTTTCAAGAGACACAACAATAAACTTCCCTAATCGTACGTAGGACGGTCTTTTAAGCTGTAAGCCTTGCGGTCCTAGCAACGTCGACACGAGGAAACAGTTAAGAAAAGTAATCTCTAAGAGCGTCTCTCTTACACAAGTACCGACGAAAGAGATAAGTAGACCTCTGACTATCTCTTTCGTCGGCACTACGGTAAGACAAGACGGGGTTAAGTTGTCCCCGTGTCGGCCATGCTAGGGCCGCTGAAGGATATATCCGTGTTTCTCATCTCAAATCCATTTATTTTAAAGGGCTGCAGCGCTTGCGCGGCGTCCCTGGGCGCTGGGAAGCGCCGGCGGGCGCCACGGACCGGCTGTGCGTCGACGTCGGCAACGGCGCCTTCATCGAAGTGTCGCACCCGTCGCCGCAGGGCGACCAAGTGTGAGTGCTCATCTTTATTGTTCACCTTCATCACAGTATAATCAAGTATACAGTATTCCATCTTCATACACATACGGCCGAAACGACGCGCTTCGAAATCTCGGTAAACTTCGGTACACAACAGTCGCGAGTGCGCCGCGGTCGGGCACGGAGGTGGATAGTGTGAGATGTTCCCATGAATTTATTTACGTAAATAATGCCATGAGAATATTTTGATGTTTTTGATATTTTAAAAGCAAAATACATTAAATGCATTTTTTTACTCGATACTGACTTACAGTCACTTCTGTAACTAAAAAACCGGGCAAGTGCGAGTTAAACCCGCGTGGAGAGGGTTCCGTTCCATACATAATTATCTGAAATTCCCTATGTTACTTTAAATAGGTACCATAGATTTCTCATAGGTTTTCCTGTAATCTATAGGTAAAGAACTATTTTCTGTATATTTTTCAAAATTTTAGCCCCGGTAATTTCGGAGATAAGGGGGAGGAATGGTCAATTTTCGCCTATTTTCCTAAATACTTTCAAACCATTCATTTTAAAACTCAAAAAAAAACATATTTAAGATCCTCACAATAAGTCCTTTCATTTGATATGTCACATGATATAGTTAGCGTAACTTTTTTTTATTTTCTAATTTACCCCCCAAAAGTGGCCCCCATGTTTAAAATTAATTTGTTTACGTTACGCCTCCGTGTTGCGGTCACCGGCTTACATTATGTATACCAAATTTCTAATCATTCGGTCCAGTAGTTTCGGAGCAAATTGGCTGTGACAGACAGACGGACAGACAGACAGACACTATGATCCTATAAGGGTTCCTTTTTTTGCTTTTGAGGTACGGAACCCTAAAAAATTGAACCAGGTAGAAGTAATTAAAAAGAAAACTTACAAGATTTGAATTAATATTTCATGAAAAGATACTACAATTTAATATAGCATTATCAAATACGTAACCCAAGGAAGTCAGTCAGTGGGCGGGCAGCCCTACTGCGTCTTTACATACCGAGAGGCCGTAGGCAATTATTTCGAGGACACTGCCGAGTCAAAATACTGTTAGTTTCTTATACTGTGCTTCATTGTTGCGGATTTTTTTTACGGGCCGGTTGTGAACCGATCGATGATATCACTTGCGCTTAACCGCGCGCGGGTTTTTTATGACTCAAAGAAATCGAATTCAAGCGCCACTTGCGGTTGATTTTGCAGTAAATCACTGACAGCCGGCTGCGGCAAAAACCGCAGGTGCGACTTCCGCCTAATAATGGGCCTTCGAATATACGGTTAGATTCGAAACACCGGACCGGAAGAGGCAGCGCGTACAGTACCTAACTCGTGTCACCTTCGTCTCCGGCTTTAGCCGATAATAGCCGAGAAAAGTCGAATCGAACTGATTTTAATTGTACTGTAAGCGAATTGAAAAAAAAAAACACAACACATTCAGTGCTGGAGACCCTACTGTCGGGTATTTTATGTTTTTGTTCCCACGCCGGAGGACCCGATATCGAGTTCTGTTTCTGACGAGCAGGGACCTATATCTTTTAGCGACCTAAAAGATATAGGTTTTTTTTATATATTTATTATATAGTATCGGGATCTCGGCGCGTGGCGTCGATTCGTTCGACAAAAGTGCAAATGTGCCCGACAGTCGGGTCTTATACATAATGAGATACGTTTCACCGGCGTGGCGGTGTAGACTTGTTTTATGGGTTTACTGTCATTAGGTACAAATGGAAAATCGTCCACTTGAACGTCCACGTCCATTATTCGATTAATTTATTAATTTACAACAAAAATAAGTTTGGTTATAAATACTTTTCAGCATAATTACATTTTGACTAAATTCACTTTGAATACCATTACTTTTGACCCAACTTCAGAATGGTTATTTCACGTGGACGATTTTCTATTTGTACCTAATGACAGTAAACCGTTTTATGGGTTGGCAATGAATGTGTCGAATCGACAAGTTTATAGGATAGGTGTTTTATTGGCAGAGACCGCGGCGGCCTGCGCGTGCACTGCGCGCCGGTGGCGGGCGGGCGCGCCGTGGCGAGCTCGGGCGAGGCGCGCGCCGCGTTCGCCGCGCACGCGCGCGCGCTCGCCTACGACTGCGAGCTGGACGCCGTGCTGGACAGCGTCGTCGGCAACCGGAAGGACTGCTTCGTCTCCATACGGGGTTCGTGACCGATCTATTGAATAGGGAAGATGCATATTTTTCTGGAATTGGAAATTGCTGAGTAATAGAAAATGATCTGTGTACTTGGCATTTTATGAGTTATGAAGCTTTGAAAAATCACTCTTCATACCACTCGCAAAAACACTCCATACAAAATGGACAACAGGTATGACGTCACAGCTGTCTTTAGACTGTACAAAGTGTATGGCGTTTAAGCGAAATCTGCAATTATTTTCATAAATACTCTTTTTAGACGAACACCGTATAAATAAAACATAACATAAATTTGATGAGGATGTCCAAAAAACTAAAATCAGGGGCCCATTGCATAACTACTTGTAACTTGTAATACAAGCGGAAGCCTCTTTTCAATTTCTTTTACTAGAAAGAGACTTCCGCTTGTATTACAAGTTATAAGTGTTTATGCAATGGGCCCCAGAAATAAAAAAACAATATATATTTTTCACTAATATTTCATTGCATTGACTATTAATCAAATAAAAATGAATAGTCAAAATGATCTGCTTTTTTCTGTATTATGCTTTTGTTTACATTAACTTTCACCTAAACCTCATTTTAATTTTCATGCATCTTCTCCATTGTCGAGTTGTTATTTGATTGACGAGAGTACGCGACGTTAAAATGTCAAAAATATCGACACATTTCAATATAATTTCGCTCAAGTTATTTTGCGTCTGTGTCAAAATGCCTGCATTCGTTTTTAACTGATGCGATGCATATTTTCCTAGGCAAAGATCTCAAAAGAAGGATATGCCTATCACTACAATTTCGTGTAACAAGTCTCATAGTAGATTGTCAAACGCGAGCGCCATAGCTTAACCAAACCCTATTGCTGATGTCTTAGGTCTTACGACATACACACAGAAGTCTAATATTGCTTGATTCACACGCTATCATATCATTGTGGATGTTGTGGTCGGTGGTGCTGCGGTCTCACCGCACGATGATGGAGGGCAATTTTTCAATTATAACAGTGTCACTTAAATGGATGTCATGGATGGTGGCTGACATGTGAATGAATAAAAGTAAGCATCGCGAAAATTGCTTTGAGCAGTACTTCACTATATATTTGAATGTTCTTAGGTATATCGGACTACCGCGACGGCACCCGCGGGAAGGAGTGGCAGCCGCGCGCGGCGCTGGCCGCGGCCGCCGTCATGAAGGCCGTCGTGGCCGCCATGGGCCCGCCCGCCGACTAACCACCCCATACACTATCACCTGATCATATACCTACATCTACCAACTTTTATGTGAACTGAAAACAATACAATGAGAGCTTTGACAGTCCGCTAGATTACAGAGAAAATTTGGTAGACCTAATAATGAAGAGGAGTGAGCCTACGGCTTTTCATACAAAAGGCGATAACGATTTCCACCCCATGAATGTTAACCGATGTTCACCAATTTTTGATAGGTTGTCAGTCAGAACAAAATCTAGGTCTATTCGTTTTGGTTTTTTCAATAAATTCAGTTTTATTTTGGTTTTAGTATTCTCATACAAAACTAGTTTCAGCATTATTTGACTTTCTTGATTTTTAATAAAAATTCAAAACACGTATAGACCTAGATTTTGTTTTGACTGACAACCTATTCCGTTCCATAGTTTAACTGTTTTAAAAGCGTCTCATGTAACATTAAAGATTCCAACCCCCTAAAGCACTCCAACCTCACACGAGGTGGTTTCCAGGTCATCACGGAATAGTTTCTAATAACTGCATTGACAGAAATGCTTCCAAATATATTATTGACAAACTTATAAATAACCTGATCATACAAAGAAATAGTTACCCACTTATTTTCTGTTTGAATACGTTGCCATACTCCAACAAATTTTAATTAGATAGCAATAAAGTTGTCATTAACATTACCGTTCTTTATGTTGTTTTTGTCTTTCTGGGTATTATTGCCTTTCGTTTTTTAAGGTTCCGTATAGTCAAATTAAGAAGTCTTATAAACTCGCCATGTCTGTATATCAGTCACTTTTTGTCGAAAACTGTAAGCTGCCAATTTCACTTTAGCATTTTCAAAGAGATTAGCTAACGTAAATATATTATACGCCTAAGTTATATCTTATTTCAACTAGCAATGGATAAAGATAATTACATATAAATGTACATTCTAATATTTACTTTGACACTTACTTGTAGTTGGAAGTAATACGACGACGCGGATAGCCTAGTTGGTAGTGACCCTGCCTCCGACGCAAGCGTCCCGGGTTCGATCCCCGGTAAGGGCAAATATTTGTGTGATGAGCACGAATGTTTGTTCCTGAGTCTTGGATGTTTTCTATGTATCTAAGTATTTATTTCTCTATATAAGTATTTATATCGTCGTCTAGTACTCATAACACAAGCCTTTAGAGCTTACTTTGGGACTAGATCGAATTGTGTAAAGACTGTCCCCTGATTTATTATTATTATTAATTTAGGGAAAGGATCCAATCCACAATAAAACCGATGCGGATTTTTTATATCGGCATAGAACTTAAATGGTATTTATTTGGGTTTGGATCCTTTCCACTACGTTTCATCCAGTAGTGTAACGTATTCGAGACTAACTAAAATAATTCACAGGATTACTTGCCTTAAATTTGGCTGTTATACAAAATAATACCTATAGGTGTATCCGATCTAAGATCTTACCTGTTCAATAAATTATAAACGATTCTGTGTGATTTCGTAGTTAAGTGTAGTTAAAATCTCTTGTTAACAATAATCAATTTAGGACTTCCCAATTTAACCGCCAAATATTTAATTACTGTCGAAATACACCTACCTTAAATCTGCGTACGTAACGTGTGTGCATTATCTTTTCGTTTCATATAAATAGACGTATGACTTCAGTCCAGCAGTGAATATTAAAAAAAAACACTTAGCAGAACTGAATATTGAACGTCGTTAGAAAATTCGCTAAACACAGACGTAGTAATCTTTTCGCCTGTTGGTAGGATGACAACGTAAAAAGTGCCTTCTGCGCCACAGTCATCTATAGATGACAAAATTGAAATCGCATTATTTAATGCATTTTAAGCTTGAAGCGTCTCTGAACACCCCAGTCGATTGAAAAACGACGATGTAATGTTTTCGAGGTTTGGCGCTGGATGCACTGGTCTCTGAAAATGGCTTGCCTGCGAAAAGTTATGAGGGGCCACAATATGTTTGCTAATTATATTAATAAGTATTTGAAAAGGCAAATAGCGATGCGGGCCAGACTACTGTTCAAATTGTAAAAAAAAAAACCATTATGCAATAATTAAATATATCAACTCCATTTATTGACTTTGCATAATACAATTATGTAAAGGAAATAAATGGAAACGAGTACTGTTACCAAAGGTAAATTATTCGGTTGAAAATTGAGTCTACATCTATGGGGGCGTCCATAAATTACATGAGGTGCTCAGGGGGGGGGGAGGGGATTGAGACGAATCTTACTAAATCTCACTTGGGGGAGAGGGGGGGTCTTGGCAAATATCACGTAATTTTTTTCTAGCAGAAAACTGTGTAAAACTGCCTGAAAGTTAAGTTAAATTAAAGCTAAATGAAAGTAAAAAGTGTCTTGAATAAAATATGGCAAAATCTGACATACCCGAAATACAAATTGTGAAAAATTTCACGTGAGATTAGGGTAGAGGGGAGGAGGAGTCGAGAAAAATTTTACAACATCTCACCAAGGAGGGGAGGGGGGACCTAATTTTTTTTAAAAATGCCTCGCACAATTTATGGACGCCCCCTATCCCCATACAATAAATTGTTTGAACAATATGAAATGTTCCATTATTTACATTATGTAATTTATCAAATAGTTAAAAAGTAAGGTCACAAGCACAATATTAAACATATTACACTATAGATTATTTTTAAATATACATACCTAGTTTATTTATTACCATTTAGACGTAATAAAAATAATATAAAAATAGGCCTCAGAGCTTAGTTTTTTAGATACTTACTACAGAACTTGTAACTGCCTGCCGCTATGGCCTATTTAAAAGTATTTAATACGAGTATGATCTATAGAAATGTTGTGACATATAACCAAAGTTACTTGGCTGTTCCATAAAACCAGGTCTAGTCACCTGAATTGTGAAAGCTATTTGGAAATTATGTATTTATATCTACACATAAGAATCACTGATGTTGTATGTTCACATAGTTTTAACACGTTTTTTGTATTATAGTTTTGTTTAACTTATTTAATTGTTTACGAATAAGTTATATTTAGCATGAAAATGTATTTAAAAACCTATTAGGTATGGTCCCTTTCAAATAACTCTATTCTGGTAGAACTCAATATCTAGAATGGTCATGTATATTCAGCATTACAAAGTCGTATATACATATATGTTCTTAGAAAACGTTCTCAAATTGACGACATAAAATAAATAACTAATTAATAATAGCATACCGAGGCGAGGTATGCCTTTTCTTTTTGATAATATAACGAATTTATCAGAAAAATAAAATGGCATGAAACAAAAGCTGACAATAGTAATTTATTTTGTTGTTTTTTTAATCGTTATTAATTAGAAGTATTGTCAGCTACATTTGTATAGAAAGAAACGACTACCTAGAATATAAATGTTTGTCTGTATATTCTGATTGTGTATCACTGAAATGTTCTTATTGTAATTTAATTTATGCACAAATAAATGATTTCAAGCAATATTGTTTATTCAGTTTATTTTGAGTGAAGATTACACTTATATATATATATATAAATTCAATTCATTTAACTTATCTCTGCTGCTTTGACTTCCCCATTTTATTGTGGAATATTTATTACATTCAGCATGTAGTGGCATTTTTATAAACTGAAAAAAAAAAAACATTTTTTAAACTTATGATCAATATTATTATAGAAATATAAGCTATTTTTTATAGTACTTACACGATTTGTGTTATTTCAAGGTCTTCATTCTGAAAATTACCAATTAAATGTTAATTTTTTTTCATGTCCATTGTTCATAAAATTTTGTCCCACAAGTAATTTAAATTAATAGAGGTGCTTAAAATTGTATGGAAATTAATCAATGTATTTAACCTTTTGAAGGCCACGGCTGAATGCGAGAAACCGCACCCCGGACGCCGAGTGACGGCTATAGCCGACAAAATGTATGGAAAACGGAATATCGTGGCGTCAGGGGCACGATAATCTGTTGTCGAGAATAGCCGACTGTGTCGTTCAAAAGGTTAATGAATATATTTCCATTGATTCACTTCAAATATAAAATATATATATTATTTTAAATCTACAACTTTTTCATCTGTACCTCAATGGTTTGACTGTATTGCAATGGCGAGTAGACTATTAGTGACCACGGCCGTTGCAATGGCCAGTCAAAACTTCGTGGTGAATAATAATTCATAAACGCGGTTAAGTATCGTTTTAGGAAAAAGTAATGATATTTAGGGTCATTTATACCAGTTCCTCTATTCCCATGTTAGTTGCAATCACAATGAAGACTAAGATCGGTAGGTATTAAAAATTCTGGGCTATTCTCAGTAGCTCACACCTCTTAGTTCACACTTCACGTTCACCTTTTTTTTTTACTAATATTAATAGCCCAACATTCTTTATACAGAATGTAAAACCGCTACCATTATTGCTGTCTTTGCTCAGTCTTTATCGCGCATATATAAATAAGGCGGGTTTTTCTCAGTTGTACTAACCTGCTCCAACCCCACTATTTACCAGCTGGATAACAATGCTATTCGTAACACCTGTACCAATCCAGCATGCCATGAATGTACCTAACCATACATTTTTGTTTACATTCCACGGTGAGTAATGTCAGTTCCAGTGGTATTTTAACACTATGGATATTGAATCGAAACAGGCCTCACTTAATCATACATTGGGTAATAACCAAAAAAATATATTAAAGCCGGCAGGTACAGTTAGTTATTGGTTGGACAACTTGAGGCCAACTATATGTGACGGATTAATAACAGGGGTTGTGCAACTACTTGTGCAACATAAACTTTGATATAAAGATTGTATCATAAACATATAAATAACTAATATGCTATACATAAAAACACTAACTAAGACACAATGCCACATCACATTAGTATAACATGCAAACACAAAAGCATTGCATCAATAATAATTCATATTACTTGCATCAGCCTTAGAAGCAAACCGTCTGTTGTTCGGCCACCATTGTTATTGTGGATCTTCTATAATTTTTCAAAATAACTTAATACAAATAATCATCAAAATAATAAGAGCAAATCAGTTGCGCTATAACACAATAATAACAAACTCAAATTGCTGTTAAATAGGCAATACAACAGCAAAATAAAAAATAATAATAAGCAGTTCACAATTTGGTGTACAACTTACCAACATATTTGACTTCATCAAAAGCTTTTCTCGCTTTCTTGAGTTCCTCATTCATAGTGAGCAGGTCTTTAACTCTGGCATATTTGCGTTGATCCTTTCGCACTAGGAATATAATATCTTCTACTTGGACCCTGCCTGTTCTTCCAACTTCCATAGCCCTGAAATCCACCAAATTCATAAAGTAATTTAAGTTCTTCATAAAAAAATTAGTAACGTGTGCCACAGGTTTGCCCTATGAAGTTGTTCTGGCTCCAGTTAAACCCCATAAAAAGCAATTTAAAAAACATTTTTTAATTACTAAACCAATTAATGTTATAAAAAGGTTGATTGCAAAATCATCTGACTGTTGATAAGAATATAAAACACTAAAACATTGAAAATATTTATTTTTACCTTTTTATGGGACAAACAGTAACACACAAAAATTGGTAAATAGCTCAAAATTAAACGTAGTTTAGCAAGAAGGATCCAAACCAAAGTAATTGCCATTAATAATTAAGTTCTATGTCATTGATATAATGTCTAAAATCCTAATAGGTTTTATTGTGGATTGGATCCTTTTCCCTAAATGATATCCAATTAATATATAGAAAAAGTTAATGTGTAACCAGCAACATTATCCAATGATTAAGATTTAAATATTACATCCACATAGTTCACGCTAAGGCAATATAAAAGCATTGCTGTTCATAACAGCTTTACCTGTGTGTTGTTTCGGTTAAAAATTCTATAACCAAGTCCTCTAAAAAATCGACACTTTCTGTATATGGATTCTGATCATCCCCAAACCCATACATCATGCAACGCAGCTCTTTGCTGAACAGTCTCTTGCGGCCTGAAGCTGTTGCACCAAGTTGCTGTTCTGAATCATCATCATCAAACTGTAAATACACCATAATAAACAAGTAAGTAAAGACGTAATTGAAATAAGAAGTGAATGACGTTGTCACTTTAATAAAAACATTTATTAAAATAACTAGCTGGTGCCCGCGACTTCGTCTGCGAAGAATAATAATTTAAGTAACCTATGTACTTTTCAACCTTCTCTAGACCTCCAGAAAATTTCAAGACTAAGATAAGATAAATCCGTTCAGCCGTTCTCGAGTTTTAGTGAGACTAACGAACAGCAATTCATTTTTATATATATAGATTAAGTATCTAATGACATGAAAATACTTTTAACATAAATAAGCACGTAGTTCAATATCGATACTCATATTATAGCGGAGGAACGTTTGAAAAGGTGACTTTACCTTCAGGCAGATAGATCGTCTTTTATAATTTATCCAAACAACGCGAACGCGACTAGACCACAAAACCTTGTTTCTTTGCCAGTGGATGACAATTATAATAACTCACGACTTAATAATTACTATATTTTTTTATTATAGATTGACCATAATGTAAGAAATTACTTTACAATGTATATCAATTGTTTGTTTATTCGATTTAAAAAAATATTAGTAAAATTTTTGTAACCTGGTCAAAGTTTTCAGGAGCATCCGGCGTGGGGGTAGTCATGAGGAAATATACGTATTTTGACTTTATATTAAAAACTTAATCCCTGTCTTTATTTGCTCAACTGACTTGCTTGTTTTGGAAAAAAAATGTTTACTAATTTTAAGTTATTTTCTTTCCTTCTTCATTTGACGTATGACGTGACCACAGACCAGACCAAAGAGTACAAAGAGTAGAATATATATCAGACCAAAGAGTACATACAGTAGTCGATATTGAGCGTCAATATCATCTATGATATTGCACAGTTAAATTGTAGGTCAGTGGCTAGCCTTATTATATTGCTCGTCAGTAGATGATATTGACGCTCAATATAGACTACTGACGATCAATATAATTGTGCAACCAGTGATATTGCACAGTTATATTGTAGATCAGTGGCTAGCGTTACTAAGGTTTAATTAAGGATGGACGTTGAAAGCGCTGGGCTGTATTATTTAATGGCAGTATGTATTATATGTTTGCAAATCGCAGATAAGATAACTCATGTCACGCATGGAGTAGTATAGTCACAACAACGCGTTAAGTAATGCGTAACATCCTTTGATGTGTCATAAAAGACCGACAACCGAGCTATCGCCTAACGTCATATGCAACGGCGCGGCGTTTATGAATTAGTGTGCTTACTTCCGGTCACACCTGCATTTAGTGCCGATTAACGTGTTAATTATTGGCGTTAGGCGTAGGTGTGGCCCCGGCATAACAGGTACTCACATCACAACCGTTCTAAACTGGTTTTAGTGCTACTGATTGGCCGACAGTACAGTCAATCTAGATCTCAAACCATTATCAAAATCAATGATCAGGATCCAGATTGATCGTGTACGAAGCATATTGACTGTCAATCCGCTTTGTACACGATAAATCTGAATTTAAGAAATAGGGAGGAACAATAATAATGATAAAAAAATATTTATTCTTAGATACCGCATGAGGAACCATACATGATAACACTCCCTTAATTAGCTTTTACCCTTTGTCACAGACAATAATACAAATAATAACCCTTTCACGGCCATAGAAAGTACCTAAGTAAAAAAAATAGAGATGCAAAGGATAGTGGTTTGGCTGGACACCGGATATCCGGCATGGCCATTGGCCAGATATCCGGCTGCACATCAGCAATCTAAAGTAGTGTTATTCAAGGTTCAAAACGCGCTTTATTACTTCCGTTGGGAATATTCGAACGTGCACGACGTGATGTTAATTGAAGTTTTATGTTGAAATAAAAAGACATTAAGCTTTAATTCATTAACTTTAGTTGATTTTGTTTATTTCTGATGGCCCATTATTTATTTTATCCTATTTCTGACCCACTATCCGGTATCCGGCCAGATTGCTATCTGGCTGGATACTGGATAGCAATCATGGTCGGATACCGCGTTGTAACCGGATATCCGTTGCATCTCTAATAAAAATTAGGTATTTAAGTAGGTAAGTAGCTACATAATAAATTTTAAATCTAAGATTTTTTGGCATGTCAATGATTAAGCATAAAAGTTAGAGTAACCCACCACTAAGTACGTATAAAAAGAACACAATTTCCTCTCACCATAGATTAAGGGTTGGAGAAGTTGAAGTAACAACGTACCTAATGACCTTATCCCCTTAAGAACTAAATAAAAAAATGTATATAAAATATTTTAACTATCACCATTTACAAAAAATAATAATTAGCTTTTAATCATTTTAAGCCGGGTACGTCCGCCGGACACCGCTCTCCCCCAAGACTTCCACTACAAACGGTCGCATGCGTTCTGTGTTTGCACGGTTTCCAGCGACCGACTAGGTTCAGTCCCTCTTGTGGAGGCGGACCGACTCTTAAGTTTCCCGGTCCGTGGTCTCCATTAGATTAACTTTACGCCCCATCGCGTCGGCCATCAGTACTCCGAGCAATGTGCCCAGCTCATTCCTACTTCACTTTGCAAGCTCTGTGAGCTATATCGGTAACTGGTTCTTCTACGGATTTAATCACGTAAATTAAAGAAACTCCGAGCAATAGCTTCTTCCATAGCACGTTGGACGACCCTCAGCTTGTTCAAAAAGCCCATAGTGAGGGACCCCGTTACCTACTGCTTTTCCTTAATAGGTCTTCATTATTCCATTCATTAATGTGCTTTATAAAATTATATTTATCTTAGAAACTTACATTTCAGAGGTAGTTTACGCACCATTTAGTTAAATTTTATTACCTATGCTAATTTATTTGTTACCCACTCCGTTATTTTTATTTGTTTAACCAAGCTATAAGATATAATTCTTGGGGCCTTGCACACTGCCGACATTTTTACGCGCAGCGATATGAAGTGCGAGTCTCTTGCTTGTGACGATGTCGCCGTGTGCAGAGCAAAAGATAAATTTACAGTTTAGACCTCTCTCCCATGCTGCACCAAAATTTGTAATAATCATGCCCAAAATTCTGCAGAAGTTTTGGTTTTTCCGTGATGTCCATAAAACAGCGATTTTTAGAAGTGTATGGTTCCCATTCGATAGAGTTCTTTGACCAAGTGGGAACACTGAAAAAAAAAAAAAGAATAAGTAATAATGAGGAGTAAGTAATCATTTCGTTGATGACAAGTTAAATTAGAGATCCACTGGATCGTTTTGCATAAGTTCAAACGTTCGCGCCAAACTGACACAGACAATTAAGTCCAAAACAATTTGTCCGTTAGATCATACGTGATATTAACGACTTCGTTAACTATAAACCCTTCTATCTGTTAGCCTGAAGAAAGAAAACAATCGTCTATCGAACTACTTTGTTTAGCTGTGTCCCATCATCTCTGGACTGGAACACATCACACTTTACGACGGGCTCTCGACGCGTTACGCTGTTCCTAATTTCATTTGTATACTTAATTAGGTCTTCCACTTGATCTAGAACAGCATGAACTACCAACCTAGTTTTTGCAAAGTTGCAGACAGCCTCGTTCAATATGGTTAGTACTAGCTTATCTTCCTCAGTACCACTCTCCGCTTTGTTCTTCTTGTAAAATAAATACTGCAGTAAATCGCCATGCGTTGTGCCTTTAATACCTGTTTTTTTCATAACTCTTGTGTTCATGTTACCTAAATGTGACAACCGAAATAAATATAACTTATCATAATACTTTGTAAAACAATCCAAAAAATACAAAATGTCCCTATTAAAATAGGCATCTGAAACTAGATTTATATACTCCAATTTTTTGCTATCATCTATTACAGCACCATCAAAATAAAAATTTTGAATCTTAGTAACTACTTTGGAAGCTTCAGGACTACAAGGTTTTACAAACAAGAAGTGTGGTATAAAATACTGTAGGTCTTTCTCGTAAACAATGTTTCCTTTTTTATCCCACTGAACAAACAATGCCCCTTCATGGCTATTTACGCCAAACAACATGGGCACTTTCTTATAACGATTTTCGCGGAATGTAACAATAGGATATTCACTAAAGAACCTCTTAATGCCTTCAAATTTGTTTTCTACTACTGGAAGAAAATATGCCCTAATTACAGCTGGGTGCTTAGATGCTTCTAAATAGGCGGCTGCAAAAACCAAGTCTTCAATAGGAGCATTGCTAAGGTATTCATATAAACTTCTGATGTCATCTATCTCCTGGCCCAAAACCGAAACTAAACGTTTAGCTTTAACAATAGGATCATCATCAATCAAATATAAGTCTGACAAGCAGCAGCCAGACAAAACTATCACCTTGTTAAACAAACCATTTGCCATTTCGCTAGTCAAGTATGATGTCATTGCAGCAGCCCCTGCACTCTCCCCAGATACAGTTACGTTATTATAATCACCATTAAACTTGCTTATGTTATTTTTAACCCATTTTAATGCCATTATGGTATCTTTAAGGGCCATATTTCCAGCTGCTTCAGGTATATGAAGGCATAGATAACCTAGTGCATGTAGTCTATAGTTAATTGTCACAAGAATAACATCCTGTTCAATAAAATACTCAGGTCGGTAGTAATCTCCGTAACCAAATATAAATTTGCCACCATGAGTGTAAAATATAACTGGCAAGTTTTTGATTTGTTCTTGTGGTAAGTTTGGAGTGTAAACATTTAAGTATAAGCAGTCTTCAGAGCCAATTAGGCTATTTTTTGTTGCTGGATTAATTTGTATGCATCTGTTTCCTGGTTTTGTTGCATCTCGAACTCCTTCCCAGCTGTCAGGCTCCTGTGGTTCCTATTAAAATTTATATTTTTAGCTATTTATTATTACTACTTACTATATATTATCTATTGAATAGAAGAGTTACATTTAATACTCGCTATGCCCGTGACTTTGTTCGCGTAGGATAGGGTTTCATCCAAGATTACTGATACAGACCAATATCCAGAATTAATTTACACAGCCAAAAGTGTAAAGAGGCTCGTAAATTGCGTAAATTGCGTGAATCGGACTATTCCCAAAAAGATTACATATCGATACCTTGCGACTCAAAGGACGTAAAGGACATTTTGGCGTAAAACAACTGATCACACTGCCTTACTCAGTTTTTCATTCTCTGTCGATCTGTGTAGTCCACGCAGCTTTATTCGCAAAACATTTCAATTCGCAAACAACTAATAACTGTACAAAGAAAAAGGGATGTATGACTGGCAGTTTTTACAAATTGTGCTTCACTCTAAACATGAATGCAGTGCAAAACAAAAATGCCCTTAAAAAAAAGGGCGTAAAGCTCATAGTTTTTAAGAATTGTGCTTTATCACCCAACATTAATATAGCACAAAACACAAATTTCCTTCAAACAAGGAACGTAAAACTCATAGTTTTTACAAACTAAGCTTTTCATTCCCAACATTAATTAGTAGAAACCAAAACAATTCTTTTACATATTCAAGAAATAATAGTATAAATCTATTAATTTTAACGTTTGATTTACGACCTAAGGTAATTACTAGAGATGCA
Organism: Tortricodes alternella; assembly: GCA_947859335.1. Taxonomy (NCBI): domain Eukaryota; kingdom Metazoa; phylum Arthropoda; class Insecta; order Lepidoptera; family Tortricidae; genus Tortricodes; species Tortricodes alternella. The sequence goes on along the minus strand of OX401979.1, from coordinate 8,195,214 downwards.
ACGGATAGTGGTTTGGCCGGATACCGGATAACCGGCATGGCCATTGGCCGGATATCCGGCAACCGGCTATCCGGCAACAGGATATCCGGCTGCACATTAGGCATCTGTAAAGTCGTGTAAGCTGGCGCGGCCTTCGCGCGTCAAGCTAGTTTCAACTTGTTACCAATTGTAAGTGCGCAGGGAGGCCCTTTGAGGTTCAATTCGCGCTTTATTAAGTCAGTTGGGAATATTTGAATGTTCACAACTTGATGTTAATTAAAGTTTTATGTTTAAATAAAAAGAAACTAAGCTTTAATTTAATAACTGACATTGATTTCGTTTATTTCTGATGGATTTTTATTTGTTTTATCCAAGTTTTAACTATCCGGCCGGGAACCGGTTAGTGTGACGGTATCCGGCCAGATAGGCATCTCTAATTATTATGTTACATTCTGAAATTTTTAAGTAGTTACTTTTACCTAACTGATAATAGGGTTTAAATTTGAAGTAATATAATCTTATTGATGTCGTTTCTGGATGACAGCTAGAAAAAAAATTAAAATAATCAAATACTTACTCTAAACCGCAACTTCCCAATAGGAGGTTTAGCATATGGTATGCCTTCAAAACTATAATATTTCTTCCCATTATAATCGCACAACTTTCCTTGGAGAGTACCTTGCCGCACATCTACTAAGCATGTCATGACTTAGCTCTGAAATACAAAACATACATTATGGTTTTAAATAAGGAATTTTAAGGGCAATCAATTGTGATAAATCATATGATTAATATACCTTCAAGTTATAATTAATATTATAATATCAAACTTAATAGATGATTTATTTTTAATTACATACAAATTGCATTCATTATAATATAATACAAGCTTTGGCCCAGGATTTTGTGCGCATGGAATTTGTTTGTAGCTATTCCTATTTTTCTGGAATGTAAAATGGCCATATCCAACCCATAAACTATGTCTTTACAAAAAATCACATTAAGCCATTGCTGGGTAGAAGAATGTACCATCAAAGACAATTTTGCATTAAGAGAAGTGTGAAGCTACGGCTTTTCATACAAAAGGAGATAATGATTTCCACCCCTTCAATGTTAACCGATTTTGACCAATTTTTGATAGGTTGTCAGTCAGAACGAAATCTAGGTTTATAAGTTTTGGTTTTTTCACTGTGATGAATAAATTCAGTTTTATTGTTGTTCCAGTATTCTCATAAAAAACTAATTTCGGCAATTTATTTCACTTTGTTGATCTTTAATCAATATTAAATAAACATATACACCTAGATTTTGCTCTGACCGAAAACTTATCAAAAATTGGTCAAAATCAGTTAACATTAAGGGAGTTATTGACGATAGGAACTCATTATCACCTTTTGTATGAAAAGGGTGATTTTAACTGTTGGTTTACAGTCTTCTTAAATAATATTAGGTCACAAGATATGCATAGTTTGCAAAAACCATAATTAACATAAGCCTAATGTTATTTTAAGGCGGAACAAACAAAAATTAATAGATGTGATGGCATATGGTTATCAACCAAGCAAGCATAAGGCAGCTCGCGGTATATCAATTTGTAGGTATTTATAAATCATAGAAACTTTTTTTTACCTTTTTTGAAACAAACATGTGCTCCTAAAGTAGCACCACAGTAATTGGTATTTATTTTAGAATAAATTTACTTATATAAAATAATTATGGTTGTTTTCTTTTATCTAATTTGCAATATTATAAATTAAATATCCAATTCCTGGGAACAAAGCATAGAGGATAAAAGGATTCCTAATGCACACATCACAGTAATCAACATCAAGACAGAGAGGAAAACTATAATCAGTCATTTGATTTTCTGTGACGATCCAAAGATAGTGTAGTTAAGGTTGAATTAAAAAAATTCAAGCCATAAAATTTGTATGGTTATTGGTTAATTTTCGTAGCACAGAGGAACTTGTGGCGGATAGGCAGGATTTATAGAGAAAAGATGAAAAGATATGCAATTCTTTTATTAGTCTGACGTGGAATGACAATTCGTTCTCTTCTCAATTCAAACGAGAGTTTTTAAAACTATCAAAAAGGTTTCAGCGTCAACATTCTCCCCCGCAGTGCTGCTTCAGCAGCACTCATCTGCTACTGGAATGCGGGCAACTCGAGCTGCAGATCGCTTCAATAAGCCCGATTTGGTTTTCACCAAGACGACCCTGACTTGGCCATCTTTGCCGCGATATGCCTCGAGAATGATTCCTCGCGGCCATACATTTCGTGGACTATCAGGGTCTGCAATAAACACCAAGTCGCCGACTCTCAGGGGGGTACAATTTTGATGCCATTTCCCTCTTGGCAACATTTCAGGCAGTACTTCCTTCACCCATCTCTTCCAGTACATGTCGGCCAATCGTTGTGCTATTCGCCATTGCTTACGTAAGCAGACATCTGTATCATCAAATACACCTGGCACAGGTAAGGTCGATGATGAGCCCAGCAAAAAATGATTTGGCGTAACACTCTCACTGCTGCCTGGCTCTACTGATACATGCGACAATGGGCGGCTGTTTATAATGCTTTCTACTTCGGCCATCAACGTTGCGAGTGTTTCGTCTCGTGGTGCGCGCTCTTTTAGGACAACTCTGAGCGCATTCTTCACACTGCGTATAAGGCGTTCCCAAGCGCCTCCCCAATGTGGGCTCACAGGCGGTATAAATGTCCAGTTGGCCCCATGAGTGGCTCCTATCTTCTTCAGCGTCTCTTCATCGATATCTTGGACGGCACGCTTCAATTCAACGTCGGCGCCTCTTAGATTGGTCCCATTATCAGAGTAAAGGCAATGTGGCCAACCTCGTCTCGCAGCCATTCGGCGAAGTGCCATGATAAGAGAGTCTGTGGTAAGAGAGTTGACTAATTCTATATGCACAGCTCGCACTGTAAGGCACGTGAACAAGACGCCATATCGTTTTTCCCTGCGTCGTCCAATGGTGACTTCCATGGGTCCAAACAGGTCCACACCGCAGTGGGTAAACGGGCGCTGGTGATGGGCTATTCGACATGCTGGCAAATCTCCCATTCTTGGCATTTGTGGCTTTGCTTTTTGTAATCTGCATATCATGCATTGAGCGGCAATACTTTTAACTGTTGGACGCATTCTAACAATCCAATATCTTTGCTTTAATTCGTTGACAACAGTCTCCTGATTGGCGTGTGCAGCATTAATGTGGTAATACCGTACAATCAATCTTGATACTTGGTGGTGACCATCCAATATAACAGGATGCTTGACATAGTCAGAAACCTCGGCGGCGGCGCTGATACGCCCACCTACGCGCAGCACTTCGTGTTCGTCCAGAAATGGTGATAGTTTAATTAATCTGCTGCTCCGCTCTATATTTTTATTATTTGCTATTGCAGCTATTTCTTTCCCAAATGAATCGAGCTGGGCTTGTCGAATCAATAAACATTCTGCCTTATTCAAAACTATGCATTCTGTGTCTGCTTGTCTATTTTTACATTTATTTACAAATTTCAGGACCGCTGCTGTAGCTCCCAGCAAACGCAGCCAAGACGAAAATCTCATAGGTTCCGGCACAGGTAAGTTAGTAGAGCAGACTTCTCTTATTGTATTTATTCTTTCTAACTGTTCTTCGTTTATTTGTTTTTCTGTTTCAGGTTCAGCAGGCCAGTGATCGGGGCTCGAGTGCAAGAAGGCGGGCCCACAGTACCATTCACTCTCAGCGTGTAGATTGTACGAATTATTCTTTGTCGCCGCATCTGCCGTATTCATATTGGACGGAACATAGTGCCACTCTGAAATCTTACTCATCGTATCAATTTCTCCGAGTCTGTTTGCAATAAACACTTTATAATTTCTGTTTTCATTTCTTATCCAGTGTAGAACTATTGTAGAATCGGTCCAGAAATACTTTGCACCAGGTCTGATTCTGTGCTCATCTAAAATCACCTTTGCCAAGCGGCAGCCAAGCAAAGCGGCTTGCAGCTCCATTCGAGGGACGCATACTGGTTTCAAGCTAGCTACGCGGCACTTGCTGGCAATAAAAGAAACCTGCACGCTAGCATCAATGTTTACTACACGCCAAAATGCTACGCAGGCGTAGGCAGAGGGCGCTGCGTCGCATATGACATGTAACTCAACGCTAACTTGTTCATTGATTGGCACGCGGAAGTACCATCTTGGTATTTTTAAATTTTTCAATTCTTGTAGTTGCGTTAACCAACCGCGGAACGCAGTAAACAGGTGATCTGGTAGTTGGTCGTTCCAGCCAATGTTTAATTTCCAAGTCTCTTGTATCATAATTCTTCCTTTAATAGTAAAAGGCGCAAGCAAACCGTAGACATCGAAAATGGACATCACTATTCGTAGTAATTCGCGCTTAGTCGGTTTTTGTTTGAAAGTTAAAATTTGTTCTGGAATGCGTTTCAGCGATAAATCAAATCCGAGAGTGTCATTGGCCGGACACCATAACAATCCAAGTGTTCTCTCTGTTTGGTTCTCACATTCGACTTTGAACCTTATGTCATTTGAACTTAAAGCTTCATTTGGCAAGTCCATCAAAACATCGGGTTTGTTACATGATAAGTTTCTCATCTCGAAACCACCTGCTATGTGAATCCTTAAGACTTCTTTTACTATCCGTGCAGCAATTTCATTTGTATCATAACTGTCTATCCAATCGTCCATATAATGTGAAGACACGATAGCATGAACAGCATCAGGCATCTCCAACTCGAACATTTGTGCGTTCTTGTTTTTAATATATTGTGCTATAAAAGGTGAGCACACACCACCGAAAAATAAAGCTGTCATAGCATATATTTTAACAGGTCCCTTACTATCTTCCCGCCATAAAAATCTTAAGGCATCTTGATCTTCCTTTCTTATTTTTATGCGTAGAAACATATCCTTGATGTCGCCGACAACGCCGACCGCACACTCCCTGAATCTAAACATTATACCCAGTAGGGACTGAAGTAGATTGGGACCCTGAAGTAGGTAACTGTTTAGTGAATTTCCGCTAGAGGTCGCGGCTGCGTCTAAGACGACGCGAAGTTTTTTTTTGTTAGGATTATCAACACCGAAGTGTGGAAGATACCAAATACGGGAGGCGGGCTCGTCGGATGTCACTTCACGTGCGTAACCACTGGATAACAAGTGATGAATTCTCTCGCGATAGCGCAAAGCGTATTCTTTGTTTTTGTTCATCTTGTATTCCACAGACATCAATCTTTTGTACGCAGTTGGGTATGAATCCGGTAAGGTGACGTCATTCTTCCAAGGTAGGCCAACTTCCCACTGACCATTGACCAACTTGGCCGTCTCGTCCAGCATCGCCATCGCTTGTAACTCACTTTTGTTCTGTCGATATTTCGTAGTGACGCCGAGAGATTCCAATGCAAATGAACTGCGAACTAATGAGTGTAATTCTGTCAAAGTTTGATTCTCGTCGTGTATATCTATTATTTCGGTACTATTATTATTCGAATTTGAAATCGAATTGGGAATATCTGCCGATGTTCTAAACGTCTGGGCGCGGGCGGGCAGTGCGGCCGCAATGGCCGCGGCATTAGTCTGCGCAGTGTTCGGCGCAGCGGCAGCCTGCGCAGTCGTTGGCGCGAGGAAAGCCTGCGCAGCGGTGAGCGCGGGATAAGCCTGCGCAACGGTGAGCGTGTGTGAAGCCTGCGCAGCGGTGAGCGCGGGCGTAGGGTAACAGAGCGGCTGTATCCGTGTTGACAAAAACGCTGCGGCATTTTCACGCCGGCTGACGGCAGAAGTATTGCACACAACACCGTGAATGCACCATCCCAGCGGCGTGCGTGTAACGTAGGGCTTATTTTTGTTACCTACGACCGTATCAAGCGGTGCAAGTAAATGATAATGATCTTGGCCGATCAGTAATTGCGGCTTAATATCATCGCGTGGTACACAATCTTTGAAGTTTTGTAGGTGTTCATATTTCTCAAAACTAATACATGACATTTTTTGCACAGGTAAATTAAGCTCGTTCATTTTGCGCGCGTGCAGAGTAAACGTGTCGCCATTCGAGTTCGTAACTGTGAAGTCTACTATCTCACTCTTGCATAGCAATTCAGTGTTGTCCCAAGCACCACGCACACGTAATGTTTCACTGCAGCCATGGAGACCGATCGCGTCCGCGAGATCAGCTGATAACAGCGATAAGGTAGCTCCATCGTCGAGTAACGCGTGTACGATAGCGCTGCCATTAGGTCCGTGTATAGTAAGGGGCACGACCTTTAATAACACTTTAGGGTTCAGCGTATTAGTGTTAGCAATGACCTCGCTCAAGTCCACGTTCTTTTCGGCACCTTCAGTTATATTGCTGTCACTTAAATCAATAATTTCACTAATGTTTACGCTTTCGTTCTTAATTTTATAGTGTAAAAGTCGATGATGATCTTGACCGCAATTGTCCACATTACAAGCACTAGCCGAGCAACTGTCTTTGTCGTGACGTAAAAGTAAGCACTTAAAACATAGTCTGTTGGCACGAACAAATCTCCAACGGTCACGTCGCATCGCGCGTTTGAACCGCGGGCAGTCTGGTAGGCGGTGTACAGATAAACTGCAGAATCGGCACTTCTCAGCTTCAGAACTGGTCAAGACAGGGAGCGGAGGCCCTCGGCGTTCTTCGTAACGCTTCCTGTTGCTGTCTGCTTGGCTGTGGATGTGCGAGACACCTGCCGACGCTGTCTTCTGAGCCTCACCGACTAGAAAGTCCGCCAGTACTTCGAACTTAGACTTCTCATTACTGCAATACTGATAAGCGTAATCTGACCATCTGTGTATAAGATTACTCGGAAACTTGCAAACTACAGATGTTAAGAGCTCGGGGCTTCGCAAATAATCCGATTGATTGATCGCATCGGCGGCCACAGCGAAGTTCTTGATTTTGGTGGCAAAGTTAACAATCTCGTTATGATACGCTGTTGACAACGGTGGTAGCCTCTTAATTTGATAAACAATTTTATTAATAATCAATTCTGGGCGGCCAAAACGAAGTTCGAGGGTTTGCAATATCACATCGGGGCCGGTGTTTCCGATGAGCATTGAAACTACGGCTTCTTTAGCTTCTCCGCGCAAACACTTTCGTAAGCGATATAAGTTTTCATTATCGCTAAATTTACAGAGCGAAGTAGATTCATTATATGCGGCCTTGAATTGTAACCACTCCATAGGATCCCCGAAATATAATGGCAAGTCCTTGGACGCAGTACATTTCAAAATCATCTCTTGATTTGGCACCTTGGCAACAGAAGCAGCAATAACGTCATTCAGCGCGACAGCTAATTTTTCGAAGTCGGTAGGCTGACGTTCGGGCTGTGGTTGCGGCGCGGGTGCCTTCACAGTGTAACTGGCAAACGGTTTCTCGGTGCGGCCGGAAATCGGCTCACCAATGACGCGAGGAGATATGTGTGGCTTGTCGTCGATCTCATCTACGTCAGGCTTAATATAGGTATAGTCTAGCCAACTCTCAACCTTCTTATTCGCTGAGCTCTCTAAACAATATGACTTGTCACTCTTACACGACTCCGATTCGAGGGCAGCTATCTCAGCGGCTAATCTCTTGTCGATCAGTTCCCTCTCAATCCTGGCTTTAGCTTCAGCTGCTTCCAATTCTAGTTTCATCTTTCTAACCCTTAGCGCGGATGACGAAGTAGAATTTTTAGAGCGCTCGGTCTTATTATAACCCTCTGTACTTGGGCGTTGCTGAAGTTCCACAGGCAACTTGGAGCCTCTCTCCACGACCCCACGTTCGGATTGCACCCCTGTTCCGTGTTTCTCCATTTGGTCGGCAATAGCATCCTGTTTCTTCATGCGTCGCGTTTGAACACCAGTGCGCGGCGGAGTACGAAACATTTAGCTCAGCCAGTCCTGTTCGCTGGTTCCTTAGTACCGGTTCGAAGACCACTTTGTGGCGGATAGGCAGGATTTATAGAGAAAAGATGAAAAGATATGCAATTCTTTTATTAGTCTGACGTGGAATGACAATTCGTTCTCTTCTCAATTCAAACGAGAGTTTTTAAAACTATCAAAAAGGTTTCAGCGTCAACAGAACTATTTTAACTTTTTCTTAGCTACGCCTTTATTAGGTACAAATTTTTGAAATTCACCCGGAAGTGTAATTGCTTACAATAATTATGATTACCTATAATATGTACTTACATTTGATGCAATGAAACTACAAGAGTACTGAGTCGTTCAAGCTTGTACACACAAAAGACCAATATGTTCGTAGTGAACTTTCGAAACGAAAAGGGCTATCGACCTTTCCGCGCAGAAATTTCAAATAATTTCAAAAGTTTGACGAATTTGCGATTTCGTTTTGTTCGCACTCGACTCACATTTACATAGCACAACACAACTTTAATTGACTATGTCACAGACTAGAAGACTGACTAGTGAACAAGGTAGGTAAGTAAGATAAGATAAGGAACTATTTTTGCCCGTCATTTAGCTATAATATAATTTTATGGAAAATACATATTTAATATTAGTATATATTATATTTATAACTCGTTTTCATATAATACTGTAGCAAGTTTGTGTGATTGTGACGGCCTTTACTTGACTGACGTTTCTTTTTTTTTGTTTCTTACTTTTTTTGGATAGGCTTAGATCATAAGATCATACTTGTTTGTTATACTTTTTATTGAGATTTCATTTCAAGCTCTTTTGAAGAGCTCTATTACGGCGGTAAGTTATGAAATGCCCTAATTGCTTTGTCAGGGTCCAGCATGGTGTAGGTATATCGCATAGTTTTTTTGGGCAGATCAGATTAAAAAGTTTGTACAATGAAATCAGTGATGTCAAAGAAGAGCTGCCAGGTGGTATTTTTATGCAAAACGTGTATAATCGGACTGTTTATTGTATCTATTACGATTCAGTATAATTGGATTTAAAAAAAGGCCTTTTTAATTTCTGAAAGGAACTTTTTGAAAAGGAACGTTGATATCCAATCAACGTGAAGAACAAATATGTTGAGTGTGACCAATATTAAAAAAGAATTGACAGGTAGGTACCTAGTTGATATGATTGAATCGAATAATGAACAAAAATCATAATGATTTAACGGAACGCCATCTAACAACATCACCTGGCAACTAATACTTTTTATTATGAAGTAATAACAAAAAATGGGTTTAACAATAATTATTCATAATGCAATCGAATTTCATATAATTGCAGACCGTATAAACGAGATTAATGTACTGGCCAGTGTGACCATATGTGGCAGAATTCATTTTGGCAGATTTTGCTTAAAAATTTTGCTTGTGGCAGATCATGCTGACGATTTAGAAAACTGGCAGATATTGGCAGATTTGTAAATGAAAATGATTCAAGGAATATCCATCTATTAATTAATTCATTTCATTTTCAAAGCACAAAGGCCGTGCCAGGATAAGCTAAGTGATTCTGCGCCCTTGAGTTTGGGCTTGAAATTTTTATGGATGGTGTGTGTGGTGCTCAAATTTTGCACAATAGTTACTCATGTAGAGACATGAGTAACTATTGTGCAAAATTTGAGCACCCTAAACTTTATAGTTATGTTTAAAAAAAAAAGAAATATAGTTCTTCTTCGATTATTTTTTCTAGCCGACCACTTTTAATGTTCTTTACATATATTGTACACATAATAAAGGTAATTATGTGACAATAATTATATTTTAATGATGTTCTACAAAAATTAAAAAAAATACTGATTAAACTTTAGAGTTTTTTTTTACTTCCGTGATAGAGACCGCTCCACAAAAAATATGTCCTCTTAAACTATGTACCTAAACACTGAAAATGTAAACGAAGAAGATTTATATTAATAAAAGAAAATCCATTGAAACTTTGTGTTTTATTTTCGTTTCCATTAAGATTTAATTTTGGCATTTTTGGCAACAAGTGCGGCGGATTTCAGCAGATTTTTTGCCCAGACTGTGGCATATTCGCTATTTTTGAGATGGTCACACTGGTACTGGCAGCCCTGTGTCAAAGTAGTTTTTATTTCCGAAGAGTAGGTATAATCTTTATAGTGTTATTCTTTGGATCGTTAGAATTATAAACCTATTTATTGAACGAAATATAAGGCGTAAGATTGGTTTTGAATTTAAATCTGAATCAAACACAATAGAACAATGAATCCTATGACGTAAGTTTTGTTAGTAATTAGAGGTATTACCGCGCAATCAGTGGATTACTTTATATTCTACTAGACATATAATGTATATCCTCTTTCTCCGTTTCCTCTCCCCAGTAATGTTAAAAACGTGTTGAAACTGAGTAAGCAGGAGCTGGCTAGCAACTCCAAATCATCATGGCATGACCAGTACAAGGACAGTGCTTGGTTATTCGTCGGCGGTCTTCCTTACGATCTGACAGAAGGAGATATCATTTGCGTATTTTCACAGTAAGTCTAAGTGCTTTGGATATCATTGAATAATGAACATAGATTGTCGTGTAGGATAGGAATCAAGCATCAATCAATGCATTTCGTTATTTTTCAGGTATGGTGAAGTGGTTAATATAAACTTGGTTAGAGATAAGGCTACAGGTAAATCAAGAGGGTTTGCATTTATATGCTACGAAGATCAACGCTCTACCATTCTTGCAGTTGACAACTTGAACGGGATTAAGGTAATTTTTACCAGTCATGTGGCCAAATAAACAAAGGTCACTCAAATTGATCATTAACTAAAGTGACTTTGAGTTTTTATGTATAGGTTGACTTACTAGTTGAGAAACATTAGACTATTTAATTTGTAATAATGCTTAAGTGGCGTTTGTGAATTCGGCCAATACCCGCTGTAGCTTTGCAAAAGCTTCTGTAACTTCAGTGGGCAAGATGTACCTTATTTATGTGTTATCCATTATAAACATTAGCCTTCTCACCTTCAGGCCATAGATGACTATGGCGCTTAAGGCACTCTTTATGTTGTCATTCTATCTCATGATCAACTGCCATAGAAAGGTTAAAGAGTAGACTTCAGAAACCTTCCTGATCAGAATGTCTAACTTGCAATTCGTCTATGAAGCAAAATGACTAAAAAGAAAGTCTATGTGGCAAAATACCTAAGCAGTAAATCGGCAGACATTTTGATCTTTTCAAAATATCACAGACTGTCTATGACTGTAAAAATATGCTAACCTTAACTTTTAAAAGTAAAAGTGGTTTAATTGAGGAAAATCTATAGATAACAAAATGTTTCAGATTTTGGGCCGCACAGTAAGGGTAGACCACTGTGAGCAATATCGTGCGCCCAATGCAGATATGACTAAAGTGGACGAGTTAACTGCTGCCATCCGGCAAGAGGGGTGTGCTCCCGTTGTATCAAATGAACCAGATATTAAACAAGTAATAATTTAATGATTAATTTAATTTAATAACATTGACATAGTCCATTTTATATGTTCATAATTAAAAGGACCTCAGTGGATACTTAAAGAAAAGCTTGTAAAATATTTATCGAAGAATTATTTTTAAGTAAGATAATGATGTAAATAGATAATTTAATACTTTCAGGAACCATGCAAAGAGAAGAAGGAAAAAGTTAAGAAAAGCAAGAAGAAGAAAAAAAAAAGAAGTAGAAGTTCAGATTCTAGCAACTAATATAATTTTAGCCTATTTTATTAAGAATTACTAGTTTTCTCTCACTGTTATCGCTAACAACAAAATGACACATTCACAGTTGTACAAATTAAATTATTAAGATGTAAGTACATAATTAAGAATAAAATATTGAAAGAGATCAAATTTGATTTATAAATAACACTGACTGATATGAGATACATTTTAATTTTATTATAATATCACTAATATTTTTAACATTGGATAGCATCGCGCGCTGGAACCCCGTGTGAATAGCATTTATTATCAATATTTTATTAATTATTGAAATGATTCTTAGTGAATTTGTCACTAAATTGGAATTGGGAAGACTCATGTTGTTAATTACTATTTTTATTATCATGTATGCAGCCAGAAGGGCGTGGCCAGGATTCTGTTAAGCTTTTGAATACCACAGTCTACTGTAGCCGACAGCAGATTTTCGTGCCCCTAACACCACGGCATGCAGTTTTCCATACATTTTGGCGGCTACAGCCGTCACTCGGCGTCCGGGGCACGCTTTTACGCATATATCGTTCAAAAGATCAACTTTTAAGGTAGGTTTAGACGGGACAGTGGCGTAACTATAGGGTGGCAGGCACAGAACACAGAAAGAGGTTAGAAAGGCCGTCTGCCATAATTCGTACCGAAACCGCTGTCGCCGACGCATCCCCGCTCGACGTTACAACTACTAGCGCGAACGAAATAACTACGAGAATACGCACACACCCACAATAACCAAAGTCCGCTCGTGATTCGTGCGTTCGAATAGCCAGCCGTTGCCCCGCCCATACCCCACTTCATTGACAGAAGCAATTTATTTTACATTTGCACTAGGCCTCGAGCATATCGATAATAGTTATCGATGAAGTATCGCGCCCTCTATGCCGCGTTTTGAAGTGTATACTACTATTTCGTAGTTAATCAGGCGCTGTGTAAGGCGGGTTGCGCGCTGTGTAAGGCAGGTTGCGTGCTGTGTCCGGCAGGTCGCGCTGTGTCCGGCGGGTTGCGCGCTGTATCCGACAGGTCGCGCTGTGTCCGGCAGGTCGCGCTGTGTCCGGCGGGTTGCGCGCTGTATCCGACAGGTCGCGCTGTGTCCGGCAGGTCGCGCTGTGTCCGGCGGGTTGTGCGCTGTGTCCGGCGGGTCGCGGTCGGTCCGGGGTTACGCGGTTTTTTTGTCTAATTTTTATTTCTTTATATGCTGCCAGGATTGCAACAAATAACTTGTCAGAAAATATTGTTTCTGAACACATCATGGAGGATTTATAATATGTGTGTAGATAAAGTTAAGTATGCAACTGTACATAATTTGGCCTTAAAACACTCGTGCGATCTTATTATGAAAATCGCCTATCGGCTCGTCTCATAAACCGACACTCGTATTTTAATGCCTATCATTATGCAACCGTTGCATAAACTACTATAAATATGCGCAAATACAAAAAAAGTTCAAGTTTCTCGTGTGTAATTTTGAAACTTAATCATTATATTGTTATTTATTATTATATTGTATTTACATATAAAGTGTGTAATATACTTTTTTATGTAAATTAAATATAGTTATAAAACACACAAGCTATTATAATATTAAGTTTAGACATTATACACCGGCTTTACATCAAGCCCGCCACTTTTAGGTAAATTGTTTTTATATTATTAGGAACAACATTGATAAAAAATACAGAAGTTAACTTAAATGATAAATAAATTCAAGACTTATTATAATAGGGTATAACAGGACCAAGGTACTTAAGCTGAACTCAGAGGAATTAACAAGTTACTTTGTAAACCAGGCTTAAGGTGTATGTATTATGGTCGCAGCTCTGTACGTGCATTAAAAGTATTTATTTTAAAAACACTCTCATCATTAATTATCGCTTTTTTGGTCCATTCATCAATGCAGAAAAATAAATAACTTATCGAACACATTGTTTATCTATAGTCGATAACACTAACTTTGGCCACATCACTAGTCTCATTACTTCGTCAGGTAGGCAGTTTTTGGGAAACCATTAAATAACTTAGTTTTTAGACTTACCTGTGAAAAGAAATTCCATCTTTTGACACATTTGATACTTGGCTTCTGGCCCTGCACGTAATTATTGCACAAGACGACATTTTCAATGAATTAAACCGGATTTTACCGCAGCTCGAAACTGTGACGCAGCGCGCTCGCGACTGACTGCGCTGGCAGCGAGTCGTGTTTGAAATAGGCTCATTTGCTCAACTGCGCGGCGCGCGTGCCCCGCCCACATCGCCTTTCTAACCTCTTTCTGTGTTCTGTGGTGGCAGGGCTGGCAAAATGCCACGGGCCCCCGACCCAAGAGGGCCCCGGCCCAAGAGGCCGCGAGCTCAAAAATATAGTACAACGTGACGATTTTTACTGATAGGGCCCCCATCAAAAGAATTTGCCAAGGGCCCCAGATGGTATAGTTACGCCACTGAGTAGGGAGTCTATTTTGAGACGCCTAAAAAATGTAGGTACTGGCAAAGAATAGAACCCGCGCCTATTCTTTGGCTGGCGCCGTAATTTATTATTATTATTATTTATTATCAGGCAAGCAGTTGTAGCAACTGATAAATGCCTGTCCTGAAATGATATCCTGTGTGCTATAGGCGTCTCCAAATAGTCTCCATCTAAACCTGACTTAATGTTAAAAATTAAAAAACAAAATATACATCAGTGACCAGTACTTTACGGTTCGTGAGCATTCCTGCTAATCAGCTGCATCTAGAGAGAGCAGCTGCCCCACCCTGCCCATGATGATGATGATGATGGGTGCACCCTGCCCATACCTCGCTATGCTCTTGGACAACAGATAAATGCATGTTCAGCTATCCACTACTAAGATGTAGTCTCTCGTACAGTTGATGTCTAAATCTAGGCTAGGTTTGAACTGTAATGCTAAAACAACTTCTGGCTGTTTGTTCTATGCCTTGCAAAACCTTGAAAACTTCATAAATAGGGTGAAGGCGGTAACAGTGGCTATAGCGACAACAGTGGCGCACTAGCCGTTTTGTCAAAAATATTATAGATAGCTTTCTTTCTTTCTCACTCTTCGGAAGGTCTCCCGATAGAAACAGTTTACAACCAGTTCGCTTGCGTCAGCTATGTAACGAACCCGTGTAATTAATGTTTTTTTGTTTTGACGATAGAAAAAGTGAATTTTAAGGTAAGGTGAACTTTCTATTTTTTCACGAACATTTTGTTTTACCAATGGATTAATAATTTTGCTGAGAAATAAACTTAATTGAGGCCATTTTGACGTATACTGCACTTCGATTTAAGCAAAACTATCATGCGTGGTATAAGTTATATCCAAAATGGCGGTTTTGTACACAGTGGCTCAAATCGCTTGAGTACACAGTGGTCCATGATACACTGTGGTGACTGTGTACTGTAGGTACCTACTGATAATAAGTGCTCAGACATTAGTTTAGAAATTTTTACAAGATGTAATAATTTTCGTTAGTTTTTCATTTCAGGATGGCTCTTCCAGCAAGGCCCCGTAAAATAGGGAAACACAAAGTTGACGACATGAAAAACGCTTTTAAAAAAAAATTGGTATGAGCGAGAGAAAAGAGTCTAATGTTTTTAAATTTAAGAAACTTGATTATAAATTTTAAGACAAAATATAATTTTTATTTATTATTACATTTATTGTTTGGTTAATTCAATAAATAAAGACTGATAAAAAGCCGAAAATTACGTTATTATTTGGGTTATAATTATAGATGATTCACTGTGAACTTGCCTGATTCACTGTGAACCGAGGGCCGATTCACTGTATGCCACCCCCAGTACACAGTGGCTCAAATAAGTTTTTTTGTTAAATACTGTTTATTTTCCAAAATATTACCTTGTGGTACTAAATCGATTAAAATATTCAATATATATTAGTTACACTATAATACTAATCCTTTTGCATCTTTCCAACACTCGTCCAAATCAAGTGACATCGCTCGAAAAAAAAGTGACCCACTGTTGCCGCCTTGACCCTAGTTTATAAAGGTGACCTTGCATACAGGTGATATTATTTGCTCTTCAATTCCTTATTATATTAAAAGGCAAAATGTGACTTTGTAGCTTTAGTTCTTGTTAAGGACATTCTTGATACCATACAAGACCTTTGCCTGGCTGTAAGCAATTATTCCGTCAGAGTTGCTATATGCCTGTTCTTTTTTATGTTTGTTGGTGTTGTATGATATTGGTTGAAGTGTTGCATAGGATAGCACATCTCCTCCTCTCGCCTTAAGAATGGCATGCGCTGCACAAGTGTCCCACTGGAATGTGGTACCTTTTGTTACAATATATCCAGCAGCTTCTCCTGAAACAATAATAAATATTTCTATATGAACACAAAATCAAATCAAACATATACATCATACAAAACATATACAAAATACACATAAACATACATGTTCAGAGTTTCTTGCGGCGTTTTTTCTCAGCAGATGTCACCTTTCGAAGCGCTGGTAGCTTCAGACATGTGAAAGAGCCCATGTGGCCTACTTGTAAAATAAATATTTTCATTTTCATTTACATATATTTGATTGATCTGTTAATGTCTGCATTTTTGCTTTGATGCCAATTATAGGAACAAAAACATGCTTTAACCTCGTAAGTCCTAGCATTTTTAATGCTCTGTAGTGATTCCGTCCCAGTGTACTTAAATAAGAACAAATTACTTACGGAAGTAGTTTTTAATCTTAAATCAATTACGACAAAGTTGAAATTAGAACCAAATCAAGCAAAATACCAGGTCTTAATGAGGTACAATAATTTGTACTTAATAAAGTACAAGGGGACTTACGAGGTTAAATAACCAAGGGTGGTTTGCACCTAAATCTTAAATCTGATTGAAGCCATTAACCTTTTGAATGCCACGGCTGAATGCATGAAAGTGTGCCTCAATATCTATCTCTATCAATATAAACGGGCGCCAAATGCAAGACTCGCCCGGGGCGCCTAGATGACTTAGAAAAGCCCTGCAAGTGGCCCAAAAAGTGAATGCTACAAATAGGAACTTGATCCAATAGTTGACTTACCTAAAGAAACCTGCATTAGTTTATGGCCACACCCAGGTGCTGACTTAACCTCCCATCCATTGGATTTAATTTTTTCCACAAGGTCTGGATTTTCAGCTCCACTGACAAGTATAGTATTGTCATTGTGAGTGGTGAGTATTTCACAGCCTCCCACTTTACCATAGCCGCTGTAACTTACACCCCATAGTATTCGCCCATTACCACTGCAAAGATGAAAGTAATTGATAAGTTACAATTTCTATAGATCAGTGCTTTTCTACCTTCTTGAGTAAGGGTCACACCCCTTTACAAGTAAAACAAAAATGACCCCCCATGACCATATTAATACTATGTCAGTGGTTTCAATGATGAGGTATTAAAAACCTGCTTTGTGTCTGTGAACCCTTGAGCAAGGGTTTGCGACCCCTGAGCAAGGGTATGCGACCCCTGAGCAAGGGTATGCGACCCCCTGGGGGTCACAATCCATGGGTTGAAAAACACTGCTATAGATGATAGATGATTATGCATTATCCTAACAAACATTATTGCCACTTTTATGTCACATGTGAATTGATAAGCGGGTGGTGGATTTTTTATGTCTTAGCGTTATGCATATGCTTACTTATCATAGAATGGTTGGTTGACCACCCCCATGACCGGTTCCCCAGTGGCCTTCACAAATGCACCTACAAGAACAGTGACACAGGCGAGGCCTGAGTTACCATCTGTGTTCCCTTTGTTATTCACTCCTGCTATGAATTCTGCAGTTGCATCTGCAAAAATTACATTTTTTCTTAGATTAGTTACTCCTCTATTACGAAGCATTGCAAGTCATAAAAGCTAGCTGCATACTAGTTCAAAGGTACAATGCTACCATCTTTTACACAATTTAATATGAATGAAACCATGCTGCCATCAAATGGCAGAATGATGCATGTAACAATGCCTAAATTAAAACAGATAGGTAGCAGACAATCTTGATGAATTATGATCCTAAGGAATCATGAAGAAGAATGGACAAGGAACAATTCGTCAAGAGTCAAATCATTTGAAAAGTATTCAGTTATCAACATACCGATAGGATCTATCCAAACTGCTAATGTAGTATCATCTATTGCTGGTAAGTCATAAGCTAACTCTCCAACTAGATTGGGACTTAAGTTGCAATGGGATCCTTCAGCTAATTTAATTGCTTGCTCTTTTGGGACCAGTTGTGTTAATAACAGAGCAGTCTTGTCAACATTTTCCTCTAGTCTAATACGATATCCGTTAATTTCGCCACACTCTTCGCCCCAAACACTGTAAGCAAGATCTTGGCAGTGGCGACCAATCTCTACTTTAGCGGCTTCTTGAGCCAAAACGTCAGCAATCGTTTTAAAATCATGCTCAAAGCGACTATTGGCTTCGCCTCCAGATTTTTCGGTAACAACAAGATTTTCATCACTTAAACTTTCAGCACATGAACGTGCGACGCATGCTGCCCGTTCCGATGCGTAAATTAATGCTTCCAAAACATTTGCCATAATTGAAAGTAGTATATACCCAAATTACTGCCTGCTCTTCAACACTTTCTATCGATTTATTTCTAAAATTAAGTTAACTAACTTCATGTTAACTTCACATAAAGGCATAAATAAAGTGCGCATGCGTACAGAATTCTGTACATTTCTGTCCGTAGTATTATAGTTTGTGTTTCTGTCAGTCAAAAAGTAAACAATCACAAAACTATGTACATGGTGCTGTGGTGTAGATACAGACTTGGCTGTATGGACCAAGTTCCCTTTGCCTACCCTCTAAGGATAACGAAACGAACGTAAAAAAAATGACAGTGGTATAGATTAAAATGTTGTTTAAATTTATACGTAGTTAAAGAATAATTCGGTAATATTTTTATTATATTCGTATTAAAATGAAAAAAAGGTGAAATAATTATAACGACAAAAATAAATTGATCCATTAAAATATACTGGTTTGTGTAAGTTTCAGCTGTAAAGATTAGCCGTAGCTGTAGAGAGCCACCTATTGTGAAGTAGCAACATTAAAAAAAAAACCTGCAGCTGAGTTGACTTTTTTGTTAATATTGTTTTCTGATTTTTCTCGACCCCTTTTAATTCCCGGATCTCGAGAATTCTCGACAGCTTTTTCCTGAAGCGTCGAGATTTTATTTTATACTAGCTTCCGCCCGCGACTTCGTCCGCATGAAATTCGGTTATAATTATTTCCTCGGGAACTTTTGACTTATCCGGCATAAAAATTACACACACTTTATCATGTATAGTAATATTAGTAGAATTAGTAGGAAGTAGGATTGTCGAAGAGGATTTGTACCAAGTTTTAAGTAGATATCAACATGGAATCAGTTCTTCCCATACAAATATTCAATACATCAAGGCATCTTATTCCGGGGGGGAAATTACGTTTATTTCATGAATATTAGTTACCTAGTACCTACCTAATTGTTTGTTTTGTGGTGCATTTACATAAAGTTTCAAGTTAATAAATAAATGGAATCAGTTTTTTCTAATTCAAAATTCAATACCCCAAGGCACTCTTTTTTAGGGGTAGGTAGTTTAATATTTTTCTCTAACATATGTCTAATTGTTTGTTTTGAAAAGTATTACCAAGTTTCATGTTAATAAACTCATCGAAAAATGAGTTAATAATTTGTATGGAAATCCGTAATTTTTTAGCTTATTAACATGAAAATTAAAATTTAGGCTTCTGAATAAAAACAAAGGCGCACTGCAAAAGCATTTTGAAAAAATCAACCCCTGTAGGGGTGAAATTTTAGTATATTGATTTTGGGGTAGTTTTGAAATTCCATCCCATAAGGGGTAAAGTTTATATGGAAAATACCGCGGGCGAAGCTGTGGCGGGTTCTCTAGTCTTTTATATATCTACTAGTAAGGCCGAAGAATACGACCTAACGATCTGGCCGACTGACGTTACCCGTCCTGTAACCCATTTCACGAAACTACAAGTTATGCTTTTACAGGCAAAAAGTGACAACACTGCAACATCTGTATAGTATCTGTCATCGGTGTTACCAGTATTTGCTTGTGAAATTGTAACTTTTAGCCTCGTGAAACGGGCCACTGACCGTACGAACACCCAATCGCATACAGCCACTGCGGCCCTAACATGCAAGACACAAGGATACAGTGGCGGCGTAGGTTAGATTGGCACCCCGGGCGGTTTTGTATTGAGGACCCCTACTTAACCTTTTGAACGCCACAGCAGATTTCGGTGCCCCTGAAGCCACGGCATGTCGGCCTTGTCGGCTACAGCCGTCACTCGGCGTCCGGGGAACGCGTTCTCGCATACAGCCGTGGCGTTCAAAAAGTTAAAATAAAACACCAAATATTAAACATGCTTAAGAGACTTTATTTTCCTAAAATATTCGATCAGATTATCAACATTACTTCTCTGTCTCTTACAATTGATAAAATCGAAAGATTGAGTAGTCGCGCTTGCCTCATTGTGGACCTTAAGTACCTAAGATTTTAATAATAATAACTTTGAAAAGCTCCTTCTAAAGAGAGATATATTTTGTGCGCCTTCTTTGGATGTACGATTGAGTAGTCATTGTCACCCCTTGGTGCTTGGCACCCGGGGCGGACCCCCCCTCCGCCCCCCCTTTACGCCGCCACTGCAAGGATAAGTTATACTGTCTTATCTCTAAGTGCGTCTCTCTCACACTAGTGCCGACGAATGAGATAGTCATAGAAATAAACGGGTTTAACTTATCTTTGTGTCTTGCATATTAGGACCCCGAAAAATGACAACGCAGAGGTCAGCACGCGCGCGCGGGCGTGATCTCGGTCGATATTTCGGACCTTGATCTCGCACAAATCTCTCGATAAGCGAACATTTCGTGCACTTTTCAATTAAGCACGTTTCTGTTACACAATACCAATAACTTTTTATAAGGTGTGTCCTTGACGTAGCAAAATAGCAATAGCCATGCCATGTCAATGGGAGAAAATAATTTCGCAAACGAATGAACGTTAGTTTTATCGCTACGGTTCACAAAATGTATCAGTAGTTACCTAACTATCGTCGTATTAATCGTACGAAAGTCTAATAATAAAGATCATCGTTCGATGGACGTGCTTCATTAATGCAATTCTACGCCTACTATACGTATATCTTTCTAGCTAGCTTAAATAGAGCCATAAGAATATGCGATTAAATATTATTCGAAAAAGTGTGAGCATACGGAGGGTCAATTTTGACAAAACTTGGTTTAGTGTCAGAAAAATACAGCGTCGCAGCAGACATCAGCACAGGCTAATAATAGACAGAAAGCAGAACTCGCCTAGACAGATAAGTTGATTATCTCTAAATGAATGCCAAAAACATTAGGGTACGCAGTGCTTTATAGGTAGGTATATGTATATGACGCTATAGGTAATGTAAAAACTGCATCAAAATCTATAATCTACTAGCTTCCGCCCGCGACTTCGTCCGCGTGGACACCCTAATCACCTAGCGGTATGAAATATAGGTACTTTATCTACACCCATATCATAAAACCTCCATTGGTTAATCAAAAACCGTAGGAAATGACCACCATTTTGACAACCAATTAGGAAAAACCAGTGCTGCGATAAAGAAATAACATTACTTCTTTATCGTTTTTAGTAAAGAAATGAGATTAAATTTGGAACAGCTGTCAAAACTCAAGTGGGTCTCTATTCTAGTATCCATAGATATTAAAACAGTTATTGATACGAAACGTCAATTCAGTATGTTTTTTTAATATAAACTGCACAATATTTGATCTCGAGTGACGTGAGAATAGAGACTTCATCCGTTTGTCTATGATTTAAAAAAAAAGGTCTTGACGGAGGATCGAATCGCCGCCATGTTGGTGTTTTGCTAAACGAAAGTAGAATTGTTGTTGAATTGAATAGAAAAAGTTGTTTGTAATTTACATTTTAGTTGAAAATATGAATAGTAAGTAGTCTTCTCGGAGTGTGTGTGATGTGAAAATGCGCCGGATATCGGAAATATGCAGCCACGATTGCAACAAATAACTTGTTGCCAGAAAATATTGTTTCTGAACCCATCATGGAGGATTTATAATATGTGTGTAGATAAAGTTATGTATGCAACTCTGCATAATTTGGCCTTAAAACACACGTGTGATCTTATTATGAAACTCGCCTGTCGGCTCGTTTCATGAAAACCGCACTAGTATTTTAAGGCCTATCATTATGCAACCTTTGCATAAACTACTATTACGACCTATTCTCATACCTACCAAATATACATGAAAAAAATCATTGAAATCGGTCGAGCCGTTTCGGAGGAGTGCGACCACAAACACCGTGACACGATATTTTTATATATAGGTATAGATAATATTTTCTATAGTCGTTGTAAGTACAAAATTTCAACTTCAACTTTAATAGCCTTCGAGAAAAAGTGCATGTGACATACGGATACACGGACAGACGGACAGGGCGAATATTTCATACATATATATAATAGTTTCCTAGTTAGACTACGGAACTCTAAAATGATGTTTTAAGAGAATGTGTATTCGCTTAAAGCACAGAGTAAGCAACTTTTAGTCAGTTTTTTAGTCGAAATAGCGACATACCTATCTATTTACTTATTCATGATCGGCAAAATGTCACGGTCAAGAATTAGACATCATTCATTGTGTTAATATCGCTAACTCAATATCGAAAAAATTACGACTTACCTGTGTATAAAATACCTATGCACACCGGTTTTCTTTTTAACCGACTTCAAAAAAAAAGGAGGAGGTTCTCAATTCGGTTGTATTTTTATTTTATTTTATTTTTATTTTTGTTTGTTACTTCAGAACTCCGTCATTTATAAACCGATTTTAAAAATTCTTTTTTTAATCGGTAGGGTATACTTCCAGTTTGGTCCCGTTGTAGTCAAAGTCGAGTTATGATGAGAGGATCGCTGAGGAATCGATGGAACTTCAAATATTATAGGCAAGCATACAGCAATTTTAGTATTTTCTGTAATAACTCAAGCAGTTACGTTCCAAAAGCATTATTTGGTGAAGTGGAACTGTTGATGAAGACCATAGATGATCACCGGAACTCGTAAATGTTGAGTATTTCAGGGTTGGCGATTAAATAGCTGTATAAAGTTCTGAAGCAACTTATGTCCATGAAAATTAATGTAGTAAAATTGAAAAACCAGGAGAACTCCTCTACGATTGACATCCTTGCACCGTGGATAGCAACAGTTTGTAAATGGTGATGAGCAATTGGCATTATGCTATTGTTACTTGATGTAGTAAATGTGTGTCGTTAAATAACAGGATAATAAATGTGAAAAAAAAAACTTACTTTTCAAAGGCTATTTATTTGAAGTCGGTTTTTTTATTTTATAAATTATAGATTATTCAATCATTTATATTAACAAAAGCAGAACACCACTCATTCAATCACTCACTCACTGACTAATCACGAAATGTGTGTGTGACTCTCAAACGTGCTCCGCTGCGTCAGCGACGAGGAACACATTCCATTTAGACCTTTGTACTTACAGTCGAAAGTAAAAGTATCGCTCGTCGCTGACGCAGCGCTGTCAACGTTACAGAATACACCACTGTAAAACTTACAGACTTGAAATGTGAAATTCGCTAAGGGAATGAAATAGGGGTTCCAAGCTTGTATTAGAAAGATGTGCAGGCGCCGCTGCGCCGGGGCGGGTAGTATTAGATAGATAAATGGATTCAGTCCACCATTTTGTTTTACATCACTACTCATTATAAGATAGCTGTGCCCTGCATGCATTGCAATGCTCTGTTTTTATTTCGGTCATAATCTTTCCTGACCGCATACACAACAGTTTATCGGACACATTCAAACAGACAAACCGATTAACAGACGAGCAGACATAAGATTCAAAAGTTTTTTTAAAATTGTTGTCTTCCACAGACTTTTTCCACTTCACGGTTTCATTGTATGTATGTACAGATTAAAAGTCCCCTGCCGCGTTTTTCTGTCATCCTGTGCGTCTGTACAGGCTAATCTCAGAAACTGTTGTAGGGATTTTGATAGGGTTTTCACTAATAGATAGACTGATTCTTGAGAAAGATTTGTGTAAATACTTTTTAAAGATTCAATGCACATTGCCCGAACTATGATGATGTATGTCGATTAAGTCGGAAAAATCGTTTCTAGGCGAAGCCGGGGAGGGCTGCTAGTAGTTAATATTATTAATTAATTTATAGTCCTTTTTTAGCAGCTGTTTACTTCTGTATTTGGTTTGCAAATTTGCAACTGTTATTTAGGTGCTTCCAGATTTATTCCGTAGTTTTAAATAAAGTCTTGAAAATGTGCAAGGTTTCTGAACGCCAAATTGCATAAGTAATGCGTTGAATGAAAGTAGCAGTTACCTTAATTTTTGAACGGGTTTTGCATTGACTTTGAAAGTGCATATTGCGCAAACATATATTATGTCAGTGCATGCAGAACACTAGCTATGTAGGAAGGTGACAGATATTTTGAGGGAATACCTATACGAAAATATATATTTTATATATTTATTTAAATAATCATTTTACAATAATCGCATAGTTTTCAAGTGCGTTTATGACTGCAGCGGCCCTAACATGCATGCCACAAAGATAAATTAAACCCGTTTATCTCTATGACCATCTCTTTCATCGGCACTAGTGTGAGAGATACGCACTTAGAGATAAGACGGTCTATCTTATCTTTTTGTCATGCATGTTAGGGCCGCAGAAGCCAGGGTGGCTTAAGCGGGATTAATCGAAGTTTATGCAATTATAGTTTCTTCCTATTCGAAATTGTGCACAATATGAATTCTACACAACTGCATTCTACCACATTTGCTATTCTTCACAGTCATTATTTTTATACAATCCCGTTTCTTTAACCGACTTCAAAATAGGAGGAGGTTCTCAATTCGTCGGAATCGCGAATAAGAAGAAACAATATTGGCATAAACTTCTATTAATGCCTTAAGCGCAGTCAGAGAGGCGTATAGGAGAGGCTTGTCCAAAGTCAGTGTACGATTCATTTTACGGAGCATACTAAAGAACTTTAATAAATAAAAACCGCATCTAAGAACTGCACCCTAGGGCAGTTTTTGTAGTGGTAGAGCCAAACAGTAATCCTCACTAGATGATTACTGTTCGAATGGGCCGGCTCGACCGGGGTAGTACCACACTCTCACAGAATATCGGCGTAAAGTAATAGCTTGCTATTGCGTTTCGTACGGTGAGTGACGAGATCCGGAGGCCTATTCCCTCATCCCCATCCCATCCC
This sequence comes from Tortricodes alternella, assembly GCA_947859335.1. NCBI lineage: Eukaryota > Metazoa > Arthropoda > Insecta > Lepidoptera > Tortricidae > Tortricodes > Tortricodes alternella. The sequence continues at coordinate 8,170,283 of OX401979.1, read as the reverse complement.
CATTCCCCATCCTCCCTAGACTGGCAACGCATTGGCAGCACCTCTGGTGTTGCAGATGTCCATGGGCGGCGGTGACCATTTTCCATCAGGTGGGCCGGCAGCTCGTTTGTTAGTCATTGACATAAACAAAAAAAACAAAAAAAACCCTAGGGCACTTGTTTGCACCCTTAAAACATCTTCGTTGGTGGTTTTTCTTATACAAAGTTAAGTAGTAAGAGATGCTTGGATTGCTTGGCGCGACCGTAGCACTGCGTGGTATGTGTGTGACGTCTGTTAAGACTTCCAATAGAAGACAACACATCGCGTCACCTTGCGGTCGAGCTGCACTCCTGACACGCCTGCAATGTGACCTTAATCTAGATCATTTATTTTTAGAAAGCAATAGGTGAAAATGTTAAGAACGTGTGAATAATAGGCAAAAGCAGCCACATCACCATTTTCTTTCAAAATGTTTGAGCTCCGACGAGCATCATGAACCAAAAAGATGACAAACTTGTTTGCAAATAATATGTGCATAGCATATCTAATCACAATCACAACCAAGTATAGTTCGCGTCACGTATCCTTGACAATGTAAAAGTGAGACTGACCTTGGCCTTCTGTTCTTGAAAGAGATTTGAGATAAAAATCTTGATGATAACCTCCAAAATGCACAAACGCAGCTGTTTCGAGTAACTTAGTGATATTCCAGGTGCACCGCTCTATGATCTCTATTGCTATTGTATAAGCTCTGAGTGTTTACTAATAATATTGTATATGGATCATTATATATGGAGATCTGAAATAAATAAATAAATAAACAAATAAAAATTACTTGCTGCTTTAGAATTTTAAGTACTGCATTTTGTAGGTACCTAATTAATTTCATACTTATTGATGTCATGCTAGCTCTTTGTAAAATATGTTTTCGTTTCAGTGTTTTGTTTGGTTTTAAGGAAAGAATAAAGTTAAAAACCATTTCCTAAATTCGCTCATTCGCGTACTTCATGCAATTGTTTTGGCAAATACCCACTAATATCGGCTCCATATCGGTAACAGGGTCAAAATTGCTTGCGCATCATCATTATAGGCCTGTATACATCCTACTGCTGGCATAGTCCCCACGCGGGCCCAGTGCGGATTGGGGACTTCACCCACATCGTTGAATTACTTCGCAGATGTGTACAGATTTCTTCACGAAGTTTTCCTTCACGGTTTGCGTGTGCGCATTGTGTTACGTACCTAAGTAATTCATGCCTCAGCCTCTTTGAGGAAAATGAAGATGGATTAACGACGGTTAAGGTTGCAAACCGATGAATACAGAACTCGTGCGAGTACGACTGTTCTTGTGGAAGTATTTTGGGTCACCTTCGCGTTAGATGTCATGTGCTCAGCCGTGGACGTATCCTTGCGATTATGATGATGATTGCTAAGGAAACTGCCTCACCAATTGTTTCATGCTATGACTCAATTTGGCACAGCAGGCTGCGTTTCGACCTAGGCCCACGGATACCCAATGTCGTAGTAATTAGAACTAGAAGCACTGACGTAACGCATGAACTAATCAATAAGAGCTAAGTGGGCGCACTTAGAATCCAGCCGTGAGATTATTTAACGTGCAAAGCGTTTCAGCGACGACCCAGGAACTGCCTCACAGAAATAAACCAGTACCATTACCATGAACTGAAGCATTCATATAGCGAGAGAGGAAAAAAGATGACAATGACACTCGAACGGTTGACTGGTGAATCGAGAATCGTGTCGTGAAATAAAAAGTATTTCGAAATTTCTAATCTGAAAAAAAAAAACACAAACAAAGCTTAAGATGACAATAACATAACATAACATAACATATAGCGTAGCAGTGGCGAAGCCTGCCTACAAGCCGATTTCTGACGGCTTTACCAAGGTAGAAAGCTACGGCTAGTTGTCAGTGAAGTTCATATTACTCTAACTAAATGTCAGACTCGCACGTACGGTTCTAATTCTTCCGGCTTCCCTTAGGAAATCTTTGACGCTTCGCCACTGTAGCATAGAGAAAATGGGACGTATACCACTGGTATGTGTTTAAGGAAATGATTATAACATATGTATAATATAGTAGTTAGTTACCTACATATGATAGAGTTAGAATAGTAGTTTATGTAACGGTTGCATAATGATAGGCCTTAAAACACTAGTGCGGTTTTCATGAAACGTGCTTTAGCGAGTTTCATAATTAGATCGCACGTGTGTTTTAAGGCCAAATTATGCAGAGTTGCATACATAACTTTATCTACACACATATTATAAATCCTCCATGATGGGTTCAGAAACAATATTTTCTGGCAACAAGTTATTTGTTGCAATCGTGGCTGCATATTTCCGATATCCGGCGCATTTTCACATCACACACTCTCCGAGAAGACACTATTCATATTTTCAACTAAAATGTAAATTACAAACAACTTTTTCTATTCAATTCAACAACAATTCTACTTTCGTTCAGCAAAACACCAACATAATGGCGGCAATTCGATCCTCCGTCAAAACCATTTTTTTTAAATCATAGACAAACGAATGAAGTCTCTATTCTCATGTCACTCGAGATCAAATGTTGTGCAATTTATATTAAAAAAACATACTGAATTGACGTTTCGTATCAATAACTGTTTTAATATCTATTGATACTAGAATAGAGACCCGCTTGAGTTTTGACAGCTGTTCCAAATTTAATCTCATTTCTATACTAAAAACGATACGGGAATAACATTGCAGCACTCGTTTTACCTAATTGGTTGTCAAAATGGTGGTCATTTCCTACGGTTTTTGATTACACTATGGAGGTTTTATGATATGGGTGTAGATAAAGAATTATATAAGGTATTTTCCATACAAACTTTATCACCCCTTTTCACCCCTTTAGGGATGGAATCCCTCCTTGGTGCACCTCTAGGGTATGCGAGGACTGTCTCCTCTAAATTTCAAACCTCTAGGACCACCAGTTCCGGCTGTGCGTTGTCTATAAGTGAGCCACGGTACTGTTTTATATGTATAGATAGGCAACTATCAATCAATCCCTAAAGTGTGAAATTAGTGCTGGCAAATTAACTAATTAACAGGAAGTTCGTGCGTGCCCTATAACACGCCAAGATTTTAGGGAAAAAAATCTAAATTTGAAGCCAGTAACTTGAAAATTCGTTACATTTCCATGGCGATAAGTTGTGGGTAAAAGAAGATAGGTACATAAAATAAAATGTCTTTCCACTACAGGGAAGTATTCCGTGATCCATTTTAAAATAAGTAATTGATTAAAGTATAAATAAACGTGCCTATATTCTCAAAATAACTACTCGTACTCAACTTGAGATTCTTCTCATGCTTGGGTATAGCGTGCGAAAGAAAAGTCGGTCACGATGGATGATGTAACCTGACATAGACAATGAACGTAGCACCTTGGACCCAATCCTAAGAGAAAAAGATGAATCACCTTCTGAAGTGACCAGTAGATCTTACAAAAGGTGTACCCACTTATTTATGGAGTGGCTGAAAATGTATTGAGGTAAATATGAAGAATATCTCTTAAGCAATGTAATATTTTTAAAAAAACCGGACAAGTGCGAGTTAAACTCGCGTGGAGAGGGTTCCGTTCCGTACATGATTATCCGAAATTTCCTATGTTACTTTAAATACCATAGACTTCTCATAGATTTTCCTGTAATCTATAGGTAAAGAACGTTTTTTTGTGTTGTTTTCAAATTTTTAGGTCCAGTAGTTTCGAAAATATCCGGGGGGAATGGTCAATTTTCGCCTATTTTCCTAAATAAATATGCCAACTGAAATTAAAAAAAATAAATAAGATCCTCACAATAAGCCCTTTCATTTGATATGTCACACGATATAGGTTGCATAACTTTTTTTAAATTTTCTAATTTACCTCCCAAAAGTGGCCCAATGTATAAAATTCATATATTTAAGTCACGCGTCCGTGTTGCGGTCACTGACTTACATATGTATACCAAATTTCAATTCAATTGGTCCAGTAGTTTCGGAGCAATTTGGCTGTGACAGACGGACAGACAGACAGACACACGAGTGATCCTAGAAGGGTTTCGTTTTTCCTTTTGAGGTACGGAACCGTACAAAACGGAAAAATGTAGTATTAGATCTGTGACATGACATACCGGATGCTGGTATAAATATCCCCTTTCAAGGGAATACATCTTAAGTAACGTAAGTAACGTTTTGGATTGTAATCATACCTATAAAGGCGCGGGAGCACAAGTTGTGTTGCATCTAACTATGACGACAGTGACTTTGAATTGAACTCAGTGATGTTTCGTACATTGAACTCTCATCATTTTCACTCTTTGTTTTCGACAGTTTCAAGTACCCATTACAAGGAAGTAAACGTTCTATTTTTCAGGACGATTCATTGATTTTTATTGATTGAAAGATTGCTATACTACTAACGAATATACGCGTTATCTAAATAAATATAATCTACTCGTATGGCTTTGATGATAACTTTAACGTAAGTATTTCTCTATAAAGAGCGTCTTACATATTTGTTACAAGTATTTCAGAGTGTCAGTAATAAAATTTGAAAAGTAAGTATATAATTGAATAGGTACTATAAGTTAGTCACGACCTGTCACGACAAATGTTGCACAATTGTGATTGTACAATGTTGAATACTTATTACCTATTTTCATGTCTCCACGTCACCTATTGTACCAATTTCTGTATAAATTGTGATATATTACCAAACGTTAAGAAACTTTTCAATTGTATCGGAGTTGTGTAGATTTTCATAAACTCTAAAGAATAGCAATTTTGATTTTGTAATCTGTGAATTAGTTAAATGAATGGTTAACAATCTCATTCATGTATAACACAATTTATTGCCCGTACCTATTGCAGTAGTCTATAATGAATGATAATAATTGATGCTACGTTATTTTGTTCACCGACTAGAACTACATATTTTATTACTTAAATAAGTTGAACACGGACGTTAGAACTAGTACGTCTACGTCTTGGATAAAAAATAAGGCAACGATTAGAGGAACTAATGAGAGTCATAATGAAATTAAATATTGCGCTACAGATTAACGATTATTATATTAATTTAAGTCTAATCCAATTTAGAATAAATGATTTAATCTTCAGCATACCTTTTTGAAATGGGCCCATCGACCGGCGACAGAACAGCGGTGTGATTTTTTGTATGTGCGCAGCGGCTGATCAGCGGTTAAACGCAACTCTTAATTTAGACTGTAAGAACAAAGGCATTCGGTCTAAATTTGAACGTGTCCCTCATCGCTGACCAGCCGCTGGACACGTTAGAGAATCAAATCGCTGCATGGAGTGTGATTTTCTAAAATAAAACTTTGTTCATGAACTCCACGGTGAGCCTAACCTGAACCTTCAGTGTGTATAAACTACATGTCCGCGCATGTCTACGACCTTGGTCGTGTTTCGACACAACCAGCCACAGATGTAGGCGCCTAACTTCGCGTAACGTCTACGAGCGTGCGGGTCAATTTATGATTGTCGGATAAAATGAGACGAATTGAGCGACGAGATTTGTTAGTGAATAACATGGGTGTAATTTTGGTCACACTGTGGGCTGAAAATCGGCTTTCATAGACATAGGAATCGAAGTTAAGATTTTAAAGTTTTTTTTGCTTGAAATGCTAAATTAGCATGTTAGCAGTATAACCGGCTGTAATGATATTTGTGTTTTTTTTGCGGTTTCCGAGATATCCAGTTAGTTTTCAGAAAAAAAATTGAACTCATAAGTTTTCGTGCCAAATCACGCCAGGATCATAATTTAGCATAATAATGAAATGATTTCTATTTCAAGCAAAAACACATTAAAACGTTAACTTCGATTCCTACTTGTCTATGAAAGCAGATTTTCAGCCCACAGTGCATCGGGGCACTGCGGGCGAACGCTCGGAAACGACTGCAATGAGCCTCATCTTATACTGGCACAAACCGGTTATCAATGCACTTTGCATGGTAGATAATCACATGGCTTAACATTGCTTGTTCACTCACTGTAGCTGTAGTCCAACTATTGTTGTTGTGGGCCTCTATTCGGGAACGTCCAAGCGATAGATACTGTTGCGACTCGAGAGCGAGATTCGCATCCCGCTCTTATGCATTACGCATCCTTCGGAAGAGTGAGGTGAGAATCTCGCTAGCGCGTCGCTACAATATCGCTAGGACGATCCCGAATAGCGGCGCAGTTGTTTTAAAAAAATAAACATATGGATTTGACGTGAGTGTATTTTAATTTAATTTTAGCAAACATATTGTTGGCCATACCACTGGCTCTTTTTGTAATGTTCATAGCATACTTATTTAATAGTCGTGATCCCATACAATCTGATCAGCTGTCTATAAAAGGCATAAAAATAAACGAATGTTAAATTGTTAATGGTCTTTTTTATTGCATCCAATTTTGTATTGTTACCATAACTTTGATATGATCATAACTGAAATTGAACTCAGTTTTGCAAGCCAAAGGTTTTGTGCAGCATTCGCTGTTGGATACGCGCAAATTAACTGGCAAAAGATATGGCTCTTGTCTTCGTCACTTTATCCGAGCAATTAACATTTTAAACAAGTTTCGTTTTAGTATTATTTAAATAGCATAGCGCGTTTAAAACTTTGCCCGAATCACATTAACTAATTATAAACTGCTCTTAATAATGTGCTGAAGCACTTATCAGAATGGAATGTTGCCTACTTGTTAAATATAAAAAACCTTTACCTACGGTTTTCCCGCTTTACAAAGCAGCCAATCTGTGAATTCTCCATTTTCTTTATCTTTGATAATATACCAAAATATAATAAAATACACGCGTTTTACAGAGCGGTGAAATACAGTCGCAGTACTGGTGCAATACGTAAGAAAGCCGATAAATGTGAAAAGTTACTTTCAAAATAATTGTAAATCCCATATTTACATGCAATGCACTAGGAAGTAAAAGTTATCTTTGCCCCGATTTGTCGTTGTCCGACCGGCTCAATAACAAACCTTGCTTTTACTCCGCTAATCTTCCGGCTCGGATCTGTATGCGGCTGAAATTAAGATCTGTAGAGATTCTCTCCTCGATATGACTTTAAACGTAGGGTGGTTCCCTCACTTGCCCGGCAAATAGACATGCGCAAAATGTGTCCCTGAAAAGAAAAGATAGATACGCTTCTTTTGATCACTCTGAACTGTATCACTCAATTAGTTCAGTAGTTCAGTTTAATTCAGTAGCTTAATCGACGCATTTGGATCTGTAGTTCGCATTTCTTTCACTCATTCATTGAACTATGGAGTGAATTGATATAATATCTGTATAAACAGTTCATTAAACTCAGCATAAATAAATGCAGATACAAAATGTGTAAGCGAGGCAATCCGCGCCTTTATACGTAAAATGGACATGTAAATATGTATAAATTAGATCCACTAGTCGGACAGAACGGATGACATGACGCAAAGATGCGAACGACGTGGTGAATTAAAAGCACAGACTACTTAGAAGAACTAAAAGATATATTGAAGCATACGAAACGCAACTGAACTGCGATTGAAAGTGAAACCAACTGAAGTAGTTCATTTGCATTAGTTATTCGTGAACTACGTATGTCTACCGGCAAAGGAGGTTAAACAAGCCTCATACTGGCCAAACCGGCAGGCGATTCTTCGTCGAGCGAACCGCTTTGCACGTCAGTGGATCACATGCCTGCGGTGTGAATTTGTAACCTGCATAGCGCTCCGTCAGTGACGAGAGCCATCTAATTTAGACCTAATACCAGTCTAAATTAAAACTGTCCTCGCTCGTCCCTGACCCCACATCCTCCTCAGCCTCTTGTTTTCATCATCATACCTTTTTCTGTTCAAACTTCTTTAATACTGAACTGAATGGTTTTATAAATCGTTTTTATACCACCGCCCCGCCACGTTTTTATTGCGACGTTAGTTTTTGTTACGATATCTGGAAAAGTCATTATAGACGTATCAAAAAAATCTCATTCTTTTCATAACTATACATAGCAAAGTTACCGGAGATGATTATTAAACAAGTCCCGTCTTTGTTAGAGTACCCTTTACAAAACATATACCAAATGGCCGAATTCAGAAAGGCCACTTAAATTGAGATTTAATTAAAGTGACGTTTCGGTGAAGTTTCTGTATAGGTTTGACAAGAAGTTGAAAATGAAAATATTTATTTTGCAAGTAGGCCACACGTGCTCTTTCACATGTCTGAAGCTACCAGCGCTTCGAAAGGTGACATGTGCTGAGAAGAAACGCCGCAAGAAACTCAGCTCTTGAGGGACATTTAACTACTTAATATCTTGTCAAATGCTTAAGTGGCGTTTCTGAATTCGGCCATAAGTAAATATAAAAGTAATAGCCGGAGAGCTAGCTACGGGAATACGGTTGCAATTTATAGATCACCGACATCACTCTAGTTAGTGTGCTAAGATGCGCGAAGTAGTGCCAGTCATCTTATTTACTGGTTCAAATTTTTCAACCAATTTTTTTTTTAAATGAAGGACTGGGCATGCGTTTGACCCTAGTCTCACCTGATGGAAAGCGAAGACAACGTCTAGGATAGAACTCGCTTGCCCAGAAGATGCCTATTCACTCTTACCTGGAAGACACCAAGATTGTATAATAGAACGCTGGGAGAGTGTTCCACACCTTAGCGGTGCGAACCAAAAAGGATTTCGCACACCATTTAGTACGGCTCCTAGGAAAATCAATTACATGTGGATGAAAACCCTCCCGACGTCTGGTAGTCTGATGGCAAAATGTGGATGGTGGGATTAGGTCATGTAGTTCCTGTGCACACTCACCAAAATACACCTGATAAAAAACTGAAAGGCTGGCAACCTTACGCCGATGCTGCAGACTTTGGAGTTTGGTTCCGACGAGCGTGTCGTTACCAATCAACACTCCTAGCCCTGCGATCCACAGAGTCCATCGCATCCAGCTGATACTTGGCAGAACCATCCCATAGGTGACAGCAATACTCCATACATGACCGAACTTGTGCTTGATACAGATGAAGCAACTGTTCCGGTGGGAAGTAGCGCCGCACCTTAACTTAACTTAACACTTAACACTTAACAGCCGCCAAAAAACTTGGCATCCTCTCATGCCAAGTTTTTTGGCGGCTGTTTTCGCTTTAGACAAAATGGCGCTGCCAAAGTTTAAATTGGACGAAAGTTCCATACCCAGGAGTTCAAGGTGGTCGATCATCGGTAAAGGTGTATCTTGGAAGGTAGGAGTCAAGTTAAATGGACTCCGTTTCGCGGAAAACAGACACGCCTGTGTCTTATTGGCATTGAACTGGACTAGGTTGGCTTCACCCCAATCGGACACTTCTTTAAGTGCCGAGTCCATACGTTCAATCATTGCCTGTCTAAGAGACTCTGGCTAAGAAAATGCTTGGCAATGTTATACTTATTCGAATTAAATACATAATTAGCTATAACACCACACCAAATCTAGAGCTCTATAAATTGAACACCTTCAATTGCTTTTACAACCTCTTTGTTGCCCAACCACTCTCAACCCCACCACTGACAGCTGCCAGGTGCCCGGATCAATTAATACCTAATGATAGTATGGCACACTAACTAGAGGGATTTTGTTGCTCTATAAATTGCAACCGCATTTCCGTAGCTAGCTTTATACCATAAAGCCAACGTTTAAAAAACAGGCTTTTGCAGAGTAATGTCAATCCAATTAACATTTGCCGGAAACATTATCGAAAGTGATATTTTTTCTTTTCTTTGCAATATGTTAAATATGGGTAAGTGCATAAAACGTGTTTATTTATATATAAAAAAAGAGTTTATTTTTCTGTACAGATTGAGCATCTTTAGTAACACAACTGTAAGTATGTATGTACTTTCCAAAAAGGATACGCTTCATTTACATAATTAATGAAAGAGATAACAATTACATGTACACAACGAACATTTTCCATTTAATGATATTATGAGCGAGCCTTGTTATTATGGGTATGGTTAACCATTTAAGGTTTGCAGAAGTAAATATGTTCCATATTAATATTTCAGGTACTAATTTATTTAATTTGATACTACACTCATGATCAATATTTGAACGTTTGTAACTGTTATTTTAAAGTCAAATTCTATCATAATACCAAGTTAATTATACATACATAAATAGCATCACGCCCGAAATCCCTAATGGGGTGGGCAGAGCCACAAGACTACTTGTGGCCACGTTCGATTAATTAGTCCTAAGATGGTATGATGAACCGTATGGTGACAGGTGATCAGCCCATCGCCCATACAGATAGTCCACCATGTTGGAGAGGACCTGTCCCTTAGTCGACTTTTACGACATGCCAGGATGATAAGCATCTGCACGCATTCTATGCTATTTCTTCACTCCCAGTGCAGCAGAGGAGTAATTAATCAAGAGAAGTAATTAATAATTAAGAGGAGGAGTTAATTATATCGGTACAATTTAACTTAAACTGGAGGTTAGCTAGGTCCAAGAAAAAGCCCAGCCACGATTTCAAACAACTATGCTTTACTAGCTTCCGCCAGCGACTTCGTGCGCGTGAATTTGGTTATAAATGTTCCCTCGGGAACTTTTGACTGGCCCGGGATAAAAAATACTCTATTTCCTATTCCAGGAACTAAGGTCTAAAACTATATACTATAGTCTAACTTTAGTAGTGGAAGAGCCAAACAGTAATTCTCACTAGCTGATTACTCTTCGAATGGGCCGGCTCGACCGGGGTAGTACCACACTCTCACAGAATATCGGCGTAAAGTAATAGCTTGCTATTGCGTTTCGTACGGTGAGTGACGAGATTCCGAGGCCTGTTCTCTCATCCCCATCCCATGCCCATTCCCCATCCTTCCTAGACTGGCAACGCATTGGTAGCACCTCTGGTGTTGCAGATGTCCATAGCGGTGGTGACCACTTTCCATCAGATGGGCCGTCAACCTACTCCTTTCTCTAAGGGCCGGCAACGCATCCGTGATTCCCCTGGTCCCCTGATCCCCTGGTGTTGCGGGTGTCCATGGGTGGCGGTGATTGCTTACCATCAGGTAACTCGCCTGCTCGTTTTCCCCCCTCTTAATATATACAAAAAAAATATACGACTTTCCATAAAAATCGTTTCAGTCATATGGAGCTGGTAACAAACTTACGGACACACTCACACACAATTTTTTTCATTTGCAATATTACTTAGTAGAAATAGTCGGCAGTAGGATTGTTTATTTCGAAGAGTATTTGTACTACTTTTTAAGTCGGCACGGAATCTGTTCTTCCCATACAAACTTTCAATAAACCAAGACCAATAATTTTAGGGGGAGGTTTCAATTTCTTGAACGGTTAGATACCTAATTGTTTGTATTGAGGTGCATTTATACCAAGTTTCAAGTTAGTAAACAAATGGAATCGGTTTTTCTAATACAAAGTTCTACACCCTAAGGCATCTCTTTTTAGGATTAGTTTCGTTTTTTTCTCGATGGTTTACGTACGTACCTAATTAATTGTTTGTTTTGAACTGCATTTAAATTTCAAGTTGATAACCAAATGGAATCGATATTTCCTAAAAGTTTAACACCCCACGGCACCTATTTTTAGGGACAGTTTCATGACAAACAGACTCATGCTCATTCTGAAGCCCCACATATCTTTTTTCATTTTTATCTACAATGTACAGACTTTTAGCACTTTACGATTTTATTATAATGTACTTATAGATAATGATCTCTAGTCTCTAATAAGAACTTTCCGTAGGAGAACAAAAATATATAACGGAATTAAGAATGACGGAAAGAAAAAATGCAGCAAATACGCCAAGTCAAAGATAGCTTTGGGCAAACTTTTCAATAGTAACTACGAGTATTATTCCCTTTTTACTAGATTATATAATACTATCGTACCAAAAACAGGTACCATCAATCCATATCCCATTTAGCCTCAATTGTAATTTAAACAGCATTTCTTGCCTTACCTTCTTTCATTACCTTAATATTTCTTTAGAAGGTACCTAATAAAGACTCATTACCATTCTTTAAGTCAGTTTTGGGTGAAAAAAAAAACTTGTCATTTGTATCAAAGTCAAACTATCTTTATTCAATTTAGGCTTTTACAAGCTCTTATGAAGGTCAAGGAATCAATCTACTTAACACCGGTTCGGAAAAAAATCCTCTACTGCGAAGAGCCGGCAAGAAACTCGGTGAGGTATCATTTTTTCAAAACGTACTGTTTTGACTATTAACTATAAGTTAACAATGATGTCTACAGTTTTATACAAATCTAAGTATATACCACAGTAGGTACGCCAATCGGGACCCAGGGATCGCCGGTGCAGGTCAGGGTTGAAGCCAAACGTCCTTGTCCATAAAATAGTCTTTTACTTATCACGTGACATATCCAAATAAAACAGCTCGTTATAAAAAATACATATATATATATCTTTGGTTTTCTTTTAAAATATGTTAAAGATTTCACCCTTATTTTATCTCCGAAACGATTGAGTCAAAAATTAGAATAAACGGCCTCACTTATAGTTTACAGAAAAACTAGAAAAAACATAAGTCTTTAAATTCCCACGGGTAACGAAAAATATTGAAAAGTAAAACATTTATATTTCTCACTCTCTTCAATTTGTACACTATGATTGAGACCCCATATTTCGTTTCTTTTTTTCAACATTTTTATTTCACCAGTTACGTAGATAACGGGGAACGCTCGATTATCTCATATTTTCTTGAAGTTCTTTTGAACCATGTCCTTTAAAACTATAAAAATAATATTTTTCTCATTACGTAGCCTTTTATTTGGTTTGTGACGCACTTGACAAACGTTTTTTAACTTTCTAATTCGCAAAAATAACCCCCAAAATCAGAATTGGTTTACTTATGCTATACGTTCATCATTGGGTCACCTAACTCTGTACCTGCTTACCAAATTTCATCTTTTTTCGTCCAGTAAAATCGGACAAAATAGGCTGTCGATAATTTATGATACCTACGGAACCCTCTGCACGTGAATCCGACTCGCACTGGACTGTTTTTTTGTCTTTGCCGACTCTAATTGTCGCCAAGTTTATTTATTTATGAACACTTTTGTATAGTTTAGCTTCATCAAGAACTAATATTATCTAATATAATTTTCTGAACAAACCCAAAGAAACATTTTGTACTTTATGTTTCTTTTTCTAATGTCCGGTTAACCGCGGGCGGCTTCATAACTTATTGGCCTGAATATTCTTATCTGTTTTAAACTAACTCGGATCTTTTCAACTTGAATATTATTCGGTATGTATTAGGATTATACATACCGAAAGTACATTTGTCCATATTTCGTAGGAATGAAATTCATATAAATGCAAATGTTTAATACCTAAATTGCCTGTGAAATTTAAGGATTCCAGAATAGTTTATTTAAAAAAAGGCTTGATGATTAACTTTTGACAAATTGATTTTATTCAGCCAGAAAATTTGTAAATCATGAGCTAGATAAGTTTGTAATTTTAGTATTTAGATCCCTGTATAGGATCAATATAAAATATACTTAACAGCTATTATGTTCATTCTTGTATTTAAGAGTATTATTTACTCGTTATAAAGGTGTTTTATCAGATGTTTCGTTCAGTTGTTCGCGACACAATAGATACTGAACATTCGTTAAACCGTACTTGTACTATGCAATAGTAGAATACCGCCTCTTCGCCGCTTGAATGGCCTGTGTCACACGAACGTTCGCGCGAGGCGGTACTCCGAACTCCTGCCACTGAAAAAAAAAAGGTTTTACACAATTTTAAAACAAGGCATTGTTCTCTTTAAAAAAAAAAATGAGAAATAAATTAACTGTAGTGATTGTAATTTAGTGACTGAAATCGGAAATGATAAAGTTATGTGACATAAGCTGGTGGTAAGTGTTATTTTTTTATTTTATACTAGCTGGTGCCCGCGACTTCGTCTGCGAAGAATAATAATTTAAGTAACCTATGTACTTTTAAACCTTCCCTAGACCTCCACGAACATTTCAAGACTAAGATAAGATAAATCCGTTCAGCCGTTCTCGAGTTTTAGTGAGACTAACGAACAGCAATTCATTTTTATATATATAGATAGCTATAGATACCCGCTTCGCTGGGTCATTTGTAAGAGTGCAGTAAATATAAATTAATACACGGAAAATAATCTACAGCAAACGCTACACCAGATGGAGTAAAATTGGAGTAAAATTTACTCCACGTGTAAAATCTTCATAAGAGTCCCTGAGCTTTAAATGGAGAATTAACACGTAGAGTAAATTTTACGCCATCTGGTGTAGCGTTTGCTGTAGATTATTTTCCGTGTAATCTATTTAAGGTTACTTCAAATTTTTTTATAGAAAAAAACACTTTTTTGTTTCTTATCAATTTATTGTCATTTCTTATTTTTATACAAATAGATATGACTAAGTATACATTAATATTGTAAAGTACCTTAAATCAATCTATATAAACCTAAAAAAAAATTTTATTGAAATACATTCTTTTCTAGAATATTCTCGTATAATTAGAATCTAGGCATATATTTTAGAACTTTCCAGATAATTCTAAAAATTCTTTAGAACAATCACGATCATTTCAGATCAATGATAGTCTCACATTTTTGAAGCTGACTTTTTTCGAACCCCCGTATTTTTCCCACCCTTATAGATATTGACTTGCAACCACCATAGTGCACGATGGGAGCCTTGTACCTATTGCCACATACAAACACTATGCGTCTGCGATATGTAGTTTTGGCTGCAAAGTGAAATATAGGGACACACACCTCAAATTTTATATATATATATATATAGATTTCCATGCTATATTATCACGGTTTGTATATTTAACATTATTTGACTCAAATGAAAAATATAAAGGTTTAAATATTAAAAATTTTGAAACGAGACATTGTTTACCTAATTTAATGTACAATATGTATGAACTTATATTTACCAAACATGACAATTTGAGACATATTTGTATTTTTTTTTTATGGTAACGGTAACGGAACAAATTGTAATTTTTTTAAGAATTGTTTTTTGCTGTTGCTTAGAAGCAACAGCAAAAAACAATTGTTAAAAAAATAGTTCTTTACGTATAGATTACAGAAAAACCTATAAGAAGTCTATGGTATTTAAAGTAAACTAGTAAATTTCAGATAATCATGTACGGAACGGAACCCTCTTCACGCGATTTTAACTCTCACTTGTCCGGTTTTTGAAAACTCTACCTATTCCGATCCGTAATTATTAATCTATATTATTTACTACACCAACATAACGAAGCCGGTAGCTTTGATCTATCAAAGCTACCGGCTTCGTTATGTTTGTAAAGAACTATTTTCTTCAAAATTTTAGTCCAATTAGTTTCGGAGATAAGGGGGGAATGGTCAAAATTCACCTATTTTCCTATATAACTTCCAAACTATTTAACGTAAAATTCTAAAAAATATATATATTAAGATTCTCACAACGAGCCCTTTTATTTGATATGTCTCACGATATAGTTTTAGTTTTTAGTTTTTTAAATTTTCTAATATACCTACCCCCAAAACTGATCCCCATGTTTAAAATTCATTTATTTACGTTACACTTCCGTGTTGCGGTCACCGACATACATATTATGTGTACCAAATTTCAACTCAATCGGTCCAGTAGTTTCGGTGGAAATTGGCTGTGACAGAAGGACAGAGAAGGAACAGACAGACAGACACACGAGTGATCCTATAACGCCTCCGTTTTTTCCTTTTGAGGTACGGAACCCTAAAAACCACCAGGGGCTCATTGTATAATAAAATACAAGCTCATAATATTAGTAAAAATCCATGCAAATCACTAATTTAATTAGCTTGTATTTTATTATACAATGGGCCCCAGATGGCAGCAAAATATGGGTACATTTTATAATTTTTGATTTCGGTGGTCTATTTATGTGTTAAATTTACTGGCCATGAGCAAGTCTTATTATAATGCAAATTAAATAACTGATAAATAAATGAATAATGATGATAAATCTTTCGAAAATGTACACTAAGCAAACACAAAAAAAATCTTAAAAACTGTGTACCTATTTGTAACTATTCTTTAATACCGCCAAATTCTACAAGATGTTCTGGTAATAAATAACAGTGTTAGGGTACCTACCTCATTTTCGCAACAGCGTAGACTAAATGGCTTACCACAACAGGCTCACCACGAATGTTCAAAAGTAGCACACTCCTCGTAATAATTTGGGTAGGTACTCGAAATCTCGCTCTAAAGAGTTACCCTAACTGGTATTGTGAAAGTATTATCATTAATGCCGTCATTTCGGTAAAGTAAATATCACTTTCAATTGCAAATTTCAGTACTGATACAATTTCTTTGTCAGTAATGGTGTTTGGAATTTCGTTATCGTTGGTTACAATTGTCTATTCGGCGATTAGGTCGTTCTTTTATTTATTTCATTTTACTAGGTACGTGTACTGTAGATACGTCATCATATTAATTTTTTAATATATATTTTCAATGCATCTTGTTAAAAATAATTATTATCTAGACGTGATTGTAAGACGGAACTGGTTATTAAGATTGCGACCCAAGTTTTTTGCATGTATTGTTTTTATCATACTTATGTATGCAAATGCTTTATTATTAATATGGTCAGAGAATTTTAAAAACTTGTCAGATTGAAACGTATCTAACACATTACTTTTTACTGCAGACAGCTTTTTTTGCTTTCGGTTCACATTTTGTGGTTTATTTTTACATTTATTGCTTAAGTATTGACTAGATTATCATAAGTATCATGAGGCTATGTTTTTTATGTAGTAATTTATGAGTACAAATATGAGACTCGTTTTGATTTTGCGTGTTTTTTTTTCAGGCGGCGTTGGTGGGTTTTATTGGTGTTGGTGGCAATAAGTGATTCTGCCGACCCCCGGCCACCGCATGTGGTGTTTATATTGGTAGATGACATGGTAAGAACGCCACAATCATGTATCTACTTACGTGCAGTGTTTATTATAGAAATTTGATAAAATCAAT
The DNA here is from genome assembly GCA_947859335.1 of Tortricodes alternella. NCBI lineage: Eukaryota > Metazoa > Arthropoda > Insecta > Lepidoptera > Tortricidae > Tortricodes > Tortricodes alternella. The sequence goes on along the minus strand of OX401979.1, from coordinate 8,153,239 downwards.
CAAATACAGTTAAATAATGTATTTAATATTCTCAATGAACAAAAATCGGATGTTCCACTTTAGCTCCTGCGGTCCGAACATGCCAGACACGGGGATATGTTAAACCCGTTTATCTCTCTGGCCGCTCAACCACTAGACCGATTTTATAATAATATTTTATAATACATATATATGGTGTATCATATGCTTTTGGGAGAACGTTCGAGTGTCATAGGCTATGTGAGAATTCTAAGAGTGAGTCATGTTGCAAGCGAAAACGCTGTTCACGACGCTAATCGAGTTTTAATACCATTTATTTAGTAAACTATTTCGTACAGATTAAATAACAATTAATACTAGCGGTTCCGTGAGCTGTAGACCTCGCGACAAGCTTAACTTTGCCGTTGGAAAAGTGATATTCCCATACACCGACATAGGTTGGATCGGTTTACCAACACTGCAAATAAGTTTGTAATTGCTAAAACCCCCATATCTCCGCCAATTTGAAAAATTTCGAAAAACTGAATCGACACAAAAATTATATATAATTATCGAACCTGATCACAAAATTTCACGAGAATCGGTTAAGAACTGCGACCTGTAGACGAGAACAAATGGACATCCGGACATCCGCTGGACATACGAAAGCATTTTTGCCCAAGCTGAAACGGACATGCTTCGCTCGCGTCGCTCGCTCGCTTCGGATAAAATTAAAAAAACAAAGTTCTCGTTTTTAGGGTTCCGTACCTCAACAGGAAAAAACGAAACCCTTATAGGATCACTCGTGCGTCTGTCTGTCTGTCTGTCTGTCTGTCTGTCTGTCCGTCTGTCTGTCCGTCTGTCACAGCCAATTTGCTCCGAAACTACTGGACCGATTGAGCTGAAATTTAGTATACATATGTGAGTCGGTGACCGCAACACGGACGCGTGACGTAAATATATGAATTTTAAACATGGGGGCCACTTTTGGGGGGTAAATCAGAAAATTTAAAAAAAATGACATATCAAATGAATGATATTGTGAGGACTTTAAATATTTTTTTTTCTGAATTTTAAATAAAATTGTTTGGAAGTTATTTAGGAAAATAGGCGAAAATTGACCATTCCCCCCCCCTTATTTCCGAAACTACTGGGGCTAAAATTTTGAAACAAATACAGAAAATAGTTCTTTACCTATAGATTACAGAAAAACCTATAAGAAGTCTATGGTATTTAAAGTAACCTAGTAAATTGCAGATTATCATGTACGGAACGGAACCCTCTCCACGCGAGTTTAACTCGCACTTGTCCGGTTTTGAACTTTACTTTTACATTTTTTACCAACTTTTTGTAGTAGTAGAAAGAAAAGCAGATTATACAACCTGCAACAAGGCCCTCTGAGCATTAAAATCGCTACCGGAAAATTCGTCCGAATATAATTTACATTGCCAAGGATGTATAGTTTCATTGTTGACTTAATGATGCGTTGCGTAACTGATACTCAGCAGGTTCTTTGCGAAAGAATTAGTGTGCCGAATGTTAATCCGGGAACGAAAAGACAAGTTCGCTACGCATCTTTAGCGAATTAAATACATTTTTGAAGTCATTCAAATAACAAAATCGTTAGCCTATAAGTTATGTTGATTAGTTATTTTATGTTTTTTTAATACATTTAAATACAATTGTAGGCATAACAGTAGGGTACCAAATCGCTTACATTGTTAATTATTAATTACTAGATTAACCTAAAGTCTTCACAAAGTTAACTAACTAAATAAATTACAGAAGCATTTTATCTTGTACAATAATAAGTGCCAGCTGTCGGCAAACAAGTCAGCATCCTGCTCCTGCACAAGCGCGTTAAGGCCGGGAGCGTTACCGGCACTGGGTGCCCGCTTCCCGTACTAACCACTAACCATATAGTGTGTGATTTTCTGAAAAACTGTTTTCCAAATCTGTGTGTCAGTTTGTGTGTTCACTATCCGACTAAAACGAAAGCTTGTGTTTTTTAATACTGCTTTATTTTTTGCAGAAACTCTATGTAATCAACTACAAAAGTAAATAAAGCACATAATCAGTGCAGTGGTCTCCTGCACCACAAGATCGATCAAACTTGCATCTGTAAGCGTGGCTGTTTTAATTACAGGGTTGGAATGATGTGTCGTTCCATGGCTCTGATCAGATTCTTACTCCAAATATCGACAATTTGGCGTATCAGGGAGTTATCCTGCAGCAGTACTATAGTGAGGCAATCTGCACACCAGCCCGCACTGCGCTTCTTACTGGAAAATATCCTATGAGATTAGGTATGTAATATGCATATATTATTCAATTGTTTTAATATTTTATTTATCCATTTTCATTTGTAATGTAACCGACTTCAAAAACCGGCCAGGTGTGAACATGTAGGGTTCCGTACCATTATCTATAAAAACTGCAAAAAATCACGTTTGTTGTATGGGAGCCCCTTTAAATATTTATTTTATTCTATTTTTTAGTATTTTTTGTTATAGCGGCAACAGAAATACATGATCTGTGAAAATTCCAACTGTCTAACTGTCACGGTTCATGAGATACAGCCTGGTGACAGACGGACGGACAGCGGAGTCTTAGTAATACGGTCCCATTTTACCCTTTGGGTACGGAACCCTAAAAAAGGAGGAGGTTCTCAATTCGGCTGTACTTTTTTTAATGTTTGCTTCCTCCGAACTCCGTCATTTATAAACTGATTTGGAAGATTCTGTTTTTAATCGGAAGGGTAGGTATATACCTCCAAGTTGGTTCCGTTGCAGTCAAAGTTGAGGTGTGATGATACGATCTATGAGGATTCGATGTAACTCCTGATATATTTTGGCCCGTATATAGCAATTTTGGTATTTTCTGTAACAACGAAAGCAGTTGCGTTCCAAAACCATTATTTGGTGAAGTAGAGTGGAACTTATGATCAAGACCACATATGACCAGCTTTTTCTTTTCAAAGGGTTTTCGAAGTCAGTTTTTTTATTGGTTAATTATGTCTAATATCGTTCCGAACAAGTGTCGTTTTTATATGAAGTGCCTGTCACTTGTCTAAGCTACCTGCAACATAATAAGCAGTTTACGAAATAACTTAAATCAAAATGTTTTATTTGCAAACATAGGTTAGGTAGTACATTCAAATGTTGTTGTTTATTATAGTTTTATCGCTATGTTTTACCAATCGGCATGCAAAAACATAAAATATAAATTTAGGTTTAATACAATAGGACAATCCAAAGTATTAAGTTTGTGTATAACATAAAATGAGGAGAAAAAAATACAATACAAATTTACAGATTATTATGTCACGGATACTATCTTAATGTCTTAAAGATGTAAATAATGTCATGTAGTTAATATAGCAATGATTAAATGAATTAGGTAATATAAAGATATTCGATTCTTATCGTATTCGATTAAAATGTCAGGAATGCACGGCGCTCCCCTATTCAACGCGGAGGACCGCGGTATCCCGCTGACAGAGCGTCTCCTGCCTTCATACATGAAAGACCTGGGCTATGCGACACATCTTGTGGGCAAGTGGCATGTTGGAATGTCAAGAGATGCGTTTCTACCGACTAACAGAGGATATGACTCCCACTACGGACTGCGAGGGGGTGCCATTGATTATTATACTTACTTTAAAGATGAACAGGTCAGTAAGTTACACATAAGTATTTTACAATATTATTTCAGTAATCAATAAACATAATATGATCCTTTCCCATTTATGTGAGATAACGAGTTAGATTAAAAATTTGCATCAAATGAATGCACCACGCTCTAACGCACAACACACAACAGGTATCTTAAGGTCCTAACCGGCGAATTTCGTTGTTTTCAAATCCTATAAAGTATACTTAAGGTTGTGCAAGAATCTTGTAAAAAATATGTATTGTAGTATGGGATCTATTCTTTATTTACCGTCCATTGGAATCTTGAAAAAAGTGATAAAACAAGAGCAAAAAAAAACCGTACACCCTTTTTTTCAAACTAAAATCCGTAAAGGCTCCCTTATTATGCGACGCTTATACATGAGACTTTTACTAATCACAAGACAAGAATGTACACTATAATTTCATCCGCCGGTTTTTCATTTTATTTTCTAGTTTTTGAGTAAATTATACTATTCACTGCGGCGCGTTCACTAAGGCAGGTGGGGAAGGACAGAGTTGGAATGCTCAAGGTCATCGGCGTGGGGTGCGCCCTTAAGTAGATTCACTTTAATCAAATAGCAAAAAGCGAGCCTGTCCATACATATTTCCAGTGTGTGATGGTACTAACAATATGATCTTTTCCCATTTGTTAGTACCTTCACACAGTGGAAAATGTATGGACAGGCTCGCTTTTTGCTATTTGATAAAGTGAATCTACTTAAGATACCTGTTCAGACCCACGTCAGAGCGCGGTGCATTCTTGTGATGCAAATTTTCAATGTCACTGAGTAACTTCATTGTTCCCGTTTACACGGTAAATAAATTTTAAACGTACATAAGAACATGATTGATCAGATCTATTTGTATCTATCTGCTACAATGCTGCCGCATGAATGTGCCATGGTGCTTACGTTTCTAACAGTCGGTTATAAATAAATTAGACATAATTTCAAAAGCATAACCTGACAAAGGCAAAGACGAAGACCTTGTTACCAACCACCAAAGTGTATTTTCCAGTGGCCGAGTGGACGAGAGGTTTACGGATTGGATTTCTTCGATAATGCTGTCCCTCAGGAAACTGAGACGCGGTACGTTGTTGACGCACTAACGGACAGGGCTTTAAGAGGTAATATCATAAAATAACCTACACTATAAATAAACGTACTTATTTATATACACACACAATTATATACTTTGCACTTTACATATAAAAATATGTGCCATACCTAAATTTGGAATCATTTCTCGCTACCCGAACTGTCCATATAATGCATAATAGGTATGCAATTTAAAATAAAAACTATTAATTATAAAAAACAAGAAAACGAAGAAAGTTATTTCTTCTTTTTAATTTTTTCTATGCGGTCTTTTAAATACTACATCAATTTAAGCTCGATTGAAGGACAGATGGACGGATGTTTTTTCAAAATTTGTTACGGTACCTTTAAAGAGTGTTATACTTCTTTATTGCGGTTAGATTTTCATCTAACTATATCTAAATTTTCATGTAGAGGCGCCCACCGAAGGTTCCCAAAATGCGACACACCTTGAAATCTGTCACCCGGGGCCATGCCACCCCTTACTACGCTACTGTGTATCATTAGAGCTAAATGTGATTATTTTGACATAACGTATCGTTAATTCTGTATTTATAAGCGGGAGGTAGGCTTAGGAAAGCTATGATTTAATTGTTAAATAGCATCATGCAATATTATTAAAACGTTGAATCATGATGCTTTCAAAATCACATTTAATGTTTATTTATTAATAGGAACCTTTTATTGAAATCGTTAATTTACACCGAAAAACCTTACATTTCATTTCAGTAATCAACAGGCACAACACGTCACAACCCCTATTTCTACACATCGCGCACAATGCGCCGCACGCCGGTAACCCCGGCGCCTCGTTGCAGCCGCCGCTCTACTCCCCCGTGAAGAACGTGCATATTGCCAGCCCCGACCGGAGACTGTACGCAGGTGAGCTTGCAACCCGGTGTCATGGCCCCGTTGCCTCGTTGCATCCGCCACTAAACTCCCCCGTGAAGAACATGCATATCGCCACTCCCGACCGGAGGCTGTACGCAGGCGAGCTTGCAACCTGGTCTCATGGCCCCGTTTCCTCGTTGCATCCGCTACTGTACTCGCCCGTGAAGAACATGCATATCGCCAGCCCCAACCGGAGGCTGTACGCAGGTGAGCTTGCAACCCGGTCTCATGACCCCAGTTCCTCGTTGCATCCGCCACTCCACTCCTCACTGAAGAACCACGTACATCGCTAGCTCCTACCAAACAAGGAAGGTCACCTGCGTTTATAGTCTTCCCTTGTGACTAGGGACCTTGCAACTTGGTGGGTCTCCATTGGTAATAATAAAATAACTAAATTATACCTAAATAATAAGTACTTGAGGATACTCTATAAATCCCGAATAAATAATATCTACAATGGCACACTAATTAATGATTTTGGAGTTCAAGTTTATTTAATACATAAGCAAATTGTAAGTGTCGTAAAAGTCGACTCAGGGACGGGTCCTCTCCAACATGGTGGACTATCTGTATGGGCGATGGGCTGATCACCTGTCACCATACGGTTCATCATACCATCTTAGGTCTAATTAATCTAACGTGGCCACAGGTAGTCTTGTGGTTCTGCCCACCCCATTAGGGATTTCTGGCGTGATGTGTATGTATGTATGTAAGCAAATTGTTTCATAGCATATATAGTTTTGAGTTTGTTGTTTACATTGGGATCCCCTTGTTACCCATAAACTTATTGTAACGAATTTTGAAAGTCAGAAATTGATTCCCATATTATTTATGCTCATAATTATCGAAAGTCATAAAAGTTGTAAACCATAACCTTAATAATTCTAACGTTAATAATCCATATTGTTACAGATTATAATTTTCAAAAGTCATAAAATTGATATCTATAACATACAAAGGCATAAGGGTTATTATTCAGAAATATTGTAAGCTATATATTTTAAAGTGCTAATTATTTTTACCCATACCGTTTCATTGTCTAAAATTAATAATGGTATTTTTCAATATTTCGAAAGTATCGTGCTTGTTTGTAAAATGTTATGTTGAAGAAGGTGAGCGAGCGAGCGAAGCGAGCGAGCAAAATGGGTCGGAGCAGAAGCGATTTGGATTCGTTAGGTTCAGATTTAGCCTTAGCCTTCGATGTTAGGTCTTTTTTTTGTAACAGCGCAGAAAATCTTGCTTGGTTGTAAGATGTTATGCTTGATTCTCGTCTTTTAATGTTATACATTATGAATTTGAGGATTACCTGACCACATTTGGTATAATTAAATTAAGTTAAATTTACGCTCCGCAATTTTCGCCCTTGCCCAAGTTAGGTATTTAAATTTTATGTATATTATTGTTATGTTCAACAAGTTTAGACGTAATAATCGTTGTTACAAGTAATATTATTATCTGTAATATTATGAAGTATAATACATTATGACATAAACAGTTATGAATATAGTTTTTATGACTTTCGACAAATATGACCAGCGAAAATCGGAACTCAGAAATTATTCCTATTAATATATGACTAACAACATTATGACTAGTAATCATTATGACCAAAAACGTTATGGATTGTGAAAATCGGAACTTTAATTTTATGGGAGTCAATATAGACCCGTTTACATTACATGTTTTTACTTTTTCAGAGGTGGTCACACATCTCGATCGCAGTATTGGTCGGGTAGTCCAGGCTCTGGCTGAGAAGCACATTCTGGACGACACTATAATAGTTTTCGCGTCAGACAACGGCGCACCAACAAACGGAATGTACAACAATTGGGGAATCAATTTGCCTTTTAGAGGCAAGAAATATACACCTTGGGAAGGGGGAGTACGAGTGCCAGCTTTTATTTGGCATTCATCGTTTAGACCGAGAGTTTGGCAGGGGCTCATGCATATTACTGATTGGATGCCAACATTGGTAGCGGCTGCTGGTGGGGCAATTGTGGCTTCGATCGACGGAGTAAATCAATGGGAATCTATAGTACAAGATGGCGAGTCTAATCGACGAGAATTACTAATAACACTGGAAGACAGCTTATCGAACGCTTACGCAGCATACAGAGCTGGAGATTATAAAATTGTTGTTGGAAATGTAACAGGAGTGAGTAATGGTTATTACGGGGCGCAATATTTAGCCAACAAGGCTCCGCCACCGGAGTACTTTCCTGCCTTGATATCATGTGATGCTGCCAAGGCTCTTGCGACTTTGGGGATGTATTTAGACGCTGATGAAGTACAGTACATGCGAAGAGCAACAGCCGTTGTACAGCAAGATACAGTGAAGGATTCACGGCCATGTGAGCCAACTCCTAGTAAGTGAATAATACTAAGTAATTAATAAGAAGGTAGTACTTATAGGTTTTAAATCGAATACGCTCCAATAAGTCATATGCGTGACCGCTGATGAATAACGCTAAAATCACTAACTAAGTATGTTATGTTAGCACAACACAAAATCACAAATAACATGTACAAACATTTCACTTTGCAAACACAACAAAAAACAAACCATACCAGCGGACCTAATATGAATGATATATGTATAATGCGCTTTTTCTTCCAACTACGCCTTATGTTCATCATTGTGTCCTTAAATGCTCAGCACAAAGCAGCACGTATTTGCTCTAGAGCAATAAAGTTCATACGAAATTCATTATTGCACTATTTTGTATTTTTTTATAGTTTACACACATTCAACCACCCATTCCGCCTATACGGGATATCTGACCACTTTCCTGTGGACTGTCAAAGTACCGACATCTGTACTGTCTTACTAATAAGACAGTCGTTATGTAGGCGGCCATATCGAACTGCTTGCTTTGTCTATAGTTTTATGCTCAAAGTACTGGCTGAAAAGGTAGTATAGGTTAGGGAAAGAAAAAAAATGGCGTGTACCGTACCGAATATGAAAATAAATCGAACAGGTACAAGTATTCTGTGAAAATTTTCGGATGTTTCACTTTAGCTCCTGAACCACTGGACCGATTATATGTCGTCTGATTAAACCGGTGTTGTTTATTCCCGTTTCAATCCTGCTAGGTTTACAGCAATTATTAGCTTCATAATGGTAGCGCAACTCGTGTTATAGGATTTCAATGAAGAAATATTCATGAACACGAGGTAATCATGTCCAAATATTCTCAACTAAAGTGAAAACCGGTCACTTAGCAAAACGCTGTTCGTGGCATTACGAAAACGTTGAGAAATGTAGCAACGGTTATGACACGACAATAGCTGTGTGGAGGCTCGAATGTGTTCGAATTATTTTCAGCTCGAGGTTGCCTGTTCAACATTGCGCGGGATCCCTCGGAGAGTCACGATTTGTGGCAGCAAGCGAACAACATAGCGGCGCTGCTGACGAGCCGCCTGCGCGCGCTGTGGGCGGAGCAGCGCCGCCGCGGCGCGCCGCGCCTCAGCGCCCGCGCCGACCCCGCCGACTTCGGCTACGTGTGGACGCCGTGGCTCCACTCCAACACCACTTACAGTCCCGCAGAACTGGTCGCGAGGCCGGAATCTAACCCTACAATAACAACGGCGGTAGTGGTCAATTGCAACCACGTAGTGGGCTTCAAAAACTTTTTGTGCGTTTTAAAAAGTATTCTTTAATGTAGATTCAAGTGTGATGATACACCATATCCGTATCCAGCCGAAAAAAATGGTTTCGGCAATGTTAGATTAGCGAGAACCGCTGTTTACATGGCAAATGAGTAAACGATAGTGTAGAAATTATATTAGGAATAATGTTTTGATAACAAATATCTATAATAAATTATTGAATCACACGAGGTACATAACTGAGTGCTAAAAGTGATTATGGTGATGAAGGATTTAAACTATTGATTTCCTAAATTGTATGTGATATAGTTTTAAAAGTCATTATGCGTTTTATTTTTTACCCATAGCTATTTATCAATCAAGCTAAGCTTACTTAGATAAAAAGTGAGAAAAAAAGATTGATACAGGAGACACTTATAGTACCCGAGCTAAGGACAAAGGTTTATCATTTCCTCCCGGCCGATAACTCGTACAATGATTCAGAGAGGTTTCTCATGAAGCCTAGTGAACGTCAGCTGCGGCTTAGTGGGTGGGTTGAGCAGCAGTAACATCCCAACTAGGAGTTTTTAGGGTTCCGTACCTCAAAAGGAAAAAGTAACCCTTATAGGATCACTCGTGTGTCTGTCTGTCTGTCTGTCTGTCCGTCTGTCACAGCCAATTTGCTCCGAAACTACTGGACCGATTGCTTTGAAATTTGGTATACATATGTAAGTCGTTGACCGCAACACGGATGCGTAACGTAAACAAATTAATTTTAAACATGGGGGCCACTTTTGGAGAGTAAATTAGAAAATTAAAAACAAAGTTACGCTAACTATATCATGTGACATCAAATGAAAGGGCTTATTGTGAGGATCTTAAATATGTTTTTTTTTTGGAATTTTAAGATGAATGGTTTGGAAGTTATTTAGGAAAATAGGCGAAAATTGACCATTCCCCCACCCCTTATCTCCGAAACTATCGGGCCTAAAATTTCGAAAAAATTTGATTACAGGAAAACCTGATTTTACAGGAAAACAAAAAACGTGATTTTTTTGCCGTTTTTATAGATAATGGTACGGAACCCTTCGTGCGCGAGTCCGACTCGCACTTGGCCGGTTTTTTACCTTTAAGGTACAGAACTCTAAAAAGTATAATATGATAATTCTTTTTAATTCGTTTTGGGTTGCTAAGACAAACTGGATTGAAATATCCACTATTATCCACTTCAAATTTCCATATCTCTGTGGCGATGGCAATGATAATAAGACCCAAGGACATTTGTTTCTCAGACCAATGACATATTATAGAAAGACACGTTATCTCCACACTCAACAAGTAGGTACTCAACGCGTTTTAAAAACGTGACTTAGATAATTTTCTTCTTTTTTCGTTTCTTTTCGGCCAGTGCAGCCTTAGGTGACATTTGACGTGCGGATATTACACATTAATTTGGAATATGGCGATCATGTATGAACAAAATAAATGCATTTTAGTACTTCTATTTACGTTGAATGTATCTACAAATAAAATTAAGCATCAGTTCTTCCTTTTATTTTTTTTGTAGTATTATGAACCGACATTTGGCTCAAGAATGGTGTTTTTGAGAACATTTTCAGTACAGCACGACATGTGTCAATGCGCCAAAAGTCCGCGCATGACTAATTGAAAGGATCACAATTGGGTTGCTATCTGGGTTTAAATTTTGAGCTTGAAAGACGCATCTTTGGTTTTTTAATATCATTGTCTCAGATTCTTTTTATCTGCAATATATCATGATAATAAAGAAAATACTTAGTTTCTTTACTTTTTCTTTTTTGTACGTTTTTTTACCTATGTTTATTTAAGATTCAAATTATTATAAATTCAATTATTGATGAAAATTAGATTTTTGTCATTATATCTAAACAATGGGCGAATTATATGACCCAGTTAATTAAATGACGGGTTATATAAAGACAGAATAATATACTTACGGAAAATAATATGTTTCGTATTATTATTATACTAGCTGTCCCGTGCGAATTTTCGCCCAGTATCGTGATCAAACACCGGATAATAATATAATAAAGTGAGAATAAATAAATGCAAGTATTATTAGTATTCTATTTGTCTATTTTTCGTCAATAGCAAATAATTTTGACAAAGATAAAAATTAACGGAGTAAGTACTTGCGGGTGTGCCATCTATTGACATTTGGTCTGCAAACAGCCAAGACACATTTTAGTTAAACAGACTGTCAATAGATGGCGCTTGCAATGCGGATAGTTTTTTTATTTACGTACTCGGCTGTGGGCCGCGCGCTGTTTTATAATTGAAAGTTTTAATACGTATTATTATAATACCTATATAGTGACGGATAATTTTGACAATGATAATAATTAACGCAGTACCCTCCATCGGCCCTAATATGAATGACACAAAGATAGTAGCGCCATCTGTTGACTTTAGTCTGCATGTGCAAATAACCAACATACATGTTAGTTAAAATGATGTTTAAATCCTTAATTTTGGTAAAGAATTAACGGAGATATTGAGCGTCTTCAAAAAATACCTTTTAGAAATAATATATATGATGATATCCGTTTTTTTATTAAGTAGGTTAGGTACGTACTTATTTACTAGTCAACTACTGGACTGAATTGGACATTTTAAAGGTTAATCATTATGCCCTCGTTGTCAAGTTGTTTTGTATTTTAATTTGAATTTAGTTGAATGTTACTGTTAGTTTATGACCAGCAGTATTCACTGACTAATGAATATTCATCCAAAAATGCAAATTATACTAAAATTAAAATAAAAAAAATGTAATTTCAAAAATAATTGTTTTTATTATTTATTATGTTTTTATCCTAAATTAGAATTTCACGTTCCAAGTATTTTGTTCACCTAAAATATGCGAGTGTCCTTCTTTAATGCAGTTACGGAGCAACGGCCACAAAAAACATTATTTTACATTTATTGAACTAACTACAGCATACACACACACGTGGCTGTAACAGGTTACTTACATACATTTATATATTATTAACTACAACTCCTCGTTTAACACTTCTATCGGCTTTTCGATCACCTTCATCACGGCTGCTGACGAATCCGTTTAGTTTATTTATTTATAAATGTATTTTTTTAATTTATAAGCGTAGTGCATTGAACATTTCTAAATAAAAATGCGAGTGTTTAATTGTGAGTGCATTTTTGTCGTGGTATTAATACTTGCGATTTGTGGTGCGTGTTTTGCCAATGAAGTGAAGCCTAATATTGTTTACATACTTGCAGATGATTTGGTAAGAGTTTTTATTTTGACCTCTATTTATCCTCTTTTAGATGTCACATAATAGCTATAAGTAATAGGTACTTAAATTATTAAACTCGTCCACCTGTCAATGTCAATATTAAACAAGTTTTGCGGCTCTTGCATAAATATTTAGTAGCGCATCAGCCGGTTCCATCATTGATTGTTATGAAAAAACTAGTTTAACGTAAAAAACGTCTATAAAAAAGGCGCTCATATTCACGCCAAGTCAGCGCTGATACGTTTAATATTATCCAAAAATAATTTAAAAATTCGTGGCCCAAGGATTCCGGCGTCAAGGAAGGTGCTAAAAAAACCTTTCCTTTCTAAGTGTAAGTATTCAATTTGCATGTTTGTGTTCTTTGGTCATGCAGTTCAACGACGAGTCGAATGCGGGTCGAAAATTCAAACGACCAAATATTTTGAATAACCCAAAAATAGAAAGAGAATAAAAAGTGAACTAAAACCAGGCTGGCGCGTAAGAAAATGTTTGCTCCTAGTATGACGTACCCTTCAAATTCTTATAAAGTCTATGGCACTCGCACAATCTCGACGAATAATATCATACCCGATTTATTAGTAATTATACTTATGAAACAGTACCTACATAATTACAGGGGTGGGATGACGTCAGTTTCCACGGGTCGGACCAGGTGCAAACCCCCAACATCGACATGCTGGCGTACACAGGCGTGGCGTTAGAGCGGTTCTATACTCACTGCGTGTGTACGCCCTCTCGCTCTGCCCTTCTCACTGGAAAACATGCGTATACTTTAGGTGAATACTTTTGCAAAGCCAAGATAGCCGTAAAGTTAAAGTTTAAGGTTAGGTTACATTATGCTATCGGTCAATGTTGGTCGCTTTGACGCGCATAATGTTTTTGGGTTATACACGTTTAGGTTCAGAGATGTCCCCTCCTGCGGCCCTAACATGCATGGCACACAGATATATTAGAACAGTTTATCTCTAAGTGCGTCTCTCTCACACTAGTGCCGACGAAAGAGATAATCATAGAGATAAACGGTTCTAATTTATCTTTGTGGCATGCATGTTAGGGCCGGTATTTTCTAAATTTAAAAACCCTGAAGCTTCTTTTGCTTGGACTACATGCGTATGTATGGCATCGTGCATAGTTTTGACCTGAGTATACCTATAAAGAAAATGTGATTTTAACCCTTCGTTTTCGTAAATTTTTGGCTACAGAAGGGACAAATTTTGTTTCCTAACGTATGTATTACCCTTTTAAGCATAACGTAAAAGTTCATAATGATTATTTTGCACATTTGTTTTGCTGTAAATGAGTACCCATCAAAAACATTAAGATGTAAAAAAATTGCCGAGCCTCGCATCCTCTATCCTCCAACCCCTACGCCGTAAAAAGTTGTGAGATCCCATGGTAGAGCCAAGTCTGAGATGTTCTTATCATTTATCGGCAATTAAACTATTTCGTTTTGAATTATTTTTATTTTCTTTCTATCAAGTGACCAATATTTTAAGCCCATATCATTATTATACATATTCGTTTGATATAAAAAAATATCGTGAATCGGCAATCCCACAGCACAAACATGACGCTGTAATGAGTAAGTACCTAATAGATATTCTTATCAGTTTCATATTTTTCTGTGCGATTGCTAAGTCACGATATTTTTTTTATATTAAACTAAGATGTATAATGATAAGAACATCTCAGACTTGGCTCTACCATGGGATCTCACAACTTTTTACGGCGTAGGGGTTGGAGGATAGAGGATGCGAGGCTTGGCACATTTTTTTACATTTTAATGTTTTTAATGGGATTTCAGTTCTTTTTGTAAGAGTAGTCCTCCTATTTTTCCTTTCAGGAATAATTTCTTGGAATTCGACTACGACCGACAGTCAGTCAGTCAGTTTTAAGTTTTAATAATCTCTGCTAGAAGTAGAGGTACTTACCTATCTAAGAATCAGGTCAATTGAAACTCAACATTCCTAGCATCAAACGCCTCCTTCCCAAATTTACAAAGCAATTTTTATTTTGCATCTTCAGTTCCTACCTACCTACATAATCATCTGAACGCAAATCTCAACATTTTCAGCATCAATAATAATTAAACGCCTTTCCAAATTTACAAAGCAATTGTCATTTTGCATTATTAAGTTCCTACTTACACCTAACATGGTTATCTTAACGCAATTATCCCTTGAAATTTCAGCATTATAATTAAAATAATATTTCAAAAATACAAAGAATTAGATGGATAGTTAATGCTGTTTTAAGATTACTTTGCACTAGCCTACAAAAGCGGTTAAATATTTGAATCCTTTTTAAAGAATTATCTTTAAATATTTACGCAGAATTGTCCTTATTACAACTTTTAAAATTACAGGCATGCAAGGATATCCTCTTCTACAAAGCGAGGACAGATTTTTGCCGCTCAATGAGAAAATTTTACCTCAGTATCTAAAGGAGTTGGGTTATTCTACACATTTGGTGGGAAAATGGCACGTGGGTATGTCTCGGACTGCCGCATTACCCACGATGCGAGGCTTCGATACCCATTTCGGACACAGAGGTGGTTATATCGATTACTATGAATATACAATAGAAGAATTGGTATGTACCCTACTTTATATATACATATACACTTGTAACGGTAATAGCTTCCTATGGTCACTTTATTGGCTTGCTAATAAATAGTAATTAGTTTTATAAAACTAATACACAAGGGGAGAGTACAAAAACAAAAATGTGGTGAGGACAACACAATATTTTTTGTTAATAATATATAGCTACAAACTGTCCGTATTATCATTTTCGAATAACGATACATCTATTCATTTATATTATGTTTTGTTTGCGACATTATCATAGAAAATTTCTCGGTTTACTTAGATAATAGCATTCATTATAAGTAAAACTGGGTTGTTCTTAATTTTCTTTTGTTTCTTCTTATTTTTGTTCTTATTTGACAATTCAAGTTGAAAGGGACGAGTCATATGACTCGTCTTATCAGACTATAATAGATTTTTAGGGTTTATTGGCATTAGGTACAAATGGAAAATCGTCCACTTGAACTTCCACGTCCATTATTCGTTAATTACTTAATTAATTTACAACGAAAATTTTGGTTATAAATACTTTTCAGCATAATTACATTTTCACTAAGTTCACTTTGGATACTATTACTTATGACCCAAGTTCAGAATGTTTATTTTACGTGGACGATTTTCCATTTGTACCCAATGACAGTAAACCATTTATAGGACTATTATGAATACGCGAGAAGAGCTATAGGTATTATCTTATACACAAGACCCTTGACAAGAAATAAGTATAAAAGTTGATGTTCCAGTGGGCCTCGGGGACGGTGTCCGGGTACGATCTGTACAGGAACGGGACTCCCGCCTGGGACGCAGAGGGCTACGTCACTGACCTTTACAACGAAGAAGCCAAATCAAGTAAGAAGCTTACTTTCTTATTTCGTAAAGTTTCTAACCTCAAAACGCAGAAAATATTTCGGATATCACTTTGCCAATTTTTCACCTACGATTGCTTTACTTATGATAACCCAAAAATAAGTATTTTTTGATGTTTCGAGTATAAACTTGTTTACCAAATAAGACAAGTAAAGATGAATCGACTTTATATCTTAAGTTCTACACATGAGACGATCATCATCATAATCATTGTCATCACACATAGGCCTCATACGAGACGTTCCCGGCGTTCGTCCCACACATCTTTTGATTTTTTTCGCAGATATTTGCAGGTTTCCTCACCATGTTTTCTTTCACCAAAATGCTCATGGTACATATCATATTATCATAATATAATATTATTATATGTGATCCGAAAATCTCAGAGGTTCGAGATGGGATTTGATCCCGCGATCCTCTGCAGGAGAAGCCGTGCGTCAGATCGTGGGCTACTACTAGCTACACCATTCAAATTTGGACCGAATTCCTTTGTTCTTACGGTCTAAGTTAATAGTTTCGTTTGCACTGATCAGCCGCTGCGCACGTTAGAGAATCATACTACAGATCACACTATGTGGTGTGGTATGGTAAAGGATCTTCTTAAGAGGACTGTGAACCAAAGGCAAAAATCACCCTTTTCATACATAAGGCGATAACGATTTCCAACCCTTAAATGTTAAGAGATTTTGATCAACTTTTGATAGGTCAGAACAAAGTATAGGTCTATACGTTTTTTCGAATTTGGATTAAAGACCAAGAACGTCAAATAATGCCGAAATTAGTTTTGTATGAGAATACTGAAATCACAATAAAATTGAATTTGAAATAAGAATGAATTAACGCTCTTAAATAAAAGTGTTATGGTGAGCGCCTCTATTCGGGAACGCTAAGTGATGTTGTAGCGACTCGCGAGCGAGATTTCTCATCTCACTCTTCCGCACGACGCGTAATGCGTAAGAGCGAGATGCGAGTGTCGCTCGCAGGTCGCTGCAGTATCACTTAGACGTTGCCCTGTGGGAATTATTAATATGGACCACGGGATTTTACCACACGGTGATCACGTCGTACATAATACTCGTAGTTGAATAGAGTTACCTATACCGCTTACATAATGAGCATAAAGACGTTTGCATGCACCAATGTGCGCGTGCGCGACACTAATTGGCGACACGTTCCTACAAACGAGCCGAGCGAGGAGCGAGGCTGAATCAGGCGCTCGGCTGAGCGTGGCCATTTTGTACAATAGGTAAAATTATTATATTCTGTGATTATAGCCAGTCTGCTAATTGATATTTTTACTATTGATTACTCCTCTGCTGCACTGGGAGTGAAGAAATAGCATAGAATGCGTGCAGATGCTTATCATCCTGGCATGTCGTAAAAGTCGACTAAGGGACGGGTCCTCTCCAACATGGTGGACTACCTGTATGGGCGATGGGCTGATCACCTGTCACCATACGGTTCATCATACCATCTTAGGACTAATTAATCGCACGTGGCCGCAAGTACTCTTGTGGCTCTGCCCACCCCATTAGGGATTTCGGGCGTGATGCTATGTATGTATGTATGCTAATTGATTTGTTAACCGATGAGATATACTTACAAAACCACCAATTATTATATTCAGTTCCGTAAAAAATGTAGTAGGTACTTATTACTATTATCCTAGTGTTAATGCAGTCTTTTGTTAACGAGGGGGTTGCCATGATGGTCATGCATTTCAAAGTAAGGTAACTGAAATGAATCCCTATTACGTAATTTGCGATAAATATTTTCTATAGCAGCGTTTCTTTTAGCTGTCATCTGACGTAACTAAAACTGTTATGCAAATGGAGAATTTTGACCACGGTAACCCCCCAGATAAGTAAGTACCTAAGTTAATGGTTGACACTGGTTTTTAACCTTTTGAACGCCACGGCTGAGTGCGAGAAAGCGTGCCTCGGACGCCGAGTGACGGCTGTAGCTGACAAAATGTATGGGAAACGGCATGCCGTGGTGTCAGGGCCACGGAAAGCTGCTGTCGGCTACAGCAATTAATAGTAGATTGTTGCACCAAGCAGAAAGTGATTCATTATTGCGCCGAGTGTTAGTTTGGAGCCCGAACGCAAGTTAGGGCTCTAAAAACACGAGCGCAATAACACATCACTTGATGCGAGGTGCATAATCTGCTTTTCTTACTACTACTGCAAAAAGATGGTTGGTTGGTTGCACCTGGTATGATGCACCCTTAGAATTTTTATATAGCCTATGACACTCGCACGTTCTGCCCGAATGTTAAGATACCCTATTTATTAAAATCGGTCCATTGGTTCTGAAGCTAAATCGAACATCCGAAAAATTTCACAGAAAACTTGTATCTAGTCTATTAATTTTCATATTATGCCAATCAGTAAGTCCACAGAAAAGTGGTCAGCTGTCCCGTCGGACTGTGAATGGGCGGATTGGGTAGCTGTTGGTGTAAACTTCTTGATCAAATAACCAAATAAAAAAAAATACAAAACAGTGCAATAATGAATTTTGTATGTAACTTTATTGCTCTAGAGCAAATAAGGGCTGCTTTGTGCTGAGTATTTATGGCCATAACGATGAAATTAAAGCCTAGTATGGTGTCATTATTTGGATAACAAAACTAAATAAAAGCAACCCGGCAACCAACAATTAATATCAACACGAATTTAGAAGTCAATTAGTCGAAGCTTGTTATGTTACCACGTATGGTTTGTGATCTGAAATGCGTTAGGTATTGTGTGATTATGATTGTTGCTTCCCGCACGCTCTAGTTGCAGTACATACAACGTAGCACAATGTATAAAGTCGTGCTGTTATTTAGAAGTTGCAGGTACCAAGAAGTTACTTTGAACTCAATAATAGGGTCCCATAACGAATCAGCACGTCTGTCGTTGCGAGCAGCTTACAAGTTGCAATATCGCTTGGCTACCGTAACTTAGTAACTGTAACTTGGCAACTTTAATATAACATAAGTATTCCTGTAATAAAAATCTTACGAAAATTTATGAACATATTAGATACAGACGAGTGGAACCGCGGTACAAAGGAAAATCAGACGTATTCCAGAAATGATACAGTTCATAGTGCGACGATTCCGCTCAGTCCTCATTATAATTTCAGTTATCAACAAATGTACTGAGGCATGTAGGAGTAGTATAAAATAATAAGTGGATCTCAAAAATGTCTCATTATCAGTATACTAGCAATAGTCACAAATTATCACAGTGAATTATGATGCTGAGTGAATTTCTAAGAAGAAAGCAGACAGAAATCCAGTTCAGATGCTAACATTATTATTCAAAGTGTGATTGTGTTTAGGTATACGATTTGATAAAATTTGATATAATTAACTAATGAATAGTCCACGAGCCAGGTACACATTTTATCTATGATTGATAAAATTTGTACCTGGCTCGTGGACTCTCGGGCGATAACTCGTAAAATGCACTAAGGTCTGTTCGCCGAGAGTTGATAAATATTATGATATCGTTTCGAAATAGCGACTGTCGCTTAACTATCGCAAACTGTATGACGGGCGTCGCTTATAGCCGCGCGCACTGAATTTCGTGGTACGAGGGAATCAGATTGTTGTCAATGCGGTTTCGCGCCGGGCGGACGGCGGCGAAATAAATATATTTGTTTTGTTCATATAGACATAATCGCCATATTGCAAATTAATGTGTTATATGTCCGCGTCAAATGTCATATAAATTCAATAATCTGCACTGGCTTCGGCCAAACGAACGAAACGAAAAAGAAAAAAAATATCTATGACACATGTTTAAAACGCGTTGAGTATGAATATGACGTGTCTTGTACCTTTCTACATATAATAATGTCATTGGCTTCGAGTGTGGCGTTGAGGTGTTCAGGCGCCTCATTCGGGAACGCTAAGTGATTCTGTAGCGACTCGTAAGCCAGATCTCTCATCTCGCTCTTACGCATTTCGCGCCGTGCGGAAGAGTGGAATGCGAAATCTGGCTAACAAGTCGCTACAGAATCACTTAGCGTTCCCGAATAGAGGCGCTGTTCGCGTGTTGCTTTCTTTTTATAGTTAGGCTATTCAATAATAATATTCTATGAAAAAAATATAATTTTTCTCTTTAATTTTTTATTATCATCGGTAAAAATAATTAGCGGGCCGCTATTTGACCTGAAGAAGACCTGACTTTTTACTTTTTTATCAACTCTCGCCGAACAGACCTTAGAGAGTTGTATTATGAAGGCTTGTGAACGTCAGCTGCGGGTGGGTTTAGCAGCGAAGGTGGCTAGCGGAACTGTTTAGTTGCATTCATAACAAAAGCATGTTTGCTAGTTTTTTTTTATCTTATAGTAATAAAGAGGCACGATCCATCGTCGCCGTTGTTCCTGCTAGTGGCGCACAACGCGCCGCACGGCGGCAACGACGGCGCGCAGCTACAGGCGCCGCCCGTCGAGGTGCGCCGCATGCGCCACGTCGAGTCTCAGAAGCGGCGCATACTAGCAGGTGTCACGTAATAACATGTAATATCTAATCTCGGATACCAACACACATTAATCTCGTCGGAAATTACGATTTCCTAAATACATACATCAATACATATAAAACAGTACCGTGACTCATATGCAACCCAACTTATAGACAACCCAAAGCCTAAACGGGTGGTTCTAGAGGTTTGAAATTTGGAGGAGACATTCCTCGAGTACCCTAGAGGTGCACTGAGGAGGAATTTAATGAAATATCATGCCTAAAGGGTTGAAAAGGGGTGATGAAGTTTGTATGGAAAATACCGCGGCCGAAACATGTATGACTCGGGTACAAACAATGGTGCTCGTCACATACAGTTTGCCCCTAGCAGGACTCGAATCCGCGACATCCTGCGACCTCATGCACGGATGGCAGCTGCACTGCCTTTGCGCCATCGACGTAGACCCCGTTCCCACTTGTAGAGTGTTGGATCCGGTTTTTTAATCGGTTGTCACCGCCTCTATTAAAAACGGTGTCGGATAGATGTCAGCCACTCCCAAAATGTTTTGATTGCCATTAGAGCACCCGACATTTTACCGAGCCCAACACCCGACGAGTCGGAACGGGGTGTCAGAAGACGTGTACCGATGGTTATAAAGGCACGACCCGTTGTCACCGTTGCTGGATAATTACCAGGCTCACAAACATGCGATGAAGAGTATTTTTAAATAAAATACCAACACGAAATAAAAATGACTTCTGGTACTGGTTTAATTTTGAAAGCAAAGTTTAGTTTTGTCCAGTTCGCTTTTAAAAATGTTCAGGCGCTTGACCATTCCAATACGAACCGTGAAATTTACAATGAAAACACATTGAATTTATAATTCAAAAAAGGTCTTGATGTTATGCATTTGGCATATTTTTCCGTAACTATGTTAATGTTTCAGAATTGAAGTCATAGCCAATAAATAACATACGTGCTTTTCATTTCAGCCATGATTAAAAAACTCGATGACAGTGTAGGTGATATTGTAAAATCGCTTTCGGACAAGGGTATTTTGAATAACACCATCATTGTATTTACATCGGACAACGGCGGCATGACATCCGGGGATTCCCTGAATTATGGTTCTAATTGGCCTTTGAGAGGGATTAAGATGTCCCCGTTTGAGGGTGGCGTGAGGGTGGCAGGACTTTTGTGGAGAGCCGATTTGAATCCTGTAAGCCGGTCATGGAAAGGGTATATGCATATGTCAGACTGGCTGCCAACCTTGTTACACGCTGTAGGCGCTGACCCTCCTTCTGGAATCGATGGCTTTGATCAGTGGGACAACATAGTAGGTAACACGACTTCGAAGAGAAAAGAAATATTCGAAATCGACGACTACAATGGGTTTTTCTCGATAATATCAGGGGACTACAAATTGATAACCGGCACCGTGACAAAGAAATACAGCGATTATCAAGGACACGATCTCAGGGGTATTATTGGGAGCCCTCCATCGTACAGCGACGCAATCAAAAAGAGCACTGTATATTCTGTTTTAGAAAAATTAGGGACGTTCAAAATTGAGGACGAGAAATTGAGAAATCAACTTAAAGTAAAATGTCAAAACGATGCCGACGAGCAGGACGTAATTTTATGTTATCCTGAAAATGGTGAGCATATACCGAGATTATACTGACTTAATAGAAAGCATTATCATAATAATCTGTAATCAACATTATTTAATTTGTTTTCAGGTAATTCGTGTCTCTATGATATTATAAAAGATCCCTGTGAATCAAAAGATTTATCGAAGACGTATCCAGATATTGTGCTTGGGTTGTTGCATCGATTAGAAACAGAAAAGAACAGAACAATATCTAGGACTCCCGTGCCCGTGGTCCGAGATCCTAGGTCCCTACCTAGATTACACAAGTATTCTTGGACTACTTGGGCTGATGATATAATAGAGAGCTATTAGATAGAAGAAAAATAAGAAAAATTGTAGATGAATAAATACATCGATATTTAAAAGTATTTTTTTTAAATTTTGATTCCATTTTTATTTTCCGTATCCAAAGGGTTAAAACGGGACCATATTACTAAGGCTCCGCTGTCCGTTTGTCCATCCGTCCGTCTGTCACCAGGCTGTATCTCATGAACCGTGAAAGACAGATGATGTATTTCTGTTATCGCTAGAACAAAAAATACTAAAAAACAGAATAAAATAAATATTTAAGGGGCTCCAATACAACAAATGTGATTTTTTTGCCGTTTGTAAAGATAATGGTACGGAACCCTTCGTGCGCGAGTCCGACTCGCACTTGGCCGGTTTTTTATATTTTCATAGCATTTATAATCATCATGTTTTAATTTAGAAACACTGAATTGCGTGATAGATTCACCGTTATATAAACGGTCTCTCGACAGTGTCTAGTTTGTCCATTGTTTTAGTTCTCGTTTTCCTAAACCGTCCTGTTTATATTCCGCCATCAAAACTATGTCCAGGATGTTCATGGCTTCCGGTTAGACAGCATCCGGAATTCCGGACAAAGCTGCGCACTGGTTTGTTCGAGTTCCGGCAACTAAATGCCCCGGCTCTGTTGTTTCCGTGCAGTTGGGAATATGGGAATACCGTCTCAATGCAACTTCAACTTCGACAAATCTTTGTTACTAGAATATTGAATATTGAAGACCTAACTAAAGTGTAAAATAAAATTGAAATAATATTGTCTTTTTATTATATTTATTACTGATATATTTATTCTGATTTTGTGGTCATGCAGAATGTGGGGAAGGCATAAAGCATTTTTTAAATAATGGCTAGCCTTTATGGAATTCAATTTAATGATAGTGGGATATATAAGATAACTGAAAAGCTGCAAATAAGACGTTAATCTTAATTTTATTTCTGATCAATTGTTTCAAAAATATATTTTAAAACATCTACTGTAAATTAAGTTAATTTTATTCATAAAAAGTGAGCCGCCCCTGACTTATTTAGTCTAAACATTAAAATTTCTAAATAATAATATGATGAAAACCTCATCAAATCCCGTTAGTGGTTTAGAAATTGAAGCTCGTACATAGACAAGCATATCAAGCGACATTGTTTTGACACTATTTATAGAAAAATCATATAGTTATACGCGTAAATAGAGATAAAAAAAGAAAAAACATTTATTTATTCACCACACAAAAAATATAATAACATTAAAAATATACAGAACCTGGGATGTGTGCCATCGCGGCAGTGAATTGGTTACTGGCTCAGCGTAATCCTGAGATGTCAGCAACGTCTGTGGCAATTGGAGCGCTAAACAAACCAGCTAAACACTAATAACTACACAAAACTACTTGGATAAATAATTAAAAAAATGGTATACATAAGAATAAATAATAGGGAGTGAGTGAAGAATATAGATAGAAAGGTATTTTAACACTTAACTACGAGTAGCAATAGAAATCTAATCAAGAGACGTAGAAATATGATATGAGTACAAGTACCTATCTGTTATGCAGTGGTATTAGACAGACTTCTCTATTTCATGTTGGTGTAGGGCTGAGTGATGTAAACTTTGTTTAATATGAAGGGATGCCAACCCTGAGTGAGGGCATTATGGGTGAAGTTTAATTCAGTTCTTAATTAACTTTCAGACTAAAATAATTTATAACCAGCGTTCTGTTTGGAATAAATTCAACTTCAATTATTATATTTAAGTTACGATTATACGTTGGAAAAGTACAACAATGATAACAATATTTTTGGACATTAACACATATTGATTGACATAAACCCTATTACCTGTACCACAGTATAATAAACGAATTTACTTAATTATGCTGTTCCTGTACTATGCGTAATAAGACTACGAAACGAATACTTGTATATGTATGTATGTATGTATGTGTGTGTACTAGACGTACATGACTCTGTATCCGTAAACGTTCTCTGTAAACGTTCGTGCTCATCATTCAAAGTTGGCTCCTAGTGGGATTCTGACCCGCGACCTTTGGTTCGGCAGGCAGTTGCCCTACAACTGCGCCATCGAGTACGTCAACATGATTGAAGCAGTTGCAGTGATGGTAAAGATTAAGTGTAATTAAGAGTTCAAACTTGAAACTTAACTACAGTCGGCGCGCGAGTCGAATGCCGTCGGGGCCTGCTGTAACGAGCGGGTGCAGCTCCCCCCGCCGCCCGCACGCCTCGCCTCTATCGCCCACAGTGTAGTGCTGTCACAGTGTTACACTGTGGGCGTGACAGGCGAGGTGTGCGGGTGGCGGGGGGAGCTGCACCCGCCCTTTACTTCAGGCCCCGACGGCATCCAACTCGCGCGCGGACTGTAGGTAGCTGCATGGAATTAAAGACATGAGTACAGTAAAAGAAACAAGTTGTTAGAAGTACACAGGGTGCGTTGAAACCTCACTGCGCACTATCACGGCTACATTGTATTCTGAATTGCATACTGCCATACTGAATGTCAATCAATAGAATTTCCCATCCTACTGGTGTTTATTTGCATTAAACGATATTGTGTTAGTGAATATTTTTATTTTTAAATAATTCGTCACCTCAACCCTATTCGTTTCAAACTGGTAAATCCTTTCTCTGTCGACAACACCTCTAAGCTTTATCCCTGTCATAAGAAAAGGGATTACTTTGAGCTAATTTACATGTAAGTAATTCTGCATCATTATCTTGTTATGTATGGGTTTTTTCCGATTACGGTTATATTAATCAAGTTTTAAAATAACAAAAATTTTACGAGAAAACTATAAAATGATAAGATCCACAGGCTAGATTCTTTTCCGAAGAGCAGTCTCGTCGATCGGTAAGTACCTAAACGAGAGGCACTTGCCGAAGTGAAATTTTCTGAGCATCTATCAACAATCATTGGTCGCCCTTAACTCGCGTTTACGAGCTGTCGTAAACCGACTTTTTGGGCCGAATGAATTCTCGCCTACCCTTGTTTGTAGTTTATTCTGTTAGTTTAGGCCCAAGCCGAAGGGTAATATATTTTTATAGAAACACTTATATTAAAACAGAGAATCGGTTAGATTGTTTTATGATAGCCTGCAGGCTTACTCAGCTCTAAGGGTAAGATAGAAATACCTGCCAAGACCGCGACGGGGCACGCATATTAAATAGGTTGTCATCTACATAGTTTACATAACACGAATTTAATTTTGCAGTACGTATTAACGTTAATCGCAAACTTATCGACCTCCAATTATCAAGATACCTACCTATATCATTGTACTTTCGTGCAAGTAAATTACTTAGAACGAATGATGAAGCGATTACTGGGTAGGGTCATACCTTATTCAAGAAATGACCGCTTAATAATTCTTAACTATTATAACATACAAACCAAAAAGTGTTTCTAGTTCAGCTACGGAACCCTATTTATATCTGCTGTATCTTAAAATATTAAAATAATGGAGCTTTGTTCGGGTATTTGTATGTAAAACAATATCTTCCGATACCTTAATAACCGAACTATTTTCAATTAGCTTTAATAGGCCCTGTACAAACCATTTCGTCCGGGAAGCGTGCACAATCGTTCGCATGGCATTTGGGATAGAATTAACTAAGTTATATAGTTATTATTATACTCTTGGGATAGAATACAAACACAGCGTAGGTACAAAACAACGTTTTATGGCAAATTATATTATGACCCGACCTAGCCAGAGAACCTAACCTAAAATCACTCGCGTACGAATTCAGCAATGTAATTCTCTTACGTGTGCAGCGGCTAATCAGCGACGAGGGACGCATTCAAATTTAGACCGTATTAATTTGTTTTTACAATCGAAATTAATGGTTTCGTTTATCCGCTGATCAGTCGCTGCGCACGTTACTGAATCACACCACAGAAGTTTCATCAATGGTCTAGGCCGTTATTATTAGAAAATAAAGAAAATTTTCCGTTGTTTCTTAATTTTAATATGAGCAAACGGGAACACATATTGCTTTTGAATTTTTTACATAATTTAATACGAGTATACTGGTAAATCATAATTTTAAAACTGATTTTTAATTTCAGTTTCAAACTCATAATAATGCCACCAAACAGTTTTATATCCGCTTCGTATTTTAATAAACGAGGTCTATGATTGAAACGAAGGCAAGAAATAAATTGCCACTTAAACGAGAAACTGGTCTCAGACACTGTAAAGAGAAAATTCCAAAGAGAAAAATCCAATCTCATAAATTTTAAACTGAACTAGTCGACAAACACGTGGATATTGCCTTTTCAAGCCCTAAATTTTTTGTTTTGTTAATCGGTTTTTGTATTACAAGGTAATTTAATTTAATTATGCGCTTAAACTACAGAAGGCGCTGATATTTGGTTATATCTTGCGGAATAATATAACTGATGTAGAGCTGCAGCTGATAGACAATTGTATGTAAGTATCAGGCTCTCAATTCTCAGTGCATTCGAGATACTCTCACAATCGAGATTACACGTCAGATTCATACAGTTGTGTCAAACGACTGTATGCACTGACGTTTAATCTCGATTGTGAGATTATCTCGAATGCACCGAGAATTGGGGGCCAGAGCTGTTAACTCTTTTATCCTTAATCGTTAGGGCCTTTGCATAAAAAAAAAAAAACATTTTCGCGCGTAGTCGACCCGCGTTTTGTATCGCTCCCGCTTTTAAATTATAAAAATAAATAGAGACAAAAATAAAAGCACGCGTCTACTGCGCGCAAAAAATATCGTCGTGTGTAAAGGTCCCTTAGTAGAGTTGTCTGGTGTAGTAGCGAATTTTTGCTATAGACTAAAAAACTAAGCTATGAATACTAGCGAACCGCTACGACAAGGTTGGCAATTAATTTTTCGAAAACGTGCTTTTCTGCGATTGCGTGAGCTCTGCATTACAAAGCGCACATGGTGTTTATCCGTAGAGTTATTCAACATGACTTAATTTGTTAGTTACGTGAACATTTTCCTATTACTACTCACTTTCGCATGAATCTGTTGACTTTTTTTTTAGACAGTGAGTTGACTCAATATTTATTTTAATCTTCCTTAGATAATGTGTCGACGCAATATTATTAATTCATAAAAAAATATTATTACGGACTAGAAGAAATAGCAAGCATAATTCCTCAATTTGATTACAACCTATCAAACATTAGACCAAGCTGGGACATATTAAGGGCGCAATTCTATACTATAGGTGCATTTACAGGAGATATAATACATAATATTTATCAGTTTTATGTGAAAAAATATGTCTGGAATAAAACACAGATAAGTTTTAACGGTGGGTTATCGGGACCAAAGGCCGGCCGCGTTGATAGATGATCGACCTTTGCTGACTCATGCCCTGCAACCGCAAACTTTTACCTGTTTACAGTTCGCACAATCGATCGATTGTCATTTGTCTCAGTCGATGTAACAGTGGGTCCAATTCGGAACGGCGTCGCCTAAATTTAAAACTCCCTAAATTTAAAATAAGGAACGTCACACTCAATTTTGTAGAATAGCAATAAGCTGTCAAAATCAACTTTGACATTTCTTATTTATTCAAGTTTAGCGGCATTTAAATTTAGCGAACACGCTTTCGAATTGGCCCCAGCATAACAATTAGATAGATAAATAGACGGATATTATGCCGTGTGCCACTGCTTGGTATCATGCAGGTTC
The DNA here is from genome assembly GCA_947859335.1 of Tortricodes alternella. NCBI lineage: Eukaryota > Metazoa > Arthropoda > Insecta > Lepidoptera > Tortricidae > Tortricodes > Tortricodes alternella. Next base: position 8,125,175 of record OX401979.1, on the reverse strand, counting down.
TCATTTTATAAACATAAGCAAACATTGTCGTAAACTATAGAAATATATCCCTGCATTTATCTTAATTACAGATTAACTCCAGTCTCGTGGTTGTTCCTATAATCTTTAATATCTTCCTTAGATTAGGATTAATGTTTTTGTTAGAATGCTTACGCATCAAGGCTAGGCTTGTCTAGGGAAAGGAAGTCAGTTAATCAGTGTGCGCTAAATTGCTGGATTTGACTATACCCTTTAACCTGCTAGAAATAATAAACTTTAAACTGCATGCATAAGAGTGTATCTGGTAGTATTAGTGTCGTATAACTCGAAGACGGTGATGGATCGCCGGCCGTCGCCAGCTGACTCATTGAGAGGGTATTACCACGCCTCCGCGCGCTCTATTACATGGGAACGCTTATTGGTTTTTCCAGGAACAGCTCAAATTAATGGAATATTAAAACATAATTGCAGATTAATAGCGGTCCAAGAAAACAGAACTATTTAAGGTATCGTCGTCGTTGTATTCAAGGAAGTAAGATTTAGGAGTGTGATTCAAAACGCTCATGAAAAGTCTAGTTTATGTATTTATGTCTTCTTTTTGATGATGGAAGAAAGAACTTCTTAAAGTTTTTATCGTAACAACGCCCTTTTGAAAAATTATTTATTAAACTGCATTCTTGTGTATGAAGAAAGGGAAGTACCGTTTTAAAGAAATTTTATGACTTCGTCAAACCAACCCCTTTAAAGTGGATTAACACCGCGCCTTTTCCGATCATAGTCAGTACCTAACCAGCTATTACTCCGTCATTGTGATTGTCAAATATTCTTCCCTAGCTTTAGAGTTATTCAATCAAACCGTCGTTGAACGTTGACGATCCGAAATTAATTTGCTTAATTCATGCTTTGATTTGATTAATTAATCGTTACGAAATACATTTTCGCTTTACAAGCTTCTGTAAAGGATACGATGATTAAATACTTACCTACAATATTTAAATTAGTACCTGCAATCCCTGTTATGTGAAATTCGCTTGATATAAATAATAATGTATCTTGGATTTAAAATTGATCATAGATTTTGACGACACGTTTAAATCGTCCGTTTTTAAGAGTAGTGTAACTTAGGCATTAATTACGGCACTGTGATGAATAGCACTCTCTGTCAGCCCGCCGCACGTCAGCAACTAATTGAAACGGCGAACGGACCCGAGAAAAAATAACGACGAAGAAACAAATGGTGAAAATTGCTTGTTCTAGAAGCTGGCGGCCCGCACCGGCAATGGACTGAGTCGGGTGACTTGATTTGCAACTTCAGAGTTTAAATATTAGCTCTCACCTGGGGTTCAAACGGAATAACTGTAATTGACTATAAAGGTGATCTGATGCAAGGTTGAATTGTTTTGTTATAGGTATATTGAATCGGACCAGTCGACAAATTCGTTGAACACCTTTATTTCAAGTAGGTCTACAGTACTACTAACTATACAATCATAATATATTTAAACGAGTTGTATGAACAAATGTATGCTCCATGCCAGTACATGCCACTGAATTCCTTAGTATTAGGCGTTAAATTAATTATATTCGTATCATGTAGAAACAGAAGTTGGCCCACTTACCAATAGAAAACATTTAAAATTAAATGTCACGGTCTATACGTTTTGATCACGTGTAACATATTATTATGTGTACATACATGAAATAACAAAGAGCTTCAAGAACAAATAGTTACGGTCAGACAAACGATCTGAAGGATGTCAGTCATCCACAGCAGACCTTTGTTTTGAATCCCAGTTTCGGGTTTCAATAGTACAATGAAATTATTGAAAGATTATTATAACCAGTTTTATAACCATTCGTGGGTAGGTGAACGGTGTGTTGGTAGTAATTTCAGGTGCCTCCGATTACGCAACGAGCTTGTTATCGTGGATTTACATTTTGACGAACCTTCTAGGCTTGTAATTTATATTTACCACGAGAATTTCGGTGAAGGAACACAATCGAGTGAACACTTGCATACATCAGCGAAATAATTCAAAGATGCGTGTGAAGTCCTTAATCCACACTGCGCCCGCGTGGGAATACTGCATAGTCCCTCTCACTATGAGAGGAAGCCTGTGCGCAACAGTGGGCCGTATGCCATCAACCCGATGATGATGATGATTTAGGAGGTAAGGTAGATTTAGTAAACGTCGTGAGTTTGATAAGGGCAATGATGCCATGCAAAATTGATACGAACAAATGCAACTGCACCTCTCTAGGCAAAGCTTGAGGTGGACAAGAAACCATCACCAATGTAACAACAGGGGTCTTATTTTAAGTTCTTAATTCCAGGCAGTTTCTGCCATAAACGGAGCTGCCTGGAAAATTCGTATTATGAGCGCGCTAAAGGGGCCGGCTCTAGCGCGATGATAATACGATTTTTCCAGGCAGCTCAGTTTAAGGCAGAAACGGCCTGTAAAAAAGAGCTCATAATATGACCCCAGCTCTGCCAAGTGACGATAATGTCAGTCTTATGGCTAAATTCACAAACACCACCTACAAGAAGCACACAAGCTGTATTAAAGAGCTTGTACAACCCTTATAACGCTCAAACTAGAGTTAAAATGGCTGTATAAGCTCTAGTACAACTCGTGTGCCTAATTAAGCATTTTATCCGGCCTAAATAGTTAAGGAAGGCGTATGATCGTTCGTTGTGGAATTATTTGGGGTGATCTATGTCCAGCAGTGGACTTCCGTGGGTTGAGGTGATGATGATGATATTGTTGTCTCCCTCAACCAGTTGTCAACCTATAAGTATATAACTTGGCTACTTACTCATCAGTCAATAAGCATCGATTCCGCTGTTAAGATCCTTGGTGAAGAAGACCGATATAAGGTATGTGAATAAAAATCAATATTGCTCGAATAATTTCTAGTTTATTATGTATTAAGATTAAAGAGGTGCGTCTTTTACTATTTAACTAGTTTGGCGACCTTTAGTAGGTATAACAACTGAAGTACTTGTTATCTTGTTTTACATAGAAGTCACAAAATATTTCATTACTAAGCCCAAGCTGCATTCATCAGATTAAATATAGAATAAGCTTCTCGGCACATCTGAAAAAATTATTAAGTAGCTTAAAATACATTTATTAAATCTAATAAGATAATAAAATAGTATAGAAAGATAATCTGGTTGGGTGTGTGATGACCGAATTCATAAATGCTTGATTTTACAATGAATGTATCATTTTATATTGTTTTATTATACGAAAGATTGATACATATTTAACTTTCCATTCTTTCTGACATCCCAAGTGTGTTTTAGCTTATTCGTTCCCTCATGCACTCCCATTCCTCTATACCTCTTCACCCATCCTCTATCACTATTCCCCATCTTCCTGTCCATAGACGGACGTGACCACTTTCCATCAGGGCCCATCTGCTCTTTTGCCTGTCTATGGAAATAATGGCAATGTTGCCCTAAAAGATCGGCAACGGATCAATGAATCCTTTGGGTTTGTTGATACTCATGTGCGGCGGTATTCATTTACCATCAGGTGACTCGCAAGATTATTAATATATGTAATTAAAAAAGATTTTCCCTTTTTACTTTATATTTCACGACGTGGTTCTATTTGAGTTATATATAGGACTCCACCTTTATATTTTGAAGTACGATTTGTTTTTGTGTAAAGTCAGAGATCACATCTAACATTGAACTCCAATGTATTATCAAAAACCAACCCTCCTGTAGTTTCCAACAATATTTCCTAAATGTCCTAAAGTATTAGAAAATGTCATCCAAAAGTCGTAATTAATCTCAAAACAACGAAGCTATTTATAAATTTAGAGTCGTCCGTTTTGACATGATAAGGACTTACAGATAATCTGATCGCTAGACGACTTTTCTTTGTTTATTATTGGTTGTTTCGAGTTTACCTAGTGATTTGGAATAATTTCTAATGATGATGAGATGAATACCACTCGCGCGCATTGCTTGTTGTGCAGTAGGTACATATTAATACGTCTCTACATGCCATTACCGTATTTTTGCTGATTAACCACGAAGTATAAACTTTAGTTAACATAGTAGCAGCCGGAATTTGAACCTAAAATTTTAGGGTGGAAATATGTCTGGAACAAAATTGATCTATTATCAGTTATAATATGGGGAACTTCACTGGTTTTCAAGTTTTTGATATTTTTATTATTTGCCAGTATTCATGCCATTATTCCCTAACCCTAGACTCTGACAGACGGACGGATGTAGTCGGCCCAGCCCGGTGATAGACTTTTTTTTTTTAATATTATAATTTTCAAATTTCCAATAATATAACAGCGAACATCGGGACTAGTTTGAATTCCCTCGCGATGTAAGATTTACAGAATTTAATATTATAAGCAATGGAATAAAATAATAACAGAACACGCTGTTTTCTTATAGAATTTAATGAAAATGCTGTCAAACCAGGGAAAGTAACGGTATTCATAATAACAAATGATTATTTTCTCCACAATACAAGATAAATAAAAAGTTGTAATAAAAAGGTAACGAACGAAAAGATAAACGTTAAGACCTTCATTTCTAGAAAAGGATAATGACGAAGAAGATGATTTTTAAAAGGTAGTTTTGTTAGAAATGTGAAATGAAATAAACACGATTGCTACATTTTCAGATTATTGGTACAAATTCCAGAAGTTAAGGTATACGTTCATTTACTTGAGGATTATTATTATTATCATTTGACGTGTCTGCCAGTAAGTAATTAGGTAAGTTTTGCAGTGTATACCTTGGCGAAGGTGTCGAGACAGATGGCATAGAAGACGGTGCTTATCACGAGAGGCTTGGTAGCTCGCGTCATCATGAACAGAATATTACGGAGCACGTGCCGGTTTGGGTGCTTTTCCCAGCCGCAAGAGTATATCGCCAGCCGGAATTGTTCACCCTGAAAAAGAGATTCAACAGAAGATTATTAACTTATTAACTATTAGTGTTAATAAATTGTAAGTATCTATAATATCCACAAAGTTTAAAGAGAAAATTTTTCGATCAGTGCGTCCTACCTGTCATGACATACGGAGGCGAAACGTGGACACTCACGGTTGGGTTGGTCCACAAATTGAAAGTCGCTCAGCGGGCTATGGAGCGGGCTATGTAGGGAGTTTCTCTGAAAGATCGTATCCGCAATGAGGTGATCCGACTGAAAACCAATGTTCCCGACATAGCTCATCGAATCAGGAAGCTGAAGTGGCAGTGAGCCGGCCATATTAGCCGCACAAACGATGGCCGCCGGCGTTAACGTGTTCTGGAGTGGAGACCGCGAATCGGCAAACGTAGTGTAGGACGCTCTCAGACTAGGTGGAGCGACGATCTCCGCAAGGTGGCTGGCAAGAGCTGGATGAGAGTATCCGCGGATCTTGCTCAGTGGCGTGCAGTTGGAGAGGCCTATGGCCAGCAGTGGACTAGTATATAGTATAGTAGTAGTATGTAGTATAGGTTGTTGTTGATGATGATGATGATGATGATGATGATCTATAATATCTAAATTTTAGTACATATATTGTGCGTTAATAGGGTTCGTATTAGGTTTAAGTTAAATGGCGGATGATTGTTCGTGTTTAATATGTTATTCATAATACAAACCGTTTCCATAAGAAGATCACTATAATAGCACGGAATGAAAAAGTGTAAAATAACACCAGTAAAGAAACCAATGAATTCCAAATTAATTTCTCCATGTCGAAGAGACTGAAACAAAAATCTCATACACTGTTTCATTCTTAAATACTTCGTAAAATTACTAAATTAATATTTATATTAATTTCAAAAGAGAATGTATATATTGGTACCTCTGTAACCTGGAAAGCTGTCAGTGGAATGAGAAAAGTAGTTGTTTTCATATTAAATTCATATAGCACTGTAAAGTTCTTCTTGATTACTCCAATAAAACTGAAAATATTTATAAATAATATTGGTCATTGGTCTTCACACAATCCTCTGCTACAATTATTAAACCATACCTGTAAATATCTTGCAGCTTCAATATAATTGTCCTTAATTTATCTTTTATGATTTCATCAGAGTCTGTAGTATTTGCGAATAGTTTCGTTAAACGCAGGTTAAGAATATTTATTTGCCCACATAAATGTAGCATAAATATTGGTACCAGAGGATCAAAGCCAATATACATAGATGTAGCGTAAAAATCAAAAAACAGAGTCAAGCTAAACAGCATAACAAAAACAATATGAGTGTTTTTGTGATCTTCAAAGATCCAAGGATACGTTAGATCAAACATCGGAATTAGTTTGAATTCCCCCGCGAAGTAAGATTTTGCCATCAGTAGAAAAGCTTTCATTGGAAAAATAGCGCTCGTCGAACATGCAGAACAAAACCAAAACTGGCACACTTTTACACCCTTCAAGGAATACTCTAATAGAACACGTTGTTCTTCTTCTGTAAATTCTTTTGCCAACTCGTAATCTTCATCCACAATGCGAATCAGCTTCGTGACAGATTCTTGATATCGTAACAAAATCGAATACTTGTAGGTTATTGTGAAGGCAACGATAGCCATGATGGAATTTTTACTAGCATCAGCGAATTTTCCACTATGAATGTCGTGCAATAATAAAGAATACAGCAAAAGGAAAAAACATACTACAGATAAAATCAGAATGAAAACAAATTGTGTGCGCCATACCCTATCTCGCGCAATATAGGGATGTGAGCGATTTAAACGCATAGCCGTTGTAGGTATTCGAAATATTTTATCAAATTTCATTTCCACGGGAAGTAAGTTTGACATCGTTTGCGGGAAAACAGCCCGAGCGACCGCTTGTTGCGGCAAGTTAAACAGAATACAGGCTTAAGTTCTCTTATGACAAATGCTGAAGAGATGTTCTGGGAATCAGAGCGTGTGGGTGACGTTAAGTGGCTGGCTCGTGATAGAGATACGCGTCTGTTCGGCCCACAAAAACTATTTAAGCGCTGTTCGCGTTTATTATTGTAGACATGTGAGTTATGAATATTCAAATTAATTTTATTAATTTACACTTAATACTTTAAAGTTGCCTAAAAATATGTGTTTAAATATCGGAATTAAACTTAAAATGAAAAAAATAATACATTTGGTGGAGCACATTGAGGTCATTAGAGAGAATTAGGTAAGTAATTGTTTTGCATAATTACATTCTTTATTCTTATGGTTATCTGAGTTTTAAGGACAATGAGTCTTCTAAAATGTTGTATCTATTCCTTCTCAAGTCATTCAGAAATATATCAGCTTCAAAAAACAACACTCCAGTTTTCCGTATACCTAATGATTAATCTTCCTTTCCATGTGTTATTTCTGTATGGATTTCCATGAAGATACATATGCAGTGCATTTTTGCAAATTTATTTTTCAATGATGTCCAATAGCATAAATTTAATACAATAACTATTGTGTCAGATACATGCCCGCTTATGATTTACGGCCTTCGTAGATTTACAAATCATTTGAGTGACTAGTAGTATAATTCTTACCTGAAACTTCCAAAGACAGGTTGACAAAATAATGGCCGTCATGACAAGTTTCTTGTTCATTAGCCCTTCAGATTGATTAGAAGTTGCTGCGAGACTTGTCATCAATCAGGCACAAACATGAAATCAAGTTGCCTGTAATCCAGCACAAAGTGGATCGAGTAATGGAAAACAAATTATCGGGGTCTGTACAGAACGGGGCATTAGGAAATTTCATTGGTAATTTGATATTTAACCATAATAATATTAAAAAATGTTTGTTATAAAAGGTAAATATGAAGATTATGTAGGAAGTTCATCGCAGCATTGGGACTGAAAAAAGAAATAACTTGCTTAAAAATAAATCAGTAAGATTACTTGTAATTGTTCCATTGTAGAAAAGTAATAATTTTCTGTTAACATAAACAAGCCCTTTGTTCGGCTTTTAAAAATCTCTTTAGTGTTAAATGCTCAATTTTAAGGAAAAACTCGAGCTCATTTCGTATTCCGACGGGAGCTCAGGAAGGCCGCCGAGGGCTCGCAGTCGCAAGAGACCGCTGCCATATTTTGCATAACTAATCTAATAGCAACACTAATCTTTTCCTGAATATGAGACAAAATATAAAATTTCATGTGTTTTTACCAGGCTTTAAATTCAATTTATTCGTCGAAGGACGTTTTGTGTTTATAATTTTTTTAAATACTTACTTGAACAATTCGCATTAGTAGGTAATTGGTAATTATAAGGATGTTGATTTTTTTAAGAAACTAGCTTACTTTTGGGATGTTTATCGGTCTTCCAAATTTCAAATGTATCCAGCCACTTGCGCGTGATTGAGGAACAAACATCCAAATATCACCATCTTCAAATACTTTCATATTTATAACATTAAGTAGGATGTATAGCATACTTAAACGATTGATGCTGAGGACCGAGTTATGTTTACACGTAGAGCCGTTGCTTAAGATATTTTCATGGAGTTTTCCTAAGTGGCAGTTGGTGCAAACTGTGTCAACATTTCAGAGTCCATTTGGGGAACATCAGAGAATTTGTTACTTTATCTTAGTTCATCTGTATTCCAAGCTCGGCCTTAAGAACCGGCGCCTCCCAGAATTCTTTATTCGATCTTCAACATCTGTTTTCAGTTCTGTCGCAATTTTATGATAAATAGCAAAAAGTTATAAGGAAGTTCAATTACAACAGAAGCAATTGCATAACATGATAAATTCTCGTGATACATTATTTATTATTTTGTTTAGAATTATTAATAATAAGAAGAATACTAACAAACTTTAATTTTTGTATTCACTTGAGGCTATAGCTGTATGTGCTGTTAAATGTTACAAAAGTTCAGGGATTTATTTAGTAACTCATAACTGTAGCAATACTTTCTACAATTTTTTTTAAAAGGTATGACAAGAAGCAGCAACGTCACATACAGACTGAGTATAAATAAATAGGTCCCCACCAAACCGACGTGTCGGGGTAATTTACCATTATCGTAGGTAACAACCTCGTATAGTGTTATTCAGTCACTTACAGAAGCAGCAATGTAACATACATGATAGAGTATAAATAAATAGGACCACAGCAACACGACGTGTCGAGATAAGTTACCATTACCTTTGGTAACTACTTCGTATAGTGACATTCAGTCACTTAGGTTACCAAATAAAAGGTTACGAGTACGCGAATAAAGTTGAATTACCTTTGCACGCGCGAACAACTCGCCGAATGTCTAAACAGATGTCACGTCTTTCAACTTGTTTACATTTTCAGAAGTTTTTATTGACGTCAGAAGGACTTCGTATATTTCGTGCGTAAAATCTAGCGAATCAGCTTAACATTCGCATTTGAATATGTTGTTTATCGTTCGTAACCGACTCATATATGTTCATTTTGAGTTTTAAACTTATGTAAAGCAAGTTTGTGCACAAATCCTATTAAATGTTGAGGCAAAACTAGGTTTGATGTTTTCACATTTATAATTGATGTGTGTTATGTAATATTTATAGTAAGGCTATAGTTCCCTTTTAGAATTTCTTTTTTGGGAAGACAGAAGAAGAGATGGGCCGATAACATAATAAAAACAGCTGGAAATAGTTGGATGAATACAGCCAAAGACAGGGAAAGGTGAAAAAGAATGGAGGAGGTTTTTACCCTTATGGGGGCCACATAACAAGAAATGGAAAACAAATATCTAGATTTATATGTTTATTTTCTGAGAACTGTTATGTGGAAAATCAAAGCTGTATTAATAATAATGTAATATTTATTACCCAATTCATTACTGATAATAGATTTTCAAGGTAAGGTTTATTTAATGACCCGCTTTCAGTGCAGCGGAATGTTGTTCTTGCAAAAAACTGATTGGGTTCTTGAGTGACTCATTAAGAATAGACAAATACTGAAAAGTTACATACTGGGACTATTTTTGTACATTGAATTTCCTTGTTACTGACACCAAAAAATTAATTAAAAGTTGATTAAAATGTTATCTTTTGGTTAAAAGTTACACTTTGTTCATTATTTAACTCTTTCTAAGCAGAGAGAGAAAGTTAAGAGTTATAGATGAACAGAAGAGCATATGAATTTGATATAAATATATTTATAGGAATATTTTCCTTCCTACAGATTTACTGAATAATAAGTTTTGATCATTTTGATAAGTTAAATACAAACTTATTAATATTAATAAAAACAATACTATTAATTAATTTCATTTGTAAACACCTACCAAAGTTCAATTATATTTCAACTATTGTAACTGTATATTGTTCTCGCTATCACTTAAGTACAACGTTCATATTATAATCGACCTCTCAGTATTCAGTAGGTAGTCTCAAATCATACTTAGATGCTAGTATTTTGTTTCATTTTCTTTTGTTTTACGATACAGATATTATTAGCCTAATATGCTTTGAGAAACGAGCCCCTGCAAACAGCATTTCTGGATTCTGGTAACGACGCAATATGCGATAATAATTAGTCGCCATTTTCCGTTCGCATTCGCGACCGTTCCACTTGTCGAAAAGCGATTGATATGACAGCACGTCATCGACCTTGACTGTTTCGTGGAACAATTGCGGTATATTGGTAATAAATTATACACCTGCCTTTTTTAAAAGAAATTGTGACAACCCATGGCCTCAATATAGTCTCAGCAATGTTTTATTACCATCGGTTTGTGTATTAGTACAGACCTGTCTACGTATTGTCTCTATTTTCGAGGCAAAGAAAATTAAGGACAAAACATAGCAATATTGAAACCAAGTGATTATAATAATTGCAATGCCGTGGAATTGCCATTTTTGAAGCAATGATGACTAAGTATTTACTAATTAGCCAAATCCGAACGTCACAAATCGTCATTATTATAAGAATCGAAAGAGAAGCCTTCAGAGCAGAATATTAATGTGAATTAGAACTCGCTGTGACGGGTTGTCAGCAACGGATCTTAAGGTTCAAGCCAGCATAACCGCAAAAAAGTGGTACTATACACAACACTAACAAAGAAGATACAAATACTTGATCTATATCATTCCATCCAGCTACAATGCTGTCTTGCTGCATTGTTAGCTGTCTGGCAAAACTCATTGAAGAGTTTCAAAATGAACACAATCCGTTGCGAGTCGTCGAGTGGAACGCAGCCGTATCCACGTGAAGGAGAGTATCCCAGTCGCGTCACGCGCGGAAGCGCGGAGTGCTCGTTAGAATCAGCATTATTTCACCAACACCCCTTCAACCCTTCCCCCAAATGGCGAGACGTCGCATGAATCGCATAATGCCCTGAAATGTCGCATAACAGAAATCGTGTTTAGTTAACATCGTTGGGAAAGTGTGCTTTCGTTCAGCACAAAATACTTGCCACGGTTTGCGACAGTTGTGAACCAACGGCAAAAATCACCCTTTTCATACAAAAAGCGATAAAGATTTCTAACATTTAAATATTGATAGGTTATCAGTCAGAACAAAATCTAGGTTTATAAGTTTTTTGAATATTGATTAAAGATCAACAAAGTCGAATAATCGCCGAAATTCGTTTTGTATGAGAATACTGAAACAACAATAAAACTGAATGTATTGATTTTAATGAAAAAAGCAAAACGTATATAGGTACCTAGATATTGTTCTGACTGACAACCTATCAAAAATTGGTGAACATCGGTTATCATTTAAAGGGTGGAAATCGTTATCGCCTTTTGTATGAAAAGGCGTAGGTTCACAATCTTCTTAATAAAAATCTATTTCAAGGTTTAAAGCTAAATAATACTGTTTGTGTCGAAATAGTAGTTTTTGCAACAGTTGCATAATGATAGGCCTTAAAACACTAGTGCGGTTTTATGAAACGAGCTTTTAGCGAGTTTCAAAATAAGATCGCACGTGTGTTTTAAGGCCAAATTATGCAGAGTTGCATACATAACTTTATCTACACACATATTATAAATCCTCCATGATGGGTTCAGAAACGATATTTTCTGGCAACAAGTTATTTGTTGCAATCGTGGCTGCATATTTCCGATATCCGGCGCATTTTCACATCACACTCCGAGAAGACTACTATTCATATTTTCAACTAAAATGTAAATTACAAACAACTTTTTCTATTCAATTCAACAACAATTCTACTTTCGTTCAGCAAAACACCAACATAATGGCGGCAATTCGATCCTCCGTCAAGACCATTTTTTTTTAAATCATAGACAAACGAATGAAGTCTCTATTCTCATGTCACTCGAGATCAAATGTTGTGCAGTTTATATTAAAAAAAACATACTGAATTGACGTTTCGTATCAATAACTGTTTTAATATCCATGGATACTAGAATAGAGACCCACTTGAGTTTTGACAGCTGTTTCAAATTTAATCTCATTTCTATACTAAAAACGATACGGGAATAACATTGCAGCACTGGTTTTTCCTAATTGGTTGTCAAAATGGTGGTCATTTCCTACGGTTTTTGATTACACTATGGAGGTTTTATGATATGGGTGTAGATAAAGGTATATTATATTTCTCTTATTACCTTCTAAATATACATCCAGTTTGGGACGCAATGTTCATGACCCTTTTATACAACAAACTACTCAAAGGACACGTGTCGTGTTCACACACTGCTTTACCGGATCTGATTTTGAGTCTTGCTAAGAAAAACGTAATATACTCCGTATCATTTGTAGCAGCAATCGAAGAATTCTTGTGTATGATATCCATTTGCATTCGAATTAGGTTCTGTCACTTGCATACTTAGTCTGGCTTTGCCAGATTTATTTTGTAGTCGTATATCATGCTATAGTCACCATTTCAGAGATAGGGTGGCTAAATCAATAGATAGGTAGGTACACAGAAAGGTTAACGATAGAATAGGTAGGCTGAGGCAGGATTTTATAAAAGTCCGTCCGTCCGTCAGATCAAATTTTAGTTAATTCGTACAATTTTTGACATTCGTAACTGAAATTAAATCGAACGGTTCTGTATAACTGCTTGGTAACTGAGATTGAATGTTGTTGTCGATTTTTCCCCTTCTTCACGTAAGCCTATATATGGGTTGGATTTGCAATAAAATAATGGGAAGTCTAAGTATATTGTCTCCAATAAAATTAAAGTTCTGATTTTTACAATACGTAACGTTTTTGGTCATAAGTAATTATTATTAGTCATAATGTTGAAAGTCGTATATTTGTAATATTATTATCATCATTATAAGGCATAATTTCAGAAATGTGTCCATGTCAAATTCACAAGAAAACACAACATTTTACGTTCTGATTATCATATAGGCATAGACAAAATTCAAGAGGTGGACAACATTCGGGATTTGGGTGTGGTATTTGACCTAAAGCTTACATTCATCCCCCACATACAAAATATTACTAAAAGAGCTTCAAAAATGTTAGGTTTCGTTATAAGGAATGCTAAATCTCTTCGCCGTAGTAAAACAAAAATAATATTGTACAATTGTCATGTGCGGAGTATCTTGGAATATTGTAGCGTGGTGTGGCGGCCACACTATGCATCTCATTCACTACGGTTAGAGCGTATACAGAAACGTTTTCTACGACACCTATCATTTTCTTGCGGGATAATCAAAGAAACAGGTTCTTATAAGAAGCGATTACGGCATTTCTACATGGACTCCTTAGAGCTACGTAGAAATATCTTAGATGTAATGTTTGTATATAAAGTGGTTAGATGTAAAATTGATTGTCCACAGATGTTGAAACTGCTGTCCTTTCGTGCTCCTTCCCGAATACCTCGTTACCCTATCACGCCTCTTTGCCCTCCGCCTAGACGCACTGTTTTGGGACGAAACTCGCCTCTCCCAAGGCTGTGCAAAACACTAAATGGCTGTAGTCATGAGACAGACATATACTCAGACTCTGCACATAAATTTCGCAAAAACGCTCAAGTTACGAATGTACTGTTGAACACTAACTAGGTAACTCTTTTTAGGGTTCCGTACCTCAAAAGGAAAAAACGAAACCCTTATAGGATCACTCGTGTGTCTGTCTGTCTGTCTGTCAGTCCGTCTGTCACAGCCAATTTGCTCAGAAACTACTGGACCGATTAAGTTGAAATTTGGTATACATATGTAAGTTGGTGACCGCAATACGGACGCGTGACGTAAATATATGAATTTTAAACATAGGGGCCACTTTTTGGGGGTAAACTAGAAAATTTAAAAAAAAGTTATGCCATCTATATCGTGTGACATATCAAATCAAAGGGCTTATTGTGAGGATCTTAAATATATATTTTCTTTTGAATTTTAAGTAAAATAGTTTACAAGTTATTCAGGAAAATAGGCGAGAAATGACTATCCCCCCCCCCCCCCCCTTATTTCCGTAACTACTTAGGCTAAAATTTTGAAAAAAATACAGAAAATAGATCTTTGCCTATAGACTACAGGAAAACCTATAAGAAGTCTATGGTATTTAAGGTAACCTAGTAAATTTCAGATAATCATGTACGGAACGGAACCCTCTCCACGCGAGTTTAACTCTCACTTGTCCGGTTTTTTAAACGTAGATAAATGTGTACTATTATTGAATGCATGCGGTGCTTACCTATAAGTGGTTGTTACACTTAGTTAAGACTACATAGCTACTTTATTATTGTAATGAAATGCCAGTGTAAACAATTGTTGGTAAACCAAATAAATAAATAAAAATTAAATAAAAATTAAAATAATAATTGCTGAGTTCCGATTTTCGTTAGTCATATTTGTCGAAAGTCATAAAAATTATATTCATAACTTTTTATGTCACAATATATTATATACTTTATAATGTTACAGGTTTAACCTTACGTACGTTTAACCTTGTGGAACATAATAAATAATACACATAAAATTTTAAATACCTAACTTTTGCAGGGGCGAAAATTGCTGAGCATAAACTTAACTTATAATATTTATACAAAATAAATATTGTTAGGTAATCCTCAAAATCCTCAAAATCCTATAATTAAATCGAAATATAAGTTTATGGGTGACAAAAAGGGATCCCACACGTTGATATTAGAATAAAAAAAAAATCTTTTAACAAAGCTTTTTTTAAATGAAGGCGTTATTGGTAATGGTGTCAACCAATGGAAGTGGTGCCAGCTGTAATCTATAATCCCCGCCCCGTCTAAACATTGTGAATTAATTAAATCCGTGATACGAACGCTGTTTCGCCATTAATTTACAAGCCGCTAATTAATTTGCTGCAGATCATGATGATCGTGATATTGACGGACAGGTTTTCGCAGTATCATTATTCACATAATAATGACTAATATAATAATTCCAAAATGAGTGTAGTCCCCAATCCGCACTGGGTCTACGCGGGGACTACTGCCCAGTCCATCTCACTATGAGAGGAGGCCTGTGCTCAGTGGAAAGTATAAAGGCTGATGTTAAAAGGGGATTTCCCCAAAATGAAATAACGGAACCTATATAGGATCACTCGTGTGTCTGTCTTTCTATCCGTCTGTTATATCCACTTCGAAACTACTGGACCGATTTAGTTGAAATTTGGTACGCATTATGTAAGTCTATGACCGCAACACGGACGTGTAAAACGTAAATTAATTAATTTTAAACACGGAGACATTAAAGAGGGGGGTGAGGGTAGGTACATCAAAATAAAAAAATATGCAAACTTTATCGTGTGATATATCAAATGAAAGGGCTCGTGAGAATCTTAAATGTGTATCTTCGTACAATTTTAAGATAAATAGTTTTGAAGTTATTTAGGAAAATAGGCGAAAATTTACCTTATCTCCGAAACTTCTGAGCCTAAAATTTATCTATTTATCTATGGATTACAGGAATGTCTATAAAATGTCTATTCGTATTTAAGTAACATTGGAAACAGATAATCATGTCCGGAACCCACTCCACGCGAGTTTAACTCTCACTTGTCCGGTTTTTTTTATTCAAGTGAATTACCGATTCATTAGTTCATAATCATCAGCCGTTTGCAATGACAAGGTCGTAAATTAGACCGCTTACCGGCAGTGCCTCGTTACGTCCACAATGGACCGATTGCGATCAACGACATCCAATTATGAATTGACCAACTGTCTAAAGTCTAGTTAGAACGTTCGAATTTTATAAATAAATCTAAAAATAAAAATTGACAATTTATAAAATAAATTTCGTATGAGATGCGATTTGGGATGATATTAATCATCATTAGGGCTTATATTTTTTACAGACGATTTACCCAATGCCGCGGAGACGGAATTTTTATGCGTGTGTTATAGGCCAGTTGAATTTATATTACTTAATTTGATTATGTTTAATATTAAATAAAAGATAGCTTCAGACATGTAAAAGAGCCCATGTAGCCTACTTGCAAAATACATATTTTCATTTTCATTCATTTTCATTTAAAGGTTTACAGAATAATTATAAAAAGCAAAAACCCGATCGCATAACCACAAAAAGGAAGAAACAAAAAATTGATTCTGTCGTGCACGTGGGGCGCGGCAGCACGAACACGGCAGAATTAATTTCTCTTTCTTTATGACGTTATGCAGTCGGTTTTTTTTGTATAATTAATATTTTTTATTTTTTTGGTTAAGATTATGTTATGCTTTATAAATGATTCCAAAAGGTATTTCACATTTTTTATGTACATAGTGTAAATTGGTTATTTACACTATGTACATAAAAATAAAAAACAAATATACGCGTTGAATTGAGAACCTCCTCCTTCGGAACTTTTGAAGTCGGTTAAAAATGTACACTATGTACATGTTATATGTATAGTCAAATTTATACTTTTAAACATTGAAAGTTAAACTAAATAATAATAATTATAAATACTATAAAGTTCTTCATTATTTATCACATTCGTAAAATTAATATTGGGAACATAGTTAAAACAAGTTTCATTCCGTCACTCAATTACTGCAAATTTTAATTAAAGAAATCCCGTTCGTTCCACCACGATTTTTATAACTAATTTATATAATTTAATTATAAAATACAACGCTAACAAGAAGAGAACTACGTTTTATACTGCCGCGGCCACTATTATTTTCTTTAATTACATCGTAAAACATATACAAGTAAAACGTAAGTGAAAAGTATGTGGAAGAAACAAACCTCAGTGTTTACGAGTAACTTAGAAATGTTTTAAACGAGAGATGTTACAAGAGTTATTTGTTCGATTGGTAAGTTGTAAGTAACTATGTTCAAGAGTGCCCTTTGAGGTGGAAATCCCGGTGGCCGTACAGATTTTGGTTCGATTCTCTAATGTGCGTATAACTAACTACATTCGACGCAGTTACATAAAAATATCCTAATATCAATATCATCGTCAAATTCAACATCGAGCAGGGCGATAGCAAATTGGGGAATCTAGATCATGAAGAGACGTGTTGTAAGCACCTCCACGACATTTCTACCTAGTCTGGAATTATACTTTGCGGCCAACCATTAAGGTCAATGCATAGTTGCATAATGCATAACTTAGGGACGGTTGACCAGGGGCGTTAACACGATCTCTAAATGCGATTATTTTTAGACCCTAAGCTGCTGCTCAATTACGTAACAAAAATTGGTATCGCTTTCGCGGAAACTAAACCAATTGTACTCTTATTTACATCGAGTGATGACTAAATTGGTTTGCATTTCGAGCCATACCGATACCAATTGTGTCACGTAATTGAGCTGCTGAACTGTGTCGCTAATTTTAGATATGTAAATACAATGTCGTGGTTTAAATAGCGTCGAAGTTAAGTTTAGGGCCTAAAGAGAATCGCATTAAGAGATCCTGGTAACGCTGTAACCTTTCTTCTTCCTCCAACCAAGTACGAAACTTGGTTGGAGCGCTCTTTTGCCGTAGGTATGACGGCTAGATGATAATGATGATGATTAACTGAATGTAACGGCAAATTCAGAGCTATGGTATTATCTCAATATGCTTAATGAAACGTACTTCTCGATCTGGTCCATCTTGATAAGTTAACCGAAATAAGCTCAAATATAAAGATGAATATTTAAATGAGATTTTATTAACATTTATGATATTTTACGAGCCGGCCCCAAACCGTCCTGGCGCGGTAGTGCGGGCCACTTCTCGCCAATATATTTCAGTTTACGACGTATTCTTTTTCAGCGCTTGGTTGGAGCTAAAACTTGTGTTCAGTTTTACAAGTATAAATTAAAAGGCAAAATGAGAGCTTAAAGCTGTATTATAATATGATATAAAGATTGAGCACTATTTTAGTCAAGTCAGTGTCAAAAAATACTTTTACGAAAGAGGCATATAATGAGATTGGTTGGTTGTGTATAATTTGTTCCGGGCCCAATATCTACGCAAGAAGAAAATAGATATTAGATATTTACAAAGAAATTCTCTGTAATATATTTCTTGTAAACGGTCTCTTTTGTAGGAAACATATATCGTAGAGTAACAAATTAGTTTTATTAGAGTAGAAGTAAAGTGCTCTCGGCAGACAGCCGGCAGGGCCTCTGAGAGTCCGCTTTTCGAAATTGAATTGTAGCATCAATAAGGAGTGTGGCAACAGTCCCAATGTTTCCTATGAAACAACGTTTCAGTCACAAAGTTTCTGTGTATCTTTGACTTTAGTTTAGTGCTAACAAGAAACATATAAATAACTTTTATGAGCGAGTAACGTGTATGTCAGAGAAGGTCAAAGAGGAATCGACATATTAATTATTATTCTTTTTATTTGCCCCTTACCCCATCTGACCCTTAGAGACTTTATAAAACTCTAAGATTACTTTTTTGTTTGAAACCGATGAACCTGAAGACTCTCTTTTTCTTACTTATATTATCCGTAGGTACTATAATATTATAAATGCGATATTAACTCTGTACGTCAGTTACGTTTCCACCGCTAAACCGCCAAACCGATTTTGATGAAATTTGGTATGGAGATAGTTTGAATCCTGAGGAAGGTCATAAGACTTTTTAAGACAATCATCCCCTAAAAGGGTGAAATGACGGCTGGAAAAAGAGGGATAAAAATCTATATTTAAAAATTCATTAACATGAAAGGTTGTTACATTTTGAAGGTACTCCAAGCAGACGAAGTTGCCGATAAAAGCAAGTTGCTCAAAATTAATTTGTGCCCAAGACGTTGATCAGTATGCCAACTAACTTTACGACTCAGTTTTAGTAATTTTGTATCATGGAAATAGTTATCATTTGGCTAAAAAAATACTCGTTTACTGCTAAGTATTTTTGCGGTACTTTATCTCTGCAGATGTCCCCCCTTTGAAGCGCTAGTAGATTCAGACATGTGAACAAGCCGTAATGGCCAGACTACTTACTTATAATATGTTCATTTTCACATGCAAAATTAAGATTATTATCTTAACTTAGAAAGTTACATAAATATGCAAACCATCTACAAACAGAAATGTGATATGATCCATTAATTAAGTGATCTAAAAACGCACTTTACATTATTAAAGCTTCTAAAACTTATGAGTTGCCGTCAGTTATGAACAATAACCATTGAAATTTCAAAGGTCTAACTTACTTCGCAAACCAACACAAGTTTGGACATACAATACAATAACGTTAATCATACCCTTAGCAGACACTTAGAACCTTGTCATTTTAAACTTACATAAAAATTGTGACTTTTAAGAACCTGTTTGACGTTTAATTGGTACATTATTGTCACCCTAGAGCCCTACCACCATAAAAAGTATCCATTTACTTACAGATAATATTAATATTGAAAGATGACGCATCTAGACTGAAGTGCTGCCATATCATTATTATTATAATACTTACATGTCGTCGAAATACCCTCATAGCTACTATTTACCCAGTAGCATTTTCCGTTGGCATCTATTGGCCAACAGTAGGGAATCCGTAGGGATATAGTTAGTAGTTTGCCCAGCAAAAACTTGGACAAACATTGGACCAAACTAACAAAAAGATTCTCATTACGCTCAACCAATTACCAACGTTGGGCTAATGTACCCCTACCGTTGTTTAAAAACGGTTGGCATTTCTGCATTTTATACAACGAAGGCCCGATTACATATTAAGTAACGTTGGTCCAATGCATTAAAATATTATCATTACGCCCATCCGTTGGTCCAATGCGATTTTTGCTACCGTTGGTTTAAAACTGTTGACATTTCTGCATTATATTGTTTTAGTTACCTCCTTACCTCAAAACGACGGCCGTTGTCCAACTAACGAGACCCATGTGGCCCGATCAAATGCCAAAACTAAATGCTATTAATGTAGCTACCTACTACTAGTTCATACGTTGCTTTTCAGTATGCTCAAGTAACCAACGATCGTCACATTAGCCGTGATTACTAGGCGAAAGTGTTGTGAAGGTAAATCGGTCGAACGTGTAAACTCAAAGTAATTTGCAAGCGGGCGGGCGCCACACCTCGAAAACGTTACCAACAAGAGGTGTACAACTTTTAATTACTTAGTTCACCAACTTTCAAAAAAGCATTAAGGTTTCCTGCGGGGCTACAGTTCAACCGCGTGCTTTTTATTTGCAATCAAACGGAATTCTTCACCGACTCTCTCGTTATTAATCGCTGTTTCACTTTTCTGTTCCGGCCACTGAGCCGGCGAGGAAAAAACTGGAATTTGCGAAATGCGAAGTGAAATTCTTATAAAACAAAGGACAAATATGTAGATAAAATAAGATAGTACAAGTGTGAGAATTTCAAGAGAATTTTGTGAAAATATTCTGACGACAGCTGTTGCGCGCCAGATCTCGAATTTAGTTTCTGTAGCGGTCTCACGTAGATTTGTCCGATTTGATAAAAAATGGTTTCGAAATTCAAATTATAGTACCTAATATATTCTCCTATAAAAACGGTTGCACTTAACCTAGGAAATAATTCCCATAAGTACACGATGGTTTTCTTTCTCAGTTTTGTTCGAGTGAGCCAGTTTTTCTTTGTTGTAAGATATTTCGGTACCTTTTAAATTGAATGAAGGATTTATATAAAATCTTCGCTCGGTCCGCGGCCGTCCGTTCACTTCGACATAATTCAGCCAGTAATCCCGTGTCCAGTGCGTGAAAAATGCCCTACTTTTATTCTCCGATCGTAGCTTTCCTGTCTTCTTACTGTACGGTACGGAGGTAATCCTGAAGGAAACGGCCGAGAAACTACAACACTATAATATTTTGAGAACCTTTCTATACCAAGTACAATAAAGGTAAAATATTTCGATACATTTTTAAAGTAATCATGGTGACTTGTTTTTGTAACCGTTTATTTTGTGGAGCGGGAACTAGGAAACAAGTAAACGACTCGAGTGCTGACAAGAGACTGTCAATTTATTAAGTCAAACACACAAATGAAACATAACTCCTCAGAATTTAAAAAAATAATATTTTAACTTTACTTGTCAGAATATAATGAGTCCAATTTGATTCGGTGTCGCCTAAATTTTAAATTCTTTAAACTTAAAAAAACAAACGTCAAACTCAATTTTGTTTGTAAACATTTGAAGACTTTTAAAATCAACTATCCACGACACGGCAATATTTAACTAAAGAAATCACTTTTTGTATATGAGTTCACTTCGAGCAAAAATATTTTGTAGGATGACTCAGCCAATTTTTATAGAAATTCTACTAAAGTGTAAATACAAGTAGATTCTTTACGCACGTCGATTCGATAAATAAAGTGGTAAGTATATAAAAACTAAATATAAAATTGATAAGTCTCCCATATTTTCTGGTATTTCAGATTATTATTGTTATAAAATGAAAAAAGGTTACGCGTTCAACACCAAAATAGCTGTTACACAGATTTATTGCCATAATATACAGACGGGAGTGATAATGTCCTGCAGCTTCAGGCAAATAGCCGTTTTATACGAAAATATACGCGAAAGAAACGAGCAGTAGTTAGGGCTCTGGAGATATCGGTGAAGTTAAATATATCTGATTAACCCATTTGAAGAATATTCAGGGCTTGTAGTCCCCACTATGTAACTTCGGACTCCGTTGATTAAATTCCAACGATAGAAAGTTTCTGTGAAATTGTTGCACCCTCGACTTAAAATAATAAAAGCTCCTACTTTTTTATTGTTCGAGACTATGGAAAATTGTGCCCTTACCTATTGACCAACGGGAGTATTTTATACCGCTGGAAAATGCTAAGAAAAAACATTCTTTTTTTCACTAAATATTTTCAAATATAATTCAGAAATTTTAAGAATCGCTTAAACACTTGGTATGGATTTGGTAGATATTTCGAATGCTTTTTTATTTTTAATGTCAATTGATTGACAAACCTTCACACGGCCCACCTAATGGAAAGTAGTCACCGCCGCCCATGGACATCTGCAATACCCGAGGTGCAATGCGTTACCAGTCTAGGGAAGATGGGGAATGGGGATGGGATGGGGATGATGGAATAGGCCTCCGGATCTCGTCACTCACCGTACGAAACGCAATAGTAAGCTATATAGCATATGGGGCCACTTCGGAATATATCCTTTTAACCAGTTTCTTGTCGCAATAACATCTTAAAATGTTTACAGCGCCTGCACCAAAAAGTAACGCAAATACGCGAAAGCGCATTTACTCATTAACTTCCATGAAGTTTAGGTGCCTACTTTTTAAACTCCAGCCAAAACCGTCCCTTTCCGGGTCGTTGGTTTTTTATGGCAAAAAGTAAAAGAACGGCTCTACTTTAATGTTTTTTTATAACTTTAGTGAGTTCTTAAGGCTTTGGTCCAGTAAAAAATAATATTTATAATAATTTTACTGGATACCTATGCCTAGTACTTAAGTAATAAACTTATGAAATACATACGAAACAAAAAATATAGCTACCCTACGCTCAAATTGAATATTAATAATGATTATGAATTTGCCACAAAATACAGGGTCAAATAGTTACAATGTTAGTTATATCAATAGAGACGTACATATTCTATTTGTTTAATTAGTTAACTAGATTTTTATCTATGGTATATTTTGATTGTCTATTTTTGTAATTTATGGTATGTCGTAATTGGCTGGTTAGCTGACACATTTGGGTTCGTTTATTTACATTAAGTTATCTACCTAGACGAATAGGGTATAGGAAAGTCAAATGTGTTTAAGACCATTAATTATCCAATTGATTGCTCTACATACATCTGTATTAACATTACAGTACATTACACAATATACACAGGTGTATATAATAAGCGTACAGTACTACACGGTACATTCATTGTACAGTCATACTCAGGAAGCGGTGGAAGATTCTTTGATATTTCTTTTAATTTAATTATTACTGGCTATTTAATATTACTCAAATTCTTGTAAAGCATTTTATAACTTTTTGAGCGGGTACTCATTATTTAATCTTTCTTTTCTTCAGTGAGTTCTATTATTAGCCGTCTCCGGTAACGATTGTCTTTGTGGCCTTTGATCCACTTTTTTCTGGCAAATAGGTTTTTTTTTTCAAAGACCGAGTCAAGATAATTACTTATCTACTGTAATATTATGTTTTTGACTGTTATATGGTAAGTTTATATTATTATATTTTCGCATAAGTGGTATTTTAATTAATTTGATAATTATTAAGGTGATCATAATTAGTTATGGTTATGACGAAAGTGTAATTTTAAAAATAGTGAACTTTAACCGTGTGTCTCGCTATTTTGATCCAAAACCACACAATACAGATAATTTATTCAAATTCGTTAGAGCTGTATGCTTGTTTCTAACCGACTTCAAAAAAGGAGGAGGTTATTATTAGTAAAGGAAAGGATAGTACGACCACAATTCAATTGATGTAATAAAACCGGACAAGTGCTAGTTAAACTCGCGTGGAGAGGGTTCCGTTCCGTACATAATTATCTGAAATTTACTAGTCAATTTTACTAGGTTACCTTAAATACCATAGACTTCTTATAGGTTTTCCTGTAATCTATAGGCAAAGATCTATTTTCTGTATTTTTTTCAAAATTTTAGCCCCAGTAGTTTCGGAAATAAG
The DNA here is from genome assembly GCA_947859335.1 of Tortricodes alternella. Lineage (NCBI taxonomy): Eukaryota > Metazoa > Arthropoda > Insecta > Lepidoptera > Tortricidae > Tortricodes > Tortricodes alternella. Next base: position 8,101,252 of record OX401979.1, on the reverse strand, counting down.
GGGGGGGGGGGGGGGAATAGTCATTTTTCGCCTATTTTCCTGAATAACTTCTAAACTATTTTACTTAAAATCCAAAAGAAAATATATTTAAGATCCTCACAATAAGCCCTTTCATTTGATATGTCGCACGATATAGGTGGCATAACTTTTTTTTTTAATTTTCTAGTTTACGGCCCCTATGTTTAAAATTCATATATTTACGTCACGCGTTCGTGTTGCGGTCACCAACTTACATATGAATACCAAATTTCAACTCAATCGGTCCAGTAGTTTCGGAGCAAATTGGCTGTGACAGACGGACAGACAGACACACGAGTGATCCTATAATTTTTTTCCTTTTGAGGTACGGAACCCTAAAAATCAATAAAGAAAAGTAATTCAACCAATTATCAATACCCAATAACTCAGTTCGTTATTTATTTTCAGTTGTCTTCAGTTTCTGCTGACTTGTGTGATTTCGCAAGATGTCCAAAAGCCAAATATCGTATTTGTCATGGCTGATGATTTGGTAAATTAAAAATAATTATACTTAATTCTCAATGAAAGATCGATTTACGTAAAGATTGTCCCCCGATTATTATGTATAATATTAAATATATATTAAAAGACCTTTACAGAAGCTCTTTGCTTATAAGCACGGTTTCTTTATAAAAAAAACTGTACAAAGTACAAATACATGAAAAAACGAACACAACATCAGCAAGAATTTTAGTTTTTCTATTATTTTAGGGTTGGGATGATGTGAGTTTCCATGGTTCAGATCAAATCATGACCCCTAACATCGACATGCTCGCGTACGAGGGCGTTATACTGCATCAGTATTACTCCGACACGCAAGGGACGTCCGCCAGAAGCGCCTTTTTTACGGGAAAATACCCCATGAGACTCGGTGAGATCTTAACGTCACCAGTACGTTTTTATTGCTATTTATAGAGCCTTGATATTTTATTAATATTATGCTCTTGTATGCTTACCTAATTGTATAAATGTGAAGTTGTTTGCGAAGTTAATGCAATTAGGCAGTCAGAACGGCAGTGGATAAAAATAAGTTATGGCTGAATTCAGAAATGCCACTTAAGCATTCGATTAGAGATTAAATACTTAAATGTCCCTCAACTAGCTGTCATTCTATACAAAAACGTCGCCCAAACGTCATTTAAATTAAAGATCAATTTGAGTGGACTTTCTGAATTTGGCCATTAGAAGAGCGAATTTCTGACGTTTGAGTTAACAAACCATGATACGTACCTACCTGCTGGTTGAAATCAAGCAAAACTGCAATAACAGATTCTATCTAGGATATTGATGGAGAGAATTTGCAATTTAAATATACTTATATGTCACCGGTCACTTATTTATTCCATATATTGCCTAGCCGTCTATACGATGCTAAAAGTACAGCCGGCAATGCATAAAATAGACATTTATTTATTAATTTGTTTTGTGTAACAAAAGTACATGACTAATTACTAAAAATTATAAATACAGCGGGTGATTAAGATGGGTCGGAGCAGAAGCGACTTGGTTCAACAGATAGGTGTTGTTTGATGTTAGGTTACCTGATCTTTTTCGGGCATTCTATATAATGCCTGCATTTCATACATTTCCGGTAAAATATGCACCATTACTAACTAATAGGTCTCTCTAGGTACTCAAGGTGACTCAATATCAGCCATGGAAGACCGAGGGATTCCAGCATCAGAGACCCTTCTTCCAGCATTCTTGCGGGAGCAGGGTTACGCAACGCATTTAGTGGGCAAATGGCACGTCGGCAAATCTAGGGAGTATTTCCTTCCTACTAACAGAGGATTTGATACTTTCTACGGCTTCCTCGACGGTGCCGTGGACTACTTCACGTACAATTTGGTGGAGGTATGGTGACGTAAGAGGAATTAGGATTAATAAGAGTGCGTACGGCGGTTAATATAGGTATAGGCCGTAAGTTAATAATTAACTTACGGCCGGCCCCGCCGACCTTGAGGTTAGCGCCCGGCCCGCGTGCCACCTATCTTGTGGTGAGCTTGTAATGCCAAGCACGCGGACAAGTAACTTTTAAAGAAATCGCTCAAATTTAAATTAGTAATAGTAGTTTATCTACACCCATATCATAAAACCTCCATTGGTTAATCAAAAACCGTAGAAAATGACCACCATTTTGACAACCAATTAGGAAAAACCAGTGCTGCGATAAAGAAATAACATGACTTCTTTATCGTTTTTAGTAAAGAAATGAGATTAAATTTGGAACAGCTGTCAAAACTCAAGTGGGTCTCTATTCTAGTATCCATAGATATTAAAACAGTTATTGATACGAAACGTCAATTCAGTATGTTTTTTAAATATAAACTGCACAATATTTGATCTCGAATGACGTGAGAATAAAGACTTCATCCGTTTGTCTATGATTTAAAAAAAAAATGGTCTTGAAGGAGGACCGCCATGTTGGTGTTTTGCTGAACGAAAGTAGAATTGTTTTTGAATTGAATAGAAAAAGTTGTTTGTAATTTACATTTTAGTTGAAAATATGAATAGTAAGTAGTCTTCTCGGAGTGTGTGTGATGTGAAAATGCGCCGGATATCGGAAATATGCAGCCACGATTGCAACAAATAACTTATTGCCAGAAAATATTGTTTCTGAACCTATCATGGAGGATTTATAATATGTGTGTAGATAAAGTTATGTATGCAACTCTGCATAATTTGGCCTTAAAACACACGTGCGATCTTATTATGAAACTCGCCTATCGGCTCGTTTCATGAAAACCGCACTAGTGTTTTAAGGCCTATCATTATGCAACCGTTGCATAAACTACTATTATGCAACGGTTGCATAATGATAGCGGTTTTTGATTACACTATGGAGGTTTTATGATATGGGTGTAGATAAAACATTTTAAGTGCTTTAGAAGGTCTGTTTGTTTTGACGAAATAAAATAATTAAAAAAAAACTATTTGATTATTGGATTTCAACATTAAATCACAACTGATTTCGTATTAGCAATTGACGACGAACGAAACACGCTACTCATAATAGCTTCAGCGGCCCTTACAAGGTTATGACACGGGGATAACTTAACCCCGTATTGCGTCTCCGTCTATCTCTTTTGTCGGCACTATACTAATGTCAGAGACTTAAGATAAGACGGTGTTAACTTATCTTGATGTCAACCTTGCTGCGGCCGCAGGAATATTCACGCACTTGTATTTCATAATTGACGACGCGGTTAGCCTAGTTGGTAGTGACCCTGCCTCCGAAGCTAGCGTCCCGGGTTCGATCCCCGGTAAGGGCAAAGATTTGTGTGATGAGCACGAAACTTTGTTCCCGAGTCTTGGACGTTTTCTGTATTTAATTCTCTATATAAGTATGTATATCGTCGTCTAGTACCCATAACACAAACCTTTAGAGCTTACTTTGGGACTAGATCGATTTGTGTAAAGATTGTCCCCTGATTTATTTATTTATTTATATTACTAATATAGTAATCAAAAATTGATTGCACATAATAAGTTTGTAAGTAGATTTTACCGTTTGAAAGAATAACATTTGTACAAGAAGTTATAGTATCGTAATAGAACCTATTGCAGAAAATATGATCCGATTACTTTTAATACGAGTACCTTTTCTATGCTTTATTGGAAAAATAATTGTATTGAATGTAATCTTTTGTTCAACTCGTCCTTTGTCTTTAGTTGAAGCACTCAGGGTCGCACTGGGTTTTACCATATTTTAATAATGTAGGCATTGATGAATTACTCATCACTTCTCTGACAAATACACCGAAATATTGATGGTCATTAACAAAATAATGTTCTCATTGAAATAATAACGTTCCGGTAAAACACACTGAAACTGACATACCTTCTCGAATGATAAGTAAATAATGAATGCTGTTATGTTTTAACCGTATTTATTCCTCATTAATTATTTAAAATACACCATGATGATAGACCTTAAAATACGAGTGTGGGTTTATGAAACGAGCCGACACGCGAGTTTCATAATAAGATCGCACGAGTGTTTTAAGACCAAATTATGTACAGTTGCATATATTTTTTTATTTCTTATAGTTTATTATCTTATCTTACGGTTTAAAAAGGAAAAAACTTAATACTAAATACCTACTATCTGTTTTAAATATGTACATACACAAAAGCAATTACTCCTCATCTTTTTAAATTACCTAGGTTTTTATGTTTACAGGAATGTAATGGGAGCTCGTACTTTGGACTTAATATGTACGACAACTTGGAGCCTGTTGAGGATCTTAGCGGACATCTGACGGACATTCTTACCGACAGAGCTGTGAACAGTAAGCTACAATTTAATAGTCATTAACTACCATTTTGATCTTAGGTTTTGACTTCTATCTGCTTATAAAGAAAATTATGGTCATGCATTAATTTAGCTGCTTTGAAAATCAAATCTATACAAATATATAATAAATTCGTAAAGTGGAAAAAGCCTGTACACGAAGATAACAATGAAAAAATGCTATACAATACATCGCAATGGTATTTGAATTTCATGTCTGTTAGTCTTGATTGTATGTCCACGATAAACATTTAAACTACTTGACGTATTTCAATGTGGTTTTCTATAATGTATTAAGGGTAAGTTAAGGCAGGACATTGGCTATAGAAACTTTTGGAAGTAAAACTGTATGTGGGTAAAAGACGGAGTTGAAGTTAGTATGGAAAAAGTAACAGATTTCACTAAACTCTTGAAATTATGCACTAAAATTCTTTATCTATCATACAAAAAGAAACATATCTTTGTTTGTTCGTCTCGTATTGATTACTAAACCGTTCATCCGATTACGATGAGACTTAGATGAGTTGTGATGCACGCGGCCGGGTAGGATTATGATCGAATAACAAAAACAAAATAAAATTAACGCACTAAGAACTCTTAATAAGCTTCACTTAGACTTCATTAAAATGTTGGGTGGAAATAAATTCAAAATCAGGTTAAATAACCGTCTTATTGAAAAACTATTCTACAAACTTTTAAAGGAATTCTCTGTTTACGAAGATCCAGGTTAGTAAATAGTAATAAAGAAAAATTACTATTTACTAACCAACATACATTCATTTATCATGTCTGACGCAACTGTTGTAACTACACCAATTTGTTCATTTGTTTTTTCAAGAGTGTTTTTAGAATTTCTTTCAGTTGTTTATTTGAACGCTGCTGTCTAGCGCACCAGCTGAATTAATTATCAAGTGTCATTAATTTGACCTCCATCACGTTGTTGCGATGGCAATGCAACATGAGATTACTGATGATAAACTCAAATTTTAAGATACTAGCTTTTACCCGCAGCTTCGTCTGCCTTGAAATTAATCTTTAAAATATAACGAAATTTCATGTTACTTACCTTTTTAATTTTATATTTTTCACTCAAATTTGATAACTTTATTGCTAAGCAGCGGATTTTCCAGTCACTATTTCACCCATATAAGGCCTGTTTGTCGTAATAAAAAGTAGCCTACAGTCAGAAAACAAACTTGAGAAAACGTCGCAGTTTTACATTGCGAACAAATTATTGTGAAAATAACAAAATAATTTTGCAAATATCATATGACCCTTTGCTGCCCTAGCAACTTTATTATGCGAAACGCAAAATATTGCTAAATTCACAATAAAACATTGTGATATTATCAACTTTTCAGTACTTTGATAAAACGAAGTAGTAAGTTGCGAGTTTCGCATAGTTAAACTTCACAAACATAGACTTTATACATTGTGGTTGTGGCATTAAGAACTTTAGGAACCTTTGCGAAAATGACAACAGAGAACTCTGCGGGATCCACACAGTTGCAGTTTGTGCGGTTCATAATGTTGGCCGTACATTGATTTTATACGTTGTTGCGTTAACAACTTTAGGAACCTTTGCGAAAATGACAACAGAGAAGTCTGCGGGATCCACACAGTTGCAGTTTGTGCGATTCATAATGTTCGCCGCACATTGATTTTATACGTTGTTGCGTTAACAACTTTAGGAACCTTTGCGAAAATGACAACAGAGAACTCTGCGGGATTCACACAGTTGCAGTTTGTGCGGTTCATAATGTTCGCCGCACATTGATTTGATACGTTTTTGCGTTAAGAACTTTAGGAACCTTTGCGAAAATGACAACAGAGAACTCTGCGGGATCCACACAGTTGCAGTTTGTGCGATTCATAATGTTCGCCGCACATTGATTCTATACGTTGTTGCGTTAACAACTTTAGGAACCTTTGCGAAAATGACAACAGAGAACTCTGCGGGATCCACACAGTTGCAGTTTGTGCGGTTCATAATGTTCGCCGCACATTGATTTTATACGTTGTGGCGCTAACAACTTTAGGAACCTTGTCAAAATCACAACAGGGAACGTTGCTAACCCCTCAACGTTATCCTGCGGGACTAGTAAGTTAATGCAACGATAGATAGCCCTGTCAACTGGATACACCGCGCTATCGTTGTTCCTCCTTAGAATGAATAAGAACCTGCGATTTTCTCCGTTCATAATAACGACTGTGGTGTTTTAACTGAACAAAGTAGTTAAAACATAGTTGCTGCGTTAGCACGGTTCTAAATTGCAGAAGTAAAGTAAAACTGTGGAGTTAGCAAGATTCCACTTTGTCTAATTTAGAGATGTGCAAAATGAATCACTTTAAGGAAAAGATTGATATACAGCTCTTTCAACTACCAAGATACTTATCACTCATTTAGCTCTTCAGCTCCCAAACGGCTTACCGTTAGGTAATGGGCGTACGGCTCCTTTCAACCAAATTGGGATTGGGATGATGTGTTGCTTATTCTGAAGCCCCCCATTTTTTCATTGTTTTCTTTAATGCACAGACTTTTTCCAATTTACGATTTTATTACATGCATAGATATATTAGAATACAAGTCTTTTAATCTTATTTTTATTACAGTAATAAGGAACCACGACTCGGCATCGCCGTTTTATCTCCACATATCGCACGCAGCCCCACACGCAGGGGGTGGGCTAGTGACACTTCAGCCGCCTGTAGACACTATAGACGAAAATAGCCATATCGCTCACTCAGCAAGGAGATTGTATGCAGGTACAGCAGTTTACCTATCTCAGGAAAAATATTTTGACGATTTGCAAGTTTTATTTAAGTGTTGGTAAAATAATTAACCAATATTTAACTGAAATATGATTAAAAATCCGAAAGTTAAATTATACTTTTGAACACGACGAAAGTACGACGAACTACGAAAGCAATTGTAAGGTGTGAAAAAAAAAGAAAACATTTCATTGGGCAAATAATTTCGCCAGAAATAGTTTTTCGGACAAATGATATCTCACGGACGTTATCCCAACGTTAAATGGTAAATGACAAATTGAATTTTATAACATTCTTCTAGCACCAGATAAACGAATATAATAAGAGAAGTTATCGGACAAATGAAAATTGGACAAATAAAAGTTTTTGTGATAGTTTACCTGGCACAACAAAACAGGTGTCGACATTGTGAAGAATATTATTAGAAAAACATGTTGTTACTTGGTCTATAGTACACCTATTATATAAAGTGTGTCACATCTTTTGCATACCAATATTACTTATTTGCAGGTCTCGTTTCAAGTCTCGACAAAAGCATTGGACGTGTAGTTTCAGCATTGGCGGAAAGGGAGATATTAAATAATACTATAATTATTTTCGTATCTGATAATGGTGCAGCAGGGTTATCTGAAAATTTTGGATGCAACTTGCCACTTCGTGGACTAAAGAGCACGCCTTGGGAAGGAGCCGCGCGCGCTGTAGCCCTTGTATGGCATCCTGCGGTATCGCCCAAAATATGTGACGCCATATTACACGTTACTGATTGGCTGCCTACTTTAGTCTCTGCTACTGGTGGGATTCCACCCGAAAATATTGACGGTGTTGATCAATGGAACTCTATCATTAAAGAAGAACAATCTAAACGCACCAACGTCCTAATAACAATTGATGATCTAAATGGCTGGGCAGCATATAGGGAAGGAGATTTTAAAATAATTGTTGGTAATGTTGGCAAACAAAAAAGTAAATATCACGGCAAAGAGCTAAAAGCAATAAGAAATGACGTCTTGCCATATGAAAACGTGCTGCTAGCGTCAGAAACTTATTTGGTATTCAAAGAAACATTGGAATTGCAGTTAGATATTGACTTTGTTTATGAGCTCCGAAACAATAGTAATATGGATAGAGCCAGTAGTGATGATATACCAGAAGACGCCATATGCTTCCCAAAATTCGGTGAGTTAATAAATTATTTACAAAGCCTTTTCAATAATACTACTTATCTACGTACTTAATAACACTACTTAACTGCAACAATTACAATACAATGTTTTTTATTAATTTCGAAGAGATCCTTTTTATCAACATTATGTATTTATAGATTTATAATTAAATTACATTTTTATTTAATCTAACTTAATTGAAAAATATGTAATATTATAATTTTCAGCTAAAGGCTGTCTTTTCAATATCACCGATGATCCTTTAGAAGCGTTCGATCTCTGGCATGCGAGAATGGATATAGTGAGACACATGAGTCTTCGTCTCCGAACACTCTGGACTGAAATGGTTCCAAGACATCTGCCCAAAATGGATCCCCGAAGTGACCCGAAGAAACAAAATTACATTTGGTTTTCGTGGGTGCCTAACGATGAAGAAATCGAAGAGCCCCATATACCAGTGCCAGCCTTTCCTTTGCAAGTGTCCAGGGATGAACTGGAGTATTTAATCGACATTAATCTCAACACATTCTCAAATAAACTACATGGCTATTTCCATAATATGGGTGAATCATTAATGAAAAGCTGCCAAGGATTATTTTACTTTTGAAAGTGCCTCTGCTATTTAACTTGTGTTTTTTAAAGTATTTTTGCTTAAGTAAATTGTTAACATATTTAATGGCTTGAATTATATGTATTCTATTTTACATTTTTGTTATCTTATTTAGATTGTACCCGCGCATTAGTGAAAAATAACATACATAAATGTAGTTTGTTTAGATGTAAAAAGCGCTAGTTTAGCTGGCATTCGAAAAAGGAGGGTTTATGGGGTCGAGCGACATGACAAGCTCTCATTCGGTTCGAAACTGTTTACAATCGAACATGGCAGGCTTCTAGCCCTGTTTGTATGTATTAGAACCACTTGCTCTTATCCTACGAAGCTGATTTTTTACATATTGGTGCAGTTCCGATGACAATGCATTTTTATGGTAAGCATGATAAGAATCGACATCCAGGATTAGCTCCAGATAAAGGAACTCATCAACGGTCAACAGCAAAGACACGAAATTTTGAGTACGCATTTTATTGTAATATTAAAGTGCAATAGGCAAAAAAGCTTCTTAATGAAATGCTATTTTAATTAATCTTAAAGTAGTCTTTCTATTTTTAAACTTATTTTTCTATATAAAGATGCAACCAATTTCCTTAGCTTCGTTAATGAAGATGCAAGAAGGCGGACAAGAGTCTCGATCCATGGTTGATGGGCCGGACGCCCTAAAATAACGAAGTTTACGAACCGATGAGGTCTTTTGTCATCGCCTCACCGCCCACCCTTTGATCAGTGCGTGCAGCAAGAGGGAAAATTGGTCAGCTTTTCGGGTTCATGCGACTGACCGGACAGCCGTTATTCTATCACAACAAAAAACAAAAATGAAGGTTATAGACGAGTTTCGAGAATCGATTACAAATGTCATAGATTTCACTATTCGCACTATATCGTTAAAAATATCTGCTTTTAGGTTAACCGGAATCGAAACAAACATAAATAAATTATGCCCCTAATAGTATCACCAAGTATTAGTTAGTAGGTCAAGGTGGCGAAGAAGCTAACAGGATTGAATTCCGGCTATCCTATTTTAGGGTAACGATCCGAGATAACGTTTAAGTATAAAACTAGTAGTGTCATCTACGAAACCACATAACGGAGGCATTATGACAACGGAGAAAACATTATGATACGAAACAAAACCGGCGTAACGCGTCATGAATAATACATCCGCCTCCACCGTTCCAATTGGTTTCGTATAATTGGAATGAAATCCCTGAATGACCAAAAAGTAACGTCTATATAATTCAATAATTTATCTTTATGATTGACTTCACCTGATTGTATAGAAAATTTGTAACTTATAGTCTCGTACTCCCTACTATAGAAATAATGTAAGAAAATGTTTAATTAGCTACAGTTTCATTTCCTGATTCATTAGTTATTCATTGTGAAACCGCCATTCTTTTCCTTTCTGAAACGTTTCGCTAAATTTCTGTCTTCATTAAAGATGCATCAAAGAGCCGGTTTGCAACAAAATCTCCATTGGTTTTGTATTACAATTTTGGAGGGGACGTTAGGTACAAAAGTTACCCAAAATTTGTTAAGAAATATTCAGCACAATTTCTCGTTACCTCTTGAAGTTTGGGCGAAAAATACATATTTGTAATGCATCTGAATTAGATCAGTATTTCTTTTATAAGATCTTGTGGTAAAACAATCGTATTATGCTACTGAGTAAGTGAAGAACGCAATAAAAGAATCGGTAACTGTTTTAAATCGACTTAGTATTGCCGATATAAATCTCGCTAGTAGAAGACCGTTCTCATCTAACGCTTCAGCTATACGAGTAATATATACGAGCCCTCTGGTGATTCGTATTGCATTCTTGTACTCGTAAAGCCGAGTTTTGAGAATTGTGATTTGCAAAATATTGCTCTTCTTTCGAAATTCTTACAATTTGTTTTGTACTTTGCGCAAATGCTGGACTTGCCGACAAAAATGTTTCTACATCTCAAATTTAGTTTTATGTTGCAGCACATATATTCCGGTTGAATATAAAGCCCATTATTTGCACATTCATATTCATATTTTATTGTTTTATTTTCTATTATTTATTAGTAGCTTTTTCCCGCGACTTCATCAACGTGGAATTCGGTTATAGTTATTTCCTATGGTATGGTAATAATCACACACACACACTCATGCACGCACGCATGCACGCACGCACGCACCCTTTTTTTTGAGGATAGTCTACCTCATGAAATCATATTAAAAAAAAACAATAAAAATGAATAAATATGATTAACAAAAATATATTTGATTCTTGCATATATACTCGTACGTCAAGGTTAATAATAACTTATTTATGTCCCGTTTTTCATACAAGTACAAGTATACATATATGACGCTACTTAAACGTTAATTTTACATAAAAAAAGTTCTATGACGCATCTAAAAACGATGCAGCTTCGTAGACGTTTGTCTATAATAATTGCCGTTCCCAATATACAATCCGCGGATAGATTTGGTTACTAAACGAGTTACAATTCTACATTTTCCCCATACAAAACATTTAAATTTTTAACTGGTAGCAAGCAAAGCTATCCACGAATTGAATATTGGAAATGGGCGTTGATTAACAATTAACTATGTTGAATAATTTAATAAGTAATGAGTGCCATCATTTTGAATAAATTCTTCCCTTATTATTTCTTGTTTCTTTTTAATATTTATTAGTTAACTTTTAACGTGATATAAAAGACAAGTATTCAATGATTTTAGATTATAGAGCTGATATATCCCAACTGGGGTTTCCTCTCAGCAAATTGTAATTTAGGTTGCCCCATTCCTAGTGTTAAGTCACGTCTCCGCTATTATATTAACAAGATGATTCTAATCTCAACCTTGCTAAAGTGATGTCCTTGAGGCTGAATATTTAGTCTATGTGCAGACTTATCCCAAAAGTAGCTAGCGACACGCATTTTGGCACATCGCCAGGGCCAGGCCGGGTGGAACTCACTAACAACTTTATTATGCATTACTCGTTGTCGGTGATCCTAAATAAGCAACAGTTCACTTGCCAAGTTTCGGCTTTACATTTTCATTAGATATAGCCCGTAGGCGCGAGGTGCGCCGACCCGTTTGCGTAAGTGCGTTATCCACTGGGAATGTGGCTTTGTTAGATTAGCGTTACTTTCGCAGCAAGCAATAATGACATATTATAGAAAGACACGTTATATCTCCATACTCAACGCGTTTTAAAAACGTGACTCAGATGATTTTCTTCTTTTTTCGTTTCTTTTCGGCCAGTGCAGCTTTAGGTGACATTTGACGTGCGGATATTACACATTAATTTGGAATTTGGCGATCATGTATGAACAAAATAAATGCATTTTAGTAGTTCTGTTTACGTCGAATGTATCTCCAAATCAAATAAACCATCAGTTCTTCCTTTTAATTTTTTTGTACCGACATTTGGCTCAAGAATGCCTTTTTTGAGAACATTTTTAGTAGAGCACGACATGTGTCACTCGGCCAAAAGTCCGCGCATGACTAATTGAAATGATCACAATTGAGTTGCTTTCTGGGTTTAAATTTAGAGCTTGAAAGACGCATCTTTAGTTTTTTAATATCATTGGCAAACAACGAGACTTTCTTGCACACGTCGGTCGCTTGGCGCGCTATACTGACGAATGGTCTAAGAAGATAACAGGGTTGCCAACTCTTAAAAGAGGTAATAACCCTAAAAGCAGTCGAAAAATCCCCAAAAGCTTCTAAATCCCTGACAACCGTTTTTATTGTAAACGCATACCATACCCTTGTCCGTGTGATCAGTAGGTAGGTTCGTAAAACGCCAAGTTCAGCAACACACATTCTATAAAAGGACGATTTCTTCGCGAACGCACGAAAGCACTATAATAGATATTGCACTCCTTTTCAGTTCGTTTTCCTACCCCTAAGATAATTCTGCCCCTTAAAAAAATCCCAAACCAGCTAGTTTTTCCCCGAATTTAGAGCCACCCCTAAGTTGGTAAGCCTGGAAGACAGGTCTCCGCAAGAGAAACAGAAATACGTACATATTTTTCACAGGTTACGTCATCAACACATTATTATTATTGGAGGTTAATTGGGCCATATATGTGCCGCTTCGACCATTGCTGATCTATTGTGGCAGCCCTTCGGTTTGGCTAGGCTGGCCTCGGCAGGGGTGGTCCGCTAGCGGCGCTTTCCACCATGTGCTCAGACCCTTACCGTAAGAGCCTCGGTTACCGCAAATCACACGCAGATAATGTACATAAGTTAGAAAAACTCATTGGTACATAGCAACCGGTTGGATTCGAACCCGGACCTCACGATCACGAGTCGACATCCTTAGCCATTAGGCCACCGACGCTCTCCATCAACACCTGCTAATCAACCCACACGGCCTTGCATACATCACTCACACATATTCCGCCTTCGTCGCTCGCGTCTCTCGTACTCATCTCTCGCTTGCTTTGTATGTATGTACAAAGGCTCACTCCGCTAAGCCCTTTGGCATCAAAGCTGCGCAGAGCGAGGCTAGCAAAATGAAGTAATCCTATTGGTGTATTTGATCCTCGCGAACCGCTTAGCTGCCCGTCACAGCACTGGTGGAAGCGCAGCGTTATTGATGTCTTTGAAAATTTGTAAGTAATATCTGATGCACGCAGCGCCCTAGCAAGGTTGACACGGGGATAACTCAATCTCCGTCTTATCTCTCTATCTCTTTCGTCGGCACTAGTGTGAGAGAGACACACTTAGAGATAAGGCGGAGTTACCTTATCCTCGTTTTGAAACTAGGACCGTAGGTCTGTCTTCTTAGTACTTGCGTTGGTAATGGGAGTATGATAAAGACTCGTTGCTACCAGAGGCGAAGCGTGAGGGTAAGCCAATGTATCATTTCTATTTTTTTTCATTATTTTATTACTCATTAAATATTGTATTTACATTTTTTTTTAATGTAATAAGTTTGCAATATTTATGTTAAACAAGAAGTAAGTAATTAATAATATTATAATGTTTGAGTTAAGAAAGTATGCACCGACTTACCCTCACGCTTCGCCACTGGTTGCTAGTGTTGCTACAGGATCTAAGTTAATTAAATTAGCTTCTTTCCCGGTGCATCCTTCACCATTTAATATTCTGGTGCATTTTCAAATCTTTATGAAGTGAAATAGGATCTCAAAGTTTGTACAATTGCTTTTGACTGGATGGATACAGTGATAATTACAAATCTATGTGAGTAAAATCTCATCAAATCAATTCTTTAATAAAAAGTAAAAAAAAATAGGTCTTGCAAACAATTCTCGTATCAATGTCCAAAAGAAATAAATTCAGAATGGTGAAAAGAGATAAAATATTATAAATATTAAACATTTTCTTTTAACAATAACAATATTAGTAGTACCTTATACGTAATAAATACCGCATTGAGAACTGGCACGCGCCTTCCGTATTAGGCTCTCACAATTGTTATTTCTCGTGATTCTATTCGAGACCCATTATAATGAAAAAGCTTGCTTTTCTCCTGTTAGATCTCCTCATAACATATTTTATTGTTATCTGATTTTATTTCATATGTTGTTCTTTATAATACTAGTAGTCTTTATATTATAGCACTGACAAACTCCAACATAAACAAAAACCGGTCAATTACCTATGAAAAGCTGTATGAAATTTGTTTTAAGATGCTTAAAAAAAGCCCTTTCATAAAACCGAAATTTCCTTGGCCTACTTTTTCGGTAAAATTAAAAATGTATTAAACATTTAATTCCCGTAATACATGGTGGCACGCAAGTTTTATGAATATTGCAAATTTCAAGTTCATAACATTAGTAATTGCTGAGAGAAAGGGCTGTTACATACCGAACGACAGACATACATACAGATAGACAAATGAAGTCTCACCATAATGGCTCCTTTTTTGTCTTTTAGGTACGGAACCCTGAAAATATATATAATATAACGTTATCTCATCAAAATACTGATTCTATAGATATAGGTTCACAAACGAGATTTAGATATTTAATAAAGTAATCAAATTAATTAAAACTAGAATATAGGGTGCAAGTTTAACCGAACCCAAAAAGTTTTAAAATTTTACACAATAATAAAGGAAACCATAAGTAGTCGGTGTTTTGTTTTATTATTTATGTGGTATCTAAACATTTAAACACAGTTCGTTCGCTCGGTAACACTCTCGCATATCGTTAAACTCTTTTCGAGGTATCACTTTAATTTCGAGAACGGGCCATGAAAAGAATCACACCGATGCTGCCAAAACTTTCATGTGGGCTTTTTATATATTTCTTCCTGAAAACCATGCCAAATTAAATTACTTATATATATAGATATATATACAGCGATCATAATTATTACGCCTATAACGGTTACTATCATGCTGTATTTGGACATAAGGGTGCCTACTTACACGCGCGCAAATAGGCAAGTTTGTCAAGATCCGACCGGCAGGCGGATAAAGATAGTCGCGCAGGTCAGATCAATTAAAAGATTACCTACTACTAGAACACGGGCTAACAAGAACGCTGTTTTTACCTTATTACTGCGAAGCGAAATGGAGGGTTATCCTTTTTGCGAGTATGTATGAACGTCTTATTTTAGAAGTAACAGTTTTGGCTGCAGGGGATAGGGACACGTATTTCTTATAGAAATGACACATTTAGAGCTCAATATTTCTTAAATGGTCACCGAAATCTCAATTGGTTATAGTATACTCTATTACTTACTACTCTGCTGCACTGGGAGTGAAGAAATAGCATAGAATGCGTGCAGACGCTTATCATTCTGGCATGTCGTAAAAGTCGACTAAGGGACGGGTCCTCTCCAACATGGTGGACTATCTGTATGGGCGATGGGCTGTTCACCTGTCACCATACGGTTCATCATACCATCTTAGGACTAGTTAATCGAACGTGGCCACAAGTAGTCTTGTGGCTCGGCGCACCCCATTACGGATTTCGGGCGTGATGCTATGTATGTATGTATGTATGTATGTATACTCTATTATAACACTAATATTAGTTTTCTATCCAACGACACTATTCGATGTTGTAGAAGAAATGTTTGCTTTTGCTTTTCATGTAGGTACGGGAGCTACCGATATTTCTTTCCAGTTTAATATTTACCTTTGTCCGCCAGACTATATATATGTAATGATGGAATAATCGTCCGAAATTTTAGCTTTGTAGCTGTGTAGTGGACACGGACAGAGGGACCGACGGACATATTTCCATACTAATAATACATTTTCACTATAACGTTTTCACAGGTAAAGCGCTGAACCGATTTCGATGAAATTAGGTAAGGAGATAGTTTGAGTACTGGGGATGGCCATTAGCTACTTTTGTTTAAAGAAAATCAAGGGTGAAATAGGGGCAGGAAAATGCATTTACGGGAAGTTTGTGCGGCCGATGAGAGCCCGTTGATGTCTTTCTATGACTCCGCGATTTACGGTTATACCGCTGAACCGATTTTGATGAAATTTGGTGTGGAGATAGTCTGAGCCCTGGCTAAGCAGATAAGCTACTTTTTTAAACAACAAATGTCTGGAAAAGTGTGGAATAAGGGCTGGAATTATTAACTTGAATTTATTAAGAGCCCGTATTTGAGGGAAAAATATCTAAATTTTAAAAGTCAGTGACATGAAAATTCGTCATATTTTAAACATGCATTTCCACGCAGACGAGTTGTGGGTAAAAGGTAGTATAACAGATAACATTCAGAATGTAGGAATGCCCATTATTCCGAAGAAAGCCATTATTACAATTCTCTGCTTTACCAAGTTTACAACTTCACAATTCGTGTCTCCAAGTTTATTTTCATTATGGTTATTATTTTAATTAACGTAAAGTCACAGTATCCTAAAACGTTACGACAAATTGAGTGTCATAAAGCTCAATTAATTCATACCACATAAAGCATAAAACATTTTATCTACACCCATATCATAAAACCTCCATAGTGTAATCAAAAACCGTAGGAAATGACCACCATTGTGACAACCAATTAGGTAAAACCAGTGCTGCAATGTTATTACAGTATCGATTTTAGTATCGAAATGAGATTAAATTTGGAGCAGCTGTCAAAACTCAAGTGGGTCTCTATTCCAGTATCCATAGATATTAAACAGTTATTGATACGAAACATCAATTCAGTATGTTTTTTTAATATAAACCCACCGACATTTGATCTCGAGTGACGTGAGAATAGAGACTTCATTCGTTTGTATATGATTTAAAAAAAATGGTCTTGACGGAGGATCGAATTGCCGCCATTATGTTGGTTTTTTGCTGAACGAAAGTAGAATTATTGTTGAATTGAATAGAAAAAATTGTTTGTAATTTACATTTTAGTTGAAAATATGAATAGTAGTCTTCTCGGAGTGACTGTGTGATGTGAAAATTATTGAGCTATTGATACTTTGTAGTAATAATGTGCACTTCCAATTTTAAAGCAAAAAGAAAAGTAGGACAGGCAATCCGTAGCCTTAGAAACGCCTGTTTACTAATTGTCTTGCATTGTATTGTGTCATAGGAAAACTTCTTATATAAATTTGTTTACTGGAATCTTAAGTTTTATTCATCTACGCGTATCAAGAAAGCTACGCAATAATGGTTATGGGCCCAGCGATGATGAAAGAAGAATCGGAATAAATGATTTACGAGTCGACGAATATAAGGTACGAAATAAGAGTACGGAGAGGCAGACGAAGTATAATTGATATTTTATTGAAAGAGTAAACAAAGTCTTAGTACTATGAACGCAGTTAAAATAGAACAATTAACTCAAGATAATTATGAAACCTGGAAAATCCAAGTTGAAGCAATTCTTATTAAGAATGATGCTTGGGGCTATGTTGATGGGAGTACCACTAAGCCAGTATCACTGACAGAAGCCAAAATTTGGGAAACCGCTGATGCGAAGGCGAAGTCCGATCTCATTTTGTCTATTAGCCCGAGTGAACTGCGACATCTCCGAGGATGCAAAACCTCGCGAGACGTATGGCTAAAACTCAAAAGCATTCATGCCTCCAAAGGTCCTGCGAAGAAGGCGACCTTATTAAAAGAATTGTTGCTTCACAACAAGCAGTAAACAGGCAATCCGTAGCCTTAGAAACGCCTGTTTACTAATTGTCTTGCATTGTATTGTGTCATAGGAAAACTTCCTATATAAATTTGTTTACTGGAATCTTAAGTTTTATTCATCTACGCGTATCAAGAAAGCTACGCAACAAAAATGCGCCGGATATGGGAAATATGCACCCACGATTGCAACAAATAACTTGTTGCCAGAAAATATTGTTTCTGAACACACCATGGAGGATTTATAATATGTGTGTAGATACAGTTATGTATGCAACTCTGCATAATTTGGCCTTAAAACACACGTGCGATCTTATTATGAAACTCGCTAAAGCTCGTTTCATGAAAACCGCACTAGTGTTTTAAGGCCTATCAATATGCAACCGTTGCTACTATACTATTTCAGAATAAAATTCAGGTTCCATTCCAAAATTGAATCTAAATATTGAAAGTTCTTTGTAATTCGAAACGTTCAGATCTGCCATTCTCTATCGTGCGCAGCGGCTGTTCAGCGATGAGGGAGACATTCAAATCTAGACCGAATGACTTTGATCTTAGAATCTAAATTAATAGTTTCGTTTATCCGCTGATCAGCCGCTGTACACGTTAAAGAATCACACCCTGGAGACATGTTTTGATTTAATTAACCATTGCTAGTTACATCAAGATAATGGTTCTGCTAAGATAATTTTGAGTATGCCTGAAGATATTCAGAAAGTATTTTTTTGCCTTGCTTATATGGAATTATAAGTCTGAGTTCGCAGATCTATAAAAACTAAAAGGTTCATTTGAACTATTTATGAATTCTAAACAAACATTATAACTTTTAGTCATCCTAAACATTACCAAATTTCATACGACTAACTTTTTCGAAATCATAATAACATTGTCTGATAATGATAATTTTGTACAGCAAAGTTTCTAGTTTAGTTCTGTATTATGTTCATTTATTATCATTGTTTGTTTATCGTAAACCACAGCTCAGCGGTCTGTCTAGACGAACTTCGAGACCTTTTGCCCGTTTTGGCATAAAGGGCCTTTATGTCATATCTCGTCAGGGCGTCAGAGCGAAGCAGGGGTGTAATTCTTTTAAATAACACTTCGCCGAATTCAACGGCGAGCCTAACATGACCCGTCACCGCGTTTAAACTACACGTGTGTGCGTGTCTACGACCTTGGTCTTATTTTAAGCAGATCTGCCAAAGATCTTAGGTACCTAACCCCCCATCATGCTTACGAGTGCAAGGTTCAATTTGTGATTGTCGGTCGAAATAAGAGACGAAATGGGCGACGAAATTCGTTAAGAGGATAACATAGCTGGGCTTTATACATTATTCCCTTGCTAACCTTTGGCGTTATGAGACTAATGGATGTACTCTCCCGAAACTCACTGTATGTATAATTTATGTGTAGACTTAACTTGGAATTTGTACTGGGAACTGGTTTCTAAACTCTTGTGAAGTAGGAACAATGTGTGAACTACTGAAGGATTTAAAGTTAAAATAGACACTCAAATTAAAATACCGTTATCAAAGTTTTTGTAACTAGATACAGGGAAAGTTTTAGGAAGCAACTTATAGTAGTGATAGAAGCACTAACAGTTGCGCTCTACGTGCATATAATACTTAAGTTCTATATTTATAATATTATCTGCATTTTTAAACATTAATCTACTTATGCGTTTATTGATTGCGAAATAACACGTTTCTAAGAGTACGTATGAACATTTAGTGGCAGCGTAGCACTTATTTGAAACAGTAATTATTACTCTCAGTATGCATCGATCTTAATCCTGAACAATATTACCTATAAACGTGAAAACGTGTTTTTTTTGTTTGTTAGTTTATTCGTTTCTCTTTCACTCCAAAGCGGAAGCAGCATTTGTAAACGTGCTTTCAAAATGGAGTCAACTAATCGACGCACATTTTTGCGATGGTTCGAGGGCCAGAGAAAGACATTTAAAAAAATCACCGTCATAATTATTATCATCATCATCATCATCACCCTATAGCAGTACACTGTTGAACATAGGCCTCTTTCAATACTTCCAATAGATATAGGCTACTTAATATTCTGAAAAAGAGAGAAAGTATTTGGTAACACTCGTTTACACTTAGACAAAGTTGCAGTCAAATACTAAGTATATTTTTTATATTTTCCAGTGTTGTTCAGTTCATATCAGTTCTGAGTAATTTATAGAGGGTGACTGGTAATTCGACCGATTCCTTAAAAGGGATTATACTAGAGCTAATTTGCAACAATTTTGGCCAAATTAACTGGGGGTCTAAATTCAATGGTTTTCGAGTTATTACACTATTTAGACTTTTTGAATTTTTTTCGTCATTCGATCTAAAACTGACAATAATAATTGTGAAGAAAATGCGACTGCTGCGCGTTTAATAAGGTTTGTTTTCCAAACTTGTACTAAAGCTGACAACATTTGCACTTTTTTGGAAAGCTTATCAATTGGAAAATAATTTCCGTAATTTGTACGCCAAGAGACGTACTTCCATTTTTTTTGAGACAACCTTGTCGATTGAAAATAAATAAATGAAAAAAAAAGTTGGACCTGTGATTTATAACTTTTTATTTCTGAAGTTTTGCAACTTTTTGGCATGCATTTTTGTTTGAAGTATTTATTAATTCATCAGCTATTAGAAAAATGCTTATTTATTGCCCAGAGTGAAGTACTTTTTTCACAATTGGACGTAATTTAGGGAAAAGACTCCAATCCACAATAAAACCTTTTAGGATTTTAGACATTATATCGATGACATAGAACTTAATTATTAATGGCATTTGTTTTGGTTTGGATCCTTTTTGCTAAACTTCGTCCAATTGTCAGTTTTAGGTCGAAAGACGGGAAAATTTCATAAAATCAAAAAATGGAATAGCTCAAAAAGCCCCCAGTTTATTTGGCCAAAATTGCTATTAGCTCTAGTATAATCCCTTTCAAGGAATAGGTCGAATTACCAGTCATCCTGTATACTATGACTTCGCCAAGACGGATCTATAATAGTAGGTGTATTTAAGCGTGCCTTAGATTGGAATCCAATTAAGTCAAATTCGTAATACTCTTATTATTTTCATTATCTTATTAGTTCCAGGGTTACGGTGTCTGCTCCATAAGACTTATGATTGGAACTTTGGAGACGCGAGCGCCTTAGTTCATTCAATTAATTACCTCTGAATAGTCGTTTGTTTAATAATCATTAAGGAAACGGGCAAAAGAAATAAAAAGCTGTCAACTGCGAGTCGGACTCGCGCACCCAGGGTTCCACACCATCGTATCTATTTCGCAATACATTGTAATTGTTAGATGAAATCGCTCGCCCGGGCGTCATCGTCATGCTAATTTCTTTCATATGTAGATTATTTTAAACAAATCTGTAACATATTTTCCATTATTTGCTGGTATTTAATAAATAATAAATAAATAACGGGTCTATCTTGTTATACTAGCGGCCCGCCCCGGCTTCGCTTACGAAAGCTTGTAATAAGCACATTTTTTTTCTCACTTGATCGACAAACATCATCATAGTTCAGCCAATAAGCAAGGAATGTTTATAGATTATATACAAAAATCTTCCTCTGGAATTGGTCTTATATTAGTGAAATCCGTAAGAAAAATCCCTACAGTCAGCAGTTTCTGAGATGAGCCTATACAGGCAGACAGCATGACAGAAAAACAATTTAATGCAGGTTGATGAAGTATATTATAATAGACATTGCATTATTTAAAAGTCAATGACACGATTAACAAATCAATCATGCAAACTACACCTACCTTTACACATCCATCGTGTAATTAAATATGCGTTAGGCGTAATGCCATCTGATTATGCGATAATAGGTTAACTTATTGCTTTTATGTTTAACAAACAAGGAGATAAAAAGTGGGAGAAAGTTAAAGATTCCACGCAAAGGGAACAATGGGCTAGTAATCGGTTTCCGTCACGTCGTTGACTGACGGCATGTTGCGGGCAGGTAAAAACCGTTTGAGCCTCGTGGGACTGACATGCGGCTTATACTGGTTACATACATAAGGAACTCAAAAATTTACTTCCTTTCATAACAAGTTAAATTGCTAAAATGTTCCGATCATATCTTTAAATAGTCATCTTTTTCCGTTATAACAAAGAGAGATGGAGATAAACAATAATATCTAGTATACAGGGTGGGCCATAAGTTTTTGCAAGTAGCAACATAGATTTTTTCTAAACTATTAATTGTGCGGTACAAAGGATGAAGGGAAATTATACGCCATTTTGTACGTTTTTGACTACGATGGACCGTTTCACAGAAAAGCAAAGTGGTTATAGTGTTAAACACTTTAAAAAAAAAAAAACACTCTTACTTTACTATGCGATGCCTTTTTTGAATACGGATTGCGCCGTTTAAGTGAGTGTCCCAGCGTCAATTTAATCAAAGTTTGGGTCGAAAAGCTTAAAGAAACTGGTTCAACAACGAATACCTATTAAGCAAACAGGGCGGTTACGTTACCACAAGTGATGATTGTCAGCATCTTTTCATACAATTGCGTAGTCGGTTGTAGGAGTGCCAGCAACAAGACGGAGCTCATTTAGATGAGAGTGGTTTTAATAATAAAAAAAATATTTAAACTAATTACTTATAATAAATACCTAATTAAAAAGCATTTCTAGTTGTGTCTCTATCATGTTTCTAAAAGTGCATTAACTTATGGCCCACCCTGTATAATATATGTCAATAAACGCAATAACGTTGGGTTTAAAGTAGTTAAAGCCTAGTTTTTAAAGACAGTCGTTAAGAGCTAATGACCTCTATCGTAAGGCGTGATAAGGTTGTTTCTATAGTGCAATCATCTCCTGTCTAAAATGAGCTCTAGCTCAAACAGTGAGTACTAATTTTGAACTCTCAACGGCTACATTACGCCGACTGGAATGACCAGTCTGAGTACTATCTGCTACAGTGGCAGGCCGTAACGGCCGAGTGGGAGCAGGAGGGGAGCGCCGGCTGCGTCGACGCGTCAGTACCTCCCGCTACACTCCGGCACAAACTCGCCGCCGCGATCCTTCGCGCCGAACCTAATGACGCGAGTGTTCCGTAAAGTTATAAAGTGACAGATCTGGATGCTACCATGATAACCGGAATGATGGGACCTTTAGTGATGTTGTTTGTGATGTTGGGCTCTGTGGTGGCCGACAGGAAAATGACTATCACTGAGAAACTGACACAAGATGCGGACCTCTCACAGGTAAGTTTAGTCTGATTCGGACTCGGTCCCGACTTGGTAAAGTTTTTGGTGCGTAAAAGAGTTGTTTATGTAGTAAACTAAACGCGATCGTAAGTTAATTGTAAACTTTATCTATACAAACGTCTAAAATCTAGTATCTGTTGGTATAGCAGAGTAGGTTTACTATATAGGTACGTAAAGGTATATATTATAAAGATAAATTGCTTGGACCTACTGTACGCTAAAGGAAACTTATTGGAAGGTTACTCGTGAAGATTTTGATGACAAAAATACAGATTTTATAATTGACCGCATCAAATAGGTAATTAAGTCAGGAGCTGCCGAATGAGTTATGATTCTTCCATGCAAATTTGGAGGATCGAAATCGTTATTGAACAACATTCTTTTCACTTGTATATTTTAAATATTAAGTGCAATCATTTCCATACTTTTTTATGTCAATTGACTGACAAACGAGCTGACGGCCCACCTGATGGGAAGTGGTCACCGCCGCCCATGGACATCTGCAACACCAGAGGTGCTGCCAATGCGTTGCCAGTCTAGGGAAGGTGGGGAATGGGGATGGGATGGGGATGAGGGAATAGGCCTCCGGATCTCGTCACTCACCGTACGAAACGCAATAGCAAGCTATTACTTTACGCCGATATTCTGTGAGAGTGTGGTACTACCCCGGTCGAGCCGGCCCATTCGAACAGTAATCATCTAGTGACGATTACTGTTTGGCTCTACCACTACTTGATTTAAGACCCTGCTAGTGAAAATGGCTTCCTACTAGGTAGGTATATTGCTATTAACTTCATTACGGAAGCTTATCGCCCGAGCTCAGTTTGATAATATTGATTTAATCATAAAGATTATAATTATATTGCCTATTATGTTTCTTAACCTTTAGGATATAGATTACGTAATAACATTATAATCTTAGAGAAGTTTGCATAAAATTAAACAATTACTTAACTAGGCAGGTGCAATAACAATTGCGAATATGATTTGTTTCCGACCATCTGGCTCCTGGGTGAGTCATGGGTCACTTGCCGCTACGTTCATGTAGGTGCACACTGCTTTGAAATATACGTATTCCATGGTAATACAGTACTTTCACTCTCGTCAACATACTGTGAAAAAGGCGTCGTGGTTGTAATTTAGGAAACATAATTAGGTATATTCCCATCATTCGAGAATAAATAAAATAACAATGGAATTAAAGAAAGCTATCAATAAAAGAGGAATGCCCATTTCCCATTCTAGAAAATTCCTCAATTGATCAGAAATTACTAATTACGCTAAAATGTCGTTAAAATGGGAAACATTAAGATTAATAATTATGTCATTATTTCCAGACAAAGTGGGAATCAATAGGTGTATTCAAAAATTCTCTAGATGTTACATTCAGTGCGATTGGTGTATAATTTCTGTTGACCTCACGTCCGTGACTGGGGTTATCTACCTACGTCATATAAGTCACAAGCGTGTCAGTGTATAAAAAAATCCTGACGAAATTAAATTGAACCGCCCACGATATACGAGTATGTAAACGGTGCCGTACTTTATCCAAACTTTGGACCGACCATTTAGATATCTCTCAACTGTTAGGCCATTCACCCTCTAGTAGTTAACACCGTGATTACGGCTCCTACGTTCCCAGAAGCTGAACTGCGAATTGGAGATGAAAAACTGGCGTAAAACAACTAAAGGCCGGGGCAAATCAAACGCGGTTGCGGCGCGTTTGCGGCGCGAACGCGGGTCCGCGCCGATGTCGAACGGGGCGGGCGAATATATCATGCCACACCGCGGCGGCGCGGGACCGCCGCGGTCCCGCGTCTACTTTGGTGTGGCATGGTAAATTCGCTCGCGCTGTTCGACAACGGCGCGGACCCGCGTTCGCGCCGCAAACGCGCCGCAACCGCGTTTGTTGTGCCCGGGCCTTTAAGCACCCGCACGCCGAACATAAAAGACAACTCCAACATGTCAGCAAATTTGTAGAGTCAAAGATCATTCAGCAGTCCCAAACACCTACCCTGCTTATGTGATTTTATACATTATGATATGACATAATTTTTGCAGTAATTCCATTGAGCGCGATTTAGTGTTTTACAGGACATGTATACGACAGTGTGCTGGATTCGACCAACCGACAAATGTGAATCACAATTTGTAGAGCTAAATATATTGATATTGCCGTCTCATAATTATTTATATATGTGAAATGCAACACAATCGAATTCGCGAAATTTAATACCCTACGCCAACAAGGAGAAAAAAAACTCAATTATAGACCATATAAAACCACCGTACTAGCAGAAAGCATATTTGGAATGATCAGATCTATAACAAATTAATTGCCAAAAACAATATTGGAACTATGGGAACTGCATGAACCTCAGCCTGTTCAAAAAAAGCTGCATAATTCTGGCGAACAAAGTTTTAAAGAATCAAAAAGTTTACTTAATGACAGTTTTTGTACAAAATATACTTAAAACATTTTAGTTTATGTATGATGGATTTAGAATAAACACGCGTGCTGCACGGTAATTTGTAGCTATTTGTATGTCTTATGACAAACAATTGGGATACATATACATTTTGAGTCAATACGCCTAATGCACCTATGTTAACTAAATAATATTATTTTGAATTTGAAAGAATGGTTTGTAATTACAACTTGTTATCTTATACAAAAACCTTGCAAGCTGGCGCTTTAGTACCTAAGTTTAGGCGGAAAATTGTCTACAGTATGAAGTTATTAATGTACTTGTAAGAAAAGAAAAGAGTTTCTTTCTTTTATCCTGCGTCATACTGTCTGTTATGTTTAATAAATTGGGAACTCTGAAATATTTGAACTAGTCATTTTATACTTATGTATCTATTACTCTGGGCTCTGGTGCCTTATCACAGATATGTGTTATATGCATAATTGAACCTGTCAGGCTTAAACCAGCTTTTCAATGCACAATAGCTATTCTCGGCTGATCACCCACAGTATCAGAGGTATCGAGAGTGGATGTAGCCCGAAGCGTGACTAGCGGCGGTCAACGACAAAGGAATTCCAATCCAACAGTTGACGCTCGTCAATAACTCGCTTGCAAAATATCAGGAATCGAGATACCGCATCAAAAAGCCCTTTGTCCACATTGATTAATATTTCACTTAATCGGGCATCTGGAGCATTGCAGCTGTCTGTTACTTGGGTTAAATTAATCTTGAAACTCGAGATCACCGGCCCTTATAGGACTGCTTAAGCTTATTGTCAGTTAAAGCGTAGGCCTAAATATCCACGAGGTACACTCGAGTACGCAACTGTCACCAATAACAATTAGTTCAAAATTTTTCGGGTTATCGACATTTCGTATAATTTCATTTGCCATAATGATTTCATGAGAATCAGAATTGATTTTAAAAGAATGAATGAAGGAAACCCTACACGATCGGTATTTATGATATTCTGAAGAGTTTTTAGTTTCAGTGATGACAAATGATTTATTAGATATCTCTAGCAGACGAATTCTTGCGAAACAGTGAGATGAAGTTACATACAAAATTAAAAATTATGTCAAAAAATTTACACATCTGATATTTATCTCGCAAGTAACCAAAATTCCTATGAACCGAAAATCGGATAAGTAGTTAGGTACTGAAGTTATACCAAACATCGTTGTCCTAGATTTACCTCTAGCAATGGATTCCTACATTCCTTCCTATTACTTCATTCCGTATGATGAATGATACCTTAGATATATACGACTGATTCGAACAAAAACTGATGATAACAATTTAAAAAACCTATCATTAAAAGTTAACCATCGTCAAAGAAGAAAAAGAAGAATAAAGTTGCTGCAGGCCTTGGTTACATAATTGAACATAGCGTCTCAAACGGTTGCATCCGTTTATGTTGCTTAACTTGCGAGTTGTGGTCCAACTTTATTAAAAGTTTTTCTTATACCGATAGGAGGACCGTTATTGTCTCCTTTGTATCTTTTCATTTTTACTTAGATGGTTCGTTTGAAATTAACAAGATTTATAGGTATTCTTCTTTAATAATTAGTACGAATAAAATTCGTAAAAGAAGAACACATTTTTAAGATACCTTTAAAGTATTAACGGCAATTACAATTTTTATTTTCCCTGTAATAACAAGTGCAAACTGCAGACTGTGTGTGATGAAATAAAAAAAGAATAAGCTGGAATAAGGCAATCATCCGCTACATTACAAAGATGATGGTAACGAGGGTTAAAAAGGGGAAATACAGGATCGGGGTAAACAGCGGGCCTTCGTAGATACTTACACTCAACGGTGCATAACGTGGTAATGGGTTAGAAGAAATTACGTCATTAATATATTTGCCCAATGCCCTGATGACTTTAATTTTTGAACGAAACAAATAAAACATTCTGCGTTAATTGCTAGCACGTTAGTTGACTCTGTATTATCTGGCAGAAAACAGTAGATTAAAACACAAGCTTTAGTTGGGTAATGAATAATTTTTAGGCACTTAGCGTGTTGTCTTACTTTATTAATTTTATGTCGAATGTAAACTAATCCTTAATCTTTCATAGTTCTTGGACCACGCGAACCGCTCTCATCTTACTTACTTCCTCTTAGAGGTAATTATTGTGGACAACGGATCCCTTCGTCGATTAACGGCCAGTTTAATTTCATTTGAGCTTCCTTTGTGAAGGTTACGACTTATGACTGATATAAAGTTACCTTATGAAGAACTCATGAGGGTCCTGGTAGTAATTAAACAGTTGACACTCATCAAGGTCAATTTAAAATGAATCAATAAGTAGCTGTCATCTCAAATGGCATTTGTTAATAGTTATAACTTGTGACTGAATATATTTCATCTACATTATACATTTCTGCGCTATTAAAGCACATCGCACTTATTGTATAAACACTCTACGAAGAATCATCGTTAGATGCAACAATGAGTTTATCTTGAATGAACGTTGACTCATAAATCGCACGTAAATGAATTTTATATTGCAAAAATTTTCCCCGTAAATTGATTAGAGATAATTCAACAAACTCGAGCCTGATCTAATCGTATCAAAACTAATTATATTGATTATCATAATTATTATTTGTATTGTATTGACTTGTAACATTTATTTTCAATAAAGACCTGAATCTGAATCTGATGTCAGAAAAAACCGGCCGAGTGCGAGTCGGACTCGCGCACGAAGGGTTCCGTACCATTATTTATAAAAACGGTAAAAAAATCACATTTGTTGTATGGGAGCCCCCTTAAACATTAATTTTATTCTATTTTTTAGTATTTGTTGTTATAGAGCGGCAACAGAAATACGGGTCCATATTGGCTCGCAGAAAATTCGTTACCAGATTTTTCCTTGTACTACCGATTTGTACTCATAATAATCACTCTTCCGAATTTTTTACTTCCGAATTTTTATGTTCCTTCATTTGTATTACTACCAACGGAGTTCATAATAGACAGTGTTCAGAAAATTTGTGACACATAATGTTACTACTAAGAATATACTTGAACTCATACTGCTGTTTTTAATAACGTTTTCATTCAAGTTATAATTCTAAGTACCTACAATGAGAGTGGAATTGTTAATATACCTACTTGAAAGAAGCCTTATATTAACCAAGCCAATATTTAATGACTATATTATGAAACATCTTACACGCAAGCAAGATTTTCTGGGCTTCGTAACCTAACCTATCCGAGTGGCTTCTGCTCCGACCAATTTGCTCGCTCGCTTCGCTCGCTCGCTCACTGCCATTTACCATTTCTAGTTATTATGTCAATCTGTTCAGCAATCTAATAAAAAAAAAGATAATAAATAATAGTGTAAGTAACAGTTATGTTGAGAAAGAATATGAAAAGAAATAGTAGTATCTAAAATATTATGTTTACTGACATGATGAATTTTGATAATTCGGAGTTACGATCGTTAGAAACAGAGACTTTTTATGAATAGTGATTAGTATGATGTAAAATTGTATGACAAACATTTTCGGACTTTCAATAATATGACTTGAACAATTCTGCGAACAGTTGCGCACCCCAGAAATACATCATCTGTGAAAATTTCAACTGTCTAACTATTACGGTTCATGAGATACAGCCTGGTGTCAGACGGGCGGACGGACAGACGGACAGCGGAGCCTTAGTCTAGGGTCCCGTTTTTACCCTTTGGGTACGGAACCCTAAAAAAAAGGTAGAAACTATTATTTCCAAAAAATGCGTAATGAAGAATTGTAAGGGTATCGACTACAATATACTCGTAAAGTAATTGTTTCATGTCAGAGATAATTATTTTAATTAATTGTTGCGTGGCTGAATACGGACGAACATGTAAAGATATGCACAAATTAAATGTTTCTTTTTCGAGAATGACAGTCACAAAAAGAGGGGTTATAAAAAAACCTTTTAACTTCGTTATTAAAGATTTCGTTTAAGACATTTGTCGGATTTTTTATTTATAGTTTTGGCTGCAGGGGGTAGGGACACGTAACTCCAACGGAAATGACTACTTTAGTGCCCAATATATTTTAAACAGTCCCCCAGATCTAAAAAATGTTTAAAAAATCCAGTATTTTTTCAAAAATGTGTTGTGAATTTTTTTTCGTGTATCAAATGAAAATAAAACGCTTGATGTTGGAGAGAAGTATTTTAATAAATTGTTGCGAGGCTGGCTTGGAAAGGTATGCACACATTAAATACTTCTTTTTCGAGAATGACAGTCACAAAGAGAGGGGATGGATCGATAGGGATAACTCAATATTAAAAAATCGTATGTACTCGTACCTATGAAAAATCTTTTCAGCTTCGTTATTAAAGCTTTAATTTATGTTAGAAGTGTTCCTAATTTGACTACGGAGCCCTAATGAAAAGGATCTGTCGAGCTCAATCTGAGGGCATGTGTCCGCAGTGATCAGTAAGCAGAATATTATTATAAAGATTATGATAAATAACATTTCTATTTAAGGGCTACAAACTAAATATAAATCTGTAGTTAGTTAAATTAATTTTTCTTTCTCATTTTACGCGGTTGCTCTACAGTTTGCCGCTTGAATAAGAATTATATTTTCAAATGTATTTGGTATTGCATATTTTACTTGTGTGGTTAACCTTTTGTCGGTTACATCCGTCACCCGGCGTCCGTGGCACTCTTTTTCGCATTTAGCCGTGGCGTTCAAAACGTTAAGGCATGTTAAAGCGCGGTCTGCGGCCCTAACATGCAAGACACAAGGATAAGTTCTCTTTCGCACTAGTGCCGACGAAAGAGATAGTTATAGAGATAAACGGGTTTAACTTATCTTTGTGTCTTACATGTTAGGGCCGCTGGAGTAATTGGAATCAAGTCAACTACGAAATGGTTTAATTTAAAATACTTCGAGCAGCGGCTGCAGATGATAACGGAGCCGTGAAAATGTGCGGTTTCCTTGGTTTGATGTTTTTTTTTTGAATAATGAAAAAAAAACTTTAATTGTTAAGCGTGACACTTTTATTGGAAAAATATCACACGTATGATTTTTTTGCCATTGAGTTACAAAGTCGCCTGTTCTTGACCATAGTAATAACAAAAAATATAGAATATCTTAATTCTATAATAAATGAATAGCTTACTCACATTATGCCTCTAATTATTTAACTCAGTATCAACTAAGTTTTTGATACGCAATCAAAAAATATTTGTAATATTGCAAAGAAGGTTTTTTTTTAAATGACAATTGACTGAAAAACCGAACTGTGAACTGTGTAGGACGCCCTCAGACTAGATGGAGCGACGATCTCCGCAAGGTGGCTGGCAAGAGCTGGATGAGAGTAGCCGCGGATCGTGCTCAGTGGCGTGCAGTTGGAGAGGCCTATGTCCAGCAGTGGACTAGTATAGGCTGTTGATGATGATGATGATGACTGAAAAACGAGCTGACGACCCACCTGATGGAAAGTGGTCACCGCCGCCCATGGACATCTGCAACACCAGGGGTGCTGCCAATGCGTTGCCAGTCTAGGGAGGATGGGGAATGGGGATGGTATAGGGATGAGGGAATAGGCCGCCGGATCTCGTCACTCACCGTACGAAACGCAATAGCAAGCTATTACTTTACGCCGATACTACTACCCCAGTCGAGCCGGCCCATTCAAACAGTAATCATCTAGTGACGATTACTGTTTGGCTCTAGTACTACAATAAACATTTTAAACGGTTTAAGGCGCCTTGAATCACACATGTCCACAATGTGAAGTCTGATGTAACAGCTACGTGCTTAGAAATATTGAATAAATAAACAGTCGTTATTGCGATAAATCACCAAATGTATCCTGTTATCGTTTCCTGCGTTCCTAGAGGTGACGAAGTATCATTTGGCGGGGAATTCAATAAAGGCGATGGATGCGGGCCCGGTGCGTGACGCGACGCATCTCTGCCACTTGAGTATTCTATCCCCGTGGTGTCACTCAAGGACAGGCTTTCGGGTATCTAATATAGCTTAGGGAGACTACCTGTTTGTACTACTGGTTTGATCAGATATCAACATTTTGTCTAAGAATTTGAAGAAATCGCGCTCATTAAGCGAATATTTCAAGTGATTTACTTGAAATATTCGATGTAGTGCATAATTAGTGTCTATCGTGTTTTATGGGAAAAGTTCGTAGTTATCGTGCTCTCTCAATTAGTTTCAGCAGGCCCCCAATTCTCGGTGCATTCGAGATAATCTCACAATCGAGATTAAACGTCAGTGCATACAGTCATTTGACACAACTGTATGAATCTGACGTTGAATCTCGCAATCGACATTATCTTGAATGCATCGAGAATTGGGGGCCAGTACCCATCATACCATGCCGTCATTTTTCATTTTGACATTTGACTCTAAATAATAAAGTTTCATATTAATGAATATAAACATGTCACTCATTGAATACAATAATTAATTGACACTTCGGGTCCCGTCGTCTTCCGATTGAGATCCGAGTTTTAAACATATTATTCACTATAGGTATATCTGTAATGAGGTAAATAAAGATGACATGATATATACCACGCCCGAAATCCCTAATGGGGTGGGCAGAGCCACAGGACTACTTGTGGCCACGTTCGATTAATTAGTCCTAAGATGGTATGATGAACCGTATGGTGACAGGTGATCAGCCCATCGCCCATACAGATAGTCCACCATGTTGGAGAGGACCCGTCCCTTAGTCGACTTTTACGACATGCCAGGATGATAAGCATCTGCACGCATTCTATGCTATTTCTTCACTCCCAGTGCAGCAGAGTAGTGGATATGATATATGATTGATGATAAATGCGCTAAAGTTTTAAGTTAGTAGAAACATTAAACATATGAATAATAGGTATTAATAAAAACAATCCTAATCAATACAGAGTTTAAAAGGCCCAGAAGCTAAGCTACTGACCCTCATCAGTTGTTCAATGAAAATAAAAGGTCAGATTCCTCTTTACTTCCGGGTTTCATTTCACAAAGATTGCAGAGTTTTGCTCAAACAAGCCAACCGAGTACTCCACAAAGGCTTCCTTGTTTGTAGATACTTTTGAGTAGTCATTCGGGTTTTCAATGATTATTACAATCCTAAATTTAAGCAAGACTACTAATACCCTCGGGAATTGAACAAAATGGTTATACCTATGTAGCAAAGACAAACATAATTGTACATTCTGATAAAATAGAACAGAGTTAGATCATTCGGGGACTATATTACACTTATCTCGATAAGTTAATCTTCTCTTTTCTTAGAAGACTATATTTACCTAAGTTTAGGTGATTAAGATCGCGTTAAGTACCGATTATAATTATACTATTTCCTTGTTTGCCAATGAGCGTAGGAGAGTACCAATCTTCAACCCCGTAAAAATCAAAAATTTAGTTCGGTGCAGTCCTTTTCCCAAAGTCTATTTATTGTTAAATTTCTTACTTAACTGCATTGATAATATAATAACGTTAAAGATACATGTCCACAGACTAGGAATGTTTCTATTTGATAGTTAAGTTGCTGTAGGGTGTTATACGGTAGCCGTTTGAGGATCAAAGCGCAGGCTTAGGCTTCGCTAACCACATATTTGCTGACACAAGATTACTGCCCTTGCTGTAATGCGCTGTTGCTTCCAAGTCAGTTATGTAGCTTAATCTCATAGCTTTATACAGCGTGATTGCTTCTGTTCTACCTAACCGGGTCAGGAATTTAAGTCTACAATTCAACAAAAGCTAAATATTTAATAACGTCACAGCATTCACGTTTTTTCTTTTCAGATAACCCTTAATGCGTTGTGTAAATACAATGTTTTATTAACTTACATTTGACCTGGCATAACGTGTATCAAAGTACCCATTCGTATGTCTTCTATTCAAAACATTTTCATTTGATATGACGTGGGTGAGGACTGAGGATGTTCCGGGACTTTTACGGTAGCAAATAAAATGCCCTCAGCACTTGACAGTGATGCGGGTGTCATCTGATACCCGGGGTTCTCATTTGCTTTTGATTTATGCTATTACGAAACTTAATCGCCTTAATCAAAGTTTACGAAAGGCGATTGATCATTTAAGGACTTATTTTAGTTAAGGGTTCCGTTTCAACACAAATACCTAATACTCTATACAAAATAAATACAATTGAAGCGTCAGCGTGTGATTTTAAAATTAATACAAATATTTGAGTGGAAAATGCCATTTAAATGACGCCTAAGCCTACATAGCGGTTTTAATTTTTTTTGTTTATCTCTCTGTCTGAACGTTTGTTCCAATAGGCTCCGAAACGGCTGAATGGATTTAAATGCAACTTGCAGGAATAGTCTTATCTAAGTTAAAATACCCCTTGTATTTTTACTTACATAATGATATTTTATTTTGATATCAAACAGTTACTGCTCTTTTTATGAAAAATCACCCCAATCCCATGCGAATAAAGTCGCGGGCACAGTTAGTTTAAAATTCAATTATCCGTTGTCCACTGATTATTTAAATAAATTTTTCGACCATAATTTTTGAATATTTATACGTTAATAAAAAAGTAAGGCTCTCGTAATACCCATCTAAACACTACATTTAAAATTAATACGTTTTTAAAACTTCGGAGTTGATTGAAATTGAAGTAGTCACTGCATCTATCGCCACCAGAAGATGTAATAGGATCTGAGCACAACAGGGAACCGACAACCGAATGGAATCCAATAATGTTTGGTTTGCATTCCAGTCGGGCATAACATGTTCATGTCATGCGTCAGTCGCAGGCAGGTGGTTGAGAGGTCCCTTTATATTCACGAGAGTAAACCGACATTGAGATGTGACCTCTTTATTTTTGGCTGTACCCTAAATATCCAAATTATACAAATGAAAACTTTCGTGAGACATTATTAACACTATAAATACAAACGGCTTTACTCACGAATTATTGTCAGAAATAGTCCGACATGTTTCGGACCCGTATGAAGTCCTTCTTCAGGGTTTGAGTGCGTTCGCGGTCAAAGCAACCCGCGGTCCGAAACATGTCGGACTATTTCTGACAATAATTCGTGAGTAAAGCCGTTTGTATTTATAGTATCCAAAGTATTTCCATTTTCAGTCTCACCCGTATTTTTAGAGTGGTATTGCTATATTGGGTTCCGGTTTGCATGTCAATTGAATATAACCAAGGTACAGGCTAGTCATTAATTCATTATACATTCTTGTTAGGTATACGGTCCAGGGTCTATTATCGGTTATTAAAGTATAAGTAATAATTGTAAGCTTTCACATTAAGTTCTCCAATATAGTTACAGTGAATTTATCCATACTAGTCTTATTTGGTAAACAAGTTTCTAACCTCAAAATGTGAAATTTTTGAGTGAAATTGCTATTTTATCCTAAATAAAGCAAACCAAGACTAAAAATTGGCAAAGTGACGCATATAATATTGTCTCCGGTTCCTTTATTTACAAGGAAACAACTGTTTTAGCCAAAAAAGGTGCATTTTGAAGATAGAAACTTGTTTACCAAATAAGACAAGAATATATGAATCCACTTTAGATCAATTATTTTAGATTTGAGTTCAAAATAACGCCTACGTAAAATATAAAAGAACATTTACACAGGATCTTATGAATAGATAGGTCACCCACATATATGGTTGTGGTTTAACGTACACATCTTACTTGATACACAGAACACAGGAAAAGGGTCATAGAAACAGGACACTATAATTCATTATTATTTCCTTGTAATGAGAGCTTTATGGCCAAGTTTGTTTACGATGTTAAAATTTGATGCCCTATAAAATTCGGCATGCGTGGTAAGCGATGAGATTTGCGGCGCGCGACGTGTCATCGTCCCAGCTTCCCGCTTTGTGAATGCTCCCGCGATATATCTACACACCCTCCATCCCCTTTTATTAGGCTAAACCTCTAAAAGCGTGCAACCCCGAAATAAACGTATTCAGAGGCTGTTTATCGTAGCGACGTGTTTTATTCCGATATAGAAGTCGCTTTTTACAGCTTGTAACATTAAACAATAGGTACAACATTTATTATGGCACTACCTGCTACCTGTTTCGTATAACGAACGGCACGTTTGGGATCGTCCCAAAACTACGTAACGCTTTTAGGAAGGGAGGTGGGTCACAGTTAGCTCTAATGTCTACAAAGCATTACGGGTAGGCGAAATCACATCCAGGGCCGGTAGTCACGTATATGATGCCTCTAAACAACTTTAACAGTATACGTAAATACTCCAAATGCGGTACAGGATCAGAGGAACGAAGACAAATGAGATCGTCATTAAAGCCTCCCTTTTGGTGAGTTGAATCGAAACGGCTTGACCAATGACTATAGTTTAGTCGGCTTAAAAATATATTGCTAGTGGTTTTTTTTTAAGTTCCATGCAAAACCACTATGGAATTCTCTGTTTAGATTAATGGTTGACTGCTAAAGAATGACATTAGGCATTAAATCCGCCATTTGTACTATGTTATATTGTGAAATAAAGTCTAATGAATAAATAAATATACTCAATCGGATTCTATAAACATCTTTCTCGTGTTTATTTGTTTTTTTTTTTATTTGATTAAAATACTGATACCGTAGGTACTCACTTCAAACAGAATTCATGTTTATTAAAGGTACGGGAAAATAAATAAAATTGAAGTGTATGTCGGTAATTTCCAAATAAGTAGAAATATCTAAGTGGATTATATGGAAACTATTTACATGATGCTTCAGAGTAAATTACGGTTATTGGAATATTTGTCCGTATGTATGTGTAAATGTTTCGCAAAGGCTCCGAAACGGCCGAATGGATTGAAATAAAACTTTCAAGGATATTTAGCGATATTTTAACTTAGATAATGGCATTTATTTTGTTTTGATATCTAAAAGGGTTTCGCAGTTATGACATATTGGTGTTTGTCTGAAAAATCATCCAAATTCCACGCAAACAAAGTCGGGGCACGCGAGCTAGTGTAAAATTAAAATGGAAACAGAAATGGAATGGATAGAATGAAACAACTATTATTATCTTTGTTTGAAAACTAATTTTAAAGCACGGTACCAGACGATTTATTTGTTAAACTACTCGTACTCCATGAATGAATCTCCCTTGACGGATTTTAAAACGAGTGCTCGGATCATTGAATCCGTCATCATCCACGATTTACGGCCGGTCCCTTCACCCTAGTAATAAAACTTGATGAGCCATGATCAGTGCGCCAAGACTTCCACAATGGACCAATAAGTACCTAATTTACTGCATTTCTAACTTCCTGATGCACCATAGAGCACGATTAATGCATTCATTTTTCCGGTACTTGTTTGTAAAACTGCTTGGCTACATAGCTAAACTATTTAATGTTTCAGACTTTTAGGTTCAAAAGAAACAGCCATTTAATAAGGATGCTTAAATAAGTTAAATATAACTTTCCTAAGAAAATCCAAAAGCACCCTGTACTGCGTTGCGTGATCAGAAATTCAACTCAAATTGTTTATAAACTGAGTGTAATAAAGATGTTTACTTGTTTAAACCATCAATCATCCACCAAAGTCCCGGCTAACTTTCCCTCTGAACTGAACTCGTCTTGTAAAGGCAACCTTTTAGGAGTAATAAAGTATAGGTACATATAAATTTTGGCGGAGGTTCGCCTCGGGCTCGCTTCTTTTCTATTCAACGTCGCAAATTCGACTTAGCTCAGCCGATTAGAGAATTTGCAATTTAAATGAACTATCAGAGCTTGGCTCATGTTTCTAACCCTGCTGTGTATGTTTAACCTTATTATTTAGGTTATGAGACAAAAGCTCTTTATAGCAAAGTATTTATAACTCTCAAACCATACATAGCATTGTTACCAGTCACAATAGGTTCATCTTCAATTATTGTTCAACGTTGCAATCTGTATGTAAATGAGAGTGATTCGCAATTAGTAACATTTGAAATATGGATGCAACAATCGATGTAGCTGGTTCTGTGGTCCCGGTAATTAATGTAATAACTACACGAGTTGTATTTTCATCGTTAATGATCATTTAAAGGCAAGGGCGTAGCCAGGATTCTATTAATGGGGGGCAGGCAAAGAAAATTCTTGGTTTTTCTTAGGTACATGCTAATATACTAATATACATCAATGACCAACTGCATCTTCTAGGGGGTGGGGCGGTCTGGTTTCTTCAGTTCATTGTCAATTTGGCGACATTGTAGCGACGCTCTAGCGAGACTCGCATCCCATTCTTACGCATCGTGCGGAAGAGTGTGATGAGAATCTCGCTAGCGCGTCGCTACAATGTCGCTTAGACGTTCCCGAATAGAGGCCCTGTTGTCTTGTTTAAAGGGCTACATGAAACATGAAATTACTGCACGAATAGTTGCTCTCGTGTTCATGGGGCATGAAGCAAGGTTGACATGACACGGGGATAACTTAACTTCGTCTTATCACTCTGACTACCTTTTCCGACACTATTGTGAGAGAGACACACTTAGAGATAACACAGTGTTAACTTATCTATATTATTATATATTTTATTTTTAATTTTTATCCCAGTAGTTTCGGAAATTATGGTATATTTTAACCTATTTTCCTAAATAACTTCCAAACTATTTATTTTAAAATGAATAAAAATATATATGTAAGATTCTCACAATAAGCCCTTTCATTTGATATGTCACACGATATAGTTTGCATAACTTTTTTTTTCTAATTATCCCCCCTAAAGTGGCCCTCATGTTTAAAATTAATTTATTTACGTCACGCGTCCGTGTTACGGTCACCGACATACATATGTATACCAAATTTCAAATCAATCGGTCCAGTTGTTTCGGAGTAAATTGGCTGTGACAGACGGACAGACAGACAGACAGACAGACAAACGAGTGTTTTTTTAAAAAAAAATATGTCAATTGACTGACAACGAGCTGACGGCCCACCTGATGGAAAGTGGTCACCACCGCCCATGGACATCTGCAACACCTGGAGATGCTGCCAGTGCGTTGCCAGTCTAGGGAGGATGGGGAATGGGGATGGGATGGGGATGAGGAAAAAGGCCTCCGGATCTCGTCACTCACCGTACGAAACGCAATAGCAAGCTATTACTGTACGCCGATATTCTGTGAGAGTGTGGTACTACCCCGGTCGAGCCGGCCCATTCGAACAGTAATCATATAGTGAGGATTACTGTTTGGCTCTACCACTACAAAAATGATCCTATAAGGGTTCCATTTTTTTCCTTTTGAGGTACGGAACCCTAAAAATCTGAAATAAGTTAGTCAGCATAAAAGTATTCCTTTTTAGCTACGCGTTGACCTGTTGTGGCCGTTAAACCTAACAACACTAACACAGAAAGTACAAATGAATCCAAGTAATTCCCGCGGAATTATTTACAAAGAGATTCCTGATAGCGGTTCAGCGGGGAGCTGGCCGTGCTCGGCACTTTCCAAGTACTGCAGAAGTTATTCTTTTCGACTTGTGAACTCCGCTTGTTAAGGTGAAGGTACCTACCTACCTACATTGTTAGAAGCGAGACGCAGATTAACAACAGTTCCAACTGAACAAACTTAATTCATTTTGAAAAGGAATTTGGGGCGAAGTTCTGGCTCTCATAAATTTTGTCTGCTAGTAAGGACTATAAGTAAGTAGGTATTCAATTGAAAGTGAAACATTAATCTAATATTAAAATCTGAACATTTCGGCTTCAACTGAGTTACTTCCTCATTATCTTCCTCATTGCCTTTTCGTCCCCTAAATAGTTTTAATCACCTAGTTTAAGTTATTTTAATATGTATGTTAGTCTGTAAGGTATTTATGTATGGGCCACTGATGCCTGCAATAAATGGTTTTATTATTATTATTATTCACTTTCCTTGTAATGATACATATTAAAAGTAAAAAAAAATGTATTTTAAGTGGCACTTCAGTTGATTATTTAATATGATCAATTAAATATTTTAATACCTATTTTGTAGTTTTATTAAGAACATGGTTTTGCACAAATAAGAACGAAAGAAGTCCAAAAACAAATAAATTTAATAAAATAATGGTCTGATCGGGAAAAAATGAGGTTTTATTGTAAGAACACTTCTTTCAGTCAAGGAAAAGGTTTTGTATTCGTAAGTCCTCGCCTTATTGCAATATAATGCCCTTCCTTATGTTATCAGGTTGGTATTGTTTCTTAACGAATTTTAAAAATAGAATTCGTATTCTATTGATCATACAGTAGTCATACAATTAAGAGGAAACATCTGACCGGGTAATAATTTTTTATTAGAGATACAGATAGACTAAGCGAGAGCCATAAAACATAAATACGTTAAGAGTAAACACCATACGCGTCGTTACAGTAAATACCCACTGCAGTAACACTGGGTGTAATCTGCCGCTTATTTGCCATACAAATGGCATATTTGCTAACATGTAATCTCCGATTTTTTTGCCGGTACACATAAACGATTGTTGTACAACACGCCATTGTGCGCGCGCGTTAGCTCACGAGCACATTGCATCTGACAATGATAATATTGGGGGTCCTATTGTCGTGCATAATTGAAAATGCGGGCATTATCATGTAAAGCGACTGTGGATTATTCTTGCAGCATGTGCACTAAAATTATCGGTGTGAGGATTGCGTGAGTTTATGTGTAAAGTAGGTGAGTGTGTGTGAAGCTCCTCAAGCGCGTTCCGGTTTGGCGCGAGTACGGCTTCCGTCCTGCGGCGGCGACCATACGTCAACGATGATCAAGCAATTAAGGCCACTGGCATTAGGTATCGTGACTAACGTCTTACCCATCTACTAGTTTTAGTAAGTAACGAGATGTAGTTTTGAAGGTCTGTAGGTCAAGTCTATGCCTTGGAAACACTTGGGTTTTGCGGAACTAATATAGAATTATTCAATTAAATAAAGTCACTTGATACAAACAAAAGAATCTAAAAAACTTTGACGTAATCTACTCGTATATCTACTTTGAGTAGTATTCTATGTCAAAGCTTTTAAGAATCATCACTCAGCTGGACTACTGAGTAGGCTTTTTTCCTAGTGAGATACAAAACCTCACCTCAATCTACATGTATATACATGTTACTGGTATCCCAAGGTGAGCTTTTCTTACATGTACAGGAAGATAAAGTGATGAACATATGTCTGTTTTGTATTTGTTCTTATTATTGTGTGACTTTTGTGGTGAATAAATGTCTTTTCTTTCTTTCTTTCAATAATTTTCAATAAATAAATCAAAACTTCTCAAAATGCTGCTACTCGTGGAAGGTAAGGGCTGCTGATGAGGTTCATTAAACAAGATTTAGTATTTCAGAAAATAATACCTATGCGACTTAAGGCCGGGGCAAACCAAATGCGGTTGCGGCGCGTTTGCGGCGCGAACGCGGGTCCGCGCTGTTGTCGAACGGCGCGGGCGGATATACCATGCCACACCGGGGTGGCGCGGGACCGCCGCGGTCCCGCGGCTACTTTGGTGTGCCATAGTAAATCCGCCCGCGCCGTTCGACAACAGCGCGGACCCGCGTTCGCGCCGCAAACGCGCCGCAACCGCGTTTGGTGTGCCCGGGCCTTTAAAGCCTTCAGAATAATTACCTTTCAATGAAAAGGTCGTACTCATTTTAGATCGTAAAACAAGGTAACGTTAATTACAGTACTCTACGCTTGGTTAATTTAATATTATCCTACTCCAACGAATAAATTGTAGGCACACCAATCACAGATTTACATAATAAATTTCAAGGGTAGTTTATGAAAATGTCACAATAACGTCATTAATTAAGCTAACGTTCGTTAGTTTCTAAAACTGAAAGAGGGATGTCCCGTCCGATGGAACATCTGTCACAAACACTGCCGCACAAAATGAATGATCACAGTTTTCAGAACTCCGCCGTCTGATTTATACGGGTCCAGTTGAACCGATGGCAGTTTTGCCATAGGACCATCAATAAACGTTCCCAAAAACATCACTTAGCTAGTTGTACCCGGTGAGATAACGGCGTCATGGCCGCCGAGAGCGGAGCCCATTCTTATATCGTCCCTTGTACCCACATTAAAACTTCATTAGACGCGGCAAAATAATTATCCACGTCGAGATACCAACACGTACAAAAAGCAAGACTTAACACAATTCTTTATTCTTTTAAACGTGCTGCTTTTCTGTCGATGTTTAGGCACAATTGGATTAAACACGTTTTTTTATTATTGTTGGAAAAAGTAAAATATTTCGATTTCCATACAAACTTTATCACCCTTGTCACCCCTTTAGGGATAGAATTTTAAAAAATCCCCACTTAGTGTACCTCTAGGGTACTCGAGGAACGTCTCCTCCAAACAAACCTCTAGGACCACCCGTTTATGCTGTGCGTTATCTCAGTGAGTCACGGTACTGTTTTATATGTATTGATATAAATTTTTGCAACCAAGTAACCGAAACAGTAAAAAATACCGGGAATTCATCGGAGCCC
The DNA here is from genome assembly GCA_947859335.1 of Tortricodes alternella. Lineage (NCBI taxonomy): Eukaryota > Metazoa > Arthropoda > Insecta > Lepidoptera > Tortricidae > Tortricodes > Tortricodes alternella. Next base: position 8,059,192 of record OX401979.1, on the reverse strand, counting down.
TTCGCAATATATATAACAATACCTTGGTTCTTTTGTCCTCGAGTAAGTAGCTCATATTAAAATGCAACGAAGCGCGCCACGCGGGCAGCCATCGGCGAATCAAAAGGTCTTTTACGCAGGAACTCCGCTCTCGGTGGTCTGATATTCTTTTATGAAACTTAATATCTCGGCCAAAAGTATCTGATTTCATCTTAATTGTATGTACCGTGGCATTTGAGCTGCCGCGTCAGATATATCACACAACAATGAAGACTCCGAAATTCGAATTGTTTACGTATAGTCAACAAGCTATTTAACTACATCTTCTTGAACAAATGATTCGTTGCCTTATACAATAGATTAATTAGCAATTTTGTTCGTCGAAACCTAAGCTAGCATTATTGAATTATATAAGATTTATTTGAAATACCTTTGGGCGACTTGGATATAATAAGTATGACGCTTCTGACTTTATATTTTGTGATTGTGACTATACCGAATACCTACACCATCAGATTATATTTCACAACATTACCACTTTCCAAAAGTGGTTCAGATAGGAACATTCTACAACGTTAACACAACTATATAATTTTTTTAGCACCTATATCAAAGGTGATCTTTTTTATATTTTCACATACAACTTCGAGTGAGGTGTCGTTGGATAGCTTTTTGATAGACATTATAAGTAAGTAATTACCAATTTTTACCGTTTGTTTAAGAAATATTGAGCTCTAAATGTATCAGAAATGCGTAAAAGACTTTTTGATATCGAGTTTCGTGTCCCCACCCCCCACAGGGAAAACTGCAAATTCTAAAAATCTGAAAAATAATATCTTAAATGAAAGCTTATATATATAAAGAAACCAAAAAGAAAACTATCACAACTAAGTTGGCTTTATTGGTTCATGAGTTATCAGTGACTATCTTATTTATACCTACTGAAAATTATCGAAAATAGCACCAAATAACTTTGAATAGAAAGTTATGGTTTTTGCAGTAATAGTTGGAGTTTGCTACGGAACCCAACAATGAGCATGGCCTGACATGCTCTTGACCGGTTTTTTTATTTACATATTTTGATTATGGTATGGTAGAAACATGATATCAGAGTCATCATCATCATTTCAGCCGATAGACGCCCACTGCTGAACATTGGCCTCCCCCAAAGATCGCCACAACGACAGATTCGATAGTAGCATCATAGAATGCTCAAAGCCCTGTGTTTGCCTATCTGTGGCAATAAATAATACTCGTACATAAGCTAAGGCTAAAAGCTAAGACGTGGGTTGCAGAACTAGATGAAGTCACGCGATTGCCAGAGCCAGACTATCAATGTTATTACATTTTCTGAATATTTCCTTTCAAGTGCTCCTCTCTGCACAATACAAAATAAATATTGCATGAACCTTTTTCACTCTCGTGACAGTTCAGCTTATTTTAGAAAGGTACAGTTTTAGCGGAAACCGCACTCTGTTGTAACTAGTTTTTATAAGTGACCAAAATTCATTCCAAATAAAATGCTTTCTTCTGCAAAGATTTTAAATTCAATAAATTTTTGACGCCTTCGATATGTTGATAATGTACGGTTTTTTATGGATATATGATGGAGGTTCCTGACTCTAGTAACAAACGTTGGATTAGGGTTAGGGCGGTCGTAAAGTAGCGATACACTCCATGCGGGCGCTATTGTTCATCTGTAGACTGCCTTAAGAAGCCACTCCGCGTTGCCTCCTTGTGAACGCCTTCAGTTACATATTCTTTCACTGTCCATATTTATTTTATTTGTACAACAACTTGTACGTATTTGATATTTCAACTTCAATAGTTGATAATAGTTCAACTCATACAAAAGTGCACTCGGCAAACTTCTTCCATTTTCGGGAATGCGAGCAAAGATTAGCTGCAAATCTTGATAACAGTAAAGGATAAAGCAATTTTTTGTTCTATATTTGTTACCCGTTGAAACCCGATGATTGCTGAAGTGCATATTTTCATTACTACTGTACAGTTATATGCTTCTTAGACGGTGTAACTTTTTAAAAACTAATTGCGAACATTTTGCGTCTCTCGCCCGCCGCGTTGTCGTAACTCCGGAGTTCGCGAATACGCCGTAAACGAGTTTTCAACGCGTTTGAGAGGACTCTTTAACACTTCAGACTCGGCTTTTGTCTATCTAAGTATTGGCTGAGAGAAAATTGTGCAAACGCGATACTTATGTGTTAAAGATAAATAAATGATCAGGTTTACTTTTGAATTAGGCATACATTTATTAAGACTGAGCCAATGGCAAAAATCGCCCTTTTCAAACAAAAGCTGATAACGATTTGCACCTCTTAAATGTTAACTGGTTATGACCAATTTTTGATAAGTTGTCAGTCAGAACAAAATCTATGTCTATATGTTTTTTGAATATTGATTAAAGATAAGCAAAGTCAAATATTGGTGTAATTAGTTATCTGATAATACTTAAACATCAATAAAACTGAATTTATTGACTATAGTGATAAAAACAAAACGTATAGACCTAGATTTTGTTTTGACTGACAACCTATCAAAAATTGGTCAACAATGGTTTAGATTCAAGGGATGGAAATCGTTCTCGCCTTTTGTACGAAAAGCCGTATGTTCACACATCTCTTAAAGAGCTTTTGTAACCGCTCGCCGATACATTACAGATTTATAGATTTGTAGTGTCTTGTCGATTTTACTGCGAAAATCCGTAGCGATACTCAGGTACATTCATAACTTATACGCGTACCTTCTAATTTGTAATTCAGGTATCCACAACAAGGGGCGGTGGGGTCGGCAAAGTCAAACGACTTATGTTTCATTCAGTGCGGAAGCACCCGGTAATCAGCCGAACAAAGCTTCGGACGTTGGTTCGTGCAAATTTAACCATTAATATCGTCAAAATCACGGAATGCACCCCTGCTCGCAGGGAAACTGCTACTGACAGATTTGTGTGAGTCACATAGGGCAAAAAGTTAATTAAAGTAAAATATTAAACCAGATGGGCATAATATTCTAACGACCAGTCTGAGTTTGAATCAAATACCAAGAATATTTCGTGACTTTGCCATATCAGAGTACGAAGGAAGTTAATCAAATTAAATATTTGAATACCTAGAGAATGAGAAGAGCCTATCATTACATCACCTATGTTCATTGAGTGCATGAATTATTAGATTATTACCTAATTCAAGGCAGAAAAAACCTAAATATTTTACGTATTAACTATTAAAGATATATTATAAAAAGAGCTGAAATATAAATTATTGGTCACAAACCAGCAAAACTTCCTTTAGAACTTCTGCATTATTTCCAAAAATAGAAATCTTACCACCAGTGTGAGCGTTATTTTCACCAAAAATGCTTCCTTAAATGACATGGCAGTGATTAAAATAATCCCAGACTTTCAGATTAGACTGGGGCAAGTGCATCTTCTTTGCGTTTTTTCGAGTGCAAATCGAGGGGGCACTGACCCCTAGGGATAACTGTCGTCTGGTGCCAACCCTGCCGGCGCCGTTCCGGCTCCGCTGTCGCGACTAGCCGGCGCCGAAATTTGGTGTAGTAGGGAAACTTTGTTATTCAACACTCAGCTGAGTCAATGCGTGCATTCATGCCAGGAAATTGTATGTATTAAGTAATAGCAGATTGTTAACAAAACACATGAACTGTTCATTGTCGCATTTACAAAGACGGTTCCGCGTTTTGCGGGATGATCTAAGTGAGATATCTTCCTATTGTTTATCGCACTGTGTTCAAGGCTCTAAAAAGTTTAAACACAACATATCCGAGAGTCATTGATCTTTAATCCCTTCTTTTTAAATGCCCACTTTTCCAAACATTGACGTTCCAGATTTAACTACTTTATTGATTATGCTTTATTAAAAAAAAATCGGCCAAGTGCGAGTCGGACCACTACCACTATAAAAACGGCATAAAATCACGTTTTTTGTATGGGAGCCCCCTTAAATATTTATTTTATTCTGTTTTTTAGTATTTATTATTATATCGGCAACAGAAATACATCATTTGTGAAATTTTTAAATGTCTAAAGAACTAGCATGGTTCATGCTATACAGCCTGGTGACAGACGGACAGACAGACGAACGGACAGCGGAGTCTTAGTATTAGGGTCCCGTTTTAACCTTTGGCTACGGAACCCTTAAAACTCGTTATTTGTTTATTAATTCACTAAAATGTATATTAAAATGTACTAAAGAGACAGTCAGTAAAATCTTGTTTTCATCTCGTTACTAAAATATATTCCTTTCCTACCTTTATTAAATCCAGGTGTTATCTAAGATGTTGAATTGATACGCCTGTGCAATCTTATTTTCGTTCGGCAATATCCCCTGTTGGTGAAATATTTGTTCAGCAGTGATTTGTTTTACGACGCCCCCAACGCGGCGTGATGCGTAACCTCGATCTGGTTTCATTGCTCTCTACCTCGACGATATAACGCGATTCACTTACAGGTACGAAAGCGGATAAGTGGTTATTTGTTACTGTGCGTTACAGCAAGTCAATGGAGATAATGTGTGATTATAAGTATTTATTAAGTGTTATATTGTAATGAGCAAAATCATACAGGATCTTAAGAAATTCAATTCGATTCCTATAACAAAATTATATGTTAAATTGTGGAAAATCAAACCACAAACTTTATTACACACACATAACATCTTAGTTAATATAAATATTTAACTTAACAAATTCAAAACATAGGCAGTTCAAAAAATACGTATTTATACGCTACGTTTCTCCGCAGTCAAATTATCATTACAGCCGAAAGATTGCCACTACTGGACATAGTGAGGACTATCACGGACAGGACCTAAGGATTACTACGGACAAAGATCGCTTCTGTGCCGCTCGCATACAGTGGAGTCCCGTAATCTTCACAGGTCGTTAATGCACGCGGTCGCCGCTCAAGAAAACGCACTATAAAGTAAAATTAAAGTATAAGTGTACTAATTATAGTCAAAGTCTTTCGTTTTGAGACACTGTGATATATTGAAGAAGATATTTCACAGTTTCCCGAACCCCTCCCAGCCGAGTCGGATTCGAAAATTGATCTCTTTGTCGAAGTAGGACCCGCTTAACTGGACAGTCTGTCCCAGGTATAATACCAAGTCATCAACTTCGAGCGTAGTCTTTGATTTTCACAGGTGTTGGAAATATGTGGACTTCGACATGATCTTCGTCTTGTCCATGTTAATTTTAAGGCCAACTCATTCGGAGGGCCTACTGAGGTCATTGTGCATTGTACTGAGATCCTCCATGGTAGAAGGTGTATTATGTAGGCGCCGTTTATGCCAAGCTCTTTTCAGGCCAGAACCTTGGAAATGTCTTCCAGCGCAGCAGTGAACAGATTCAGACAGATAATATTGCCCTGTCTGACTCCCCGTTGCAACAGGATAGGTGTGGAGTACTGGTCGTGTAGTCGGACTGACATAGTGGTGTTTTTGTACCTATACTTCTATGTACCTGTAGTAATCGACTTAGAGCTGCTGGCGAAAAGCTGAGAAACGCAGGCGCTGACAAATGAGCGTAACAAACTGGAACGTTTTCCTCCACTTTTCCTCTCATTAATTAACTAGGCTCCGACTAGGATTTCTCCTTGAGATTTCCGAGAAATTAAAATTATAAATATTCGTTAATTATCCAACGTGCAATTACAAAAGTTGTCGATTAACTAGAAAAAAGTATAGTACACTAATGAGAAAATGAAGAAACACGTTGCAGTCAGAAGAATGTTATGTTATGAATGTTAATATGTTACATTTTGTACATTTATCACATTTTGCGTAAACATCTATAATAATTTTATCCGTGCTCTGAAAACCCAATCGACCCCAGATTACATAGATCGTTATCAAATACGAAAACTTACCTGCCTCTGACAGAATGGCCCAATAAAAGGGAGAAATATCGGCATTATAAGCACTCTTGTATTCATCCCTTATTCCGCTTCGTAATAAATTTTAATCAGATTAACAACTTTTCTGAAACAAAAGACGTGCTTGCATCATTCCTTTGTAGCATCACAATTTAGGCGTGGTTGAATAAAGTGAGCTCTCTTACTTATTTATCCTACTTTTGTATTTAAGAGACAGGCTAAGACAGGTAATTTGATGTCATTTTTTAAACTTACCTCACTATTGAGTTATATTAAGTTAAAGAATTAAATTGTGATATATTTATTAGGTTTGGTAACAACCTATGTAATAAATTTTGTCAAAGTCAAATATTAATGAGAGAATATTGTTATTTCGTAGCGAATAGCTTAGATTGTTACATAAATTACGCCAAAGATTAATTAAGTCACAGAAATAATTGCCAAGACAATACTTTATTATGAAAATGTAATTTGTGAGAAATATGAACAAATTGCCTTGGTAATAAATTTAACTTTAAGGATATAAAACCTCTGTGCTTATCACTTTTTAACTAAAGTACTTAATTCAAACCAATTGAGAAGTTTAGCAGGTATAAATAACAATGGAATATAATAATAATAATAATAATAATAAATCAGGGGACAATCTTTTACACAAATCGATCTAGTCCCAAAATAAGCTCTAAAGGCTTGTGTTATGGGTACTAGACGACGATATACATACTTATATAGAGAAATAAATACTTAAATACATAGGAAACATCCAAGACTCAGGAACAAACATTCGTGCTCATCACACAAATATTTGCCCTTACCGGGGATCGAACCCGGGACGCTAGCTTCGGAGGCAGGGTCACTCCCAACTAGGCTAACCACATCGTCTGCTCGTGAATGCTCCATTGTTATTTAAGAATACCTCCTGTTTAATTAGAACGACAAATCTTTAATATGCTCCTACTCATTTTCTTTTTGCCCGAGTGTTGCGAAGCAAAAACGAGAGTTATATTTTCGAGATAGATGAATGTATGTACCTATGTATGTATATATGTAATCACTCGATTGTTACTACCTTGAGCCATAACTCTTACTGAACCGATTTTAACAAATGTGGTATCAGAAAATTCGGGCAAAACGCCCGGTTGACCTATGCCGTCACCTGAAATCTTATAAAATGGCGGATGCTAGAAGTCATTTTAATTCTTGATACTTTTCCGCCCACGCATTATTGGTATCAAATGAAAAGGCATGACAAGGGCATTCCAGAAATATATAATAAATAGGTATTTTTAAGTAGTTTCATACAAATATGTGAAACACCTACATTTGGAATCATTTCTCACTATCCGAACTGTCCATAGGTATAAAGCATAACATAAAACAATTAATAAGAAAAGTAACGGAAAACCTCTAAGAAAAAGGAAACAAGAAATTGATTTATTTATGCCCATGGGTCTTAATAGCAGTTAGTGAATTTTAATAGCTGTTATAGGATTTTATGGAGAGCATATAACTGATTCAATGCATCACCAGCTTACCGAATACCTATTTAATGTTGGCGGGTCCTCCTGATTTTTCATTTACAGGATTCATTATAAATAACAGTAATAGCCATGAAAGTAGGTACATAATGTTATTATAAAATAATTAATAAATATTAAAATCCCCAGAACGAAATTAACTTCAAATTGAAATTTAAATAGAACTTAGCTTTCCAACAACGAGTAAAATACACTTTGAACTCAAAGTCCACGAGAATATAAACGGAGCCCTCGTGCTCAAACTATGTGTGCAAATACTTTAACCGTGATTCCTCAAACTTAAACAAAGACTCCGGTGAATTGTGACCTCCTTTGGGAGCCAGGCTTTTGTTTCGTCAATCTCCTTTAACATAAGAACTTGTTGCTTGCTTATTGGAATTCAAAAAAGTTATGCCGCCGGGCGGCAAAATGGGATAGGATCAAGGGGTCTAATTAGCAACTCGTATATATCGCAACTCGTCTATGTCGCATTTGGTCTAAATATCTGCTGGTCTAAAAAACAACTGGTCTACAATTTTTTTTGAGTAGCAATTGGCCTAAGTAGCAACTTGACTAGGTACGTCATGTTTTTTGTATGGGAGCCCCCTTAAATATTTATTTCATTCTGTTTTTTAATAAATGTTGTTATAGCGGCAACAGAAATACATCATCTGTGAAAATTTCAACTGTCTAACTATCACGGTTCATGATATACAGCCTTGTGACAGACGGTCAGTTGCTACTCAAAAAAAAAATTAAGTCCCGTTGCTTATATACGAGTTGCTAATTAGACCCCATGATCCTATCCCGGCAAAATAACCTTGTAGTACTGTTTAGGTATCGACACAAAATGAATGGTATTTAAATTTCCGTCTAGTTATTTCAGGATTGAATTAAAATAGTTTCAGTTGGAATCAACAGTTACATTAAATTTTTAAGAACGGATTGTCGTAGAGCTTTTTGAATTTATCGATATTTCTGTAGTTAATTATTTTCCACGTGAATAGTAATGTTTGATAGGTGACAAAACTCTCGGGTGTAAAGACACATATCATAATAAGGTTACGTAAAACCGATATACATAATTATTATGTCACAAAATGAGGTACGCAAGATGCACGATTAGTAGTTTATGCAACGGTTGCATAATGATAGGCCTTAAAACACTAGTGCGGTTTTCATGAAACGAGCCGATAGGCGAGTTTCATAATAAGATCGCACGTGTGTTTTAAGGCCAAATTATGCAGAGTTGCATACATAACTTTATCTACACACATATTATAAATCCTCCATGATGGGTTCAGAAACAATATTTTCTGGCAACAAGTTATTTGTTGCAATCGTGGCTGCATATTTCCGATATCCGGCGCATTTTCACATCACACACACTCCGAGAAGACTACTTACTATTCATATTGTCAACTAAAATGTAAATTACAAACAACTTTTTCTATTCAATTCAAAAACAATTCTACTTTCGTTCAGCAAAACGCCAACATGGCGATCCTCCGTCAAGACCATTTTTTTTTTAAATCATAGTCAAATGGATGAAGTCTCTATTCTCACGTCACTCGAGATCAAATATTGTGCAGTTTATATTAAAAAAACATACTGAATTGACGGTTCGTATCAATAACTGTTTTAATATCTATGGATACTAGAATAGAGACCACTTGAGTTTTGACAGCTGTTCCAAATTTAATCTCTTTTCTTTACTAAAAACGATAAAGAAGTCATGTTATTTCTTTATCGCAGCACTGGTTTTTCCTAATTGGTTGTCAAAATGGTGGTCATTTCCTAAGGTTTTTGATTAACCAATGGAGGTTTTATGATATGGGTGTAGATAAAGTATTTTCCTTGCGAACTTTTGCGATTCAAACATGACTAATATTTCAGAAAATATACCGAATTCTTACGTTTTTATTTCCTTATAATAAAGACACAATTTCATCACGTTTAACTCAAAGCTTTTACTTTAGACGTGAAAGGAATGTTTCATCATAAAACAATTTATAACGTTTCGGCTAAAGCAATATTTGAAGTTCAATTTTCATTGTTGTATTATCCCTTGACACAGATTTAGACAAGCCCGGAACAGAATTTGTTACAACCCTTGCTGTAAAGACAACTGTCTTTGGAGGATTCCAGAGAAAGAATTTGTCAATTTAGTATTAATTTTTAGTTTTTCTTGGCAAAGAATATTTACCAACAAAGTGAGTAAGTAAGTAATTGTAGCCTAAAGTAGCCTTTAGCCTTTTTTGCCCGATATTGAGATGAAAACACTTTTATAAATAATGTTTTAATTTTGAGCTGTAATGATAAAAGTTTGATCTTGTTACCTTTTACAATATAACTGGAACTATTTATTTTACAATAGCTAAGGTACTGTACACTGTAGGCAATTTATTTCACCCTTACGAACATGGGCGGGCCTTTGATTTCATAAAAATCATACATGTCTCCTGCTGGGCAAACACAATTGTATTAAATCTGATTAACACTCGGTCCTAACAGGGTGCTTTGTAAGCGATTTGGATCAAGATTAGGGTGTCACAATATAATTCTTTACTTTTGAATTTGGCCATTCACAATAGAACGCTTAAATGCGAGTTGAAATAAACAATTTCACACGTTGTTATCAGAGGGCTGCGCGTTTTGATTTTATCGTAAATCGGTCGGGAGAACAGAATTCTTTAGGGTGTCGTGTTTGGTTATTTTTATTATAATTTAAAAATACATAAAGTCATAGAGTAATATAATGCATTCTGTGGTCACACCGATATGTTTATTTTAATTTTAAGAATATTCCTACTATTTTATGTTGCGTAGAGTAAGAGCAATTTTTGACAAAGTTTCTGAATCTATGTTTATGTATAATGCAAACGACGACCATAAACTTCATTGATAAACCTTCATTTAGCATTCAACTGAAAGCTCAATTCATATCAGCACAGATAGATGGATATAGATGTTGCTTTGCCGTTGTAAAAATGTGAGACACCGAAGTTCTCAAGAGCGTAGATCGAAATGGTATCAGAACAGCTGTGACCACTGAACCATGGGAAGCAAAGCGTCTAACACGAAATCCGGAAATGTAATCCCAAAAATGAAATTATTGTTAATAAGGATATTAGTATTAAATGGTGTACCTAGCTGCTATTCAGATAAAAAGAGAATTCATGCGTGGATAATAAATTTGGTTCAGTGACGTAACCTTTGTGAAGAATATTTCCCTACACAATAGTCCTTAATGTCTATGTAGAGTTTCGTCTTTGAATGTCTCTTAACCGTGTTTTCGTGTTCTGTGTATAAATACCCTTCCCGTTTGAAGATACATTAGCCTTTCTGTCCCTACCTATATGGGAAAGGAGATTGGAAGGATAAGCAATACGTAGCGGGTCATTTCACTATCAGACTTAAACCAGTTTAGCGTTAAATTTATAGGTAATATCAAAGGGAGACCGAAATGTAAAATGTCATAAGTAGTTAATATTCTGCATGTTAATGTTATTTTAAAATTAAACTTTTCCATGGCATGTTAAATGTACGTATATACAGCAGGACTCACAGCCCACTGCTCTGTAGTTTCAGTGCATTTAATGTCATTTACTGCGACACTTCGGGGTGCATTAAGGCTCTGTTGATTTAATGTTGCTTGACTGACCTGCCTTACGCTTCGTGACAGTTTATCAAAGTAAGTAGTGACTTGCACAAACATTGGTTATTGATGAATCACGCTGGGAAGGGTTCGTCGTGTAACATCGGCTTTTAGTACTTCACAAATGAGTTTACAAGTGGCACATTAGCAAGAACTTTTTTAGTTCATCATGTATTTTTTTAAAGATCTGTTCTCAATTTGTGGTAGTATTGAGGGTCTCTCTAAGCTACTTTAATAGTAGTTTATGCAACGGTTGCATAATGATAGGCCTTAAAACACTAGTGGGGTTTTATGAAACGAGCTTTTAGCGAGTTTCATAATAAGATCGCACGTGTGTTTTAAGGCCAAATTATGCAGAGTTGCATACATAACTTTATCTACACACATATTATAAATCCTCCATGATGGGTTCAGAAACAATATTTTCTGGCAACAAGTTATTTGTTGCAATCGTGGCTGCATATTTCCGATATCCGGCGCATTTTCACATCACACACACTCCGAGAAGACTACTTACTATTCATATTTTCAACTTAAATGTAAATTACAAACAACTTTTTCTATTCAATTCAACAAAATTCTACTTTCGTTCAGCAAAACGTCAACACAATGGCGGCCGTCCGTCAAGACCATTTTTTTTTTTAATCATAGACAAACGGATGAAGTCTCTATTCTCACGTCCCTCGAGATCAAATATTGTGCAGTTTATATTAAAAAAACATACTGAATTGACGTTTCGTATCAATAACTGTTTTAATATCTAGAGGATACTAGAATAGAGACCCACTTGAGTTTGACAGCTGTTCCAAATTTAATCTCATTTCTTTACTAAAAACGATAAAGAAGTCATGTTATTTCTTCATCGCAGCACTGGTTTTTCCTAATTGGTTGTCAAAATGGTGGTCATTTTCTACGGTTTTTGATTAACCAATGGAGGTTTTATGATATGGGTGTAGATAAAAACATTATTCGCACGGTCCCTAGAACAGTTTCGGTTTATACCGGCCTCCGGACGTAGTCAATAAGGTTACTTCAAAGGGAGGCGATTTATTATTAGATTCTGTCGGTTAAGTGTAAAAGGAAGTTAGCGAATTAGGCTCTTGTGAACTTTTGTCTATATTTTATACTCTTATTCTATGTGCTTTACGACAAGCCTAGTTAGGAAACTCTGCATGGTTCACTAAAAAAGTTCCAAATGTTTGCTTTTAAACTTTCCTTGCGCTCGCTCAGCTCAGCCTACATTTTGAAGTATTTATTTTTCTAATTTAACGATGAAGTTTTTAACAAACTAAATAGGGTTTTATTTTAATTTCTCATTGTCGTTATTTTAACTTCATATTCATGCCCTAGATTGTTGATATTGACATTATAAATGTTTACGTAAATAATAATATTTATTGATTATGCAAAGAATGTAGTTACAGTATTTATTATAATTATTTCCGAGCCCAATAAAACCGATATTAAGATTATCTTAAAGAATCAAACAACAATTATTTTATGTCTATCCAGGATTTATCATAATAATAATAATATTTATATAAATAATAATACTTATATAGTTTTTAAATTATATTTCGCACGTACTTACCCTTGTATTTAATTCTTATTTCTTATTCAAAGTAAAATACTTATCTCAAGATTTATCTTGAGACATTCGCATTGTCGATTCAAGTGTTATCAACATTCTATTTCATGCGTAAACAACGACTTTCGTCTCTCAGAATGTTACGAAACAATTCCCTTTATTCGAAAAGATTATGTAGGTACAATTACTGAATCCTCTTAACGATATACGACGATGTTTCTATGTTCTAATTAAGAAAAGCGGGCTTCTATACTTTATTAATGTTTTGAACGTGTGAAGAACATTATTATATTTCCTCGGATGCATAAAATATGAATGGCACTTTAATAACTAACTGATTTCAATGCGGTGAGATGAGGGTCCGCTGGACAAGGTATTTGGGAACAGGGAGCTCCTTAATATCAATGGAAATATAATGTCTCAATTTTTTTGGTAACTTTTATGACACTGTTATAAATTTCTTGGGTCGAAATAAATGATTTTTCTTCTCCTTTCTTCTTAAGACGATTATGAGCCTACGGCTTTTCATACAAAAGGCGGTAACGATTTCCACCCCTTAAATGTTAACTAATATTTACCAATTTGTGATAGTTTGTCAGTCAGAACAAAATCTAGGACTATAGGTTTTGATTTTTGCACTATAATCTTTAAATTCAGTTTTATTGTGGTTTCAGTATTCTCGTATATAACTTATTTCGGCATTATTTGACTTTCTTGATCTTTAATCAAAATTCCTGACAACCTTTCAAAAATTGGTGAACATCGGTTAACATTTAATGGGTGGAAATCGTTGTCGCCTTTTGAATGAAAGAGGTGATTTTTGCCTTTGGTTCACAGTTCTCTTAACACAAGGAATCTAGCAAATAATTATTGTTATAAACAAAACGTTTGTATATTTGACTACCACTTTTACGTTAACCGTTTAATTAAAGTGAATCAGAGACTCCTTGACGTGAAATTAAATTTCGATGACGGAACTCAAAGGCATTCGTGCTAAAATCGTTGAATAAATTTTGCCAATTCTATGGCTGGAAATGTTTGTTTATAAATTTTTGTTTACGAATTTCCGAGCAGATCAACTTGTCGATAGCCGCAGACACGACTAAATATTTTATTGCATCTAGCGAAGGTAAAACGAGTGCATGCATACCAATGAAGTTATGCTTCGAGGCACTAACAGTGATATTACTACTAGGTACGTGTTGGTTCTATTTACATTTCTCAAAATCTTGTCTGTTGTTTGTGTATGATGTTTTAAAAACGGGGTTTACAGTGAGAGAAGACACAAGAAGTGAGTTAATTTTTAAGCATAATTAAAACACATGCACACGCACACCCCAAACACAAACCCACATTTTCTCATTATATACACACGTACGCACGCACACACACGCACAGAACTTCGAAACGTAATTGCCTATTTCAAAACGCAAAACTTAATACCTACTCATAGGTTAGGTACCTTATTAAAGGGCGTATTGTTTTAACTCCTGTACCATTTGTGGCTTTTCTTTGTGTAATCGCATGCAGGCTGCGGCACTCTTATTGCGCTCCTTAATTAGAAGGGCCGTACTTTAGGTACTTGTGCGTCGTACAAATCCGATGAACTATCGCCGCTCGCATCGCCAGCACACAAAGCATTGTTTAGTCCTTGGAAGACTATCTAGATAAAGGGCCGACTTTGAATTACGTGTTTATTTTTCTAAGTTTAAATTTGTTTATAAGTAACAATAAGAATTTTATATTCAAAGCGCCGCTTGTGTATTACAATCAAGCACTTGTATAGGTAATGTTATAGTACATTGTGCATCTAGGGCCGTAAGAAGGGGATAACTAACGAGAGTCTGTTAGAAGCCCGACGCCGACAGGCGAGGGCTTTTATGACTCGAGTTTGTTATCCCCTTACTGCCCGTGATACACACAATGTTTTTCATCACATTTGCGAGGAAATGAAATAAAAATTAGACAAAAAAAAGTATATATATTAATTTTATTCGCATTTTACATCGTGAATTTCCATCAGGTGGGTGTTCATAAACTGTAAGTACGTTGCGATCAGCGCGGGGCAGCTCCGCCGGCTTGCGGTCGCGCGCCCCACCGGCTGCGGCTCGCCCCGTCGTCAGCGGGAGTTATAACCCATACAAAATCCATAACTGCCCTTGGGAGGTAAGTAGGCTACAGCTGCTCTGTACGCCTGCGTATAATAACAGCCTTTCCGAGCAAGTGTGATGAAAAATATATTTTTAAATATATACTTAACCAGCGGCCCGCCACAACTCCGCCCACGAGAAATATTTTTACCCCATCAGGGGTTTAATTTTGAAAATCCCTAGTTATATAGTATTGGATATTCATTAATATGTGAGTCAGTGGTATTTCGCGTGTATATATATAGATATATATAGATGCACGTAACTGTGGAACGTAGAGACTCTGGATGGTAGCAGGTAAAGCAACGGGATGTGCTATTGGTAAATTTATGCCTAAGTGCCTTAATGATGAATCCTTTATGTTCGTATTAAGATATTAAGTAGGTAATTATGCTTCCTTTATAAATAAGACCACACACTTCATAAGAAACTTCCTAAGGTTCTAGGTAGGTACTTTAAATAGCTATGTACAATAAGTACTATTAATAAATTCGAAGGCAGTGCAAGACCTTTCTGGGCCAAGATCTATTATGTAATGATGATCTGTCTTAATCGAAATTTGAATTTGGAAACGAAAAAGTAAGTGAAAGAGGAAAAAGAAGTTGTCAGTATCGAAGGAGTATTGTAAGAGTCGATGATAGCGCCTCGTTAGAACTGTGCTCGCAGAAGTTTCGACTGACCATTAAGCACTCCCTATTTATCTTTATATAGGGCCAACATAACATTAACGAAGATGTTATCGTTCATTTTGAACTCCGCAACCCCTGAACTTTTCAAACCGTAACAAGAGATAATCCGGTTTGAAAAGTATAATACCCATAGCGTAGATAACTATCTCTTAGCTCAGTATTACCAACTTATAAAAGGATATCTGTATGGGCGATGGGCTGATCACCTGTCACCATACGGTTCATCATACCATCTTGGGACTAATTAATCGAACGTGGCCACAACTAGTCTTGTGGCTCTGCCCACCCCATTAGGGATTTCGGGCGTGATGCTATGCTATGTATGTATGTATGTAAAAGGATATCTTGCTGCGCTCGTTTTTCCTATATCGCCTTTGCTTTGGTTTCATAAATTAATTAAGCTTTCTTTACGGAAAGAATCGGAAATATTTGCGAAGCAAACAAAGATAGTAAAAGGGAAATAACTTCGCGAAGTATATTAGGGTACGTTCAACCCCATGGATATAGAACCCAGCTGTGGTGTTATTGAGCCCGCCGCCATGGCGCTCGAATCTGTTGGATGAAACAACTTTGCTATTGGTGGCCAAAGTATCTGTTATGTAGACTGTGGCTGAATTTATCAAAATATCAAATCTGTAGTTTTTCCTAAGCTGGCGTAATGGGAAATTAGTAATAGGGATGTTTCCTGGGTAAAAAAACTGTTTTTTTTTTATTCGTCTGTCAGTTAGATTACAAAAAAAATATTGGACACGTATTTTTTGCATTATCAAATCAATCAAAATTGACAAAGATAACGCGCATCAAAGTTCGGGAGTGGGGGCTAATGACGACACTTAATGGTAAAAAGTGTACTAAGTAGTGACGTCACGCGGAACTTCAACGCACTACATCTTCGCCTTTTTTTTGTTTGATTGACAAAATAAAAAATATGTCTTCAATATTTTTTATAATGTAAAAGACTGACTTATTCCATTTTTTTAAGAAAATAGCCTATTTCAGATGGCTGGATTAAGTTAGGTACACATCGTCATGTAGGAAGTAACATCCACCGATCAAACTTCACAGTACCTCTATTCGACATTACCTAAGCCAGGGGTCCGCAAACCGCGGCTCGCGAGCCGTATGGGCTCTTTGAAGGGCAGTCGCGGCTCTGCAAGTTCCTCTCTAGATTTTTTTACGTCCAATTGAGATCATATATTAAGTAAATAGCGCGAGCCAAATAATTGCCTTTATTTCGAAACCAAACACAGCGTAAACCACTATGCTGCCTCAACTCAAGACTTTCCGCAGACACTTATTTTTACTAAATAAACCGACTGCTACCCGAAAGAAAAGTAAGTCTTGTAGAGATTAGGGCCACGGTTTCTTCTAGGAAATTTTCTTCCCTGAAGAGCTGGGACCAATTTTACCTGAAACAGAAAACTGGGGCTCTATGAGCTTCCGAAAAATCGATATTTTTCCGGCATCAGGCTTTTTGTCTAAAAAGTCCTGGCCTAAGCGATATATATATATGGCAATAGTTTAATAATGCAGCCGCCTTTGTGTCAACCTAATAAGAGCTACCATATCGTAGCAAAATAATTTGCGATATCGTTTAAGCATGTCGAATGTCATATGAACAGAAAACCATTTTCAAACTAATTTAAACAAAGTTTGGCCAATTTGTGAGTTTCCGAACATTTTATTTTTTAAACTACTTCGGCGAAGTCGATTCATCCATTTACAACGAATACTTATACTCGTCCATTTCTTTCAAATGATGCAACTAGTTGTATGTTCAGCAGTCGAACCTCAGAATAAGCTCACCGGTTACCGATTACCAATTCGAGTAGCTGTGTTGCTGTATTTAACAACATGAGCATAGCGATGGTACATAATGATCTAACGTGTTATGGGGCATAATATCGCACGCTTAACGGCCCAATAACTCAAACTAGGATTATCTTGTGCTGACTTCGAAAATCTCGTGGGATATTATTTATTCATTTAAACTTCATTGCACAATATACGAGTGTATAAATGGCGGATTTAATGCCATAAGGCACATAAGGATATTACTGTGATGGTTGTTTTTTTCGCGATAAATTCAATTAATTAAGCTACTAATACGAGAGTGTGATTTTTGTTTGGTGGTTCTTCCTACAACAGATTGAGCAACATTGAGATGCACATAATCCACTTTTTATCCCAAAATTCACAATTCCCCAGGGCATAGCGATTAACAAATTCCACGCGAAAAAGTCTCGGCAAAAGCTAGTAGGTTCATATATAAATACTAGCTGCAGCATTACTTATGATGTAACTATCTTAATGTTAAAACCCATTTTCAACTTCATATGACTTTTAAAACGTAGCAATTTTGAAGATGTTTTAACTTTGGAGACTAATGTGTTGGTTGCGCTATTTAGCGAAGTATTATCATAAATTAAGTTATTCCTCTATGATATTATATTAAAGGATTTTCCATACTGAATTTGAGACGTTGAGTCTCTGGTACGGATAGGAAGGTAGGCAGGAGGTAGGAAGCAGCAGGTAAAACAACGGATTGTAATCGGTAATTTTATTAAATTAAAGATACGAGGCAACAATATTATTTTCTGTAACAATATTAGAACACTTATAAATATAGGTACTAAGGTAACGATGTGGATGGGATGTTTTGGGTATGCTTTAGAAGACACTCCAATGAATCCTTTTTATACACAGTAAAATTGTAAGTGAGTAATAATTTACAAAGGACACCGCACTGATGTTTTGATTATGAAAAGCTTCATAGATTCTAGATACTAAGATAATAATTATTAAGATAAATTAAAGAAGCTCTATAAATTCGAGAGTAGGTACACGAAAATTAACCGTTCGCGGCCAAGGTCTATCGTGGAATGATCTACAACTGAATCGATCCATAACTATCTAAATTCGAATTTGGAAACACGAGTAAGAAATAGTAGTTTATGCAACGGTTGCATAATGATAGGCCTTAAAACACTAGTGCGGTTTTCATGAAACGAGCCGATAGGCGTTTTTCATGATAAGATCGCACGTGTGTTTTAAGGCCAAATTATGCAGAGTTGCATACATAACTTTATCTACACACATATTATAAATCCTCCATGATGGGTTCAGAAACAATATTTTCTGGCAACAAGTTATTTGTTGCAATCGTGGCTGCATATTTCCGATATCTGGCGCATTTTCACAACACACACACTCCGAGAAGACTACTTACTATTCATATTTTCAACTAAAATGTAAATTACAAACAACTTTTTCTATTCAATTCAACAACAATTCTACTTTCGTTCAGCAAAACGTCAACATGGCGGCAATTCGATGCTCCGTCAAGACCATTTTTTTTTTTTAAATCATAGACAGACGGATGAAGTCTTTATTCTCACGTCACTCGAGATCAAATATTGTGCAGTTTATGTTAAAAAAACATACTGAATTGACGTTTCGTATCAATAACTGTTTTAATATCTATGGATACTAGAATAGAGACCCACTTGAGTTTTGACAGCTGTTCCAAATTTAATCTCATTTCTTTACTAAAAACGATAAAGAAGTCATGTTATTTCTTTATCGCAGCACTGGTTTTTCCTAATTGGTTGTCAAAATGGTGGTCATTTCATACGGTTTTTGATTAACCAATGGAGGTTTTATGATATGGGTGTAGATAAAAGAAGTTGAAAGAGTATTGTACGAGTTGGTGATAGCGCCTCGTTACAAATTCTTGGAAAAAGGTACTCAATATGTTAATATATCACGTACAGAATTTTGACTGAAATTCAAATAAAGAACTAGTTGTGAGGGTTTCGTCGCGAGATTATTTTCAGGGACGTCTCCGCGTACGTAAGACGTGTCCCGCTGACTGTAACACGACGTGCATACTTAATTATATCTATTTGCGGCAAGGCGGGCCTTATAAGATCCTTCCTTTAATTACCACTACTGCTTCGACAATGCTTTGAAATAACACAAAGTATGCGTAAGAACTTTATGATTTGTTGTAGGTGATTTAAGTAATTATTTTATAGCGGTTCGGGACCACAAGATTCAAAATACAAATGCTTATAACAATATAAATATCTATAATTTTGACACACATTTATCTTATCCCAAACCAGGATTCCCCTGTGCTATGGGAACTATAGATAATAAAAATCCTTGACTAGGGTACAAACATTCGTGCTCATCAAAGTATGCCCCTAGCAGGACTCGAATCCGCAACCTCCGACATAGGTGGTAGTTCAACGGTCAACCATCCAGACATTCAGACATAATAGCATTTAAACGGTTAATTTGTGCAATTTATGTGCGTGTCGTATTGTAGGCAGCGCTTATAATGATTATTAATGAGGGTTTTAATTGAGTGAGTATGAGTAGCTCCGTAAAATATGTCTCTCAGGGGTCTAGCGCCGTAATCCCGCCTCCAGTGCACCTGCGCGTCCATTTTACCGGTAAAAATTAAATATGATGGAAAAACTTTTTATCAGACAGCGAAGCCCTCAGACAGTCTGGCTTTTAAACCTTTTTTTGCAGTGCATTAATGCTTTTTAAGCTTAACGCCCAGTTATTTTACAGAATTATTTTTGTGACTGTTGAACCAAACAATTAAATCCAATAACACCAATAAATATGCAACATAATCCACGTGAATCCGAAAACGCTTTTGATTAATTATATATGATTTCATTATTCGTAATAACGGGATAAGTTAACGGATAATTTCATCACAATAAAGTAGGTATTGGTATTCGGGGCAACAGTTGACGGAGTAGGCAGCACTTTTAATTTTTGGTGAATAATGCAAACAGCACAATATTGCTACTAGAATCACTTTGAAGGATAAGCTTTTGGGGGATATTTGGTTTAGGTGACGGAAAAATCCAAGGTTCCATTTAGGCGAACGGAGAACGACTAAAATCACTTTCGCGGCGCCCGCAGCACGTTGCACTTGTTCTCGCTTGACGTAAATTTTATTGGAATTTGACTTCGGATCTTCCTTGCACCTTTGCATTTTTCTAGAATAAACCATGGATTGAAACCTTTGTTTGGGTTTAACATTGCGAGCCCCAAAATGTCGTACCGTAACGATGCACGATGTTAAAGTGCAGTTACACGTGTACGAAGTTAGAGTAAGACAGCTAGAGTTGCCGGCTATAAATTGCCGTTAAAAGTTGCTCGTGTAACCAGGCCGTTACACAATCACAGTGATATGTCCAAAGTGTAATCGCAGTCAATCGGCTCACGTCTTTTAGTGTTATTCACGTTTTTCTTGAAAACCGTTTCTATTTGTTTGTCCTGGAATCATTTAAAAGACTTTATTGAATACTAGCTTTTACCCTCAATTTCGTCAGCGCTCAAATTACGTGCTCTCATCGGGCACGCCCGAAGTTACTATTGATTAATTTTCTAGCCCCTATTTCACACTTTAAGAGAAACCCTCAAAAAAAGTAGCCTGCCTTTCCTCAGGGCTCAAATTAACTCTACACCATATTTCGCACGCGTCATGTACCATGTGACATGTTTTCTTTCCGTCTAGTTCATTATGGTAAATAACTGTTTATCTACACCCATATCATAAAACCTCCATTGTTTAATCAAAAACCATAGGAAATGACCACCATTTTGACAAACAATTAGGAAAAACCAGTGCTGCAATGTTATTTCTTTATCGTTTTTAGTAAAGAAATGAGATTAAATTTGGAACAGCTGTCATAAAGTGGGTCTCTATTCTAGTATCCATAGATATTAAACAGTTATTGATACGAAACATCAATTCAGTATGTTTTTTTAATATAAACCGAACGACATTTGATCTCGAGTGACATGAGAATAGAGACTTCATTCGCTTGTCTATGATTAAAAAGGTCTTGACGGAGGATCGAATTGCCGCCATGTTGGTGTTTTGCTGAACGAAAGTAGAATTGTTGTTGAATTGAATAGAAAAAGTTGTTTGTAATTTACATTTTAGTTGAAAATATGAATAGTAAGTAGTAGTAGTCTTCTCGGAGTGTGTGTGATGTGAAAATGCGCCGGATATCGGAAATATGCAGCCACGATTGCAACAAATAACTTGTTGCCAGAAAATATTGTTTCTGAACCCATCATGGAGGATTTATAATATGTGTGTAGATAAAGTTATGTATGCAATTCTGCATAATTTGGCCTTAAAACACACGTGCGATCTTATTATGAAACTCGCCTATCGGCTCGTTTCATGAAAACCGCACTAGTGTTTTAAGGCCTATCATTATGCAACCGTTGCATAAACTACGATTAGCATTTGTAATTTCCATTATTTTATCTGTGTCTAAGTGGGAAACGTATGGATAAGCGCAATATGATTTCCGCCGATGTCGCGGGGCTATGGGTTACTGCATTCTTCATCATCATCAGCATCATCATCAGCCATAAAACATCCACTGCAGGACATAGGCCTCCCCCAAAAATGGGGGGATTTGCCATAGTCGCCACGCTTGGCAGGCGGGTTGGCGACCGCAGTTGGTCGTGATAGTGCTCGAAGGACGCTGCTGCCCATCCTTCGGTTGGTCCCTCTGTCGCCTTTTACGACACCCACGGGAGGAGATAGGGTGATACTATTCTTAGCCGGCACCACACGGCACACGGCGAGTCTTCATTAGTCATGGTGAATGCTGCTAAATTAGTCTGTTTACGTATGTGCCATTTGCGAGGGCCCATACAAAGTTAAACATTCCAATTTATCAAATGTATGTTAACTACTCAACTCTTCATAATGTATGTAAATAAAACCTTAGTTTCACGCTTCATTAAAATGATGAAGCTGGTTTCTGGCGCTGTACTGCAAATTACAGATAATGTTATAAAAACATGCGTCGGAATACATAAATTGTTTTAATTTTTCTCTTTAGTTGACTTTATTGAAAAAAGATAATTAATAAGACATCGTTTTTGTTACCAATACCATTTCATACTAATTCGCCTGCGGTATTTTCCATACAAACTTTATCACCCTTTTTCGGCCCTTTAGGGATGGAATTTCAAAAAATCCCTCCTTAGTGCACCTCTAGGGTACTCGAGGAATATCTCCTCCAAATTTCAAACCACAAGACCAGCCGTTTAGGCTGTGCCTTGTCTATAAGTGATTCACGGTACTGTTTTATATATATTGATGATAAATGAAAGAAATGGAAAATGTATTGTTTTTAGTTAATTGAAGCCCTCAGTTTCACCTTCAGCGAAATCATCCCACGTAGTTAGTAATGTACGTTTCGTCTCCCGGGGATCCATTGTTAAGCAGCGCAGGGGACGTAATTTCTATTAGCCGATTCGAGTTTTGCTTTAATGCCAACCGTCCCAATTAGCTTAGTTGTTGAGAGAGTGAGTAACCTGTTAGTGTTTGATTAAATCGTCTGCGAATGGCCGTTTTTTTAAGTATGAAGGGAATCTGTTTGGTACAATACGTTTATTTCGTCATTATTTAAGAGTGCATCAATCTATAACTCTATAAAACATAAATAATGTTTTGCGAATTTATAACTTAGTTCCACGAGCGATACTGGGAAGAGATGAGAGAGTTGGAGACATGTTGGGACTTTTGCTACAGACATCTCAAATTGTTCCAG